>CM041782.1:87290298-88490298 GCA_023374045.1 Limonium bicolor
TACTACTACTACTACTACGTCTTATATAGCTCTTCTAGTACGTTATCGATCTCAAGACAGAAAGAGTGAGAGAGAGAGGTGGTAAGTAAGTAAGTAAGTAAGTAGTTTGAGAAGGTCACCATCTTTATATGCCCAGATTAATATTATATAGAAAGAGTAACTCACGCCGGATTTGTAGTAGAAGAGAAGAAAGAAGAACCATCATCGCCCAGTTTGCTAGCACAAGCACCAGCAGCAGCCGGTAAGTCCGGTCAGTTTTAATTTCTAATTAAAAGAATCCTCATTTCTTGCATGATATGAAAAAAATTCATGACACAAGCTTTTACATACTTGTCTATATCTCACCCTTGTTTTTTTTTCCCTTTTATAACAATCACAAAGTGGAATCCCTAGCTACGTACTTAAATTAATTTACTGAGGTGCCTGCGCCTTCGGTTTTGATCTCCGTCTCTCTCTCTCTCTCTCTTTTTCTTTCACTTTGACTCACATAAAGACTCACTCTTTAAGCTTGCAAATCATAATTCTAGTCTTTAACAATTAACAGGTTTCCAGAACAACTCTTGAGGTTGAGTGTATGGTAATTAATTCTCTTTTTCCTTTATAAAACTACCTATATATGTTTATTTAATAAAAAATTAAGATCCTTTTCATTTTATGTGTTACTATAATTGTCTGTCTACCTAGGGTATTGATCAGTTGGGTAAATTAATTAATGTTACTTCTAAATCTTTCTTCTTTCTTTTGACTGAAGTGAACGAGCATCCATGCGTGGGTTAATTTACTCATTATAATTAAAAATAACTACTCCACCCACCTGCCTGTATAAGGTAAGGTATGTATAATCCCTAGAAATAATACTACTACTACAAATTCCCTTCACTTACTATTATATAAACATAAACACTGAGTATATATAGCACATAGTAAGTACCACAAAAAAAAGCGGCATTTGATAATGAGCTGTCTATCGATCATCAAGTTTAGGTTCCTTACAACTGAATCAAACTTCTCTCCCTTTGACTTTTTTTTCTCCGATCTTTTTTTTTATAAAATAAAGAAAATGGATGTACGTACGTGTAGATATATAGACAGCTACTATGAATGATGACATTGAGATCTGCTAAGTTTAGCACACGCTTTCACCTTTGAAATCAGTGCTTTTACTTACGCGAGATCCAAACTCTACCCAACCCCCCATGTCGGCTCAATATTCACCACTACATAACTTACTATATGACTTTTGAGATACCTACTTAATTAGTCTTCTCTTCTTCTTCCTTGACCGACCACAATTCTCAAACTAGTTGCTTGGTTGGCTTCATCATACTTAGCTTTGTTCGATCTGTTTTGTATTTTGGATTTGAGAATTCCCCTGAATAAAGGGTTTTTCCTTGTAGTATATAATTATCTGTCTGATTTTGCTTTTTATTTTGACAGGTTAAAATCACAGCTAGCTAGCTACAACAAACACCAGAGGAAGACGAAGAACGAGGAATTAAGTTTCAAAGAGAAATAAACAACATAAAATTCATTCGAGACCTTAACTAGAGCTAGAGCTAGATCTGATATTTTGAAGAGGCGGCTGCCCAACGAGCTCGGAATTGGTTTCACCACTACAGGTATACACCTACTGTGCTTTCTTTCCCTTAATTCAATCAATCAACTTACTTTCTTAATTCACATTTTTTGAAATGTATAAATTAATTCTCCCAAAGTAAGTCTTTGAATTTTCAATTTTTTGTTCTTGAGATCCATCTATCGATGTGAGTTTTTCTTTTAAATTTGACTGTAGTAGGTATTTCAAAATAAATTGATACACACATTTTTCAATTATGGCATCTGATAATCAAACTCATCTTGCGCTTAAGTACAAACAAAAAAAAAAAATTGCCAGAGACATGCATAATTGTTCTAGCTAGTACGTACGGAAAACAACAAAGGGAATAATATATTGAAGTAACGAATATGAGATTTGACAGGAATTGATGATTTTGTTGTTTTGTCCTTATTACCCTTTTCAGTTATTTGATGGGACACAAAAGATCCCATCAATCACCATTCCTACTACTACTATAGTCTTCAATTCAATCACGGCACGGGCACGCACAATTTTCTACATTTACACTCTCAATTAATGAATCTACAGACTTTAGTTACGTTGCTCTTACTTAATACACATTCATAAAACAAATAATTCATTCCATTTCTTATAAATTAACCCTCCTCTCCTTCCTTCCTTCCTTATGTTTTTTTCTACTACATTTTATATGCGGATTTTCTTACCTTTTACTAATTGTTTTTCCATTTCCATGCACAGACAGATACCTCCTACTAAACACATATATACAGATCAGTGACAAGTGCTCCTCCTCCTCCTCCAACAACGAACAAACTCCTCTTCTTAATAAAAAAGAAAAATGGCATCATCATCATCATCTTCAACAAACTCACCATGCGCAGCATGCAAATTCCTAAGACGTAAATGTCAACCCGAATGTGTCTTCGCACCCTACTTCCCACCAGACCAACCCCAAAAATTCGCAAACGTACACAAAGTATTCGGCGCAAGTAACGTCACTAAACTACTCAACGAACTTCACCCCAATCAACGAGAAGATGCAGTTAATTCATTAGCTTATGAAGCAGACATGCGACTACGTGATCCAGTCTACGGTTGTGTCGGTGTCATTTCTCTTTTACAACATCAACTTCGTCAATTACAAATGGATCTCTCTTGTGCTAAAACTGAATTATCAAAGTATCAAGGTCATCATCATCATCTTGGATTTGCAGCAGCTGCTGCTGCTGGGCATGGACTTATTGCTGCTGCTGCTGCAGCACATCATCAACAACAACAGCAGCACCAAAAATCATCATCATCTGAGTATGAATTTGCTTGGTGTGGAAGTGGGAGTGTTAGAGATCAAGGTTATCATCATCATCAGTTGTTTCCGAGTAGTGAATATGTTGTTGGAAGGAATATTCATCAGAGTAATCATCATTTAGGATTGATTAGAGGTTTTGATGGAAATTCTAATGGGTATGATCATACTGGAGGGTTACTTGTTACACCGGCTCCAGGGATTGGAGGTACTATTCAGCAGCAAAGAGCGGCTACTGGTGGTGATGATCGTAGGAGTATTGATCCTTCTTAGGGTTCTTTTTTTCTTTATTAATTCTTTTACTTTCACTCCTTTTCTCTGGAAAAAAAACCCTAAAATTTTAGGTAATTAATTACCCCTTTTTTTTATAGTTTTTGCTCATTACTTACTTCCCTTTCCTTCGTCCTCAATATATATTTTCGGTTTCTTCCCGTTGCGGGCCGCCCGGTTTAATCTCTGAGTTTAGCTTTCTATACTTTTGTCTAATGCCTCTGAATCATTATTATTAGTTGTTACTTTTAGGGGAGTGAAATGAAAATATATACTAGTCCTATATAAGACTAGAAATAAATTTAAACAAAATCGATCAGAGATTAATTAATGGTTATATAATATACATTGCTATATATCGGAACAATCATGCAGTCCTTAATTTTTATAGTTAGCGGTTCATATTTTTTAAGATTTTAACCCTATAATATTATAGTCAATCTGACTATCATACAACCGGTTGTACGATGTTTATGTACATCCCTGAACATTCTTTACAATTAATTTGAACAATCATCATATAAAGTAGAATAACTTCACAAAAAGAGTCCTCTCTAGCTCCTCTTTCGGTTGATCCTCCCCCTCTAGCTAACTCCTTTGCCATCCTCGACCAAGGCCCTACTCCTACCGCCCCCCTCCCTCTTCCCCCTCAACCCCCTCATGAATCTAGTGGTTTGGAATGTTAGGGGATGCAATGATCTCCCCAAGTTAAGAGAGATCTCGAAATTTGTGCTAAGTAATAATCTCTTCGCTTTCGCCCTCCTAGAAACTCATGTATCCCACAGCAATCACCTTTCGCTCCTTTCCCGCATCTTTCCTTCGTAGAACTTTGTCCATAACTACGACGCGCATCCCAATGGCCGCATCTGGATCCTCTATAACCCCTCCATCATTACCCTCTCTCCTGCCCAAGTCTCTGACCAAATGCTCACCTGTAAAGTCTCCTTTCCTGATTCCTCCTCCTCTCATTCTCCTTTTTTTATCAGGGGGCTACATGAGTAGCTATGTAACCATTTACATGGTTTTAACATCTAATTTTTTCACCCCGCCAAGGTCTAATACAAGAAAATAACTAATACAATCTAGAATTATCACCCCGACGCTTACATCTAACTTTAACTAAACATACCCACCGATCATCCGGGCTTGAGAAAATTAAAACTTATTCATAGATCCTTGTTAACTTAAAGTCCTCTTGCATCTTTGTGAGTCGTGTAGACCGTGGTGCACCACCCAAATCACTTATACCCGTATAAACTAACCGCCTCCCAAAAATCATCTTCCCACAAGACTTGTATTCAGGTGCCTCATCTCTTTCATGGACTCATCTTTTTGGAGTTGGTTTACCACCACTCCTTCTTAGAATGCTATCGAAGTATCGATGTTCGCCAGGGACTTACTTGGGTACGGATATTAATACGAAGACGTTGTCCATATTTAAAACACTTTCTTGCTTCTGCTGACGGTCTAACTCTTGACTATTTGGATTTTCTGCTTCGAAGGTTTTGTTGAGCTGATTTAGGAGGGCCATTAGTGTCCGGTGATAGCTCAACATGTAACTCAATTTTATCTAGCTAATTTCCTCGCACCGGGTAGGCCTACTATCATTTGGGATAATAGGTGAGCCATAGCATAATTCTTGTCCATCCTCCTCCACACTAGAACAGAAAGAGTTTGTTGAACTATTTGGGCTTGAACTCTCGTGGATTGGGCTAACTAAGTTTACATCGTTAGCATCTGGAGAATTTGATGGAGAGTTGCCACTTACTGGCTCCACCAACTGTATATCAAGACTCGAGGAGAAAATTTTATTCTGGCTCGCTCATTCACGCATGTACCTCGAGACGAGAGAAACCCAAGCGGTGTGACTTTTACAGTTTCTCCTTCGTTCTTCCTCGGGGGTCCTCCCCTGAACTGTTGTCTGCGCCTCTACAGATTTAGGGTCTACTTCACCAGTATCCGTTGGCACCACCAAAACCGGCAGCTCACAGGGCTTCACCGCTCTTTCACTGAAATCGTCCGACCAAACCTCCATTACACCCACGGTCGAGATTGTGTTGTGGAACAGGACATCGACTTCTTCGTTGATAATTCTGAATAAGTTGGTTTCCATTGTTATAAAAACTTCCAGGCAAGCGGGAATTTGGCTCATATATGTTTCAAATTTCAAAATGTGTCCGAATTTCTCCACAATTCTCTGTATAGAGGTTTCCGACCATGCCTGGGGTGGGATGCCACAGACTACAATGTTAGCTACTCTGTTTTGATGTTTTAACCCATCTGTCCATTCTTCGAATGACCACCGCTCCTTATACCATTTGCTTTCCCGTAAAAATCTTGTTTGGCCTACTTTACTTGTAAATATTACTAGATAATCGTATGGTGATGAATATATGATATGTTCGATGTCACCACTGGATTCTAGCTCCTCCCTCACCTTAGCACACGTGGTTTTCTCCCCACTTCGAGCTTTAATGCTTCTATCAAGACTGGGGAAAAGAATCCCTGAGGGAGCTAATTGAATTGGGATTTTATTTGTCATAACTTCCCTTTCACCCAAGCCATGAGGTGACTGTGAAGGCGCCGGCCATAGCTCCCTTTGGGGAGGAGGAGGAGGGGGTGGAGGAGGGGGATGGGGGTTCGTGTGGCCTGAATAATCTCTAAACATGGGATTCCTTCTTCGCGGTCTAGCAAATCGCGTACTGAGCCTCCTTCCGTCAACCCAAGAGCCATTTACCTCCTTGATGGCCTGCTCTGTTTGCTGAATATTTTTGAACTCAACAAAAACATACCGTGTGTTTGTATCAATACGTCTCTTGATAGGCCGATTGACATTGACGATTCTCCCAAATTTGTCAAAAGTTCTCTATAGCGTGCCCAGGGTTGTGTCATCGTGGACGTTGTCAACAAACACCGTTGTGGACACCGTCTGAGGGACTTGTTGCGAGTTTGTAAATCCTTCCATGGCTGACTGAAAGTTGTCAAAAACTTATGCGTGAGGAATTCCTTTTGGTAATTGGTGATGGAGGTTAGAGATTGAGACGTGTAAGAGTAGTTGTTAAGCGACTGGATAGGAAGTCTGGGTGTGCTGTAGAAAGTTGAGAGATTAGCTGAGCGGGAGAGGAGACCTCCTCCTCCTTCTCCTGGTCGGTTGTCTATGGTAGGATTAACCCTTTGCTCAGATCCCACCTCTGGGAGGACATCACCAGCATTAGAAGGAACATGCCGGACCCCTAGGTAGTTGTGGGGGACTTTAACAACATCCTATATGCTGAGGATAGGCTTAGCTCCCGCCCCCTCCCTTAGAGACTACCGTGACTTTGCGGATTGCGTCTCTAGGGCCGAGCTTCAAGACCTCCGCTACTATTGTCGTTTCTACACTTGGTGGAACAACCAATCCGATCATAACCGTGTCCACGGTAAGATTGACCGTGTCCTTGTTAACGTTGACTGGATTTTGGCCTTCCCTAATAGCTATGCCTCCTTCCTACCTCCTCTTGTGTCGGACCACAGTCCTATGCGTATCACCCTCCGCCACCCTAGGCCATGCAAAAGGAGATTCAAATTTCTCAATTTTTGGACTAGTGACCCCTCCTTCCTCCCGCTGGTTCATGATGCCTGGGATACTCCATTCCTAGGTAGCCGCCTTTTCACCATTACCAGAAGGCTCAAGCTTCTCAAGTCCAGCCTCTCCTCTCTGCATAGGACGGAATATGGCTCTCTTGAGGCTAAAGGAAAAGCTATCAGGGATGACCTTATGGACACTCAATTGCAGTAGGGACTCTGACCCCTGGAACCCGTCCCTTATTTCCAAGGAAAAATCCTGGAGGCATAAGCTTCTTATGCGGGACAAACATGAGCTCTTGTTTCTTCGTCAACTCGCGAAAACCCGCTGGCTCAAGTATGCAGATTCTAACACCTCCTTTTTCCATAGAGCCATTAAAGTGAGAAGGAACAAGAACTCCATAGCCTCTAACACTAATGACCGCGGGGAGGTCCTAAATGCGCCTGCTGATATTGAAGAGTGCCTAGTCTCCTACTTCTAGTGTTCCCTTGGCACACATGTTTCCCTCCCCCACACTCTTGCGAACTTCAACCTAGAGAGCACGAGAACCCTTGATTGTTCCCTTTGGGCCTCCTTATCCCGACCCATCAACTCTAAAGACATTAACATGGCTCTTTTATCCATTAAAGATGACAAAGCACCTGGCCTAGACGGCTTCACAGCCAAATTTTTCAAAGAAGCTTGGGATATCGTGGGGGAGGACAAGGTATTAAAGGCTTCTTCCACAGTGGAAGGCTCCTTCATGAAATTAACTCCACCCTCATCTCCCTCATTCCCAAATATGATGCCGCTTCCTCTCTGGGGGACTTTAGGCCCATCTCCTGCTGCAACACTCTCTACAAGATCATCAGAAAAATCCTTGCTGATAGATTGAAGGACGTCCTCCCTTCCCTTGTGAGAAAAAACCAAGGTGCATTTATCAAAGGGCGCCTTATATCTGATAACATCCAACTCTGCTCCTGTCTGATGAAGAACTACCTTAGAGCTCACGTTTCCCCACGTTGCATGATGAAGATGGACATCAGGAAAGCTTTCGACACTGTCGACTGGACCTTTCTCTAAGACACCCTTTCCTTCCTATACTCCCCCCGAGGTTTAGTAACTGGATCATGCAATGTGTTACCTCCGCCTCCTACTCGATCAACATTAATGGATCCCCCTCTGGATTCTTCAGATGTAGGAGGGGATTGCGTCAGGGGGACCCATTATCTCCCTACCTGTTTGTGATGGCTATGGATATGCTATCTCGCCTCCTTGATCAGCTTCCCCAGACCCCAGGTTTTCGTTTCCACCCATCTCATGCCTCTCTCCGCCTCTCCTACCTCTTATTTGCTGACGATGCCCTATTATTCTATAGAGGAGACCAGGAATCGATTTCTCTCATGCTCGGTAAAGTTAAGCTATTCTCAGAAGCTTCGGGGCTAAACCTTAACCCTGCCAAATCTGACCTTTTCCTCGAAGGGGTTGCCCCTCCTCTTACTGAATTTATCCTATGTTCCACTAGTTTTAACCTTGGCTCGTTCCCCTTTCGCTATCTTGGCATCCCCATCACCGCAAGAAAGCCTAAAACCACTGACTTTAATCCCTTAATTGATAGCATTCACAAAACCATCTCATCGTGGGCAGGTAAATCCCTCTCTTTTGCAGGTCACCTCTCTCTCATTCAAAGTACTCTTTCTGGGATTGTTGGCTTTTGGGCCTCATGCATCTCTATACCAAAAAATGTTATCAAGAGCATCATTAAGTGCTTCCGATCCTTCCTTTGGTTGGGTGAGGCTGATAGTAGCTCCACACCCATGGTGGAATGGAGCACCATCACAAACGCCAAAAAACATGGAGGGTAGGTCGTCTTAAGGACATCCACAAGTGGAATAACTGCTTCTTCCTCAAATCCATCACCTCAATCCCCTATGACACGGAACGTATGTGGATTCAATGGATCCACAACCACTACCTGTCTAACCAAGATATCTGGACGGTTTCCGCAAAGGGTAATGACCCATGGGCCTAGAAAGCTACGCTCCATTCTAGAGACTGGTGGATCAAGCAATGTGGCTCCACGAATGATGCCTATTCCTTGCTTCTATCCTACCCTCCCCATCCCCCTGTGAGACTTTTTAACAAGGATGCCTCTCAGCCCACGAGATTGTTTACCTGGCACAACATCTGTTGGAAAGCCTGGTCTATCCCAAAAGTAAAGTTTATTTTATGGGTTACTATTAGAGATAGACTAAAAACTTGTGATAAGCTCCAATCTTGGGGCATATGTCTTGCTAACAAATGCTGGCTCTGTGAGCATGCTCAAGAGACTAGCCACCATCTTTTCTTTGAATGCAGGTTCTCTCGCAGGGTCTGGTGGAGCACGTACGACTGGCGGGGGATTCCCACTAATAGGATAAGCCTCCAAAGTTGTTCCTACTGGATCGCCCGATTCTGCAAGAGGAGAAGTCCGAGTGACCAAGTGAAAAGAGCTGCTATCGTCAATGTGGTTTACTACCTATGGAAGGAGAGATGCAAGAGAGCCATGGCTAACCAATCAAGGGACCCCTCCCTCATTTTCGCGGACATCAAAGCTGCTACTAAATCCATTATTTGGATGAAGATGGGCCATTCCAACAAAGACTCTCATTGGCTTGAGAAGATTCTCAGCTCCTAGCCTCTTTTGTAGTGGGTGGTTTTTTTTCTTTTTGAGCGGCCTCTAGCTAGAACCACAATTGTACATGTTAGTGAGGGTTTTTGTGCATCCCCTTATAGCCTTTTGGTAAATCCTGAGGAGTCTGATATATAGGCCCTATATATCAATTTTGTAAAAACACGTTTCTTTATATATCAAATCATTACCTTTACTTCGAAAAAAACTTTCACAATAACACATGGAACTTTTACATCAATATGAACAATCAATACAAAAACTTGAACAACGTTTGAATTTAAAATGAACGGTTGTACGATGCTCACCATACAACTGGTTGTACAATAGAATTTTCCCCCGATATAAGATGAGGTTGTTAAATATTTAAACCTAAAAGAATTCAACAATGTGGACCGTTCTGAGTAGTAACAAGGAGGATTCTTGGTGTTTGAAGGAACTAAAACTGGGTGTTTCACGGACAACACCCGGGCTCTTTCTCTTAATGCCCCAGCTTCTACTTCTTGTATCAGTACGGTGGGGTAGGCTATGAAGCGTATCCATAAAGGTACTTTCCCTCCTAGAATTCGGTTATTCACGTGGAAGCTTCTCCATGCATGATGTTGTCCATTGTAGGTTGTTACTTGCTCATCGGTGTGGGGATGTCTTTCTTGACAAATGCATAATTTGTGACGGTTTTGACAACCTGACTCACATTTTTTTTCAGTTTTCTTGTGGTCAAGTAGTGGTGGGGTTTGGATGAGCTTCAACGTCCCAGCCAGATCACCAATGATGTGGCTCTTTTGGCCTGGTTTACTTATGTTTGCCTTGATAAAGCTGCAGAGAATAGAACGGGTAGTTACTCTATTATGGAAATTGTGGTTTGCAAAGTGTTCAGTCGTCCATAATGGGGTCCGCTCCTACGATCAAGGTATGGAACAAGTGGAGTCTTTTCTGGATATATACTTCTATATCGATTAGCTCCTCACGATCACATTCGTCTATTGAGGAGGACGAGCTTAACTCCGTTGATTTACAGGTTTCAACTATGGAAGCGTGGATTCTAAGTTTGCTGAGATTGAGGTTGTTTGCAGAGATCATGACTAGGGTTGGCAATGGGTCAGGTTCGGGTCGGGTGAAGCCTCACCCGCACCCGTCACCCGTTTTCACCCGTCTCACCCAACCCATCACCCGTTAAGGACCACCCGTCACCAACGGGTGAAACGGGTGAACGGGTGATAAACGGATGACCACGAGAGAGCAATAGCATACGGCAGTGTTTGTGCACAGCATACGGCAGCAGCAACATACTCAGCTTCAATGGTGGAGAGAGCTACAACAACTTGTTTTCGCGAAGACCACGAGATGAGACTATTACCCAGAAATTGGGCAGATCCAGATGTTCTTTTTCGATCAGTCAGCAACCTACCAAAATCAGCGTCAGTGTAAACCATCAAGGTAGGTGAGATACCTGCAGGATAGAATAAGCCAAGTGTTAAAGTACCACAAAGATAACGGAAAATATGCTTGACGGCCTTAACATGAGGAATCCGAGGAGAAGATTGAAATCTTGCACCGAAGCAGACACTGTGCATGATGTTAGGACAGCTAGTTGTGAGATACAGTAAGGAACCAATCATCCCTCTGTAGGTTTTCTTATCAGCAAGGTCTGTTGTGGACTCAGCCCCTAGTCGTAGAGTAGTAGACATAGGAGTTGGCGGAGACATAGCATCCTTAAAATGATATTTGGTGACAAGTTCAAATGTAAACTTCGTTTGACTGATATGAGTACCATCAGGTGTTTATCGAATTTGCAGTCCAAGAAAGTAGGTAAGTTCTCCTATGTTGCTCATTTGAAATTCACTCGACATTAGAGTCTCAAATTCCTTGGCCAAAGCTGAATTCGTGGACCCAAAAAATGATGTCGTCAACATAAATATGAATGAGTAGCATCTCAGAACCAAGATGTCGCAAATAAGGTACGGTCTAGTGTGTCTCGGCTGAAACCTTGGAGAAGAAGAAATTATGTAAGCCTGTCGTACCAAGCACGTGGAGCTTGCTTGAGACCATAAAGAGCCTTTTTGAGACGGTAGGCATCATTCGGTCGTTCTGGACTTTCAAAACCAAGAGTTTGGGTAACATACACTTCTTCTTTAAGGTATCCATTTAAGAAAGCGCATTTCACATCCATTTGATACAGCTGAAAACGATTGGCTGCAGCAAACACAATAAGTAACCTAATTGCCTCAAGATGTGCCACGGGTGCAAAAGTTTCATCAAAGTCTAAACCCTCTTGCTGATTGTAACCCTTGGCGACTAACCGAGCTTTAATTCTGGAGATAGTACCAAATTCATCAAGCTTGTTGCGGAAAACCCACTTAGTTCCAATGATGCTGTGGTTTTCTGGTCGTGATACTAGCTCCTAAACATCATTGTGCTTAAACTCACTCAGCTCCTCATGCGTTGCATTTATCCAATCTGGATCAGACAGTGCGTCATTAACTGACTTAGGCTCAAGTTGTAATAGAAACCCATGATAGGCACAAAAACTGTGAGCAGATAAACGTGTCTGAACACCTGAGTGTATGTCTGTAAAGATGTTATCAATATTAACCTCTGGTTCCTGGCGAGCAGTGGAAACACATAACTCAGATGCTAAAGTATCTTGCTGATTATTTTGAAGTGGTGACTCAGTGTTAACCATGGGTAGAACATCAGTTTGAGTTGGATCAGCACCCCGTGTGTAATCTTCATGTGTAACTACTGGGGTAGTGTTATCATCATCCGAATCAGTGACATGTTCAAAATCCATATCTGGTATGAAAGATGTTTCTGATGAAGCTTGAATATCTCTTCCAACAAAGTTAGACTCATCAAACTTGACATTTACTAATTCCTCTATGATTAATTTATGCTTGTTAAGACTCTATAAGCCTTACTATTTTGAGCATATCCCAAGAAAACACCTTTATCGTTTCGATTCTCAAATTTTTTCCTAATTAATCTTCTTCTGATTGAGAATATAACAATGACACCCAAAGACACGGAGATAAGAAATTGATGGTTTTCCGCCTTTGAATAGCTCAAAAGGAGTTTTGAGAAGTACAGGTCGAATTAAGGCTCTGTTCAGTATGTAACAGACGGTGTTGACTGCTTCTCCCCAGAAACTTTGTGATAGTCCACTACCATTGAGCATTGTGCGTGCCATTTCCTGTAGAGTTCTATTCTTACATTCAACCACTCCATTCTGTTGAGGAGTGCAAGACGCAAAGTATGTATGAGTGATACCTTTCTCAGTGCAATACTCAGTGAAGTGCTGATTAATAAACTCAGTTCCTTGATCTGTGCGAATCCACTTGACATTCCGTTTTGTTTGAATTTGCAGCTGTGTGATGAGAGCTTTGACGAATTCAAAAGTTTGATCTTTGGATGCAAGCAACTGAACCCAAGTGAACCTAGAGCAATCATCAACTTTGACGAGAATATACTTCTTTCCAGATCTACTTTCAACACGCATTGGTCCCATCAGATCCATGTGCAGCAACTCAAAAGGACTTGTAGTACTCATAGTGGTTTTACCCGAATGATTTACCCGAACTTGCTTACTTAGGGCACAGTCCTTGCACACGGTTGAAGCATCAAGAGTTTTTGAGGGTAATCCTTCAACTAGTCCTTTCATCCATAAGAGATTTATGAGTCGATAATGAGCATGACCAAGTCGACGATGCCATAACTGAACTTCCTTTACGGTTGCTGTAAGACATGAAACATCATGGACAGACGAATTAACATCAATTACATACACATTTCCTCTCCTTATTCTTGCAACAGTACTTCCTGTGTTAATTTGTTTCTCACTTGAAAACCTTCCGAGTCAAAGATAACTTCTGATGGCCCTTTATCATAAACTTGAGAAACACTAAGCAAATCGTTTTCAAGCCCTTCAACAAGACAAACTTAATCAATGTAAGCATCATACCTTACATTTCCTATTCCAACAATCTTTCCTTTTCTGTTATTCCCAAACTTAACCTTACCACCATTCTGTTCTATAAGAGAGCTGAACTTTGTCCTGTCACCACTCATATGCCTCGAGCAACCACTATCCATGAGCCACCAATTCTCTTTGAGAGCCTCAGGTTGTTCCTGTAAAAAGTCAAACAATAATGTTAGCCTTAGGTACCCAGACTTGCTTGGGCCCTGTATTATGTGAGTGAAAATTCCTGTTGACATGCGTTGAGTTGAAGCTAACCCTTTGAGTCTTCCTAATTATAGAGTTTTCGCTTTGAGTTTGTTACATTGTCGAATAGAATGACCATAATGACGACAATGCCTACATGAAATCATATTCTCACCGTGATTGTGGACCATTCGAGATTGAATCTTTTCATTCTCCTATTGATAACCTATCCCCTTTTTATTTGTACTATTCTTTCTTAGTATGTTACACAAGTTGACTTTTCATGTATATCACACTGGATTCTTTTGAGTCTGTAACTCTACTTTTTGGTTTTTCTTGAGAACTTCTTCCTTAAGCAATTTAACTTCCTTATTTAGATTTTCATTGCGATTAATCAGTGATTCAAACTCAACCTTCTCCCAACGTGGTAGTGTAGCAACTCTAGAGATTAATGGACTGACAAATTAACATTAACATTCTGTGAGCTGTCCATCAACTTAGAGCTAATAAAACTCTCAAGTTTTCTTATCTTTTCCTCCAATACAACTATCTTATCCTCATACTCAAGTTTTTGTGATTTCAGTTTTAACACAGTTTCTGACAAAAGATCAAACATTTGTTCCTTCGACATTAAATCAAAAGATTCTTTAACATGAGCTAAACATACCTCATCTTCTGGGAGATCTTTCTTCCATTTTTTCATCACCATAAAGCAATACTCGGTGTTCAAACCCATCTCATCTTCTAGGGCTATCGCTATCATACACGCTTAATCCTCATTCTCAGGTTTAAGTCTGTTCCCGAGCCATCTTCTCCCCAGGCTGCAGCCGCGGTGGTTGAGAATTTCTTAACCTTCTCTTGAAAGTTGTCTCTTTGAGGCAAAGGATAGTTTTTGACTTCATGTCCAGGTTTGTTACACCTACAACAAATTGTTGGACCTTTCTTGGACTTATTACGGTTGAAACGAGTGTTGTTTCCATTTTGTCCCCAAAAGATTCTTCAAATTCCATTCGCTATCATAGTAATTTCTTCATCTTCATCTATCTCCTCCTCATCTGTTTCAGTAGAACTCTTGTGTGCTTTTAACGCCAGGTCTTTACTAGCAGTCGATGTAGAAATTGCTCCTTTCATTTTACCTTCGTATACCATCAACTCAGATCCTAACTCCTTAAGTGACATTTTTGATAAGTCCTTGGTTGTTTCCAACAAGGTTGTATAGTGCAACCAATCTTTTCCAAGACTGTCTAGACATCTTCAGTTGATAGTGAAATTATCCAGAGTAACACCCACTGTTTTCATATCACTAATTATCTTATCAAACTTTTCAAGAGTCTAAGTGATGGACTCACCCTCTAGCATCCTAAAATTGTCAAACTGTCTCCTGAAATGTTTTCCCTTTGCCTTCCTGATTGAGTCAGTACCCTCATAAGCAACCTTAAGAAAATTTAAAACCTCATTTGATGACTGTATGCCCAGCACCTTTTGTTGGTCTCTCTCCGAAAGCGAAGACACTATGACCCTCAATGCCTGCTTATTTTTGCTGAGTAACTTTTTATCATTATCATTCCAATCTTTCTTTTCTTTAGGCTTGGATACTCCTCCTTCTGTAGTTTGTGGAATGAGACCGCCTTCTATGACCACAGTCCAAAGGTCATAGTCTATCGACAACAGTTGATGTCCCATCTGTTCACACCAACAAGCATAATTAAACTTGGTGAGCTTTGGTGCTTTAACATTGTAAGAGCCCTTGTTGATCACCCTTGGAAGATTTCTCTTCTGATTTTGTGAAAAGGGAACCTTGCTCTGATACCAATTGTAGGATCTTACAATGACAGTTCTTTATGAGAATGTTACTCACGATGAGTTAGGGAGTGAGTAACAGACTGATGATGAACTCACAAATTGGCAAAACAATGAATTGAGGAGATTTGCATATTCACGTGAACATTCACTATATTAACTCGTGTCAAACTTGATACACTCACACATACGAGGAGAACAGGCTCTCCAAATATCAACACATAAAACCCTAGATCTTTCTTTCTCTAGTGATATTACAAAAACTCTCTCAAGAACACTCTTGCGGTTTCTAATCCCTAATTCCAAAAACCGTAATTTGCTTTTCCAAGCAACATTACTTATATAGGCAGCCTAGTCAATAATAATCTAATGTATTCTCCTCAAAAGATAAAGATCCTAGAAGAGTGAAATTACAACAATATATAAAATTTGTTTAGATTTTATACTTATATATTATCGTTAAAGATAAAAACCTCCCTAATTATTTCACCAATAAAAGAAACTATTAACTGCTGTCTTCATCCTTCGCTCACTAGTAGAAAAAAGGCCTATTTCGGCCCCCCTATTTCGGCGGTTTTGTAGATAAAACCGCCGAAATAGAGGCCCGAGATGTTAACAGTATGTAAAGAAGGGGTCTATTTCGGCGGTTTCTAGATATGAACCGCCGAAATAGGCCCTTTTTAATATTAAAAAAAATTAAATATACCTATTTCGGCGGTTCCTTACCCGAAACCGCCGAAATAGGTGTTTCTATTTTTTTTTTTTAAATTTAATCATCTATTTCGGCGGTTCTTTGTTAGGAACCGCCGAAATAGGTCCTTTTAATTAACCCCCCAGCCCGATTCGAAACAATTACGTTTCAATTACCGCTAATCCTAACCCCTCTTCTCGCTCTCTGTTCCTCGGCGATTCCGAAGCCACCACCGCCACCACAGCCGTATTCCGGCCGCCCTCCTCCTCCTCTCGCCGTCGCCGGTGTCGCGCCGTCGGTGGTGGTCTTCGTGTGGCGTCGCCGGCCTCAATCCGCCACGCAACAGAGGCGAACAGAGGTGAGTGTTCTCACGTTTTTTTTTTTGATTTTGTTTTATTAATTGTTAATTTGTTGTAAATATTGTTAAATTGTTGTTAAATTGTGATTGTGGATGATTAGCTTTATTGTGTGTGAAATCTTTGCTAGATTTGGTTGTTAAACTATTAAATTTATGTATGCACACAAGGTGTTCGATGAAATGTTCGAGTGAATTTTTGTGCTGTTTTTTGCCCTTCTTTTAAGTATAGTTAGATTGTTTAAATTGCCGGACTATTTTGAATCGATCTGTCTATTCCCTGTATAATATATGGTTTTAATGACATTAGAAAGTATATACTATAAATTGTGCTCAATATGTAAATAAGGAAAGAAAACTTGGCTGAAAAATGAACTTAAAACAAACATGAGGTCTGTTCGTATTTTTATAGCCTAAAACTATAGGTTATATGTGTTACAAATATTAACATGATAATATATGCTATATGTAATATATTATAAGATATGTGGTGAATGTGTAATATAGAAACTTAATGTGCTGGAAAAATAAATTAGAACAGACCTAAGGTCTGTTCGGCAATTCTGGAAAAAATAAAATAATAGGTTATATATTATAAGGTTAAAATGTCATAATATATGATATTTATAACATAGTATAAATATGTGGTGATATAGTAATAAATAAAAACTATGAGAAGTTGATGAAATTATCATTATAACATAACTGCCTCTTCGGCAATTAATGTAGTTTTCTACAAACTATAGGTTATAATGTTTAATGAGATATAAAATATCATATTATATGATATCATGATATAAATGTAACATCGTATAATATTGTGTGGTCGAAACATAGTTTATTAAACTATAATTCTGTAGCGCAAATATAACCTATTGAAAATGATTTTTTAGACTATGGTTTGCTATGATATAAATACTATAACTATTGTACGATATTAATGTGATTAAATGAAGCTAGTATAAGAAATGATATTCACATTAAATAATGTGACAATTAATGAGTAAATGGGAATTATAAACTAAGGTTGGTATTAATAAACGTTGGGAATTATAAGCATATAATATAAGTATTAAATAATATTAAGATAAAATTCTTAATATAAGTTGTATAATATAATGCAACTACTGTGAATAATCATCTTACATAAGAGGGAGAATAAATGTAACCCATAATAAGGTTTAATATTTCAAGAAACATATATATATAATATGCCCGGGCTATGAATATAATAACCTAATTAAAACATTTAGGTACAAGATACGACATTGTCGATCTCTAGAGCATGGTGCTCAAACATACTCTTAGTATCTTCATCATATATTATTTAGAATATATACGTTAAAATAAGTTTAAACTCCCATTGTAGTTAGTGAATTTAGTTAGTTAAACTAACTTAGTTAATTTAATTCGTATTTATAAATTAGTAGCAAAATGTACGTAAATAAATTAATTTGTTGTATATTATTTATATGTTGTCAAAAAAATATTGTTAAGGAATTTAGTTAGTTTTTCGGGCTTAGTTAATTCAATACTGTGAGTTAAACTTATTTTAAATTCACTACCAACAATGGGAGTTTATACTCACTTAGTTAATTTAATTCGTATTTTATAAATTAGTATCAAAATGTGAACAAGCAGTCATAGTAGAAAAATATTGTAGTAGGTGAGGTATTAGCCGTTTAGTAGCGGTTTGAAGTAGAGGTGTGAGAATGTATTTATATATATATGAGTATTGTATATTCGTTAAGTTTAATATAAAATTATTATAATTGATCTGAATGTTGTTCAATCTTTATGCGTTGCCTCTGTAGAGATTGGTGTTGCTACACGCGTCTCGCACGCCCGATTGAGAAGAGGGGCTGAAAACAATTCATTTATGAACCGGTATTTTTTTTTAATTTAACTCTTCATTCTCTTCATTCACTGTAATATAATCTAACTTATCATTTTTCTCTTTTGTGTCTCTACAGATAAATACTTAAGGAGCTTCTTTACCATTTGATGGTAGATTGAAAGCGGAGCGGAGAGCAATTCATTTTCGAACCGGTAATATAATCTAACATATCATTTTTCTCTTTTGTACTTTGTATTTGATTTCCACAAATTATTGGAATTTCGTTTGATGAATGAATTTGGTATATATTAGTTTGGTTTATGATTGAAATTTGTGTTGTTGAATAATTGGTGAATGCTTAATAATAGGCATAGTTGTGTCTTTATTTTACTTTGTATTTTATTTCCACAAATTATTAAAATTTTGTTTGATGGATAAAGTTTATATTAGTTTGATTTGTGATGGAAATTTGTGTTGATGAATGGTTGGTGAATGCTTAATAATAAGCATGGGATAGGTAAAATTATGCAAAAGTCATGCCGTTTTTTTAAAAATCTCTTCGTAATTAATTGTTTGATGTATGTGTATATGTCTAACAATATCTAATTTTTTTATCAGGTCCGTTATTCACCTCTCTTGTTTCCCGCCTTCTTCCACTACTTTTCCTCTTTCCTCCTCTGTGCACAAGTAAGTAACTGAACCTTATTTTTTGTTTAATAAATGCAATTATGTATTTAAATATAAGTGCTAGTACATAATTTAGCTTCATTCCCTATTTGTTGATGCATTTCTTTTTTAATTTATTTTTTGTTGCTCCCTTGCAGAGACATATCAGAAGTGGTATTGCTGCATCTCTCGCACAGAAGCCTACCTCTCAGGCACCAGTCTCCCCTGTCCATAAATCCTTAAAAAACAAGTACGTATTCTAACTCTCGATTCTTTGTTAGTCTGTAAACCGGTTTGAACTTATACAGTGGAGAATTGAAAGCGCTGATTTGGTGATCTGAATTTGCAATTGGTTTTCAGTTAGCTAGTAAAGAATTGAATTATTTTAATTGTTGGTTGCTGCCATTGTTGGAATGTTTGTGGTTGTGATGACTTTGGTGAGTGCTGAATAATAAGCACGGGATGTGTACAATTATGCAAAGGTCATGCCAAATTTTTGTAGAAAAAGTATTCGTAATATTGTTTTAAACACGGTTTCTGTTTAGAAGTGCAACAATTTCTTAAATTTAAAATGGTAGTTTATTTTGTGTTTGCAACCTTAGAGTTAGGCTAGACTAATTGTCAATCATCCCAGTCATGCTCCATTAGGAAATAAACATGTGCAACTTAATATAGGCCATATTCTACAAAGGATCTAACTCACACCTGTGAACTGTTGCACATGTAGTATGGAGCGTGACTGGATGTATGGTGATAGAGGCGAACATTTTGACAAAATGCTGAAAGAGTTTTGCAAAGCTGCAGTGCAACACAAGGACAGGACAAAGGCGGAGAAAATTCCATGTCCTTGTGTTGATTGTGGTGTGGTTAGACATTATTCAAGCATCAACGTCGTACAACTCCATGTGAAGACCCGTGGTTTCATGCCACATTATACAAAATGGATTTTTCATGGAGAACGTGTTGAAGATAATGCTTCATCTTCCTACAGTCACGATCGGTGTAACTCAAGAACCGAGCAGACATTCGATACTACTAACGAGTCAGAACTCCCAAGCGCTTCCGGAGTCAATGTTGACAGTGAGTCGACTTATCATGATGAACAAATTGACGAGATGCTTGGTAACGTTGAGGATAACTTTGTCGACCGGCCGGATGAGTATCAAAGGTTGTTGGACGCATCCAAAACGGCATTGTATCCTACTTGCACTAAGTACACGAAATTGACAGCTATATTGAATTTGTTCAACCTGAAGGGAAGATATGGATTGAGTGACAAAGGTTTCACGGCATTCCTCGAGCTGATTCATGATATGCTACCGGATGAGAACGGTCTCCCTACGACCACGTATGAGGCAAAGAAATGGGTGTGTCCAATGGGAGTAGAGTACAAAAAAATTCACGCGTGTCCAAACAACTGTGTGTTGTACAGGGGTGAATACGAAAATCTGGACAATTGCCCGAAATGTTCGTTGTCCCGGTATAAGCATAAAGATGGTGAGTACTCCTCCGTTCAGAAAAAAAGCCCTCCAGCAAAACTTGTTTGGTATTTGCCGATTATACCCAGATTCAAACGGTTGTTTGCGAATCCGAAAGATGCAAAGAACTTACGATGGCATGCGGAGGGTAGAAAGAGTGATGAGAAACTAAGACATCCAGCAGATGGGCCTCAGTGGAGAAACATCAATAGACGGTTCAAAGAACATTTCGGACATGAAGATAGGAATCTGAGGCTTGGGTTATGTACTGATGGAATGAACCCGTACGGCACATTGAGTAGTCAACACAGTACATGGCCTGTTCTGCTAGTGATCTACAATTTGCCCTCATGGTTGTGTATGAAACGAAAGTACATCATGTTATCGCTCCTGATATCTGGTCCCAAGCAGCCAGGTAATAGCATTGATGTGTACCTTGCCCCTCTGATCGACGATCTGAAGCTATTGTGGAATGAGGGGACCGTGGTATATGATGCTTATGCAAGAGAGAATTTCACGCTCAAGGCTTTGTTGTTCTGTACCGTCAATGACTTTCCTGCGTATGGGAACTTGTCCGGTTACACGGTTAAAGGAACATTTGCATGTCCCATATGCGAGGAAGACACTTGTTCGGACCGTTTAAAACATTGTGGGAAGAATGTTTATATGTGTCATCGACGTCTTCTCCCCGAAGATCACCCTTATCGAGTAACGAAGAGAAAGTTGTTCAATGGTCAAGCCGAAACTCGTGTGGCCCGTCTACCTCTGACCTCTGAGGAAGTGTACGAAAAGGTTAAGGACATTGTAAATGTATTTGGAAACACATCAAAACCGGCGAAAAACATTTGGAAAAAGTGTTCTATCTTTTGGGAACTACCTTATTGGCGTCATCTTTCTGTGAGGCACTGCTTAGACATCATGCACATTGTGAAGAACGTTGGTGAGGCAGTGAGTGGGACTTTACTCAATATACCCGGCAAAACAAAAGACGGATTGAAAATCAGAAAGGACATGCAAACCATGGGGATACGAAAGGAGTTACACCCACAAGAGAATGGGAAACGAATCTACCTACCTCCTGCATGCTACACGCTCTCAAAGGCTGAAAAGATTAGTTTCTGCAAATGTCTGTACTCGGTAAAAGTACCGTCTGGATACTGTTCAAACTGGAAGAACATTGTATCGATGAAGGATTTAAAACTTTTAGGCATGAAATCTCACGATTATCATGTACTGATGTTACATCTTCTTCCGGTCGCAATTCGAGGGATATTGCCATCTGATGTCAGAAATGCTTTAACTCGGTTATGTTTCTTTTTCAACGCTGTGTGCTCCAAGGCAATTGACGTAACCTCTCTAGATGATCTACAACGTGAAATTGTTATCACTTTATGTCAACTTGAGATGTATTTCCCACCATCTTTCTTTGATATAATGGTACATCTAATTGTGCACATCGTTCGAGAGATACAGTTCTGCGGTCCGGTATACTTACGGTACATGTACCCTTTTGAACGGTACATGGGTATTCTGAAAAGTAGAATGAAGAATAGGTATCGACCAGAGGGGAGCATTGTTGAAGCAACAGTGACTGAGGAAGTCACGGAGTTTGTGACCGATTATTTGAGTGAGGCAGAGTCTATTGGTATCCCAAAACCACGACACTATGGCAGGTTTAAGGGTAAAGGTGTTATTGGTAGAAAGATCGTGCAAGTTTCGCGTCTACTTATTCATCAAGCACATTTGTTTGTCTTACAACATCTTGAGGTTGTTGAACCTTATTTGGAAACCCATATGGTTGAGTTAAGGCATCAAAATCCTTTGAAAAACCACATTTGGCTGACAAAAGAACAAAACCGAGTTTTTATCCAATGGTTCAAAGATCATGTGTTGACATTAGCATCATCAGATCCAGAAGCTGTAAGCGAAGAGATCAGATGTTTGGCAATCGGACCTGAAACTAATATTACATCTTTTGAGGGGTATGATATTAGTGGGTATACATACTACACTGCACGCCAAGATGCCAAATCGATAAACCAGAATAGTGGGGTAAAAATTGAAGCTGCTGCCACTGAGTACCACAGCGGTAACCGATCTCAACCAGTTAGTAACTGGTATTATGGTGTCATCGAGGACATCTGGGAACTAGACTATGACATTGATTCCTTTCTGTTGTTCCGGTGCAAGTGGGTGGACAACCGACGCGGGTACCAAAATGATGGAGGGCTTACCATGGTTGATCTTTCACGGTTACACGGTTATGATGATGATCAATTTGTTCTGGGAAAGGATTGCGAGCAAGTGTGGTATGTTGAGGATCCGAAAGACTGCAGATGGTCTGTTGTTCTTCCAGGAAGAAGGCCGGTTGTAATGGAAAATGAAAATGAGGATAACGATGAAAATGGGACTGTAGAGGAAACATCCTTGTTTCCTACTGGATTACCGGATTCGATTGATGATACTGAAAACGATTTGCTCTACGCACGATCAGACCATGATGAGGGTGTTTGGGTAGAAAATATGAAATGATTTATGTTTTTGTACGTGTCAGGTAATGTTGTTAGTAGAATGTAGACTGTAATATCATCTTAACTGTTATTGTTATGCATCATAGTATTTATGTTATGAGTTTAACTGATGAAAATGCTTTATGATTTTTTTTTGCAGTGGATGATCACCCTATAGATGACCCCATTGGACGGCTTATCTCCACTGGAGAACCTGAGCCACAGCCGAATAGACCAAGTAAGCGGGTCACGAGAGGAGGAAAGAAGAAGAAGGACCAGGTAGCAGTACACGAGACTGAGGCTGGCCCTTCACAGCAGACCGAAGAGGAGTCGGTTGTACCACCAGAGGCGAAGAAGCAGAAGAAAAGAGGTGCAACACGTGGGCTGAAGGCTAACAAGGGCCCTCCTACAAAACCGGTCGACTTCAATCAATTCAACCAGCCCCATGGAAATTGGAAGAATGACTTCACCGCTTACGGTAGCCATTTGGTGAAGTCATATTGCGACATAAACCACACCTGGAAGCAAGTGCCTCAATCATTGAAGGATACTATGTTTCAGCGTCTTCAGGTAAATCTCTACATTATTACTATGATCTTTTGTGAAATAATAGAACATTTATGTTTACTTTACTAACTGAATGATCATGTACGTAGTCTCGTTTCGCCGTGGATCCCGCACTTAAAAACGATGTGCTATCAGCGATGTCGAAACAGTTCCGGGACCACAAGAATAAGTTGGCTGACAAGTACATCTACAAGATGCCTACTCCAGAAGATCCAGATGAGCCAGATCATGGTGGAGACGGTGTGAGACCACCATGGGAGGTTTACGAGGGCATAACAGAAGAGCAATGGGTACAATTTGTTGAGAGGCGTCACACACCTGAGTTCCAGGTGCACTTTATTGTCATACATACATAAATTAATCTTAATTTCTTATGTTTTTTGTGTTCAATTTCACTTAACATGATCCCATTAATTTATGCAGGCTCTCCGTGCGAAACAACAAGCAAATGCTAAGAAGAATCTGTACCCTCACCACTTAGGTGGAAAAAGTATTGCTCAAAGGGTACCAGAATGGGAGCAAAAGGGATATCTGCCCACGGATGGCTCATTGGATGCCAGTGGCAGAAGAATGAAAGTGTGGGAGTTAAGCCACATTCCGAAGAACTCTACTCCCGAAAATCCTCAATATGATGAAGCCACGAGAGCAGTATTGCTCAAATGGTAAGTGATATCATTTCATTTTCAGTCAAACTGTTCATTTCCTTTGTATATGAACTTATGTTAAACTAATAACTGTATTTGTGTTATATTAGGGTGAATTAAGCTCTCAGCTCACCCAGGGCACCTGGACCTCACAGAGGAATGATGATCCTCTTACACGCGCTCTTGTAAGAAGGATCATCCAGGTCGTGCCATTGGGTTTGGTGGGCACGTTGGTATCCGCCAGGCATTTGGCGCACCCGGGTCCAGAATCAGCCGGGGACAGTCGATTAGCTACGAGGAGCACCTGAGAGCGATGTCTGAGATGGAGCAGAGGATTACTCAGAACGTCGACGAGAGGATCGCTCAGGCTATATCAAGGCTTCAGCCACAGCAGCATGAAAGCCAAGAGGTTTCTCGACCACCGGTAGTGAGAAGTAGTGTCCACTCGGCTGATCCGTTTCCCTATGCATCTCTACAGGTTAGACTTACATTTCAATTGAGTACATGACGATTATGATTTTTAACTTGATCACTAATATCATCATAGAAGAATTCTCAATTTTTATCTAACACAAGTTCATAACACTCAGGCACCCACTGAGTGCCATCTGTTTTTACAAATTGGAGTAGAAGAGGTCATGGTTGCATGGGGAAAACTTTTCCCCTCTCGTCCAAGTGATATTGTGCACGGTGAACCACTCCGACATTACCATGCACGAGTGCTTGTAGACGAATTTGTTGCAGAGCATGCTGACGTCGGTTTACCGGTGCCGGTCCCACAAAAACCTACCGTGCGTTCTGCACAGACTGCGACAGTGCAGTGGCCTGCACGATTGGTCAGACTCCCTGGGCAGGTATTACTCTTAACCGTTGCTATAAAACTATTGGTGTTCCACCTTGCATCCATATACTTAATTAGACTAATATCATAGGATATGACCCCACCGAAGACTGATAAGGGCAAAGGAAAAAGAATTGCCACACCTGTGCAATCAAAGGCATCCACAAATTTTGTGCTTAGACCTGCTTTGGTGGAGAAGAGAAATATTGGCCGGCTTGTCGACAATATGCAGATTCTGCATTCCTCGTTGTTGGTGCTACCACCGGATAGTGATTCCCTCATTGTGGAAGATCCCGAGCGGATATTTCACTATAATGTTCAAGGAGAAGATAAACATCAATTTGGGATGTATATGTCCGACTTCGAGGAGTGCTTCAGGAGGGATTGGTTGAATGTGTCGATTATCAAGTCGGCCGCCATGTGAGTAACTTCTACCTTTTATATTTTCAATTCATTAATTGGTGATGAATTAGATGTTTGAATATAAAGTTAATGACTAATGATATTGCCTCATAGGTGGGTGCATGATAAGGCGATCAATGTCTATCAAGATCAAAGATTTGGATTCCTGTGTCCTGCTATGTGCAATGAAGTCCAGATGACAAGTGATCCGCAAGGCCTTATGCAATATATGACGAATGCCCTCTATGAATGTTCGAAAAAGTCATTTATTATGCTGCCATATCATTCAGGGTATGATATTTGACTATTTCTATTAGTATTATCTAAAACATATAGTTTGTGTTAGTTGCTTAATGATTTCAACACATTGTGTAATTTGTGGACAGTCGACATTGGTCATTGTTTGTGCTGGTGATAGGGAAGCACCCACGAATCTTGCAATTTGACTCACTTGGTGCGGGTGCCAAGAGACCGAAGATCACCACCGCAATTACTGGGGTAATTATTTTGTTATCGTAAACAACAATATTTTACATAACATTAACTGTTTCATAATTTGCTACTGATGCTTAAAAGCTATATATATTGCTGATATATATAGTTCCATGAAAGCTGCATTAAGACTCCAGGGTATAACAATGAAGAATAACATCCCTTGGAACACTGTCAAGGTACTCTATTAATTGATAAATTTGTGTGATAATGTTTAAACTTGTTTATAACTGTCAATATGTGCGTTTGTATAGTGTCCGGTGCAGCCTGGGGGGTCAGAATGTGGATACTATGTCATGAGATTCATGAGTGACATAGTAGGAGCGGCGAACCTTTTACCAGAGCACTCGTTAGACATGGTAACATTCTCTGAAAGTTTCAGTTATGCTCTTTACATGTTGTTAGACTGTACGTTTTATATTAATGTTCATTTTTTTTCAAGGCTTACGAACAAATGTTCAAAGATGGTCAGTATGATGATGCTCAAATTGTCGAGATGCTTGAGGAATGGTCGGAGTTCGTCTGCACAAGTTTAATGAATTGATGATCATGAAGATGTTTTGCTAACTTTTTCGAGTATGTAAATATAACTCTGTACACTTGTGGATGGTGTAAATGGTAGATTTGAATTGTAATGGTGTTTTTTTATTTGTATTGAAAGTGTGAAAGTAAGTGTAATTGCATTGGTTTTGTTAACTATCAAATTGTGGTGCGTCGTTGGTATTAATTGGGAGCTTTTATAACTTTTTAAATGTGTGCTGGAGCTCCCTGTATGGATGAAGCATTATTACAGGTCTGATTGAATCAAATGTGGTGAATATATATATATATATAAGCTGGGATGGAAAAAACAAAAAAAAAAACATACCTATCTCGGCGGTTCTTAGAGAACAACCGCCGAGATAGGCCCCTGGGATTGACCGTGTGTGAGATTGACCATGGGTCTATCTCGGCGGTTGTTCTCTAAGAACCGCCGAGATAGACCCATGGTCAATCTCACACACGGTCAATCCCAGGGGCCTATCTCGGCGGTTATTCTCTAAGAACCGCCGAGATAGGTACATCTAGTTCGGCGGTTGTAAACCGCCGAAATAGGTGCTCACACCTATTTCGGCGGTGCTCATTTCGGCGGTTCACAACCGCCGAAAAAGGCCCATTGGAACCGCCGAAATAGGCCTTTTTTCTACTAGTGGCTTCACTCAGTTTTCAGATTATTGTGTTTAGAACTCGTACAGTATGTAATACAGAGTTCCTAATTAAAAACACCAACACAAATACATTAAATAGGGGTGGGACACCCAACAGTCAAGAGTCCATAATTGTAGGAGAAGATAATTTCACCAGACGCGTATGATGCAAATCCGTCGGCTAGTATTGGACTGACTAAAAGCCCAACAAAGGAGTACGCACACCCATCGATGGAAGTTCACTATAGGCGATTGATCTGGAAATTATTGATACCATAAAATCACAAAAAGAGCAGCAAAGTAAAAAGGCAAAGAAGAGCATCCCTACTCCATCAGCAGAGCAAAAGCTTGTTTTAATATGGACAACGCTTGAGAATCACCCTCGGTTCCCACACAAATCATTGGCCACACATTGATTGTATCTTACGTAGAGGCGGGAAAGTTGCTAAAGGGGGAAGACATCCAAGGAAAAAACGAGTAGAAAATGGGTGTTAGTGAAGAAGGAATTAAAGAAATCTCAAGCTACGGTGACTGGGCTCTTGGAAACTCATCACAACAAACTCTGTAATAGGAGAAGAAACCTCTCTGGGGTGCTGGGCAAAGGACTGAATGGTGTGAAGTATTAGCGAAGGGTCATTCAGGTGGTATAATTGTAGCATGGAAGACAAATGAGTTAGTGGCAAAAGAAATAGCAATGGGCAACCGATGGATAGTAGTAGAGGAAGCAATCTTTACTGGTATAAGACAGTCCTGTCTACAAAGCTCTAAGGGTGCGAGTGGTGTAACAAGGAGAATAAGTCTACAGGGAGAATCACGATGCAAGTTAACAGCCTGAATGTGGAGCATGTTCTAAACCACAGACTTGTTTTATCAGTTGAGTGAACCATATAAGCATGTTATGTAGGATTTTGTAACACCTAGCTGTAACACTATGTGAAACTACCTTTGTAGCCCCATGATTAAAATAAGAGAAAATTACATCCCCCACCCATGAGGTTTGGCGAAATCACACACCCCACCCATGAGGTTTCAAAAATTACTTTGCCCACCCATGTGGTTTCCTCTATTTTACATCCGACACTATTTCTGATATTTAATCAACATAAAAGATGCTTAAATGTTGTCCAAAATTGATGAAACTTTACATGGACAATGCTAAGGTGTTATTTTTGGTATAGCGTGAAAGCTAAAGTTTTTTAAGTCACATGTGATCCACGGGGCCCACTAAAACATGTGATATGTGAACGTGTTTTGCATTGGATCCCACAGGTCATATATGAGCTTAAAAAACTTAGATTTGACATTGGACAAAAATATAACACCTTAGCATCATCCATGTAAAGTTTTATCAATTTTGGACAACATTTAAACATCTTTTAAGTTGATCAAATATTAGAAAAGTTATCGGATGTAAAATAGAGGAAACCACATGGGTGGGTAAAGTAATTTTTGAAACCTTGTGGGTGGGGTGTGTAATTTCACAAAATCTCATGGGTAGAGGATGTAATTTTCCCTTAAAATAAAAAGGAATTGTTCCAAATCAAGCTTTAAAAAATTACAATGCCCACCCATGAGATATTAAGAAATTACAATGCCCACCCATGAGTTTTAGAAAATTACAGTGCCCACCCATGTACTTATCAAAAAGAGGTGAAATTGAATATGTAAAGTAATGATTACCTTAAGAAACAACTTAGACAATGGTAAAAAAATTAAAAAACCCTAAATTAATCTTATGTGATCACTTAGAAATCAAATAAATGAAACATGCCTAAAATAACAAAATAAAGGAATAAAATGAAATAAAATGAGGTGAACATATATGTGATTCCTTGTAAATTTTGCACGTTTTTCTTCATTTCATCACTCTAATGTTTCACGGTGTAAAAAAGGTTTTTTTTAATTACTTTACATAGTTGAATTGATTAATCAATGTAAAATTTACTTAGATCTTTAATTTTCACCTCATTTTGATAAATACATGGGTGGACACTGTAATTTTCTAAAACTCATGGGTGGGCATTGTAATTTCTTAATATCTCATGGGTGGACATTGTAATTTTTTAAAGCTCGTGGGTGGACATTGTAATTCCCCAATATCTCATGGGTGGGCAATATAATTTTTTCAAAATTATAGTATTTGTCAAAATATAATCAGTAGTTATATTTGAAAATCCGAAAGGTACACATAAAACGATCTAACGTGAAGAAAACCCTAGCTTTAGGATGTAAGTTTACCAAAAATACCCCTGAAATCCCTACCGTAGAGAAAAAGTAGCAGAGAGATACACACTCGCTCGCTGTGTTGTTGTAGCTCAACTCAAATCAACACCCGCTTGATTCTGCATTTATTTCGGGGAAGCATACAGACACACACAGAAGGCATACTCCCTCCGTCCTTAATTGACGGTCCTGTTTACTATTTGGACATATTGTTTGACTTTAACATTTAACATATAAGATAAAATAATTTTGAAAATTTAAGTTTTGCATATGATTCCTTACATGATAAACTATATATACAAAATTTAGTTTTATAAAATTTTTATCTTATATGCTTAATATTGAAGTGGAAAAACATGGCATAAAGTAAACAAGACGGTCAATTCAGGACGGAGGGAGTATAATAATAATAAACCATGCAAACTACTGCTATCTCGCTGTATATAGAGTACTACTACTACTGCAACTATTAAGCAACAAAAAGCAAATAAATAAAACCCTTGATTTCACTTATCAGAAAGAGAAAGAAACACCCTACTGGTCTGCTGCTGCTGCAGCAGCTGCTGCTCATGGCCATTGATTTCACATTTAATTGGACAGTGCCAACACACACATTTTCTCTCTCACACAGAGACACACACCCACCTCTGTTTAAAGAAGACGAAGAAGAAGAAGGACAGAATAGCAGTAGAAGGAAATGAGTAGATATGACAGATCAAAAAACGCCCCTCATTCCCTCTCTCAGACTCATTCGCTTTCTATTAAGAATAAATCAAAATCAAATCAAATCAAGTTGTCCTGCTTTAGCTTCAACTGTGGGGGCTCTCTCTCTCTGTCTCAGTTATTATTTGACCATTCTTTGTTAGTGTAGTGTTTCTTGGAGTTTGGTCACGATAAACACGACTCCCTAGACAAACACAAAAGCCAAAAAGAAAAGACCCAACCCAACCCCACACAATTTAAAGTGAAAGAAACATTACCAGCAGCAAAGGGAATTGAATTAAACGTACTCCGGATAGTGAAAAGAAAGGAATAATGAAAGGAACAACTCGAACGATTTATATATATATGTCAGAGCAAGAAGAATGGGTGGTGTGACTTGACATGAACAGATTTGTTCTTCTGTTCTTTATTACTACTGGTATATATCCTTTCATTTTCTTCAGTTAATATTACATCCCTTTTGTCCCCCTCCCCTACCCTGCCTTCTTGACCCCAGAAAAAAAATTCATTGGGCTCTCAGCAACTTTTTCCCATTTATCTTTTGGTTTATTCATTTTGTAAACGATTACACTTTTTTTTTTCTACTATAACTGACAGCTAAAATCCAATAGCTAAGGTTTCAATGACATCCAAAAAGAAATTGGGAAAATTCATAAGATACCACTGTTTAAGTTTCTAATTCACAAAATACCACTAGTTTTTTCGTAATTCAACTTTAAACATGCTTAAACATTGTCCAAAATTGATAAAACTTTACATGGACGATGCTAAAGTGTTATATTTTGGTCCAATATCAAATTTGAAGTTTTTAAAGCTCATATGTGACATGTGGGACCCAATGAACATGTCACATATTCAATGGGTCCCACATGTCACATATGAGCTTAAAAAACTTCAAATTGATATTGGACCAAAATATAACACTTTAGCATCGTCCATGTAAAGTTTCATCAATTTTGGACAACGTTTAAGCATGTTTAAAGCTGAATTACGAAAAAAACAGTGGTATTTTGTGAATTAGAAACTTAAACAGTGGTATCTTGTGAATTTTCCCAAAGAAATTTGATGGTGGGGATTCTACTTGATGGTAAAAAAAAATGAGCGGAAGAAGATGTGGGTGATTATTTAATTAAGAATGTTGAGAGAAAAAATTAAAATATATTTCTTCTGTCCTTGTTGTTTTATTTAAATATTTCACATAAAATAATTTTTAAAATTTAAGTTTTACACATGATTTCTTATATGATAAACTATATATTATAAAATTTAATTTTATGAAATTATTTTATCTTACATATTTAATATTGAAGTGAAATATATCATAAAACAAACAACACATTCAATTCACACGTATTTTTTAGTGGGTGTAATCTAATAACAAAAATATGCCGTAAGGTTTCACTTTTTCTCTTATTTTGACAGCTTGACATGAAAGCGGAGTCATTCTCAAGTACCATTAGGTACTACAGTGTCTAGTTCGTTCTTTGGTAAAAATTAGTCAGTCCACAATGCATGTTATTTGGGCCGATGGTCTCGATCGATCTTCTACAATGTTAACCAACCACAGTATTGGACCCAGTCAGATAAAAGAACGTTCTTGTACTCACACAAGCGTACAGTACGGTACGGTACGGGACGGTGTGGTGTGGACCAAGAAAGTAAAAATAAGTAGTAAGAAAAACAAAAAAGCTGTAACAATTTGTTTCTCAGTGTACGTGTGCATACTATTGGTACCTTCTGCTCATATAAACGAGAGATGGTCAAACTCTTCTCAATATTTCTTTTTATTTTAATCTACTTAATTTGTAAGTGAAAAAAGCTTTTCACCTTCTTAATCAAACTTCTTATTCACCGTCTCAGTCACATTGAAATACAAACTGAAATTGAGATATGGAGCAATATACGAGAGAGAAGTGCAACAACACAAAAGAGTACTTTTGCATTTCTAGTGAAGAAAATTGGTCCCTCGCAATCTTATACGCGCAGCGGCTGAAATACAAGAAAATAAGAGTGATGGGTCGGTCATAGACTCCTACGGAAACCGACACATCATCACACAACCCCCAATCACAAATAAAGAACATGCCACATAGGAAGGAATAAGACAAAACAACATAAAATATATATGTATCTTATCACCCCTCTCAAGATGTACATGGCGAATGGACAGATTACAAATCTACACTCCCTTTATTTTCTAATAGCTTAGTAACTTCTGGATTTGACCTTTTAGGTAGGGTCTTAGTTAAAACATCGGTCAGCTGCTGTTGTGAAGAGAGATGTGTTGGACCGAAACAAGACCTTCTTGCAATTTTTGCCTCACAAAGTGACAGACAACTTCAATATGTTTCGTCTGTTAGGTTTCGAGCTATGTACACCGCTGATTGGCTAGCAGATTTCAGGGGCACCGTTTGAATTTCCTCTACACTAAGTTCAGATAACAATCAGGTTAACCACTGATTTCTGCAACGACCTATCGCATTGCTCTGTATTCAGACTCCGTAGAGGAAAGGGTCAACACTTCCTTGTTTTTTAGACTTCCAAGACAGCGGTGACCCTCCCAGGGCTATGAAATATTCACTTATGGATCTTCTTGTGTTAGGACACCTGGCCCAATCTGTATCACAATAAGCCACAAGGTCAAAGTTCTGTTTTCTGTAAAGAATAAACCCCAACCTGTTGTATCTTTGATATAACGAACTGTATGTGTTACAGCTTTTAAATGCAAATCTGTTGAGTCTTGTAAAAATTGACTAAGGAGTTGTACAGAAAAACAACAAATCAAGACGAGTGTGGAAGAGGAAACTTATCTTTCCAACAAGTCTCTTATAGATCATGGGATCTTGTAGAGGTGTTCCTTCCTTCTGTAGCTTGGAATGTACTCCCTCCGTCCTGAATTGACTGTCTTGTTTGTTTTATGACATGTTTTTGCACTTCGATATTAAGCATATAAGATAAAATAGTTTCATAAAACTAAAATTGGTGTATATATACTAGGAATCATTTGTAAAACTTAAAATTTTTAAATTATTTTATCATATATGTTAAATATTGAAGTTAAACGACATGTCCAAATAGTGAACAAGATGGTCAATTCAGGACGGAGGGAGTAATTCTAAAGGTCCAACCGGTGTCTTTGCTTTGTCGTAGGGAAACTCTTTTACAAGATCCTTTGAATACTTCTTTTGAACAAGTATGTTTTCACTTTAAACATGTAAAAATTGCATGGCCACAAAATAGGAGATCTATCATAGGTCTTTTATCTTGAAGTTTTCATCTAGTTCCCTTTTTATTTTTTGTATAATGTCTGTGTCATCTCCTGTTTGCAAGATATCATATACATAAACTGCTAGGAAAATAAATTTGGATTATGATTTTCTAATGAAAAAGAAGTAATCATTTAAGGACTGTTTGAATCCTAAATCTAAAAGGAAACTGCTCAACTTCTCATGCCATCATCTTGATGCCTGTTTCAGGCCATAATAGAACTTTCAAAGTTTACAAACAGCAGTTTTCCTTTCAGTTTGATAGCCTAAAGGGATTTGCATATAGACATCCTTCTTTAAATCCTCATGCAAAAAGGTATTGTTTATGTCTAACTGGCTTATCAACCACTCCTTTCTTTTACAGAAACAACAACTAAAGACCTTATGGTAGTGAACTTCATAATCGGGGAGAAGGTTTCTTGATAATCAATGCCATATTTTTGTGTATACCCTTTTACAACTAAACGGGCTTTATAGTTATCTAAACTACCATCGGCATTATACTTAAGTTTATAAACCCACCTACAACCTATGGGTTTATTTCCCTTTGGGATATCTACTATATCCCAAGTGTAATTTCATCTAGTGCAAGGAACGCTTCCTTCATTGCCTTAACCCATCTCTTGTCCTTAATTGCTTCTTGATAGTCTAAATGTTATATTTCCTTTCTAAGGTCAGAATCTAAAAGTGCGTGATTAGTCTCAAAAACATTGGCAGAAATAGATTTATCTTGCAAACAAATTACCCTTTCTGGTTTGACCATAGAACAGATGCTAGCCTTTGTGTCTAAGGTGGAGGCCACCTTACTAGAAAGGGTATTCCTAATGATTCTATCACTCATAAGGGCTTTGAAGTGATCTGTACTTAAATTAGCTACTAATAAGGGATTTATGACAGCTGTTTCAGTTACATAATCATTCAAATATTTAAGAGTTTCTCTTACCCTCGTGGATCTTCTTACTCTATTTCAAGTACTTGTGACTAGTTATTTTCAATAAGAGCATGATCTTCTTGTGTAGACTCTAGTTCTGTCTCAGAATCAGTTTCTGCTAGAATGGACTCAAAGAGAAGTCTCTGTGCACATGAATCATTATCACAAGAGATGTTTCTATCACAATCTGAAATTTCAGTTTGGAAGTAATCTAGTGGTCCCTCATTTTTAGTAGGTTGGAGCATTTTTTCTGATTTATTGGACAAGTTGCTCTTTGTTCTATGAGGGAAAATGTTCTCATGGATTTAATAACATCTCTGCTAATTATAACTTTTCCATTATCCAAATAAAAACGCTTATAACCCTTTTTATTTGTAGTATACCCAAGAAAAATACACTTCACAACTTCAGGTGCAAATTTGTTATGTAAATCATGATATATATTGTAACGACCCCAAAACCACCCTAGGAGTTAGGGACGTTACAAGCCGCGTATCTATTACCTAATAACGCAAGGCTCTAACACACGAAACCAAAACCGAAACAAAACACACTTTTATTAACTGAATACATCGATTAAAAACTTGAATATTTACATGCGGAAGCCAATTTACGTTACATAACGGAACAAAATACAAAGGGCCTCAGGCCACAATTACAAATGCAAAAAGAAAAGCAAAACCGAAAGCAAAGCAGAATCTTCGAACATAGGCTTAGACCTGCAAATCAGACGGAAGAAGGGGCGAGCCAAACTATAGCTCAGCAGGTGATAAACTTCATCAGCTGAGCATGCTCAAAACATATACTGAACATACATATACATATACGTATACATAGCTTAACAAACAGATCAGAAATCGAAGCGAAAATAAGACAGGGAAGAAGCTTTCCCAATTCAGATAAAAAGCATATCATAACAGAAACAGAGAGCTTAACAAAACAGAGGTGAGACACTAGACACCAGCTGAAACATCAGAAAGCAAACACTAAAGCCCTATGGATCCGTAGATCCCACACAGAAGCAGTTGACACCGCTATGGACCCGTCGGTCACTAAATATCCAGGGGACCCTGAGAGAGAGAATAGAAGGGAACCCGAGGAACAAATAGAAGGAATTCCTGCGCAGCATGCTACGGGACAGCTCGACCCCACTATCCAAGGCTTAGAAGCTAAACATCTAGGTCCCAAACAGAAGCTTTGCAAAACAGAACAGAACATAGCAGAAGTCAGAACCTTATCAAAACAGATCAAAGTCTTAACAGAACCGAAGTCGTATACCGACTATCACATACGAAAGCCAGCAAGAAAACATAAGCTCAACCGCTCCTTTGGAGCATGACAAAGGTTAGAAACTTAATGAAGGTTTTCAGAATGAAAAAACTCATCTTCACAAGCTAAAACACATCAAAAGAGATAGTACACATTGAAAGGAAACCAACGCTGCAAATGGAACTCAAAACGAAGTTAAGACGAAGAAGTTATACAAAACAGACCCTTGTCCGGGCATGCGTCCGACCTTGCATGTACGGACACACGCCAAAGATAGGTTAACACGCGTCCGGACTTACGTCGAGGTCACAAGTCCGGACGTAAGTCGATTTCTAATTTAAGAGGCGTATGGACATATGTCCGGACTTACATGTCCGGACATAGTCCGCAAGTCAGTATATGTGCGTCTGAACTTGTGTCTGGGCTTACATGTTTGTACACAAGTCGAACAGTAACCCCGGAATTCATCCTTGCATCCCGTTCGTACAACACACAGAACAAAGCAAAATGGCAGCGTCCGAGGACACGTCCAGACTTGCATGTCCGGACACAAGTCCGGATACTGCGAATTGTTCAGAAAACAATGGCGAAACAGAGGCGAATCAAAGTGCCAAAATCACCAGCAATTCAGTATAGGTTTACATAACAAAATACTCCAATCGAAACACAAAATCACAGGGTTTAACACATCAAAAATGCAAAATAGAAACTCACTCAGAACACCACAAATTAGAGAGCAACCAAATAATCATATATTGAAAAGCGAACAAAATCGGAAATTCCCCATGGTTGAACACACACACCCGAATCCGTTCACCACCTACCTCACATCCGACGCAAAGCCATCTCAGTGGACCTGACAACATTCTCTACGCGAATCCCCACTCAACACAACGATCGGAGATATGAATCATTCCGGAATCAAAAACCAAAATCAGAAAGGAGAAGGGTGAATTAAATGACAACGGAACCAGAATCTACAAACCAAACCTGAAGGATGAAACATCAAAGACTATGAGATCACAATGAGCAACTCTAGCCATAAATTGGAAGAGAATAAGAATGGAAGAAGATGGAGCAAAGGGAAAAAGGGATTGGAAGTTACTTCATGAATGGCAGAGCGGAGAACGATCGAGAAAATAAATGAAGGTAGGAGAATCAGTTAAGCATAAATAGAAATTGAAAAAAAGAAATAGAAAAAGAAAGGGAAAGAAAATAATTTCCTAACTTATCAGCTAATAATAAAACGAAAAGAGTGTGTTAAACCTCCTTCCTTCTAACTTAGGATAGTCTGTCGTAAAAGACATCATTCCACCAGAGATTAAATACAAATATTATTAATCTCCCATGCGGAACCGAAGCAAAATAAGATTAGAACGAAATAAAAAAAATAGGGGCATAACATATATGGGCAAAACATAGATAACCAAAACATAGATAACCAAAACATTTCAGATAATAAAAGTCATGTTTCTTATTGTAATTGTCAGAAAAAAGATAATTTCAAGAAAGTGCATCCAAATGCATTCTGTTAATAAGATAAACAATAGTGAGTATGCTTTCTCCCCAAAATTTAAGAGGCAAATTTGAATGGAATGTTAATGACCTAGTTGTTTTTAGTGTGTTCTATGCTTCCTCTCAACTACCCCATTCTGTTGGGAGTATGTGCACATGCGAGCTGATGGATGATGCCTCTAGATTTCAAAATGTTGGAATTAGTCCTTGAACTACCTAGTTCATATGCGTTATTTGTCCTAGTTATTTTACATTCTTTTGAATGAGTTTTGACCATGGAAAGAAAATCAAGAATTATATCAAAAGCATCGAATTTATTATTAATGAGGTGAACCCGTGTTGCTCTACTCTTGTCTTCTACAAAGGTCACGAAATAACTAAATCCATCAAAGGTTTTTTCCTTATAGGGGCCCCAAACATCAACATGTACAAGCTCAAAAAGATATTAGTATTCATTACTTTCTTTTGGAATGGAAGTCTATGGCTCTTTCCCATACTACATGCTTCACAAAGAAATTGTCTCTTACACAAATTATTATCTATAAGGTTTAAGGTTTCTAGCTTCTTAATGGGCAAATGCCCCAATCTATGATGCCATGGACTCAACTTGTCTTTACAGTCAAAGCCTGAAACTAGAGACTAAGAACTACACACATTATTAGAACAACTAACATCAGATTTATCACATTATGACTCCAACATATAGAGGCCTGAAACCAGTCTTCCAATCCGTCTTTCAAAAATGCATTTACAATCCTGAAACACATAACAATCTTTGTCAAATAAGAACTTCCCTCCGATATCTAAGGCAAGTCTTGCTATGGATACTAAATTAAACAGAAACTAGGAACATGTACCACAACCGTCAAGGTAATCAAATCATTTATGCACACAGTTCCTACAAATATCACAATCTGTACCCATCAGGCATCCCCTGGATGCCCATCAGGCATCCCCACGGTAGTGTATGTTCAAGAGCTCTATACTCGCTAAATTTCTTTAAATCACAACACATATGTTGGGTTGCCCCAATGTCCAAAATCCAAACAGAGCAATTTTTAATAGTATAATCTTGCATATTAGAGCAGACATAAAAATTAAAGAAGTTTAAATTAGTAGATCTGGGGAAAGTTGTACTGCAAAAGTGCGAGAATAAACGCCTCACATATTCTCTGAATCTTGTCCTTTTCCTAGTAGGCAAGGATCTGGTTCAGCTCCTTAGCGGTGTAGGTCTTCTGTGAAACTCGCAAGCGCTCCTGATGTGTCCCTGACGTGTCATGGACGTATCGTGGACTCTAATAAAACTTGATAGACGAGAGGCAACTCATAAACTGGAAAACACATTTCGATTGAGAATTTACACACATGAAATTCACTCAACTCCCTTGCCCCACACACGGACTTCTGGGACAGTTTCGACTTTACCCCTAAAGTCGTCAACCCTCTCCTGACTATCGGCCTACGGTTCACCGACAGTTCCCCAACCTGTCGTCCTATCAAATACTTAATGTATTGATACTTTAACCCAGTCCTCACTAGCTCACCAACTCTCTAGCACTTACATACACTCCTAAGTCTGATCCATACTTTCCTAGATTATCTCTATCTTTTCTCTCGTACAGGGCTTATGTTACAAGGAACATTAAAGCACAATTTTTACAAGTTAGTTGAGATGCCAACTAACAACCTAGGAGTTGTAGACTCTAAGAGTAGAATACCCATTCTTCTACGAATGTAATAGCCGTACCCTACTATAGATTTTCTTCCAAATTGATCTGGAGCCACCAGCACACGCGTTGCCTTGTGAATGGGCAAGTTGGTGGCGCGTCTCCCAAGTGGTCGGTCACCACTTGCACACTTCAACTTGTCTGAACTTGTTTGGATCGTTAATGCTCATAATGCTCTTTTCTGAAGTACTACGGCTATGTAATGATGCTCATCAATAGCCTTTATTTATCTTGTTATCTTGCACATTAATGAGATACACCTTTAGTCGTGTGTTTGTCATGAGCAAGTTGTTTGTGTGGTTGTGAATAATCTAAATGAGTTTGTCGACATTGCTAACTCTGTTTGGTCCTTGTTTAATGTTTGATGTTAGAGATAAGTGATGGTTTGGTTCTTTACTGCTTGTGTCTTGTTAGAAGTTCTCCGGAGCTCTCGCCGACAGGTGCCCGACTAGTAGAGCACATGTCGTGGATTGAGTGCTCTTGTAACCTTGCGTGCTAAGCCACTCATGACTTAAGTGCGCTTGCAACCGTGCGTGCTAAGCCACTTCTTCACATGTCTATTTGAAATCATGAATCATGACAAACGCATTAGATAGACAACACAAAGTTTACTATCATCAAACAAAAGGATCTTGTCTTAACATTCTGGATCTTATCTTGGTTCACCGAAGGTTGTGAAGCATCAATTGAAACAGAGGTGTGGTCTTTTTGCCCTTTGGGAAATGCCAAGTCAGAGGATATCCTATCTTCTCAAAACAACAGTCCATCATGCGTCTAGTTTTTTCATAGTGGCTACAGAAGAAATTTTTCCTAGGGTTTCTTGACTGAGACTTTCTGGAAGCTGTGCTTTTTCCTCCTGAATCAACTGCGAAGGAGAGGGAATTCTCCTCTTCCTTTAATATTGTTTGCAGCCCCCTTCTATCTTTCTTCTTGAGTCAAGATAGAATAGATATGTTCTATGCTAGGAAGTGGTGACATCATTAGCATGTTTCCTCGCACCATCCCAAACTTCTTGTTTGTTTACTTTAGAAACCTCATAATCTGGTGCCTTATGAGGAATTGCTTCAAATCTTGCGCCGCCACACATACAGGTAGGGATTGCCTTGGTGGAATCAACTTGATCCCATACCTCTTCATCCTAGTGTAATAGGCACTCACGGAGTTCCCCTCTATTTGATTTCTACGAGTTCTTGTTCTAGGGCAAAGAAGTGAGCATGATTAAATTTCTCGAAACGGGCTATCAATTCGCTCCATATTTGTGCTGAAGTGGTGCAAAAGATTACTGACTCTCGTATGTCATGAACAAGCCCATTCATTAGCCAGGCAATGACCACGTGGTCGCATCATTGCCAAGCTTTCACCAGCGTGGGATTATCAGTCGTTTCTTGAAAGTGTCGTCAGTGAAGACTAATTTGTTTTTGGAAGAAAGGGCAATCGTCATATTTCTCTTCCACTATAATATTTCCACTGTTGTCAAACCTTTCTCCAATAAGTAGCAAACCAGGTTGATCCAAACTTTGTAGATAGAGAGGATATATTATAATCCAGCGTTGAGATCTTTCCTAAAGCTGATCCATCTTCGTTCTTCAGTCATTTGTTCTTGTTCTTGTTGTTTTCATTGCTTGTACTCGTTTCATCCGTCATCTTGCAATTTCACTCAAGATATTCCAATCGGCAGAATCTCTACTCTGATGCCAAAATACAAACTGAAATTGAGATATGGATCGATACACGAGAGAAAAGCAAGAACAGGAAAAGACTTTTGCATTTCTTGTGAAGAAACTAGTCGCTCTCAATGTCTTATATATGGAGCGGCTAAAATACAAGCTTACAAAGAAAATAAGAATGATGTGTTGGTAATAGACTCCTAAGGAACCCACACATCAGCACACAACCCCAATCGCAAATAAAGAACATGCCACATGGGAAGCAATAAGGCAAACTAACATAAACATATATGTATCTTATCACACTGTACAAACTATGAAGAAGGAGGTATAATAGTGCACTTGTAGAAAGAAATACAAAGAATACGGTTCATCCACCCCATTCAAATCATCTCTCATACAACCACATAAACAGGGGTGAAGCCAAAATTCTAAATTTCAAGGTGAAAAGTTATTTTTTTATTCGCAACATATAGTATACATTTTGTTGTGTATATTGAGTATCCAATATTTTGTGTTTGTTGTGTCAACAACAAAAAACACATGATACATATCTACTACATGAAAAATAAACCTCTAAACAAAAGATCATTGATAAATAATACCTTATGCCAAACGAAAAAATAATGCTTACGATATAATAGAACATCAAGTAGTTGAAAGTTGGTATAGTAATCTTCTGTCTATCTTGAACACACCTACAAAATTAGTTTTTGTATATATATGTATGTATGTATAAACAAAGATATATGTAGATATCCGAGCAAATCAAAAGTAAATTGACAAGTTAACGAATTTAAAAAATTATACCTTATGGACTTTGAATTTTGAGTGTGTCTCTTTCATAAAGCTGAAGTCATCTATTATCTTATCAGTGGAAATTGTCTCAGCAATCTCCCTTTCAATATTAGCAATCAAGTAGCTCCGTAGACATTTATCTTACATACTACTACAAAGTCTAGTATTCACAATTTTTATTGTAGAAAATGCTCGTTCACTTGTTGTAGTCGAAGCAGGAAGATTAGACGGAGTAACCTATTGATTAAAGGATTTTTTAACTTTCCAATTTCACGCAGTCCCTTAAACAAGTCTGAAATTGGACGTGCATTCATTAAGTCTTTGTGGTTTAGAACATCTACCTCATAGTGTTCCAACTTCTATCTTAGATGAATTCTTTCCTGTGTAGTGAAATTAGAAGGGTAAAACTTTGCTGTCAATCTACATATGTCATTAGCATCAAAAGACTTGTATGAATTTCTTGGGTCCATTGCAACACGTAAAGACAAAAGCTCTATGACATGCTCATTAAACCTAAAGTTCTGTTCTTGCAACTCATAGTCAACAGAAGTAATAAACACGTCAACTTGATATTGATGCTCGAGTTACATTGTCTTTCTTATGACAAGAGCAGATGATATCAGTATAAGTTCCATCCATATCAAGGACTAGAACGTCATGACTCTCACAAAAGGAAACCACATCTTCTAACAATGCTTGCCATTTTTCATATCTTAATTTTTAATCAATGTCTTCCTAGTCGAAACAAGATTCAAAGCATTAAAAAAATCTTGTGAAATAATTTGAAGAGCTTGACAAAGCATGTCATTTATCTTCATAATTTCCTTCATCACATGCGTTCCAGTTACAAAATCAAATGATAATAATTGGCTCATAGCATAAACAACATCACCTTTTTTAGAAGATGTTGAACGTTTTATGATGTGTCATCTAACACCACTCTAGTTGGGTCAAACAACTCCATCAAGCTACAACTGATTTATAATGTGAACCTAACTAATTCTTCCAGGTCTTTGCAACGATCTTATATGATTTGCACCCTTTCCACTTTCTAGCTCTTCAAGAAGAACCATGTAATAATAAGCATATGGACATTCCTTTAAAAATAGAGCTTGTAGTTTCTAGAACAACCATGTAAAATTTATGCAAGTTGAGCAGCTTGTAGCTAATCATTCCTTTTGCAAGAAGAACCGATGACATTTACAATAAAATTCAAGTTCTTGAAAAAGGTATGTACCTCAAACTCATCCTTGGATGCTACAGTTCCTGAGCTAAACAATGTACATAATAAGCATACATACATTCTTTTAAAATAGAGCTTGTAAACCATTCTACTCTCCACGCATATTACTAGCTCCATCATAACCTTGACCTCTAATATCTTGAACATGAAGCCTGTGATATGCCCAACAAGACATGATCTCATTTTTTTAAAAGTTAAGGTTGAGGTATCTTTGACATGAACTAAGTCCAAAAATCTTTCTCTGACATAACCATTCCGATCAACAAACCTTAAAACAATAGTTTTTGTTCCTTTTTAGACTGATTCTTAACCTCATCAACTATCAAGAAAACTTTTGCTTTTCCTATCTCATCGCATATTACTTCTTGCATATTTCTAGAAAAAACTTGTAAGATATCTTTTTTGAATGTCTGGTGAAGTATACTTTGCATTTTTTGGGAGCATTTTCCAATACTACTTCATCAACATCCTTGTTGTAGGATGCAAGAAGCTTGATCAACTTAAGAAAATTACCTTGATTTCTTGAACCTAGTCTTTTATCATGACCTCTGCATAAGCTTGAAATGTGAGCCACTTAACTGCCTCAATTGAAGTCTTCAGCCACAATCTAATACTAATAACTTGCTGAGATGTTTTCTTGTGTATAACCATCTCTATATGACCTGATACATTCTTTAGATCTTCATAGCATCTCATAAAATATTTATGTGAAAACCCAATCTTACCTTCATGATTGACAAAAGCACAATCTGTACCATTATCACTTTCTTCCAATAGTTGAATTCTTTTATTTAAGTGTATTTGACCCACTTCCTTCAGTTGGACTTTTAGGAAAAAGATAACAAGTAAAGCAAAATGCAGCATCTTTTACCTCAGAATACTCCAACAAAAGAAGCTTTCAACCTAGCTGTTTGAAAATTGCGTTGACGGCCAACATGACCAGAATATAAAAAAATTTGATTTTCAAAGTAAAAAAAAGCCCAAGTTTTATGTAAGCTTGTCTTATCTCATCTCGTTGGTTAATAGGATCATCATAAACTGAAGGCCGTAAGCTAGGATCACGAATCGAGGAATCAATGTTGAACTTCTCAGACTTTGACTAATCAAAATTTTCACATAGAGCTAACTTGAAAGGTGGCTCTCCCTTTCACGTTATCTGTATCCCCATCGAGTTCTGCTCTTGAAGCGGTAGGGAACAAGAGATGAGGTTTGTTTCATTGAAAAAATCAATGCTTTTCTATGATCGACATGAGTTTTAGGCAGCGTCTTGAACTCAGGGACCGCACGTTGTATGTCGGCCTCAAGTTCCTCGGCTAGGCAATTACTAATCCTTCTTCTCGCCCTTATTCGTCAAAAGTGTTTTTTTCCTTCGGCTGGCTGGCAACGCTTGGCCCAACATAGGATTTGTTTGAAAACAACCAGCGTTCATTCAATCAAAGATTTTTTTATGCTAGCTCAAACTAAAACAGGCACTTTGGAAAGGAAAGAATGCAGGTATCCCTCCTCTTCGCTACGCCCCTTTCCTCTAGTTTTTGAAAGCTATCAATCTTCTCTTGTTCCATATTGATTATCCTCTCTCGCATCGGTTCTGCATTAGATGATGAGCCCATGCGAAAACTTTCTCTTTTATTGGCGCTCGATAGGTAGACTAAACGATTGAGTTGAAAGCCTACCAATGCGGTGGAGATTTGAGCGAGAGCCCGAACGGAGGAGGCAAGAACATGAAGATGCAAGAAGGATTAGATGTTTCTGTTGGCTCAACATCGTATCTTGATTGATGTGTGTCTGTAACAAATCTTATCTTTGGCTTAAAATGCATCTATTTTTCTTACTTTCTTCATAATAAATCTAAAACATAAACAATGTTAGTTAAAATAATGAAATAAAATTTTCACAAGGATAGTATTTATTATATGTACATACAAGGGAAGTATTCTTTTTTTGATATGCACACTAGATCAATTATTTTGTGATAATAATAACCGTCTAATGAAAAAGTAAGTGTATAAAATTACACAAAACCTAAACATATTGTTGGTCAAAGGATAAAATATATACAGAAACATATCAACAAAACCTTCAAACATACGCAACTTCAGCCCTTACATTAAAAAAAACATTCAAAATTGACTTCTGTTGAAGACTTGGTTTTACAGATGATTGCCTCCTCAGTCAGAGTCGCACTGCAGAACCACTAGCTCTTAAGTTCTTCCAGCACAAGTAGCTCTGCACCCCACTCCTGTTCAACCTATGGCGCGAACTTAGAGCCAGTCGACTCCGACTTTCACGGAGACGTGGACGACAAGCGTTATGGAGATCGTGCTTCAGCAAGTGCCTCTGATACTTGCGCACCTAATTCAAGACGTTGCTCAATGATGTTAGTTCTGACATTTTAGGATGCCTTTAAGTTGTATATAAGTAGAGATCTGTAATTAGATTAATTACGCATCTGAGACTAAGATTTAGAGAGAGAGAGAAAAGGGATTGTGTTAATTCCTAGTTGTCGGTGCCGAGTCTGCAACTCAAAGGTGTCGATGGTCTGAGTTCAGAACTGAGGACGAACTGGGAGAAAGAAGGGAAGATCAGAATAGCATAAAGGTAGAACCTTTATTATAATCACGTATACAATGGTTACAAAATCACGTATTCAATACTAATACCACCCTCACGTCAAGAACGCTATCTTGACATAATACACACATAATTTGAGTTCTGAACTCAAATTACTTACAACGAAATCACAGCAAAACTCTCTCTGAATTGACTCTACAATCTCACTCTTTATCTCTCTGGTTTTCTCTATATTTACCCTTACTGTTGCTCTCACAAATTACATGTATTTCTTATTTTCTCTTTGCGTCAATCTCCACTCTTATGACCTAGACTTTCTTCCCCTTATATAGAAACAGAGACCGTGTGAGAATTATCATTCAAGATTTTATCTTTAACAGCTAGATAAAATCTTGTTAAATATTATATCTTCTTTTCTATTCGTCAGTTCAACTGACGGGCTTCGCTTCAGGCTAGTCTTAAGACGGGCTTCAGTATTGAACTGAGTTTGCCGATCAAAATAGCATCAACAGTTTCCCCTTTTTTGATGCGGCAAACTCTGTAAGTCTTGCACTGATGAATGTTCCCCCTGAATTAGTGTATACGTGCAAGACCAATTGGTAAACTCTGTAAGTCTTGAACTGATGAATGTTCCCCCTGAATCAATGTATACGTTCAAGACCAATTTCCCCTTTTGCCAAATAAAAAAGGAAGTCTCTCTCCGTAAGAAAAAAATGGTGAGGCATATGCTGAGAGTGCTTATGGAAGTGCATCATGATCTGATCACTGTGTAGGAGATAAACAGTCTGAAGAAGGTGAGATGTCTTCTTGGCGAGTCTGGTAGGGCCGATTTGACTTTGATACCCAAACTTGTTTGATCTCAGTTGTAGACTTAGACTTAAAGTGATTGATAGGAACCCACCTTTTAGTGTGCAATCTTTTGATTTCGAATGAGTTCTGTCTTGATGATTTTTCATGCAATTGTTTTCTTAACAATTTGGGACACCATCTAACCTTGTGTCCTAGCTGGTGGCAATATCGGCATGAGTGTAATCTTGGCTGATGTCTCGCAGTTACAGTCTGTAACTTCTCAGTCGTAGACTAAGAGAATGTCTCGGACTTATATCCCAAACCGCATTTGTTTGAGTTATTATTCTGCATCATTTGCTTCAAATTCGCCTTCCCGATATACCAAGTTGATTATCAGGAGTCTGAAGTTCTAACTTTCGATTTGCCTTGGCTACCATGTCTGAAAGTGTTTCGCATTCTCTTTTTAGCAATTTGTTGCTATCCAAAAGAGAATTTATCTCTTCCTGTGCCCAACAAGGAAGAGTGAGAATCCTAGTTTCCAAAGGACACACAAAGTTAATCCTTGGCTTATCTAGACTCTCAATGACACGATTTTTGTTTTCAGTCAAAGACTGACTCAGACTTTTCACCTTAGCCCTGAGTTCTTTAATCTCAGTATTATACTGATTCTTCAAGAATTTTCCCAGAGAGTGCAGAGGTTAGCTGAATAAATATCTCTTCTTTCTCAAGAGTATCCTTCCATATTTCCTTCTCTTTTATGTATACTCAGTATTGGTGTTATCATCTTCGTGAGCAACTGCCGTCAAACACATCTGCGCGTACTCCCCGGTTTCGAGTCTGTATCTGAGATATCCTGTCCCCATGCAGCTGCAGCTGTATTTGTGTGTTTCTTAATCTTTTTCTGAGAATTTACCTTATGGTGAAGAGGACAATCCTTGACAACATGACCAGGCTTGTTACATTTAAAACAAGTAATTTGTCCTTTCTTTGACCTTTGTTGTCTACTAAATAGTCTCCGGATGTGATTTACAATTGAGGTAATTTCCTCATCCATATCAAAGTCGTCACCCTCTGACTCTGTTGTTGTGTCATGTGCTTTCAAGGATAAATCACTGATTGGTGCTGATGAAGTAGCTATTTCCCTCTCAATCTTTCCTTCATAAACTATGAGTTTTGAACTCAGTTCTTCAAAGGATAATTTTGATAAATCCTTAGTGGTTTCCAAGAGAGCTGTATAATTTATCCATTCTTTTCCTAGGCTATCCAGACATCTTTCATTGATAATATCATTGGATAGTGTCACTCCTACAACCTTTAACTCGTAGATTATCCGATCAAATCTTTCCAGTGTGTGAGTTACAGACTCACCTTCTATCATCTTGAAGTTGTCGAACTGCCTCTTAAACTGCGTCCCTTTGGCCTTCTTGATGGAGTCTGTCTCCGTATATGCTGTTTTGAGAAACTCCCATACTTTTGGCAGTGCGCAATCCCAACACCTTCTGTTGGTCTGAGTCTGACAGTGATGACATAATGATTCTACGTGCTTGTCTATTTTTGCTAATCATCTTGTTGTCATTCTCGTTCCAGCTAGCTCTTGGTTATTCTTTAAAAACACCATTCTCTTGATCTTAGGCTTCAGGTCGCCTTCAGTCACTACGTCCCATAACTGCAGATCAATAGAGATTAATTGATCCTCCATCTGTTCGCACCAACTAGTGTAGTTGAACTTTGTCCGCTTTGGAGGTTTAACATAGTAGGAATTCATCACGATCAACCCTGAAGAAGTTTCTTCTGCATCTAAGGTTACCTTACTCTGATACCAATTGTTAATTCCTAGTTGTCGGTGTTGAGTTTGCAACTCAGAAGGTGTCGATGGTCTGAGTTCAGAACTGAGGACGAACGGGGAGAAAGAAGGGAAGACCAGAATAGCATAAAGGTAGAACCTTTATTATAATCACGTATAACAATGGTTACACAATCACGTATTCAATACTAATACCAACCCTCATGTCAAGAACACTATCTTGACATAATACAACACGTAAATTGAGTTCTGAACTCAAATACTTACAACGAAATTAGCAGCAAAACTCTCTCTGAATTGACTCTACAATCTCACTCTTTATCTTTCTCGTTTCTCTATATTTACCCTTACTGTTGCTCTCGCAAAATTACATTGTATTTCTTATTTTCTCTTTTGCGTCAATCTTCACTCTTATGACCTAGACTTTCTTCCCCTTATATAGAAACAGAGACCGTGTGAGAATTTATCATTCAAGATTTTATCTTTAACAACTATATAAAATCTTGTTAATATTATATCTTTCTTCTCTATTCATCAGTTCAAGACTGACGGGCTTCGCTTCAGGCTAGTCTTAAAACGGGCATCCGTATTGAACTGAGTTTCCCGATCAAAATAGCATCAACAGATTGTTTGAGAGAGAAAGCATTTAGAGAGATATTAGTGAGATTTAGTCAATTAGCTTAGGTATTTATTACCTAGAGAGCACACATAAAAACATTTCCCTTATTACGCATTGATCTAAGCCGAGAGTAGAACGAGTGTTGGATGAGACAGAGCACCTTTGTCGAATCCCAAGATAGGAAGATAGGTTGTAATTCACACTGAATTTCAATAAAGCAGAATCCTATCTTGTAAAGTTTGTACAAAAAGCTTCTGCGTTATCTCCTTACAAGTACTTGTTTCCAAGCAGGATCGGTCTGAGACTAACACCTCAGACCTACTCGGTCAGCACATCGATCCTTTCAAGTGGTATTAGAGCCTACGTTGGCTGACAAGTCTCTCACGATGACGGAAATCTCAAACTCCAACAATAACAACAGGATTCAGGTGGAGAATCCAAAATTAACCTCGATGGCATAATCGAGGAAGGTTCTGCGAATACCTTTGAGGAAATGGCCATGCTGGTCAAAAATTTCAGGAAATTAATGCGAGATCGATCAGAAAGGAATGGTCTAAACAGATCTGGTCAAAACCAGAATCGGCCCTATCAATCATACAACCGAAATCAGCAAGGGAACACTGGAACAGGAGATTGAGTATGCTTTAATTCTTGAAACCTGGGCACTATGCCAACAATTGTCCACTAAAGAAGAAAGATGATCGAGAGCAATCTTCACTGGTAGCAAATGCAGCATGTGGAGACTTTGACTCGGAAGAGCCAGAGATCGGGACGTCCGGTTTAATCTGCCTCATGGCTCACAAGAATCAGGTATGAAGACTCCCTCTTCAGAGGTAATCGAAAATTTCTCAGAGTCATGTGTTGTTCCATCTTTAGATCTGTCCACTTACTACATAGATCCTAATCATCCTGAATTTGATTTAACAGAAGAGCAAGAAAGAATAGCTTTACTTTATGAAGAAGTACATGGGTTAAAAGGTCATGTCAACAACAACCATCTCAAACTCCAAAAGTCTGAGTAAAAGGTGAAAAACTTGAAAGTGAGTTAAGAGATGCACATAGTCTTATCAGCTCATTGAAAAATCAAGTCACATCTTTACGGAAAAATCAACAAATTGCTCCAAAATTCCTGAAAAATTCTTTAAACCCCAGTCACCTTTGTTCGAGAGGTTGCTTCCATGCAAAAGCCAAAATTCTTTGAAAACAAACTTCGTGAATCAAATGAAAGGTAAGCCAAACTCAAGAAAGAGATTAACTCCCTGATTGTCGCCCTTAAAAAGGCATAGATGGATTCGGTCTCGTCATCGAGTCATCCTCACTGGCTGAAGAACAAAGGTAAAGTCAATCTACCTAAAATGGCCTCAAAACCCAACGATCTTCGACGACGAAAGATCCAAAAGAAAATTTTGAAAATAAATTTGTTGGCAAAAGAAGTATGTTCACCTACCCTCGTTACTGATTTGCGGTTACTGTGGTTACGACGGGCATATTCACTCTTCTTGTCAAAAGCTGGTCGTGATTTATCCTTTAATATGAACACATACACTCTGTCTGAAGCCCGACGTATGCATAACTCTTTTTCATCAAAAGGGAACCCAAATTTGCCTGGGTTTCCCAAGTCTAACCATTGATTGTATTGTAGGGAGAGCAGACCGTGGACAATGACTCTTGGTTTCTGGATAAAGGATGCTCACGACATATGACAGGAGACCCTGACAAGTTCATGACTCTCTCTCAACACCAAGGGGGAAAGGTCACTTTTGCGACAATGCTCATGGTGAAATCATTGGTATTGGAACCGTCGGTAATCTCTCCTACTTTGAATTAGAAAATGTAAATTTAGTAGATGGTCTTGGACACAGTCTTCTAAGTATCTCTCAAATATGTGATCTCTCTAACGTTGTTCTCTCTCGACGTCAGATTGCAAATTTTTTGATGAGCAAACAGGTCTTCTTAAGGCCACTGGTATAAGGGTGAATAACCTTAACAAACATCTCTTGAAAACTCTAACCTGATGGAACTCTTTGTCTCAGTGTACATGATAAAAATCATTCCTTATGGCATTCCGATTAGGACATGCACATGGCAAATTGCTCAACAAAATAAAATAGTAATCTCGTTGTTGGTCTTCCTAAGATAAACTTCAGACCGACTCACTCTGCCCTGCGTGCGTACAAGGCAACATACTAGAGCAATTTCCAGGCAAATCGGAGATGTCTACAACGTCCGCGCTGGATCTATTACATATAGATCTATGTGGCCCAATGCGAGTTCAAAGCAAAAGTGGTAAAAGTAAGTGTTAGTCATTGTGGATGACTACTCGCGGTGGACATGGGTACTCTTTCTTAAAACTAAGTCGGAGACATTTTCTGAATTTGAAACCTTGTTCACATAAACTAACCAAACTGTCTACCTCTGTCCAAACAATTCGTTCTGATAACGGTATAGAATTTTGCAATATCTAGTTTTCAGAGTTTTGCAGGACAAAGGGAATAGTGCATCAAGACATCGGCTGCTCTTACTCCACAACAAACGGAGTGGTGGAACGAAGAATTGCACTCTAACCTTGATGGAACTCTTTGTCTCAGTGTACATGATAAAAATCATTCCTTATGGCATTCCGATTAGGACATGCACATGGCAAATTGCTCAACAAAATAAAAATAGTAATCTCGTTGTTGGTCTTCCTAAGATAAACTTTCAGACCCGACTCACTCTGCCTGCGTGCGTACAAGGCAAACATACTAGAGCAGATTTCCAGGCAAATCGGAGATGTCTACAACGTCCCGCTGGATCTATCATATAGATCTATGTGGCCCAATGCGAAGTTCAAAGCAAAAGTGGTAAGAAGTATGTTTTGTCATTGTGGATGACTACTCGCGGTGGACATGGGTCTCTTTCTTAAACTAAGTCGGAGACATTTTTCCTGATTTGAAAATCTTGTTTCACATAATTACTAACAAACTGGCTACCTCTGTCAAAACAATTCGTTCTGATAACGGTATAGAATTTTGCAATATCTAGTTTTCAGAGTTTTGCAGGACAAAGGGAATAGTGCATCAAGACATCGGCTGCTCGTACTCCATAACAAAACGGAGTGGTGGAACGAAAGAATTGTACTCTAGTGGAAATGGCAAGAAAAATGCTCATTGACAGTAACCTACCAGCCTCGTGCTGGGCCGAAGCCATCAACACAGCTGCATAGATACTGAATCGAGCATCCATCCATCCCTTTCTTGGAAAAACACCGTACGAATCATCAAAAGACGACCTCCTTCAGTAAGCCATCTACGTCGCTTTGGTTTTCGCTGTTTTATTCATAACAATGGACAAGATAACCTAGGCAAGTTCGCCTCCAAAAGCAGTGAAGGAATCTTCCTTGATTACTCATCACAAAGCCGAGCCTATAGAGTACTCAACAAACGCACAAAATGCCTTGAAGAAAGTCCTCACATTCGCTTTGAAGAACTTTCAAATTCGGGCGACTGCGAGAATAACCCTCAAGAACCTCACGAAGGCACCCAAGACACAACTTTCATCAAAATTCCCGTATCAACCATCCCTTTTCCCCAAACACCTCATCAGACAGACTCCTCCTCCGACAGCGACGATAACCCAGATGACTCATTCAAAGATGCCTCACCTACTTCCACTGACGAGCAACAACCTCAACCCACTACCCCCCACACCACATCCACTCCTCCAAATCATCTAACACCAGATGTCTCCACTACCCAACCATCAAGCTCCACAAGAAAATTCCAACAGGCCTCTCACCCAATCACCCAAATACTAAGTGATCCTACAAAAGGTGTTCAAACACGTAGTGAAATCCATCGAAAGCTCTGTGCATTTAATGCCTTTATTTCTACAATTGAACCCAAAAATATCCAACAAGCCCTAGGTGACCATGACTGGATACTTGCAATGCAAGAAGTGCTACACTCTCAGCAACGGCACTCAGTCTGGTGACTTGTTCCCTATCCAACAAACCATAAACCAATCGGTACCAAGTGGGTGTTTCAAAACAAACTAGATGATCAAGGGAATATCTCTCGTAACAAAGCCCGACTCGTGGTTCAAGGATACGCTCAAGCGAAAGGAATCGACTACGATGTAACTTATACCCCAATCGCTCAAATTGAAGCTATTCACATACTTGTGGCTTATGCAGCTCATCGAGGCATGAAGTTATATCAAATGGATGTCAAGACTGCATTTTTACACGGCAACATCGACAGGGATGTTTATGTTGCTCAACCTCTGGGATTTGAAGATCCAATCCACCCCGAGTACGTCTACAAGTTAGACAAAGCATTATATGGATTAAAACAAGCTCCACGGGCGTGGTATGAACGTCTATCCTCTTACTTGTTGTCTCATGGGTTTATCCGAGGTAAGGTTGACAAAACTCTTTTTACTCTCACCAAAGGTGAAGACATACTCATTGTCCAGATCTACGTAGATGATATAATCTATGGATCCACTATGCCAGAATTATGTACTTTCTTTTCTGATCTAATGAGTAAAGAGTTTGAGATAAGTGCCCTTGGAGAATTAAAATTCTTCTTAGGTCTACAAATCAATCAAAAAGAAAACGACACTCAAATTCATCAATAAAAATACATCCAAGAGCTACTTATAAATACAAGATGCAGGACTCCAAGGCAACCCCTACTCCGATGTCTGCAACTGAAAAACCTCATCTCGATGAAAAAGGGATCGTTGTTGATGCTACACTATATCGAGGTATGATAGGTTCCTTGTTATACTTAACAGCAAGTCGACCTGATATTCTCTATGTTGTATGTCTTTGTGCAAGATTTCAGGCAAATCCAAAAGAATCCCACCTACAAAGTGTCAAGCGAATCTTTCGCTATCTCAAAAACACTCAGGACATGTACCTCTGGTACCCGAGTACCCCTGATTTTACATTAATGGGCTACAGTGACTCTGACTTTGCAAGCTCTTTGTTAGACAGAATGAGTACGTTTGGCACTGCACAATTTCTAGGACTATGTCTTGTAGCTTGGAGTTCCAAGAAACAAAACACAGTCGCTTTGTCATCTGCCAAAGCAGAATATGTCTCTGCAGCTGCTTGCTGTGCACAAATACTATGGATTCAGCAACAACTACAAGACTATCTCATTCCTCCTACTTGTACTACATTTTTTTGTGACAACAATAGTGCTATTGATTTATCTAAAAATCCCGTTAATCATTCCAGGAAAAAGCACTTTGAGATTCATCAACACTTCCTAAGAGATTGCATTGAAAAAGGGTTGGTACAACTACGTTACGTTCCCACTTCCGATCACCTTGCAGACATATTCACCAAACCGTTGCAACGAGGTCCATTTGAAAATCACCGTTCACAACTAGGTATGACTCATATGACTTATCTAAGGTTGTATCTCCTTCTCTTGTTTAACCATCACTTGGGTAATATGCATGAGTATGTCTATTGACTTAGTATGTCTGTCAAATAAAGTAACACCAGAGCATGAAATTCAATTTTTTCTTCGTGAAAAACAAACCGTAAAATTTAAGCCCTTCAATCCGCGACCACCTTTCTCGCCCAATCTGAATTTTTTTCCTGACAAAACCGTAGAGTCTATATTACCAAGCTGTCACCTTTTTCATCTTCTTCTACCCCGCACCCTCACATAGCCTTCACCCTACTCTTGCTTTCTCCGACTTCAATCCCTGCTGCCTTCCTCACCCCTCAAACCATGGCCACTAACCCAACCCAAACCCTACATTCTCCAAAGTCGATCTCCCTAATGATCCCCAGCTTCTTCAAGCTCTGATCAATAAGCTCTCCACCCTCCAAGCCAAACAAACACCAACCTCCACCTCCGCCTCCACTACCGTCGCTCCCGAAATGTCCGTCGACACTCAACCTCTCACCACTCCTCTGCCCACAACCTCCAATGAACCAACTCTCACCATAAATCCCAAGTCATCACCACAACACCATCTCCCACCAAGAAATCAACACCACCAACAACCCCAATCATCCCCACTCCAGACACGATAACAAAATCTCCACAGCATGAGCAAATTCAATTTGGGTCCGTCGAGCCCCCTGCTAAGCCCCCATCCAAAAACCCAAAACCTGAATCTCCCATCAAACAAACCAAAAAACTTGACACTGATCCTACTTTTGAAGCCCAACCCTCTCCTCCTAAGCAATCACCACCAAAGACAACTCGACGAACCAAAGCCACTGCTCCCTGTCCTCCAACGACTAGAACTCTTCGATCCAGAGCCAAAACGCAACTGACATCTGTCAACTCCTATCGTCATGGTCACTCCACCTTCTCCGGTAATCCCAACATCAGCTCTAGAGAAAACTCTAAGCGCAACCTACTCAAGCTGACTCGGACACTGGTACTACTTCCACCAGAAAACGACTACGTCCTAAGACTGAGTCCATCCCTCCAACACCACCTCCAAGGCTAGGTCTGATTGATACCCGCAGCGCGGTCTACTCCCTCCCCACTAATGACTCCGCCGACTCATGAAATTTGGTTAAAGGCTAATTGCTGGATCTTGAGTAGCTTCATTCAATGGGCTTCACCATGTTTGAAGAGATGTTCCATTTTCAGAATTGGATCCACCTGTTTCACGGCATCCAAACCTTCCATGAAGAAGAGGCCTATTGGTTTTAAACGGCGTGAGGCGCTCCGAGGCGATGAGGGGCCAGGGGCGAGGCGTGATGCTTGAGGCGTTGAGGCGAACACATCACGTAGTTGAGGTGATTGGTTTTATTGAATCACCTATAGATTGTTATGAACATACATTTTGTACACACAAGACAATATAATATCATATTATATAATACAAAAGCTTACAATAATATATAATTTCAGTAAATCTCAAAAGTGGGTCTTTGAACAATAAAATAGCACAAGTAATCCATACTATTTGTTATCAATATGAATTTGCCTTGGTCTCTTACGAGAAAGAGCATACAAATGGATCTTCTCAAGAAAAGACCAAGGAAAAGGAGCCCCAACCTACCAAAATGCACAAGTTCAAAAGTCATCAAACTACAAAAGAGTTGTTCCTACAATAATAATCCAAAAACTAAGTGGTGAAGTCATAAATATGATCATCTAAATCATGATCATCTTCTCGACCAAGCATCGCTATATCATCCAAATTGTTGTTCGGAACACCAATATCCTCTTCAATCTCTTCTTCATTCTCCTCATGAATCAAGTTCATTCTACTACTAGATGAAGAAGCAACATCTTTTCCTCTATTTATTCTTGAAGTGCTAGCTCCATCCCTCCTTGCTCCTCTAGTGTTGTAGAGAGGTTCACTTGCACCCATTGCTTCATCCACCAAATCCCATGTTAAGTCTTCACCTTGAAATACAAATGAGGTATCATCTTGACCTTTACCTTCCATCACTCCGATCAACCATTCATTGCTTTCATCAATATCTCTCCAAATCATATCACCGGTCAATTGATCCTTACTCAAATTTGACCGAAGCTGTAAAGCACGATTATACTTCACAAACACCAAATCATTCAATCGTTCTTGAGCCAATATATTCCTCTTCTTTGTATGAAGCTATTATAATAATAAAAAAGTGTATAAAGAAATGAGAGTTATAAACATAATCATGAAGATAATGTGGAGTTAACTTTACAATTAAAAAACTTACATCTTGGAAAACACCCCAGTTTCTCTCGTAGCCGGTGGCACTACAAGTTAAGCTCAACACTCTAATTGCAAACTTTCTAAGATTTGGAGCAGATGAGCCATATGTTCTCCACCACGCAGCTACAAAAAATAGATTAATTTCAAATCATAGACTTATAATATAGTAATATACTAGTTGAAAAAAACAATAAAAAAGAATTAAAGTTCACACCTGAAGATGATGTCTTCCTTGCTCTTATACCCATTGCTTTTCCAAACACACCTTCAGCTGTTTGATACTTCACTATCTCTTCTCCAATCTCTTGTGCAACCTCATCATTAGGACTCAACCTAGATATGCAATCATATAGTCCGTCCATAATCTCTTCCTGACCAACATGTTCAGGATTAGCATAGAATACCGAGGGATTCAAGAAGTGTCCAGCTGCATGCAAAGGTTTATGAAGTTGACATTCCCATCTTCTGTCTATGATTTGAAACACCGTCTCATATCCATGCTCCATATTTCCAAATGATTTAGCAATAGCTCTTTTAGCATACTCCATAGCCGAATAAATGAAACCCATAGCCGGTGACTTCTCACCATCAACCAACCTTAGGACTCTAACAAGTGGCCCCGTCAACTTAAGAACATACATCACATCTCTCCAAAAAGATTCTTGGATAAGAGTTGCATATACCTTTTTCCCACCAATTTCTTTAGCAAATTTTCTTGAATTCCATTCTTCGGAGGGTATCATCTTTCTGAGGTTGTTCTTCTGGCCATGTATTTGAGAAAAAGTGATAAAAGAGGTTACAAAGCGTGTGACAACTGGCCTATGCAAGTTCCTTTGATTGGTGAGTCTTCTCATCATGTTCACAAAAGAAACATGGTTGTAGATGTAGGCATTCATGAACATTGCCTTCTTGAGTGTTCCTTTCACTTTTGGAATCTTACCTATATCCTCCAACATGAGATCAAGACAATGAGCCGCACATGGAGTCCAATATAGATGCGGTCTCTTTTGTTCCAACTTCTTTCCTACAAAATAAAAAGTTACAAAACCAACGATTAGAAAATCATAAAATACATAATAAATATAGCTTATAAAATTCAAAGAGTCAATCAAACTATAAATTTGATGTTTCCTTCCTTACCCGCTTTAACATAAGACGAAGCATTGTATGTCACCACTTGGACCACATTCTCCTCACCAACTTCTTCAACCATGTCGTCAAGGACCTTAAACAACATATTAGAATCCTTCACAACATCAGAGACATCCATGGATTTTACAAATATGGAACCTTTGGGGGAGTTGACAAGAAAGTTTATAATATCCTTTTGGACAATCGAATCACGCCATCCATCGGACATAATTGAACAACCGGTTTCCCTTCACTCTTTCTTGTTCAACTCCATTGCTTCTTCCACTTCATTCACTTCTTTTTTAAGCAAAGGAACTCTAATCTCATGCATTGAAGGTGGTTTCATTCCCGGGCCATATTGTCCAATAGACTCAATCATGATAGAAAAGCTATCATAGGTGGCCGTATTAAAAGGAATTCCCGCATCGTATAACCACTTAGTAATATCTCTGCAAACCTTGCCTCTTAACTCTTTCTTACAAACCTCATTGATGGTGTGTTGTCTTCATTCTCCCCTTTTCCTACCTTTGAGAACATCTTCGGGATTGGGTCTAAAGAAAATATCTATCGGACCCTTTTGTCTTGGTCTCTTTTGTTGTGATGATCTTTGGTTTATCTCAACACAATCCTCCTCCTCCTCAATATCAACATCGTCAAAAGTTGGCATTGCTGAAAACAACTTTTGACTTTGATCTTTTACCGCCCTTTTCATTAGCATGAAGTCCTTCACCTCCAATCTCACATGCTCAGGGCACTTGCTACACTTTAGAACACACGGAAATCCACCATGTAGATGTTGTTTAATTCTATATACACCTCCTTTAACCACTTTGCCACAAAATTTACATTTCATAGCATTTCTATCGTTAGGATATTTGGTGGCATATTTGTGAGCTAAATCAATGATTCTATTAGAAGTTCCTCCTCCACCACCTTCATTATCCATATGCTGCAATGTATAATACCTTTATAGCTATAAAAATGCCATAAAAACTGAACCTTAAATATATATAATACATTCTAACCTTCACTTCTGTAATTTTTTTTAATGAACACTGACAAGGGCAAGAATATGAAAGGCAAGAGGGTCAAAGCAGTCCAGGCCACAGATCCCGATCCAGACCCCGGGCCCCCTTCAGGACCTTGTTCGGGCTCCAGTTTGGGCACCAAAAATCATTCCGGCTCCGCACTCTATGACCGGGACCCGTGTTCCGGCCCCATACTCCATGACCGGATCCCGCACCCTACACTTTGAGGCCGGAAGGCTTTATAAGGAAAGAAGTGCCAAAACTAGAAGGGCGGCTCCAAATGAAGCAATACCACATGTATAAAGATTAAGAGATAGGCCTCACTCTCGAAAGTCTATAAATAGAAATAGGAGGCTCATTTGTAAAGGGGGGACAAGATTGGAAGAGAGGGAAAACACTAGAAAGCTCTCAAAGGTTGTAATACCAAAGGAAGTAATAAAGACATTGTCAATGAGTGGATGTAGGCTGGATTATCAGTTGAACCACTACAATTCTCGTATTGTACGTTTGTAAGACAGAAGGAACCAAACTATGTATTTTCATTTGGCGCCGTCTGTGGGAAACGGACAACCGAAATGGTAACCACGATCCAACCACGACGGGGAGTAGTTGTTCGTTCGAAGGAAGATCGAAAAATTCACCAAATTCATTCGAGGAATTACCCGGGAGTCTACAAGTCGCATCGTTAACTACATTCTCTTCTCGGTCGCGTCAATTACATCGCTCGATAGAATCAAGACCTAAGGAGGATCGAAGGATCAGACTGACGATGCCGGTCCAATTTCGCACCTCGATAAGAGACAACGCGGAAGAACAAGAGGATGAATGGAGGGATCTGGCACAATCAAGGGCTGCTACTTCAAAGAATCGACGCGTTTCTGGCACTTATCAGACCGCGCCTGAAGATCTCACGAAATTGGAGCTTTAACCACGATCCAAACCACCGAAAAGAAAGTATCATGCGAGCAACTGAAAGAGCAAGATCGAAATCCTTCAAGCACCAATCTGGATTCCGGCAAGAGGCGTAGCCTGAAAGAGAAAGATAGAGTCCTTTTCTGATGAATCGGGAGTAATAAAAGAGATCGGGAGAAACAGAGGAAATCATTCCACTTCTTCAACTTCAGAAATCGGAAGCACCACAACAAGTCGATTGCTACTTTCAAAAGGTGAAGGAAGAAATTCGAAGGTCAAATTCATGGAAGTGCACTAAATCGGTTTTTGTTCACCTCAAAGTCGACTCCATCAACCGGAATGCAAGCGGCAAAGGAATAGGAGCGATCGTCAAAATCATTTATAAGCGTTCTACGTGTGCAGTCGAGAAATTCAAGATTCTCGTCAAATTATTGATCGGAGAAGAGACAAAGAAGTCTCTATTGTCATCAAAGAGTATTTTCGCTGGAATGAAGTGAAAGACAATTGTGCGATTAAAAAGAAGACGAAAGTACAAAATCAAAATCGAAGGCCTAGAAGGATGAAGAAATCAACCGAAGTGCAAATACCGGACAAAGATCAAAATTCTAGATCTATCAAATGCCGGACTGGCCGCTTATTTTTCTGAACTTCGTATCATCATCTTCTCTATTTGCAAGGTTGAGAAGCAGGTCAGTATTTAACACAGTTTCTTGGTGAATAAACAAGCAGGTACTCTATGGTCGAGAATTTGACACGGTAAAACAAAGAGAGATAAGTACAACCCGTGCGGCATTGATCCGGCGCAACTTCAAACCAGGAGCAAGATTAACAGGACGCAACTTCAAAACCAGGAACAAGATTGACCGGATGGAGTTCTTCAAATAATCAGTCGATATCTTTCAAATAAACGGGAGGCCGCATCTCAGCCCATGACCAGAAGGCAGCCAGATTTCCTTGGCCGCAACAGATTTCCTTGGCCGCAACCAGATTTCCTTGGCCACAATAGATTTCCTTGGCCGCAACAGATCTCCTTGGCCGCACCGAATTTCCTTGGCCGCACCGGACTTCTTTGGCCGCGCCGGACTTCCTTGGCCGCATCTCAGTCCATGACCGGAAGACAAATTCAACTTCCATGACCGGAAGACAAATTCAACTTCCATGACCGGAAGGCATCTACATCCATGACCGAAAGGCGACTCAAAGTACGAGACTGGATGATATCCTCAACACAAGGCCAAGCGGCGTCTTCCTTCCAGGCTTGAAGGACAAGCAACATCGCATAGACCCAAGCGACGCTTCCAATACAGATCGCATTCCACCAAAAACAAGATCCAGGAGGTACTTTACAAGGCGTACACAAATCATCGTCAGACGATGACGACCGAGAAAGGAAACATTCAGAGCTATATATTAAGATAAGTCCTTCAATCTCAAGAAGAACTAGCTTAAATATCTATGATATGTTAAAACGTGATTGTCTTTTCTCGAAATCTACACCTTCAAATTTCCAGAACTGCAATTCAAGTACTTACACGACTGAGCATGAGTAGCATTTGACTTGAAGTGTCTATTCGAAAACCGTTGCTACTGTTTTTCTCTTATAAGCCTTATCATTCCAAAGTTTACAGAGAAGGAAGGGAATGTCCGAAGCTCATTGCTAATACAGGATCGTTGATCTTTAAATAAATAGCTTAGTATATGCGGATTGATCGAGCACGATTGTCTCTCATTACAAACTTGTGCTTTCAAACCTTCTGTTTACTGCATGAATGTGAGGATAACTTTATTCATCCTTGGATAACTAAACTGCCGTTTAGCTCACATCGACCAAAATTCTATAAAGCAGTTCTATGCTTGTTTAAACTCTATAACTCCTATTCTGAAAGCCTTGTTTAAAACTCTCAAAAATGATGTTGTGGTAAGTTTTACAATTCACGAAAACACAAAGTGCTGCATTCTGCTTTCAGGTGTTAAAATACAACTTGTTTAAAACGTACTCTTTCCGTTGTTTGCTCCTATGATTGAAATGAATTCCAGTAAGCTCGAATATTGTGATGTGTTAAGCATGATTGTCTCTTCTCAAGATTGACAGTTCCAAAATTTCTGATACGTCCGGTTTTTAAAGATGTGATTAAAGACCAATGTCAGCGTCCAATTCTGAGTTCTTGCCTATGTTTTCAGTGATGTAAAACCAAAAATACTTTGTAGCAGGCTGTAATATTTTGAAGAAAAGATATCAAAGCCTTTTAATCTGTTTCTGGTTTATAATCTTCAGGGTATGTTTCTGTTTTAGGCCAGATTTTAGCCAATCCTTGAAACATTGATGGGTGCAGTACATTCTCAATCTGAAACAGATTTTAATTTCCCTCTTGCTGATTACTGCCCTCGTGGTCAAAGTTAATGTGCATTTTCTGGCACGCATCCGATTTTGCGTTCGGCATTGTTCATGAGCTCCACCAGCCAAAAAAAAATCCTCAAACTAGGATTTAAGATGAGGATGCAAAAAACAATGGAATGGTTGACCGTGTTTCAGCTACTGCTTGATGTCATGTTTTAGGCAATTCTTGACTAAAATCAACACTGCCAATTATGCTACCATACATTTATCGTGTAAACAGTTTTACAAGTATTGTGTTTCTGTTTCATGCTGTATTTCTGTTTATAATAGCTGCACCATCTTTACTCCAACTTCTGCTTCTATTTTGATCTGCATAAATCATTCGAGCTCCATCCTAAATTGAACTTGACTATTGTTGTAACAATTCTCAAGTTCAAAACATGCATGATTTCTAAAATAAGCTATGTAGCCTGCTGTTGTGAGCAATTTCACATTCTTGGATGGTTTCTGCTTCAGCATATCACTTTCTTGGGTGTTTTCAGCTTAAGCATTTCACATTCTTGGATAATTTCTGTTGCATCATACATCTTTGCTTCAGATTTTGTACAAACAACTACTATTAGCGAGTGCTTTGCTTCAAAGTTTTCTTCTTCGTTCATGAAAAATTATGCCTGACCGCTGCTGATAAAAATTACTGGTATGATGTCCCTGGAGTTTTGAGTCTCGATCGTTCCACTAACTGCCTGTTCCAGTGGTCTTAAGCTTCCTTTTCTATCACATTCAGCTGTCTAAAAGAGCGTAGTTTAATGAATTGATCAAATCGAATCGATCTGTTGTTTATGGTCAGTTTTGACCTGAGTTCTATGCTATTAAGGTGTGTTTCCTATAAGCTATCAAACGAACAAATTATTATCTGTTATTGCACCTTCAAGGGAGGCGTTTTCTGCTGAAAGGCAAGAGTTTTCATGTATATATAGCTTGATAAGCTGCTCTAAGTTCTTACTTCACATACATACATTCTGCTCCTGCTGTTTAGCGATATTGTTGTAAGAACACCATCTGGTTGCAAGCATCCACTTCGGTTCCGTTTATAAGCTCTTGTAAGACTATACTGAGTCCAATCTTGCTAGAATCAACGGGCCTTGTTTAGGTCTACTAAAAAAAAGGGAAATATACGGTGATGAATGTAAACTGTTTTTATTCTCAACATTATCGTTATTAATCACCTGACATACAGTTCTCTATGGCTCATAACTATTAATTTGATGGTTGTGCAGAAGATTCAAATGTTTAAACTTGATCTGTGTTGTAGCGTAATTGTAGTTGGCTTCCTAGGTTGCTTCTGATTTCTGTTTGAAAATTTCTGAAATAACGTTTTCGCTATGATACTGGGAGTGAATTTACACCCGTTTATTCGGTTGCTCAACTTTGCTGGTAGTGCATACTTCATCTTGGGGTGACATGTTCCCATGTATTAAGTCTGCCGCAACCACTGTGCTCATCTGTTTTGAGCCACACTATGGAGATCCACATACACCTTTGCTAAAATGGCTGGTAGCCTATGAAAGCGCCCGAGAGCAAGCATTTAAAAATGCAGATCAGACTTAGATGCAAACTCAAGCTCGCAGAAGCTCTGGTAATGTAAAATTACAAGTTGCAGACTTAAGGTAACTTTATTAACTCATCTCTTGTCAAAACTCTGGTAGCAGCAAGGCTGAACTAGTTTTGTCTGGATCGCTTCAACTTTATGAAAAGCCAAAAACCAACGTGCAGAAGATAGATCATTTCTGTATTAATCTGGCTAAGGTTTTACTGACTGGCTGCTGTTTGATTCCTCATGTTTGATACATGAATGCTGATGCAGCATCAAACAATTTCTGCGATTTATAGCAAAGTACTTCAGTGATTTTTTGAAATTTCCAAGTTTTAATTCTTTTCTGCATCTAGCACATGCTGCAATCGCTTCTGACTGATTAAATAAGCAGGCTCAGCAGACACAAGCGGTACCACTTAAGTTACTCATTTTAACTTGCCACTTCTGATTGTGCTTCTTCTATGGATTCTTGGGTCAAACTTTGGGTGTCTGTTTCAAGAACAAGTTTATTCCCTGCATGATATGCATTATCTGGAGTATTTTAAAAATCTCAGCAGCCAGGCTACGCAAAAGTTGCTCATTCTAAACGAAAAATCTGTGCTACTGCGTCAATCATGAAACGTATTGTGTAATCTGTTTCGGCACGGTTTAAATCTATTATTACACTTCTCTGTATATTCTATTCTGATATGAGTAACTGCAGGCACTTAGTAACTTCATCACTAACATAAGGAACAAATGCACAAAGATGTTAAGCAGTAAGCCCGCCATCTTAGCATTCCGGCTAAAAGGGTGAAGGCTCGCGACAAACAAAATCACACGGGAGGCAGGCTGAAATTCTTACAAAAGTGAGTTTTGGGAGATAGTGGGGACCAAGTAACAGTCCACGCATGAACAGACACTGCTGGCAAAACAAAATGAAGGAGGGATGATAAACTCTACAGACAGCTGAGGACGCAAATCGCTAAGATAAGTCCATTAATCTCAAAACTCAGAGGATATTTACGATATTGATGTGTTTGAAAGGTGCTGCTGCTTCTGTTTAAATACCATAGCAAAGCTTTGTCTGCTTGACATCTCAAGTAATGCTCATACTCATTTGTTTTCTACTGTCACTTTCTACTGGTTGTGCAAACTCCAATGCCTGAAATCTGAGAGTATTCGAAGAATTTGATGAAAAAGTTGAAAGACAACTAATGTGTTATTTCAATTAGATCAGCAGTAAAATTCTTCTGATTAAGGTTTTGACCTTTTCTTGCTTCTGGATCATAGCTGATCGATGCTACTGTACAATATTACTTTGCTTTTGCATATACTGTCACACTTAAAAGAATATAAATGCAGAGCTTCAATCTACTGCTTTTCTTATATAAATATACTGTCTTCAGAGATGCATCCTACCTGAATTACAATGTTAGTTGTCTCGTTTGAGTTGATTATTTAGTACTAAGGTCGGCCTGACTCTTTTCAAGCATAGGCCATCTTTGTTGCAATCTGATAGGTCTGTCACGACACTTTTCAAAACACAGAAACACCAACTTTAGGCTCTTTTTCTTTTGATCTCATCATATGCTCAATCTGCTGTTGTTTTTTACTGCTCAAAATGCTCCATATTGAGAATTAAACATTTCATACTAAACAAAAACACGGACAGAACCTCTCAACTGCTTCATTTCATTAAAATAGTTGTTGTGTTATGTTTCTCACACATTTTAGTACAACCAAAATCTGTTACTACTGCACAAAGAATTGAGCATGAAGTATACTACTGTGCATATCTGTTTTGGGGCTCCACATAGCTTCCTGTTCTTGTTTTCAGAAGTTTAGTCAAACATGGGCTAGAAACATTCGTATCAGGATTGCATATTCAATATATCTTCTGTTAAGTATCATAAGCTGTTTTGTTGCCTCTGTTTGCTTTTGATCAATGATTGTGTATTTCATGGATGATCTTATTGTGCAAAGTTAACAAAAAAACTATACATTGTATCTGCGTGCGCTGCCTGATGCAAAAGAAAACAAAAAAAACTACAGAAAAGTATACCTTTGTTGTGGCGAATGGGACTGGTAGGAGTGGTGTGGGTGGGGACTTGGGTTGTCTGCGAAATTGAATGGTAGGTGGGAGAGTTGAATGGGAAAATAAAATGGAAAGTGAATTAGGGAGGGTGAAGACAAAAATAAAATGTAGATTTGGAAAAGTAGGAGTGAGAAACTGAAATAAACGTGGTGGGGTGGTGTGAGTCTCCCGAGAGTCTGCAGATTTAGAAAAAAAAAGTTTACCACTACATGCGGTCGCCTCAGCCCGCCTCTCTACATGCGGTCGTCTTGCCACACTAGAGGCGATACCATCGTCGCCTTGCTCCGCCTGCGCATCAGGCGGGCCTCAGGCGAGCTTTTTAGAACCTAGCCTACCAGTTCTACTAGAATTGCATCATCAGAAAAGGAAAAATAATGACCGAGATATATGAGACTGCCATTATCCTTGATTCTACAGCTATTGCAACTCATTTGGCCATACCAACCTCGAGACTAGAATTTTATGATAAGGCTAGCTTTCCTGATTTAGGGTTTATCTCTGCGAAAGAGGTTTATGAATTTTTTTCTCCCAAATAGTCGTGTCGATCACTCCTTAGACTGACCCGCTCTTTCAAATATTCACCAAATGCCCCACACCTTGGTGATAAAAAACCTCGTCCCTAGAAAAGAAGGTAACCAGTTTGTCAGGCCTCTTGACCTTGCAATCATGTACTGCCTAATCCACAATCAAAGAATAAACCTACCCAAACTCATCCTCAATCATATAGCCTCAACTATCTCTTCACCCTGACACTCTCTAGGGTATATCTTCTGGTTACCAAAAATCCTCCTCCACTGTGGCATCTCATTTTATCCTTCCAAAGCCAGCCGTATAATTGAAACTGACATACTTGGTCAGATTCTGTACAACAAAACTCCGTCCTTTCAAACCAAGTCCATCTCCAGACCAAATCCCCCATCCAAAAAACACTATGCTCCAAAACCAACACCCACTCCCGACACTTTAATTCTCGCTGATAGAGTTACTGTGATTGAAGAAAACCTGGCTACCCTTGTCAAAAAGATAAACATGCTCGTTGATAAGCCGCAGACTTATCATATTTTATGTACTAGATTTAGGAATATATTAGTGTAAATAAATAATATTTATGTTATATTATGTATTAAAGTGTATTATTTGTTCAGTCTTATGTTTTATATGTTTTCTATGCAAGGAACAAATCTCTAGGCAGAAATTCAATTGATGCCGGACTCGATGCCGGGTAACTCCTGCACGGCACAAGCGTAGAGCAGAAAAGAAGCTTTGCCGGACACGATGCCGGGTACATTCCATCCGGCATAAGTGAAGAGTCGCCACGGTTGACCAAATGATGGCAGTTATTGACTGTTGGTGATTTGGCTGGTGCCGGGTATGATGCCGGGCATCTCTTGTCCGGCATATGCACCGTTTCACGCGGATTTGGCGGTTTCGACCGTTGAGCAGTTGACACGTTTTTCACATGTGCTGGCTACTCCTGATTCGGCACGACGCCCGGTAAAAGTCAAGATTGAGGCTTATAAATAGGCCGAGAGTCTGCATCAATTCTTACACTTCAACATACCAAAAACACGCCATTCACTTCTCTATTTCCGCCTCATTCCATTGTTGGTGTCCAAGGCATTTCTACGGATCCATCCACCAAGAAGAAGAGAAGATCTTTGTCAGGGTTAAGGCTATGACCAATCTCCTTCTCCTTTATGTATTTCTTCTTTATTTGAGTGGATGGTGAAGTAGGAATCCTTGCTAGTTATTGGTTAGGGATGAGTTCTTCCTTGTAACAATATGATTATTTCAATAATAATTCAAGCATTCATTAAGTCTTTGTTGGAGACTTAAGTTTTGCAGATGATTGCCTCCTCAGTCAAAGTAGCGCTGCAGAAAGACTTGGCGTCACAAACTCACCAGTTCGAGTACCTCTGTAGAAACATCTGCTCACTTGTCACCAATCCGCCAAGAGACGCGACACTACGGAATGGCTACGGAAATCTCGGATGCATGTGAGCGTGCACAACGTGAGAACGTGAAGCAGCAAACAACTCCACAAAGTCCGATACTTGCGGAAACAAGTCAAGGAGCCGCTACATGAAGACCTCACCGAAGATTTAGGAAACAGTTAAAACAAGTATATAAGCATAGGATTGTAATTAGTTTCGATGTGGATTCTAGATTATTCAGAGAGAGAGTAACACCGCTTTGAGAGAGAAAGTATTTTGAGAGATCTTAGTAAGATAGTTTCAATTAGCTTAGGTATTTATTACCTAGAGAGCACACATAGAACACTCCCCTTTACTCCTTGTGACGCATTGATCAAAGCCATGAGTAGAGCGAGTGTTGGATGAGGCAGAGTTCCACTGTCAAATCCCAAGATAGGAAGCTAGGTTGTAATTCACATTGAATTTCAATACAAGCAGAATCCTATCTTGTTAAGTTTAAACAAAAGCTTCCGCGTTATTATTTTCTGCACATGTTTATTCTTTAAGCAGAGTTGGTCTGAGACTAACACCTCAGACCTACTCGGTCAGCACCCCGATCCCTTCAAGTGGTATCAGAGCCTGTGTTGGCTGACAAATCTCTCAAAATGGCGGAAATCTCAAATACCAACAACAACAACATAATGCAAGTGGAGAACCCAAAGCTAACTTCCACAAACTACAACATGTGGAAAAACGAGATGGAGTCACACCTTCAGTCACTCAATCAACAACTCTGGATGGTAGTGACGAAAGGTAATTTCCCAGTACCTGAAGGGAAAGATCCAAGCTCTTATACTGCTGAGGAGCGCAGATGCGTTGAGCTGAATGCCCAAGCCGTACGAGTCATCTACACTAGTCTCTCTCCACCCGAAAGAAGAAGAGTGTATCACATCAAGGTAGTGAAAGACATCTGGGATCATCTTCGAGCTGTTCACGAAGGAAATACTGAGCTTCGAAAGTCAAAGATACAAGAACTGAAGATGGACAACGAAAACTTCTTGGGAAAGCCTGGAGAATCCCTCAGCGACATACTTACACGATTTACTGAACTAACTACTACTATGGAAGAGCTGCAGATTGGAGAGTCAAACGAAAATATCAACAACAAATTTCTGGATAGTATGGGTGAAGAATGGACCGAGAGTGTTATCTCTACAAAGGCTTCCAAAAGCCTGGAGAAATGGACTTTGACTGACTTGGGGTCCTATCTTCAGTCCATCAACAAATACAAGATGAATATCAAAAACAGAGGTAACGCTTCTCACTCAAACCATACTGTCTCTTATTCCAACGTGAATCAAGCTTTGCAGGTGAAGACTACACCTAGTCAGACACCAGCCCACCAGAACGAGTCATTCCATTATGAGACTATCTCTCCAAATCAGGATTTAATCCAGCAGCTTCGGGACACTCTGATTGACGGCATAATAGAGGAAGGATCGGCGAACACCTTCGAAGATATGGCCATGCTGGTCAAGAACTTTAAGAAATTCATGCGAGATCGATAAGAAAGGAACAGTCCAAACAGGTTCAGCCAAAACCAAAACCGACAATATCAATCCTACAACCGTAATCAGCAAGGCAATACTGGAACTGGAGACCGAGTATGCTTCAAATGCCTGAAGCCGGGGCACTACGCCAACAACTGTCCACTCAAGAAAAAGGATGATCGTGAGCATTCATCACTGATGGCAAATTCAGCATGGGGAGACTCTGCCTTAGAAGAACCTGAGATGGGAACATCAAGCTTAATGCGCCTTATGGCTCATAAAAGTCAGGTATGCAAGAGTCCCTCTTCAGAGGTAACTGAATATTTCTCAGACTCATGCGTTATTCATTCTTTAGACTTGTCCACTTACTACATAGACCTAAATCATCCTGAATTCGAATTAACTGAAGAACAAGAAAGGATAGCTTCTCTTTACGAAGAAATTCATGTGTTAAAGGGTCATGTCAACAACGACCGGCTTAAGTTACAAAAGTCTGAAGAAAAGGTCAGAGAACTTGAAAGTGAGTTAAGAGATGCTCATAGTTTCACTAGTTCCTTAAAAACTCAAGTTTCTTCTCTATAGAAAAATCGTTCCAAAATCCCTCAAAAATTCTTCAAACCAATTACCTTTGTTTGTGAGGTTGCTGCCATGCAAAAACCAAAATTCTTTGAAAACAAACTCCGTGAGTCAAAGGAAAGACAAGTTCAACTCGAGAAAGAGGTCGATTCCCTGAATATCGCTCTTAAAAAGGCACAGATGGAATCGGTCACATCATCGAGTCCCCCTCACTGGCTGAAAAACAAAGGCAAAGTTAATCTGCCAAAAATGGCCTCAAAACCCAACGATCTTCAAAGAAGAAAACTCCAAAAAGGAAATTTTGAAAACAAATTTTGTTGGCAAAAGATGTATGTTCATCTACCTTCTTTATTAATTTGTGGTTACTGTGGCTACGACGGGCACACTCACTCATCATGCCATAAGCTTGGCAGAGATTTATCTTTTAATATGCAATGTTTACATACTCTGTCTAAAGCATGACATCTTCACAGCCCATTTGCTTCAAAGAGGGAACCCAAGTTCGCCTGGGTTCCCAAGTCTAACCTCTGATTGTCTTGTAGGGAGAGGCCGTGGACAATGACTCTTAGTTTCTAGATAGTGGATGCTCATGACATATGACAGAAGACCCTGACAAGTTCACAACTCTCTCTCAACACCATTGGGGAAGGGTCACTTTCGGCGGCAATGCTCATGGTGAAATCATTGGTATTGGAACCGTCAGTAATCCCTCTCTCTTTAAGATAGAAAATGTTAATTTAGTAGATGGACTTGGACACAGCCTTCTAAGTATCTCTCAAATATGTGATCTCTCTAATGTTGTTCTTTTTTCGGCCTCTGACTGCAAAATCTTCAATGAGCAAACAGGTCTTCTAAAAGCCACTGGTGTGAGGGTGAACAATCTTTACAAGTTATCTCTTGAAAACCCTAACCTAGATGGCACTCTCTGTCTTAGTGTACAGGACAAAAATATCTCCTTATGGCACTTTCGTTTAGGTCATGCACACGGTAAACTTCTAAACAAAATCAAAAGCAGAAATCTTGTAGTAGGACTTCCTCAGACAAACTTCTTCCAGACCGACATCCTCTGTCCTGAGTGCTTGAGTACAAGGGAAACATTCGAGAGCAAGTTTTCCAGGTAAAACAGAAATGTCTACATCATCTCCGCTGGACATGCTGCACATGGATCTATGTGGACCAATGCGCGTTCAAAGCAAGAGTGGTAAGAAGTACGCTCTAGTCATCGTCGATGACTATTCACGCTGGACATGGGTACTCTTTCTTAAGAACAAGTCGGAGACATTTTCTGAATTTGAAACTCTGTTTAAAATGATTACTAACAAACTATCCACTACCGTCAAGACAATTCATTCTAACAACGGTACAAAATTTTGCAATTTCCAGTTTTCAGAATTTTGCAGGACAAAGGGAATCATGCATCAAACATCAGCTGCTCATACTCCTCAACAAAATGGAGTAGTAGAAAGAAAGAATCACACCCTGGTAGAAATGGCAAGAACAATGCTAATCGACAGTAACCTCCCAGCTTCATACTGGGCAGAAGCTATCAGCACTGCAACATACATCTTGAATAGAGCGTCAATTCATCCCTTCATCGGCAAAACCCCATATGAAATTATCAAAGGTCGCCCTCCTTCAGTAACTCATCTACGGCGCTTTGGATGCAAGTGTTTCATACACAATAATGGAAAAGATAATCTAGGCAAGTTTGCTCCTAAAAGTGATGAAGGAAACTTCCTTGGATACTCATCCCATAGTCGAGCTTATAGAGTACTCAATAAACGAACATCATGTCTTGAAGAAAGTCCTCATATCCGTTTTGAAGAACTTTCTAACTCTAGCGACTGCGAGCACAATCCAAATGAACCCCATGAAGATGCCTCAGATACTACCTTCATTGAAATTCCAGTAGCTACCATCCTCCACCACAAACACCTCTTACGACAGACTCATCCTCCGACAGCGACGATGACCCTGATGACTCATTCAAGGATGCTTCACCTACCCCCACACATGATCCACCACCTCCTCCTCAAACTCAAACCACAACCACACCTAACAATCACCAAACACCAGATCCCTCGACTAGTCTTCCGTCAACCTCCGCAAGAAAATTTCAACAAGCCTCCGCTCACCCAATCACTCAAATCCTAAGTGATCCCTCTAAAGGCGTTCAAACACGCAGTGAGATTCATCAGAACCTCTGTACCTTTAATGCCTTCCTATCCACAATCGAACCTAAGAATGTCCAACAAGCTCTACAGGATCATGACTGGATACTCGCCATGCAAGAAGAACTACATTCTCTGCAAAGACATTCCGTCTGGCGACTTGTTCCCTGTCCAACCAACCATAAACCAATTGGTACCAAGTGGGTGTTTCGCAACAAGTTAGATGATCAAGGGAATATCCCTCGCGACAAAGCTAGACTCGTAGTTCAGGGATACATCCAAGCTGAAGGAATTGATTACGATGAGACTTATGCTCCAGTAGCTCGAATTGAGGCAATTCGAATACTTGTGGCCTACGCGGCTCATCGAGGTATGAAGCTCTTCCAAATGGATGTAAAAACTGCATTTCTACATGGTATCGACAGAGATGTTTATGTTGCTCAACCACCGGGTTTCGAAGACCCACATCACCCGGAGTATGTCTACAAGTTAGATAAAGAGTTGTATGGCCTGAAGCAGGCACCACGGGCATGGTATGAGCGTCTTTCATCTTACTTATTGTCCCACAGATTCATTCGAGGTAAGGTTGACAAAATTCTTTTCACTCTCACCAAAGGTGAAGACATACTCATTGTCCAAATCTACGTGGACGATATAATTTATGGATCCACTATTCCTGTGTTATGCTCATTCTTTTCTGATCTCATGAGTAAAGAGTTTGAATGAGTGCTCTTGGAGAATTAAAATTCTTTTTAGGTCTTCAAATCATTCAACAAGAGAACGGGACTCAAATACATCAACAGAAATATATTTACGAGCTCCTACTCAAATACAAGATGCAAGATTCAAAAGCCACTCCTACTCCAATGTCAGCAAGAGAGAAACTACATCTGGATGAAAAAGGAATTGTCGTTGATGCTACACTATACAGAGGTATGATAGGCTCTCTCCTTTATTTAACAGCAAGTAGGCCTGATATTCTCTATGTTGTATGTCTCTGTGCAAGATTTCAGGCAAACCCAAAAGAATCACACCTACAAAGCGTAAAGTGAATCTTTCGCTATTGGAAAAACACCCAGGATATGTACCTCTGGCGGAACTATGCCAGACCCGAATGTTACTCTGGTACCCAAGTACTCTTGATTTCACTTTAATGGGTTATAGTGATTCTGATTTTGCAAGCTCCTTATTAGACAGAAAAAGCACGTCTGGTACTGCACAATTTTTGGGACTTTGTCTTGTCGCCTGGAGTTCAAAGAAGCAAAACACGGTAGCCTTGTCATCTGCTGAGGCCGAATATGTCTCCGCAGCTGCTTGCTGTGCACAGATCTGGATACAACAACAACTACAGGATTATCTCATTCCTCCTACTTGTACTACAATTTTCTGTGACAACAATAGTGCTATTGATTTATCTAAAAACCCTGTTCATCATTCCAGGACAAAGCACATTGAGATTCGTCACCACTTCTTAAGGGATTGCGTTGAAAAAGGGCAGATACAACTAGAATACGTTCCTACTTCAGATCAACTTGCAGACATATTCACCAAACCGTTGCAACGAGGTCCTTTTGAAGCTCTACGTTCACAACTAGGTATGACCCGTATGACTTAACTAAGGTAGTATATCCTTTTCCTGTTTTTTTCAATGTCTGGGTGAAATGCATGAATACGTCTGATGACCTAGTCCGTCTGTCAAATAAACAAAACACCGGCGTAAAACCAAGAGTTTTATCTTCTGAAAAACCACCCGCGAAATTTTCGCCCGGTAATCCGCAACAACCCAGCTCAACCAATCGGCCCACACCTACCCTGACAAAACACGTCTGCCTATATTCCGACGTCAATATCTATCACTCTCTCCATCTAATCCAACCCATCCCGGTTTCTCTGCCTCTCTTCGCTTTCTCTAACCATTGCCCATTACCATCAACCTAGATTGCAATGGCTTCAAATCCTAACCCTAATCAAACATCCATGTTTTCCGACACTGAATTACCAAATGATCCACAGCTCCTCCAAGCCCTCATCAACAAACTCACCATTCTTCCAGCCAAACAAACACCCACCTCCACCTCCGACTCCACCACCGTAGCCCCCGCCATGTCAATCGACACCCAACCCATCACCACCACTTTACCCGCCGTCTCCACTAACCCCACCCTTATCGTAAACATCCTAGAATCACAACAATTGGAAAACACACCCTCTCCAACCAAAGAAACATCACCACCCACCACCCCGATCATCCCCACCCCAGACACAATAACAAAATCTCCGACTAAACTCCAGTTTGGCTCCCTTCCACCCACGGATCTGGAAAATCAAAACCCACAACCCAACTCCCCCGCTAAAGCACCTACAGAGGTACATGACCTCGAAATCCAACCTGCTGCCCCTGAAAACTCACCTTCTCCAAAGAAAACTCGCCGTGCTAAGTCTAATGTCCCCAGACCTCCAGCCACAAGAACCCTTCGTTCTAGGGCTAAATTTCCTCCGTCATCTTCGAAACCCACTCCTGGAGTTTTTGTTCCTGCATCATCCCCTGTAGTCACGGCAACACCAGCTGAAGAAAAGCCGCGTAGCACCACCAACTCATCAACCCAGGCGGACTCCGACACAGCAACCACTTCTACTAGAAAGCGACTCCGTCCTTGCTCTGAGTCTGTCCCACCATCTCCTGCTCCAAGGCTAGGTCTGATCGACACTCACTCTGCCGTCTATTCCCTACCACCCGACGAGTCCGCCGAGTCCCGCAACTTGGTGAAAGGAAAGCTACTCGACCTGGAGTGGCTCCACTCGATGGAGTTCGACATGTTCGAGGAAATGCTCCGCTTTCAAAACTGGATTCACCTCTTCCACGGCATTCAGACCTACCATGAAACAGAAGCCTATCAGTTCTACCAGAATTGCATCATCCGCAAGGGCAAAATAATGACAGAGGTACATGACAAAGCTATCATCCTTGACTCAAACTCCATTGCAACTCATCTAGCAATTCCAACTAGCGGACTAGAATTCTATGATAGGGCTGGTTTTCTTGATCTAGGGTTCGTAACTGCTAAAGAAGTTTACGACTTCTTTTTACCAAATAGAAGAGTGGGTCACTCTTTAGACCGACCCGCCCTGTCAAATACACATCAAATGCTTCATACCTTGGTGATCAAAAACTTGGTCCCTAGAAAGGAAGGAAACCAGTTTGTCCGCCCGCTAGATCTTGCTATTATGTACTGTCTGATCCATCAACAAAAGATAAACCTCCCAAAACTCATCCTCAACCACATAGCCTCAACCATCTCCTCACCCCCACACTCCCTAAGGTATATCTTATGGCTACCAAAAATCCTCACCCATTGTGACGTCGTCCTTGATCCCTCCAAAGCTAGTCGCATCACAGATACCGACATCCTTGGTCAGATACTGTACAGCAAAATCCCATCCTTCCAGATCAAGTCGGTCTCCAAGCCGAATCCTCCCTCCAAGAAGCAAGCCCTCCAAAAACCGTATCCCCTCCTGACATAGCATCTTTGTCTGAACGGGTAGCAGCGATCGAGAACAAACTCGCCACTTTATCCACGAAGATGGACATGCTCATCGACATTCTCAACAACAACCACAAACAGCCGATGAACATCTTTGCAGGAGGAGTCCAGAAGTTGGCGGAGGAGTTCAGGGAAACTTTTGCTGAAACCCTGGTGGCGGCTATGGCATTGGATGGCGCTGAGACTTCGGGGGAAGATGGCGCACGGGATGAGGACACAGGAATGGATCGAGGAGATGACTGACTCTTTACCCCACCCCCTAACTCTTAGGATTGACTGACTCTTGGAATTGCGCTGGTGGACTATTTTTAATAACTTTGTGGATTATGCGTTTTTGGATATTTTTCATGCGGTTCCCCTAATGTTGGTAAACGGGGGAAGCGGTGTATCTCGCGGTTGGTTTATGCGGGTAACTATGTGTGGATGCTGAGTGCCTCTGGAGGCCTCATCTGTTTTGGATTGGTTTTTTCTCTGCTAAGTCGTATTTGAAGTAGTTTCGTACTATGGTTTTTTTCTGCTCTTATCAACTGCATTAACTTAAGGGGGAATATTTGTTTAAAGGGGAACAAACAGTGAGTTGTTCTCCCGAGATAGTTGCTCTGCCTTGTTGTCTATTCTTTCTGCAGGTACATTCACTAAAAACCCCAAAATTCTACGCTGGATACACTAAGTTTGCCATCATCAGCAAAAAGGGGGAATTTTGTTGGAGACTTAAGTTTTGCAGATGATTGCCTCCTCAGTCAAAGTAGCGCTGCAGAAAGACTTGGTGTCGCAAACTCACCAGCTCGAGTACCTCTGCAGAAACATCTGCTCACTTGTCACCAATCCACCAAGAGACGCGACACTATGGAATGGCTGCGGAAATCTCGGATGCATGTGAGCGTGCACAACGTGAGAACGTGAAGCAGCAAACAACTCCAAAAAGTCTGATACTTGCGGAAACAAGTCAAGGAGCCGCTACGTGATGAGCTCACCGAAGATTTAGGAAATAGTTAAAACAAATATATAAGCATAGGATTGTAATTAGTTTCGGTGTGAATTCTAGATTATTCAGAGAGAGAGAGTAACACCGCTTTGAGAGAGAAAGTATTTTGAGAGATCTTAGTGAGATAGTGTCAATTAGCTTAGGTATTTATTACCTAGAGAGCACACATAGAACACTCCCCTTTACTCCTTGTGATGCATTGATCAAAGCCGAGAGTAGAGCGAGTGTTGGATGAGACAGAGTACCACTGTCAAATCCCAAGATAGGAAGCTAGGTTGTAATTCACATTGAATTTCAATACAAGTAGAATCCTATCTTGTTAAGTTTAAACAAAAGCTTCTGCGTTATTATTTTCTGCACACGTTTATTTTTCAAGCAGAGTTGGTCTAAGACTAACACCTCAGACCTACTCGGTCAGCACCCCGATCCCTTCAGTCTTTGTTCTTCTCGCAAGAGAACGGTGTTGGCCACTTTGTTATCTTCTTTCAAAATCTACTTAAGGAGGAAAAGCCCAAGAGTAGATTGATTGAGAAGATTTAATGGTCTTTAGTGTTTTCTTTTATGATTTTGGAGTTAGCATAGAAGATTACAAATTAACCCATCTTCCCCCATTACCTTGTTCATTTCGTGGCATGACATATGCTCGATTTGTTAATAGGCGATGAGTTTCTTGTTATCGGTTTCAAAGCAAGAGAGTGGTTTTTACAATTGAACATGCCAGGTGTACTGCCGGGTCTCCTGTGTCCTGCATATTCAACGTCTTTGAATGTGCCATGCATCGGGTGTCTAGTAGGATGTCCGGCGCCTTCAAGTTGGTTGGTTAAGTTCGAGTTTTGAAGTTCATTACGTGATCATATTGATTCTTGGTTGATGTAATCCTAAATCTAGGGCAAATTATTACTTAGTTAAGATTATTAGTTAGTTCTAGGAATTGTTTTACATTCCCCCCCCCCTTTATTATAGAATAGGTAATTATCGGGATTAGGACTAGTTTTCTATGAGTCCCTTGGGTTCGACACTCTAGATCGTAATTTGCTCACGCTGTACTTCGACCGGGATTTGTTTACTACCCGTATTAGAGTTATAGGATTAGTTTATTATTTTATCCTTTTTGTATATAGTTTTTCCCTACAATTTTCTTGTTAGCACTCATCGACGTCCTCAACTCGAATCACAAGAAGACGATGAACATATTTGAAGAAGGGGTCAAGCACCTAGTCGAGGAGTTCAGAGAGACTTTTTTTTTTGCTACGCTTGCAGCTGCAAACAAGATGGATGATGCTGAGGTTTCGAGGGAAGACGGAGAGCCGGCTGCTGACACTGAAATGGACCAAGGAGATGTCTAATATTTGCCCCACTCCCTCTTAACCCATAGTACCTAGGTTGACTGACTCTTGAACAATTTTTTTTTTTTGCTCCGGCGGTTTGTTATGTGACATTTGGATACTCTGTTTTTAGATATTGCTCATGTGTTTCCCCCTGATGTTGGCAAACGGGGCAAGCGGTGTATCCCGCGGCTGGTTTGTGTGGGCGACTATGTGTGAACACCGAGTGCCTCTAATGGCCTCACTATGCTTTGGATTTGGATTCATATTCTCTGTTAAGTAGATTATGAAGTAGTTACGTATTCTAGTTTTGTCAGCTCTTATTTAACTGTATTATCTTGAGGGGGAATATTTGCGTAAGGGGGAACAAACAGTGAGTTGTTCTCCCGAGATAGTTGCTCTGCCTTGTTATTTATCTTTTCGGGTACAGTCATTGAGACCACTAAAGTTCGTGCTAGATACACTGAGTTTGCCATCATCAGCAAAAAGGGGGAATTTTGTTGAAGACTTGGTTTTGCAGATGATTGCCTCCTCAGTCAGAGTCGCACTGTAGAACCACTAACTCTCAAGTTCTTCCAACACAAGTAGCTCTACACCCACTCCTGATCAACCTATGGCACTAACTTAGAACCAGCCGACTCCGACTTTCACAGAGATGTGGACAACAAGCGTTATGGAGATCGTGCTTCAGCAAGTGCCTCCGATACTTGCGCGCCTAATTCAAGACGTTGCTCCATGATGTTATTTCTGACATTTTAGGATGCCTTTAAGTAGTATATAAGCAGAGATCTGTAATTAGATTAATTACGCATCCGAGACTAAGCTTTAGAGAGAGAGAAAAAGGATTGTTTGAGGGAGAAAGCATTTCAAGAGATATTAGTGAGATTTAGTCACTTAGCTTAGGTATTTATTACCTAGAGAGCACACATAAAACACTCCCCTTTACTCCTTGTTACGCATTGATCTAAGCCGAGAGTAGAGCGAGTGTTGAATGAGACAGAGTACCTCTGTCGAATCCCAAGATAGGAAGCTAGGTTGTAATTCACACTGAATTTCAATAAATTAGAATCCAATCTTGTAAAGTTTATACAAAAAGCTTCCACGTTATCTCCTTACACGTACTTATTTCCAAGCATGGTCGGTCTGAGACTAATACCTCATACCTACTCGGTCAGCCCATCGATCCTTTCAAGTGGTATCAGAGCCTGCGTTGGCTGACAAATCTCTCAAGATGGCGGAAATCTCAAACTCCAACAACAACAACATGATGAGGTGGAGAATCCAAAATTAACCTCCACAAACTACAACATGTGGAAGAACAAAATGGAGTCGCACCTCCAGTCACTCAATCAACAACTTTGGACGGTAGTGACTAAAGGTAACTTTCCACTGCCTGAAGGAAAGGATCCAAGCTCTTACACTGCTGAAGAGCGAAGATGCGTCGAGCTAAATGCCCAAGCCGTACGAGTAATCTACACAAGTCTCTCTCCACCCGAAAGAAGAAGAGTGTATCACATCAAGGTGGCAAAAGATATCTGGGATCACCTTCGAGCTGTTCATGAAGGCAACACCGAACTCCGTAAATCAAAGATACAAGAGCTGAAGATGGACTACGAGAAATTTGTAGGAAAGCCTGGTGAATCTCTTAACGACATGCTCGCGAGATTTACTGAACTTACTGCTACAATGGAAGAGCTGCAGATTGGAGAGTCAAATGAAAATATCAACAACAATTTTCTGGATAGCCTGGGGGGAAGAATGGGCCGAAAGTGTTATCTCTACAAAGGCTTTCAAAAGCTTAGAGAAATGGACTTTGACCGATCTAGGATCCTATCTTCAGTCTATCAACAAATACAAAATGAATGTAAAAAACAGAGGTAATACTTCTCTCCCAAATCACACAGTTTCCAATTCTAACGTAAATCAAGCTTTACGGGTGAAAACTATCCCTAGTCAGACAGTAGCTCAACAGCATGAGTCGTTCCACTACGAGACTACTCCTCCCAATCAAGATCTAATACAACAACTACCTGACACACTGATCGACGGCATAATCGAGGAAGGTTATGCGAATACCTTTGAGGAAATGGCCATGCTGGTCAAAAAGTTTAGGAAATTCATGCGAGATCGATCATAAAGGAATGGTCTAAATAGATCTGGTCAAAACCAGAATCGGCCCTATCAATCATACAACCGAAATCGGCAAGGGAACACTGGAACAGGAGATCGAATATGCTTTAAATGCTTGAAACCTGAGCACTATGCCAACAACTGTCCAATAAAGAAGAAAGATGATCGAGAGCAATCATCACTAGTAGCAAATGCAGCATGGGGAGACTCTGACTCGGAGAGCCAAAGATCAGGACGTCCGGTTTAATCTGCCTCATGGCTCACAAGAATCAGGTATGCAAGACTCCCTTTTCAAAGGTAATCGAAAATTTCTCAGAGTCATGTGGTGTTCCTTCTTTAGATCTGTCCACTTACTTCATAGATCATAATCATCCTGAATTCGATTTAACAGAAGAGCAAGAAAGGATAGCTTTACTTTATGAAGAAATACATGTGTTAAAAGGTCATGTCAACAACAACCGTCTTGAACTCCAAAAGTCTGAGCAAAAAGTTGAAAACTTGAAAGTGAGTTAAGAGATGTACGTAGTCTTATCAGCTCATTGAAAAATTAAGTCACATCTTTACAGAAAAATCAAAAAATTGCTCCAAAGTTCCTGAAAAATTCTTCAAACCAATCACCCTTGTTCGAGAGGTTGCTGCCATTCAAAAGCCAAAATTCTTTGAAAACAAACATCGTGAATTAAATGAAAGGCAAGCCAAACTCAAGAAAGAGATCGACTCCCTGATCGTCGCCCATAAAAAGGCACAGATGGATTCGGTCTCGTCATCGAGTCCTCCTCACGGCTCAAGAACAAAGGTAAGGTCAATCTACCCAAAATGGCCTTAACACCCAATGATCTTCGACAGCGAAAGATCCAAAAAGAAAAATTTGAAAATAAATTCTGTTGGCAAAAGAAGTATGTTCACCTACCCTTGTTACTGATTTGCGGTTACTGTGGTTACGACGGGCATATGCACTCTTCTTGTCATAATCTTGGTCATGATTTATCCTTTAATATGAAACGCATACATACTCTGTCTGAAGCCCGACGTATGCATAACTCTTTTTCATCACAAAGGGAACCCACGTTTGCCTGGGTTCCCAAGTCTAACCATTGTTTGTATTGCAGGGAGAGCAGACTGTGGACAATGACTCTTGGTTTCTGGATAGTGGATGCTCATGACATATGACAGGAGACCCTGACATGTTCACGACTCTCTCTCAACACCATGGGGGAAAATCACTTTCGGCGACAATGCTCATGGTGAAATCATTGGTATTGGAACCGTCGGTAATCCCTCCTACTTCAAAGTAGAAAATGTAAATTTAGTAGATGGTCTTGGACACAGTATTCTAAGTATCTGTAATATATGTGATCTCTCTAACGTTGTTCTCTTCTCGACGTCAGATTGCAAAAATTTTTATGATCAAACGGGTCTTCTTCAGGCCACTGGTATAAGGGTGAATAACCTTAACAAACTATCTCTTGAAAACTCTAACCTTGATGGAACTCTTTGTCTCAGTGTACAAGATAAAAACCATTCCTTATGGCATTCCTGATTAGGACATGCACATGGCAAATTGCTCAACAAAATTAAGAATAGTAATCTCGTTGTTGGTCTTCCTAAGATAAACTTTCAGACCGACTCACTCTGCCCTGCGTGCGTACAAGGCAAACATACTAGAGCAAGCTTTCCAGGCAAATCGGAGATGTCTACAATGTCCCCGCTGGATCTATTACATATGGATCTATGTGGCCCAATGCAAGTTCAAAGCAAAAGTGGTAAGAAGTATGTGTTAGTCATTGTGGATGACTACTCGCGCTGGACATGGGTACTCTTTCTTAAAACCAAGTCGGAGACATTTTCTGACTTTGAAATCTTGTTTCACGTGATTACTAACAAACTGTCTACCTCTATCAAAACAATTTTTTCTGATAACGGTACAGAATTTTGCAATATCCAATTTTCAGAGTTTTGCAGGACAAAGGTGTTGATGCTATTTTGATCGGCAAACTCAGTTCAATACTGAAGTCCGTTTAAAGACCAGCCTGCAGCGAAGTCCGTCAGTCTTGAACTGACGAACAGAGAAGAAGATAGAATATTTAACAAGATTTTATCTAGTTGTTAAAGATAAAATCTTGAATGATAAATTCTTACAAGGTCTCTATATCTATATAAGAGGAAGAAGTCTAGGTTAGAGAGAGGGGATTCACGCAAAAGAGAACATCAGAAATACAATGTAATTTGCGAGAGCAACAGTAAGAGTAAATATAGAGAAAATCAGAGGGAGAGAGAGTGAGATTGGAGGGTCAGTTCAGAACTCAAATTAGGTGTGTATTAGGTCAAGATAGTGTTCTAGACGTGAGGGTTGGTATTAGCGTTGAATACGTGATTGTGTAACCATTGTTATATGTGATTATAATAAAGGTTCTACCTTTATGCTATTCTGGTCTTCCCTTCTTTCCCCCCGTACGTCCTCAGTTCTGAACTCAGACCATCGACACCTTATGAGTTGTAGACTCAGCACCGACATATAGGAATTAACAATTGGTATCAGAGCAAGGTAACCCTAAACGCAGAAGAAACTTCTTCAGGGTTGATCGTGATGAATTCCTATTATGTTAAACCCCCAAAGCTCCCTAAATTCAACTACACCAGCTGGTGTGAGCAGATGGAAGACCAGTTGATCTCCATCGACTTACAATTGTGGGACGTAGTGACTGAAGGAGATCTGAAGCCTAAGATCAAAGAGAATGGTGTTTTTAAAGAAAAACCAAGAGATACCTGGAACGAGAATGACAATAAGATGATTAGCAAAAATAGACAATCACGTAGAATCATTATGTCATCACTGACAGACTCAGACCAACAGAAGGTGTTCAGATTGCGCACTGCCAAGGAAGTATGGGAGTTTCTCAAAATAGCATATACGGAGATAGACTCCATCAAAAAGGCCAAAGGGAAGCAGTTTAAGAGACAGTTCGACAACTTCAAGATGATAGAAGGTGAGTCTGTAACTCACACACTGGAAGGATTTGATCGGATAATCTGCGAGTTAAAGGCTGTAGGAGTGACACTATCCAATGATATTATCAATGAAAGATGTCTGGATAGCCTAGGAAAAGAATGGATAAATTATACAGCTCTCTTGGAAACCACTAAGGATTTATCAAAATTATCCTTTGAAGAACTGAGTTCAAAACTCATAGTTTATGAAGGAAAGATGGAGGGGGAAATAGCTACTTCGTCAGCACCAATCAGTGATTTATCCTTGAAAGCACATGACACAACAACAGAGTCAGAGGGTGACGACTTTGATATGGCTGAGGAAATTACCTCAATTGTAAATCACATCCGGAGGCTATTTAGTAGACAACAAAGGTCAAAGAAGGGACAAATTACTTGTTTTAAATGTAACATGCCTGGTCATGTTGTCAAGGATTGTCCTCTTCACCAGAAGGTAAATTCTCTGAAAAAGATTAAGAAACACACAAATACAGCTGCAGCTGCATGGGGACAGGATATCTCAGATACAGACTCAGAACCCAGGGAGTACGCGCAGATGTGTTTGACGGCAGTTGCTCATGAAGATGATGACATCAATACTGAGTATAACATAAAGGAGAACAAAATCTGGAAGGATACTCTTGAGAAAGAAGAGATATTTATTAAGTTAACCTCTGCACTCTCTGAGATAAAATTCTTGAAGAATCAGTATGATACTGAGATTAAAGAACTCAGGGCTAAGGTGGAAAATTTACGTCAGTCCTCGACTGAAAGCAAAAACTTTGTCTTTGAGAGTCTAGATAAGCCAGGGATTAACTTCGAAAGTCCTTTGGAAACTAGAATTCTCACTCTTCCTTGTTGGGCACAGGAAGAGATAAATTCTCTTTTGGATAGCAACAAATCGCTAAAAAGAGAATGCGAAACACTTTCAGACATGGTAGCCAAGGCAAATCGAAAGTTAGAACTTCAAACTCCTGCTATTCTAACTTGGTATACCGGGAAGGCGAATTTGAAGCAAATGATGCAGAATAATAACTCAGACAAATGTGGCTTGGGATATAAGTCCAAGATATTCTCTCAGTCTACGACTGAGAAGTTACAGACTGTAACTGCGAGACATCAGCCAAGATTATACTCATGCCGATATTGCCACCAGCTAGGACACAAGGTTAGATGGTGTCCCAAATTGTTGAGAAAACAATTGCGTAAAAAATCATCAAGGCAGAACCCATTCGAAATCAAAAGATTGCACACTAAAAGGTGGGTTCCTATCAATCACTTTAAGTTTGAGTCTACAACTGAGATCAAACAAGTATGGGTACCAAAGTTAAATCGGAGCTACCAGACTCATCAAGAAAGCACCTCACCTCGTTCAGAATTATCACCTCCTTCCTAGTGATCTGACCATGACGCACTACTACCCCCAATCCATAAGGTTTATGACTTAGTTCCTTTTTGATTTGGCAAAAGGGGGAAATTGGTCTTGAACATACTCTACAACTTAGGGGGAACATTCATCAGTTCAAGACTTACAGAGTTTACCAATTGGTTTTGAGTGTATACAACGATTCAGGGGGAAAATTCATCAGTTCAAGAAGTTCAAGACTTACAGAGTTTGCCGCATCAAAAAGGGGGAAACTGTTGATGCTATTTTGATCGGAAAACTCAGTTCAATACTGAAGTCTGTTTTAAGACCAGCCTGAAGCGAAGTCCGTCAGTCTTGAACTGACGAACAGAGAAAAAGATAGAATATTTAACAAGATTTTATCTAGCTATTAAAGATAAAATCTTGAATGATAAATTCTTACACGGTCTATGTATCTATATAAGAGGAAGAAAGTCTAGGTTAGAGAGAGGGGATTCATGCAAAAGAGAAAATCAGAAATACAATGTAATTTGCGAGAGCAACAATATGAGTAAATATAGAGAAAATCAGAGGGAGAGAGAGTGAGATTGGAGAGTCAATTCAGAGAGAGTTTTGCTGCTGATTTAATTGTAAGTAATTTGAGTTCAGAACTCAAATTACGTGTGTATTAGGTCAAGATAGTGTTCTTGACGTGAGGGTTGGTATTAGCATTGAATACGTGATTGTGTAACCATTGTTATACGTGATTATAATAAAGGTTCTACCTTTATGCTATTCTGGTCTTCCCTTCTTTCCCCCCGTTCGTCCTCAGTTCTGAACTCAGACCATCGACACCTTATGAGTTGCAGACTCAGCACCGACATATAGGAATTAACAAAAGGGAATAGTGCATCAGACATCAGCTGCTCGTACTCCACAATAAAACGGAGTGGTGGAACGAAAGAATCGCACTCTAGTGGAAATGGCAAGAACAATGCTCATTGACAGTAACCTACCAGCCTCATACTGGATCAAAGCCATCAACACAGCTGCATACATACTGAATCGAGCATCCATCCATCACTTTCTTGGAAAAACACCATACGAAATCATCAAAAGATGACCTTCTTCAGTAAGCCATCTACATCGCTTTGGTTGTCGCTGCTTTATTCATAACATTGGAAAAGATAACCTAGGCAAGTGCACCTCTAAAAGAGATGAAGGAATCTTCCTTGGTTACTCATCACAAAGCCGAGCCTATAGAGTACTCAACAAACGCACAAAATGCCTTGAAGAAAGTCCTCACATTCGCTTTGAAGAACTTTCAAATTCGGACGACTGCGAGAATAACCCTCAAGAACCTCACAAAGGCACCCAAGACACAACTTTTATCAAAATTCCCGTAGCAACCATCCTTCTTCCCCAAACACCTCATCAGACAGACTCCTCCTTCGACATCGATGATGACCCTGATGACTCGTTCAAAGATGCCTCACCTACTCCCACTGATAAGCAACAACCTCAACCCACAACTCCCCACACCACATCCACTCCTCCAAATAATCAAACACCATATGTCTCCACTACCCAACCATCAAGCTCCGCAAGAAAATTCCAACAGGCCTCCAATCACCCAAATACTAAGTGATCCTACAAAAGGTGTTCAAACACGTAGCGAAATCAATCGAACTATCTGTGCATTTAACGCCTTTATTTCTACAATTGAACCCAAAAATATCCAACTAGCCCTAGGTGACCATGACTGGATACTTGCAATGCAAGAAGAGCTACACTCTCTGCAATGACAATCAGTCTGGCGACTTGTTCCCTGTCCAACAAACCATAAGCCAATCGGTACCAAGTGGGTGTTTCAAAACAAACTAGATGATCAAGGGATTATCTCTCGTAACAAATCCCGACTCGTGGTTCAAGGATATGCTCAAGCGGAAGGAATCAACTACGTTGAAACTTATGCCCCAGTCACTCGAATTGAAGCTATTCGCATACTTGTGGCTTATGCAGCTCATTGAGGCATGAAGTTATATCAAATGGATGTCAAGACTGCATTTTTACATGTCTACATTGACAGGGATGTTTATATTGCTCAACCTCCGGGATTTGAAGATCCAATCCACCCCAAGTACGTCTACAAGTTAGACAAAGCATTATATGGATTAAAACAGGCTCCACGGGCATGATATGAACGTCTATCCTCTTACTTGTTGTCTCATGGGTTTATCCGAGGTAAGGTTGACAAAACTCTATTTACTCTCACCAAAGGTGAAGACATACTCATTGTCTAGATCTACGTAGACGATATAATCTATAGATCCACTATGCCAGAATTATGTACTTTCTTTTCTGATCTAATGAGTAAAGAGTTTGAGATGAGTGCCCTCGGAGAATTAAAATTCTTCTTAGGTCTACAAATCAATCAAAAAGAAGACGACACTCAAATTCATCAACAAAAATACATTCAAGAGCTACTCATAAAATACAAGATGCAGGACTCCAAGGCAACCCCTACTCCGATGTCTGCAACTGAAAACCCTCATCTCGATGAAAAAGGGATCGCTGTTGATGCTACACTATATCGAGGTATGATAGGTTCCTTGTTATACTTAACAGCAACTCGACCTGATATTCTCTATGTTGTATGTCTTTGTTCAAGATTTCAGGCAAATCCAAAAGAATCCCACCTACAAAGTGTCAAGCGAATCTTTTCCTATCTCAAAAACACTCAAGACATGTACCTCTGGTATCCGAGTACCCCAGATTTTACACTAATGGGCTACAGTGACTCTGACTTTGCAAGCTCTTTGTTAGACAGAAAGAGTACGTCTGGCACCGCAAAATTTCTAGGACTATGTCTTGTAGCTTGGAGTTCCAAGAAACAAAACACTGCCGCTTTGTCATCTGCCGAAGCAGAATATGTCTCTGCAGCTGCTTGTTGTGCACAAATACTATAGATTCAACAACAACTACAAGACTATCTCATTCCTCCTACTTGTACTACAATTTTTTGTGACAACAATAGTGCTATTCATTTATCTAAAAATCCCGTTCATCATTCCAAGACAAAGCACATTGAGATTTGTCACCACTTCCTAAGAGATTGCGTTGAAAAAGGGTTGGTACAACTAGAGTATGTTCCCACTTCTGATCAACTTGCAGACATATTCACCAAACCGTCGCAACGAGATCCATTTGAAACTCTACGTTCACAACTAGGTACGACTCGTATGAATTAGCTAAGGTTGTATCTCCTTCTCTTGTTTAAGCATCACTTGGGTAATATGCATGAGCATGTCTATTGACTTAGTATGTCTATCAAATAAAGAAACACCAGAGCATGAAATTCAATTTTTTCTTCGCGAAAAACAAACCGTGAAATTTAATCCCTTCAATCCGCGACCACCTTTCTCGCCCAATCCGAATTTTTTTCCTGACAAAACTGTAGAGTCTATATTACCAAGTTGTCGCCTTTTTCATCTTCTTCTACCCAGCACCCTCACACAGCCTTCACCATACTCTTGCTTCCTCCGACTTCAATCCCTGCTGCCTTCCTCACCCCTCAAACCATGGCTACCAACCCAACCTAAACCCTACATTCTCTGAAGTCGATCTCCCTAATGATCCCCAGCTTCTTTAAGCTCTGATCAATAAGATTTCCGCCCTTCAAGCCAAACAAACACCAACCGCCACCTCCGCCTCCACTACCGTCGCTCCCGAAATGTTCATCGACACTCAACCTCTCACCACTCCTCTGCCCATAACCTCCACTGAACCAACTCTCACCATAAACCCCAAGTTGTCACCACAAAAATCGGAAACCACACCATCTCCCACCAAGAAATCAACACCACCAACAACCCCAATCATCCTCACTCCAAACATGATAACAAAATCTCCACAACATGAGCAAATTCAATTTGGGTCCGTCGAGCCCCCTGCTAAGCCCCCATCCGAAAACCCAAAACCTGAATCTCCCATCAAACAAACCAAAAAACCCGACACTGATCCTACTTTTGAAGCCATCCCTCTGCTCCTGAGCAATCACCACCCCCAAAGAAACTCGACGAACCAAAGCCACTGCTCCCCGTCCTCCAACTACTAGAACTCTTCGATCTAGAGCCAAAACCCAACCGACATCTGTCAACTCCAGTAGTCACGGTCATTTCACCTTCTCCGGTAATCCCAGCACCAGCTTTAGAGAAAACTCAAAGTGCAACCAACTCATCTACTCAAGCTGGCTCAGACACTGGTACTACTTCCACAAGAAAGCGACTACGTCCTAAGACTGAGTCTATCCCTCCAACACCACCTCCAAGGCTAGGTCTGATTGATACCCACAACGTGGTCTACTCCCTCCCCACTGATGACTCCGCCGACTCATGAAATTTGGTCAAAGGCAAATTGTTGGATCTTGAGTGGCTTCATTCAATGGGCTTCACCATGTTTGAAGAGATGTTCCATTTTCAGAACTGGATCCACCTATTTCACGGCGCCCAAACCTTCCACGAAGAAGAGGCCTACCAGTTCTACCAGAATTGCGTCATCAGAAAAGGAAAAATAATGACCGAGGTACATGAGACTGCCATTATCCTTGATTCTACAGCTATTGCAACTCATTTGGCCATACCAACCTCTAGACTAGAATTTTATGATAGGGCTGGCTTTCCTGATTTAGGGTTTATCTCTGCGAAAGAGGTTTATGAATTTTTTCTCCCAAATAGCCGCGTCAGTCACTCCTTAGACCGACCTGCTCTTTCAAATATACACCAAATGCTCCACACCTTGGTGATCAAAAACCTCATCCTAGAAAAGAAGGAAACCAGTTTGTCAGGCCTCTTGACCTTGCAATCATGTACTACCTAATCCACAATCAAAGAATAAACCTACCCAAACTCATCCTCAATCACATAACCTCAACTATCTCTTCACCCCGACACTCTCTGGGTATATCTTCTGGTTACCAAAAATCCTCCTTCACTGTGGCATCTCATTTGATCCATCCAAAGCCAGCCGTATAACTGAAACTGACATACTTGGTCAGATTCTGTACAACAAAACTCTGTCCTTTAAGATCAAGTCCGTCTCTAGACCAAATCCCCCATCCAAAAAACACTCTGCTCCAAAACCAACACCGACTCCCGACACTTAAACTCTCGCATATAGAGTTACTGTGATTGAAGAAAATCTGGCTACCCTTGCCAAAAAGATAGACATGCTCATCGACGTCCTCAACTCGAATCACAAGATGACAATGAACATATTTGAAGGAGGGCTCAAGCACCTGGTCGAGGAGTTCAGAGAGACTTTTTCTACGGCGCTTGCAGCTGCAAACAAGATGGATGATGCTGAGGTTTCAGGGGAAGACGGAGAGCCGGCTGCTGACACAGAAATGGACCAAGGAGATGTCTAACATTTGCCCCACTCCCTCTTAACCCATAGTACCTAGGTTGACTGACTCTTGAACAATTTGTTTTTTTTTTTGCTCTGGTGGTTTGTTATGTGACATTTAGATACTCTGTTTTTCGATATTGCTCATGCGTTTCCCCCTGATGTTGGCAAACGAGGGAAGCGGTGTATCCTGCGGCTGGTTTGTGCGGGCGACTATGTGTGAACACCGAGAGCCTCTAATGGCCTCATTATGCTTTGGATTTGGTTTCATGTTCTATGTTAAGTAGATTATGAAGTAGTTACGTATTCTAGTTTTTTCAGCTCTTATTTAACTGCATTATCATGAGGGGGAATATTTGCGCAAGGGGGAACAAACAGTGAGTTGTTCTCTCGAGATAGTTGCTCATCCTTGTTCTTTGTCTTTTTAGGTACAATCGTTGCGACCACTAAAGTTCACGCTGGATACACTGAGTTTGCCATCATCAGCAAAAAGGGGGAATTTTGTTGAAGACTTGGTTTTGCAGATGATTGCCTCCTCAGTCAGAGTCGCACTGCAGAACCACTAGCTCTCAAGTTCTTCCAGTACAAGTAGCTCTGCACCCACTCCTGATCAACTTATGGCGCGAACTTAGAACCAGTCGACTCCGACTTTCATGGAGACGTGGACGGCGAGCGTTATGGAGATCGTGCTTCTGCAAGTGCCTCCGATACTTGCGCACCTAATTCAAGACGTTGCTCCATGATGTTACTTCCGACATTTTAGGATGCCTTTAAGTTGTATATAAGCAGACATCTGTAATTAGATTAATTACGCATCCGAGACTAAGCTTTAGGGAGAGAGAAAAAGGATTGTTTGAGAGAGAAAGCATTTCGAGAGATATTAGTGAGATTTAGTCAATTAGCTTAGGTATTTATTACCTAAAGAGCACACATAAAACACTCCCCTTTACTCCTTGTTACGCATTGATCTAAGCCGAGAGTAGAGCGAGTGTTGGATGAGACAGAGTATCTCTTTCGAATCCCAAGATATAAAGCTAGGTTGTAATTCACACTAAATTTCAATAAAGCATCATCCAATCTTGTAAAGTTTATACAAAAAGCTTCCGCGTTATCTCCTTACACGTACTTGTTTCCAAGCAGGGTCGGTCTGAGACTAACACCTCAGACCTACTCGGTCAGCACATCGATCCTTTCAACTTCTAATATAAAGAACTAAAAAATTTCTTTACACAAAAAACACACGCATAACAAATAATTTAAAATGCAAATTTAAAATTAAAAAAAAGGAGGAACCTAAATCTAATTTTAATCTCACAAGTTTCGATTCAAAACTCTTTACTTACAGCAAAAGGCTTTACCTTTATGGCTTCATATAACAAAAAACAATACTTTTATTGTAGAATTCAAAACTCTTATTAAGGTTTTAGGTGTAGGCTTTGTATTACAAAAAAAACATTACCTTATTTGTTGTCAGTGCAAAATTCAATACTCAGGTTGAGGTTAGAGGCTTGAGGCAATGGTTTTCAGTTTCAGAAAAGTGAAGAGAAGAATTTTCTACTTTACTTTACCCATCTCTTTATAAATAATTATACTATTGTATTGTAGTCTATTTGTGACAGAAACAAAAAAAACACATCATTTTAGGGGCCACCACCGTTAAAAATAGATACACATAAATATATTTTCAGCAAAATGAAAAGGGGGAGAACACCACGTGTCCCCTGACTCGGCCCTACATACACATCATTTTATCTTTTTTGTTTATAATGCAAACTGAAATACCCCGAACTTAAATATAGGGATTAAAATTAATCTAATACGTATTTAAGGACCTAATGGTACCTAATTAATACTAGTAAGGAAAAATAAATCCAAAAGAAATAAGAAACGCTTTAAAAGCGGAAAACGCTAAATAAGCGTTAAATAACCATAGGAGGTATGAGACCTCGGTTAGAGTATTATAGGGATTCTAAAGGTTTAATAAGACCTAAATAATATGTGGGAACAACTCCCGAAGAAAACGGATCCAAATAATGAATTAAAACGCTAATAGAGCTTTAGAGCACGTTTTCGAGAAAACCCGAAAACGTGACTTTAAGTGGTCAAACGAACCCATAAAAATTATAAATCATTAAATAAATATTATTAAGCATTTATGGAAGCTTAATAACCAATAAAAATAAAGAAACGAGAAAATTCCGGAAAACGGACCCGGTTAGTGAACAGCACCTAAACCGGGTAAAATAACGAGCGTTTTCTGTAAAAGACGAAGAACGCTCCAACTAGTATAACTGTAAGGGGGCCAGTTTTTACTGTTGTAGACAGCTCTCCCTCACACACACACACACACAAGAGACAAAAGAGTAATAAAGTAGCAAAAAGTAAAAAGTAGTCCTCTCTCTCCTTATTTCCTTAATTCCCTCATCTCTCTCTCTCTCTCCAATTCCTTTTCCTCACTCTCACGGTGGACTCCCCCCTCCTGAACCTCTCTTCTTCCTCCTCTAGTGGGAACCGATTTTGAGCTCTCCAAATAGCTCCCATGGCAACCTCATCTTCTCCTCCTTGCTCTACCTCCATTTGAGCTCCAATCACAAAAATAACTACATATTTGAACTCCCCTCACTCTCCTCTACACTTCCCTCTTTTTGGAATTTCAAAATGAGGAAGTTCATTTTCATGGGTATACCCCATTCAAAGAGAAAAGCACACCACTATGGAGCTTGGAGTCTCCTCTTTCCAACAAGGTAAAAATCTACAAGAAAAACTCATGTCTCCATCATCTCCTTTCATAACCGATTTTTAACCATATGTAATGCCTTGTTTTCTCTCTATCTTTTGAGCAAAATATCAACCTTGCAATGGTGGTGGATTCACCTTCTTGAACCAAGGACTAAAACCCCTTCTAAAACTCTCCAAAGTTAAACCCTAGAATTTTCATTTTTAACACTTTAATGAATTAGTGTTAATTTAAGGGTTAGTATATTAATTGTAGTGTTTTGTGTTCATTGGGTGATGGGAATGGAGTTGGCGACTCCATTCCCCACATGGCCGATTGGGCAAGAAAGAAAGAAGGAGAAAGAAAATCTAGAGGAGAAACAAGGTAAGAATGCTCTTTTGTGTAGCCTTGTATATATGTATAATGTAACAGATCTTTGGGAATGAAAATATGTATTGTAAATGGTGATGTATTAGTAGTGTAATGTGTAGGAGAATATATGTATTTTGAAGCTTTAACAACAGTTTTAAAAACTGTTACAAACGGGTTGGGAATGAGATGTTAAGTGCAGGAATTGTTAAGAGTGATGTAGTGTTGTTATGGGTATATGAGAGTTGTGTATTTGCTGGATTGTATAAACAGGTTGTGAGAATGGGAAATTGTGAGCTGAAATGGTGTGTGAGCAAGTAAGAATTATAGGGGAGACTATGTCGAATTTTATTTAGGAATTTGAGGACTTAGATACATTTGGAAACAGATTTTGGAAAGTTAAAATGAGTGGTTTAGTAGCTTGTAATAGATTTGGATATGAGGTTGTAAATGGGATGGAATTATGTGGTGAGTAATGTATTTTGGATGCTAGGGGTAGCATTAGTTGAGGAAGTAATGGAGGTTAGAAGTTGAGTGATAAATCTGTAGCATGATAGTGGAGACCAAAATCTGTAGCAAAGAGGTATCAAATTGCGTTGTGGAACTAGGAAAGAGTAGTGTGCAAGAATCGGTAAAAAGAGTGTTGGACTTGGGTATAGGTATTGCAATGGCTTAGAAATGTATTTGGAATGCTAATGGCGGCGTTGGTAGAGGAAGTATTGGATGGTAGAATGGAGTATGAAAATCTGTAGCATAAGAGGAAAGAAAACTATTGTAAGTGTTGAAAGAAGTGAGAGAAATTGTGTATGTGGATTTAGGGATGAGTAAGGAATTGATGGATGAACTAAGGTGTATTAAGAGGGTTATTTGGTGGTAAAACATGTGGGATTAAGTGTAGGAACAATGGGGAAGTAATGGGTAAGATGAGGGACTGAAAACAGAAATTAAAATGCAAATACTGGGGCGGACCGAACTTGCGACCGGACTTGCAAGTTCGGTCGAGCCCAGATTTACAAAGACGGGAATGCTTCTGGAATGGACTGAACTTGCGACCGGACTTGCAAGTTCGGTCAGACCAGAAAATTCTCCCGTCTGTAACCTTCTGGAATGGACCGAACTTGCGACCGGACATGCAAGTTCGGTCGGCCAGAAAAATTCCCGCAATGCAAGCTACTGGAATGGACCGAACTTGCGACCGGACTTGCAAGTTCGGTCGAGCCAGAAAATCTCTCGTACTGATAGCTACTGGAATGGACCGGACTTGCAAGGTCGGTCGCAAGTCCGGTCCAGTAAAAAAAAAATTAATTAAATAATAATTATATGTATATATATATATATATATGTATACCCATGTATATATATATATGTACATGTATGTAAGTATGCCAACATTAAGTAAGAAAGTAAAACTTAAGGTAATGAAAAATAAGTAAGTAATGTGTAAGTGTAAGAAGTATAAGGACATAGTAAGTATGAGTTAAGTTAATGATAGATAGATTAATCATTCAACTGTATGTGAATATAATAGGATTTGATTTGTGAACACCGGAGGAACGTTGGGATACAAGTACAACGGTGAAAGGTATGATTTCTTCATGCCCTGTATCCTAATCTGGTTACCCTGATTTGTGTGCTTATTTGATCACCTAATAAGATAAATGCATGAATCGGACTATATTGCACTTACTTGTGCTTGTTTACATTGTTCTTGATATTTGTCTTGAACAATAGTTTGTATAATCCATGAAACATATGGATGATGATGAAGTGTATTGTATTTTGTAGTGTACTTGTATATTGTAATGTATTTTGTATAGAGGTGTATATGAGTCTTGTATTGTATTATTGTGGCTTGAATGAATGACTTCTGCTAATTCCTAACTACCTGCAGACGTTGTATTGTGAGTGGTTTAAGTGGTGTAATTATTAAAAGAAAGAAAAGAAATTAAAACCCAAAATAAACGTCGGGCTGCAAACAAATCCCGGTCGCAGTAGTATAGTGAAATGTAAGCGACCGGATATCGAACCACGGGACTAATGTACATATTATAGTACCTAAGCGTGTCACAGGAGGGGGGATTAATTGACTTGTTTTTATAAATAAAAGAAAAGATAAAATAAACTAAATTAACAGATAAACTAAACGGGACTCTGGTTCAGATTAATATTATCTGCTCTTTCATGCTATTCCTACTGGTTTAATTGTAATTGTCTGGCAAAATTCCTTTTTAAAATATCTTAAGGACTAAGTCATAGCCTCATAAGAACTCGTTTACCAGAAATGCCCGGTCTATCAGGCTTCGAGCACTCTTATGTAAACGGACGTTAAATTCCAGGAAATATAATTGCATCTGAAAATACTAACTCATTAAATCATAATAGAGCTTTCTCCAAATTTACGGTTTAATCAACCTATCTATTTATCACCTGGTCTGATCAAAATAGACTTAGCAAGCAATTTAATAAACTCATGACATTTATTAAAAAGGCGAGAGATGAGCTTTAAGCGTAACAAACTTCATTAAATTAAAACCAGTAAAAACATTGCATAATAAATACAGAACATAATAATTATTCCCAAAGCGTATGTAAACTAGCCTAACATATTAAATAGAATAACAGAAACAAGAATGATAGAAATCATCCGTAATCACTCCGTCTCGTCTCGCTGCTATTTTGTGTATGTAGGCTAGAGGTGGATTTGGTGGACTGTAAAATAAATAAAATGGAGAAGGCGGAAGGAGAGAAATGAGATGGTGCGTGAGTTGGAACTCCAGAGGAACCACGGAAAGAGCCTCCGGAAGGACACTTAATGAGGATGAATGAAGCTGGTATTTATAGAGGAGGATGAAGCACAGCAGCAGCTTCATTGATTAAGCTCGATGATTGCAGCTCCCCATTGATTGCAGCTATTGATTGCGCAGGGGACAGGGCTGAATCGCGTGCGGGATTTCTGGTAGGCGCCGGCCGAGTTGGGTAGAAGATAACCCGTTAATTTCTTACAGATTTACACGTGTCCGCCACTTATTTAGCGGTCTCCTCTGTATGTTGTCCGCCTGTTAAGTGGCGGTCTTCTCTGTCTCAACCGCCTCGCGGTTGCATTAGAGTCGTCCGCCTCTTAAGAGGCGGTACTCTCTGTAATGTCCGCCCGCTTGATAAGCGGTCTTCTGTCTCTTGTCCGCCCGATAAGAGGCGGTCGCCTCTATCTCTTCCGCCTCGCGGTCTTGCGTGTGGCGTCCGCTACATACGAGGCGGTAGGCATATATTATACATATATATATATAATACGAGTATACTAAATTGAATCGGCTCCAGATTTTTCGTTATAAGCCCGTTTTACTCGCCGTTTGTTGCGTTGGGAAGCTTGTGAAGTAAACTACTTGATTCCAACACTTTTTCCTACATTTAATACATAAAATATATCAATTCATATTAAAACATAAATCTAGGAAAATCATAAGATAAGTGCGAAACATTACTAAAAATGCTGCAATTAATAAGGTGATTAAACCCTAAAAAGTCTATATGTTTTGCACTTATCACTACCTAACTCCTAACTTAAGTGAGTAAACCGGAATGAGTAGAAGTTCGATATAGCTTCGGCCACGCGTGAGGATGCGGAGTCACAAGAGGTTGGCTGCAATTCCTGACTCTTAAACTGGTCCGCGGCCCAAATCCCTTAAATGGGTAGCATCCCGGATTGGTGAGTCAAGTAAATCCCGGAGGTGGGACGGTGTAGTCCCCAGGGCCGGAGGTCCCGACGACTTAACATGAGTAAGAGTAAGAGTAAGTAAGTATGGATCCGTAAGTATGTATGAGTATGTATGCGTATGTATGAAGTAACGAGTAAAAGAGTAATCTCCACCCGATTAACCCGGGTGGACCAATGAAGCTAACAAGTATTGTATATTGTGTATGTAATGTGTATGTGTAATTCGGAAAAAGGTAAGTATGTATTGAATGGTTGATGTTGTACTTCTTGTATGTAATGAAGTGTATGTATGTGTGTATGTCTTGCGTAATGTATTGAGATATTATGTATAAGAGCATGTATGCATGTATGTTTGAATGAAATCAACCGCATGTATTCGACCAAATGGTCGGCGTACCCTCACTAGTACGCGGGGTATGCGGTTATCATGCTCAGCGAAAGCTGACCCCCTCGGGGGAACGTTTTTAGTGTGCAGGTACCCGAAGAGGATATGGTCAAGGCACGAGACCGGTGACTACATTTGGATGGTAGTAGTAGAATTTAGAGGTGTACTGATTAGCACACCCTTGTACTTAGAAAGTAAGTAGTTGTGAGGAACGGGTAGTAAGTAGTCTCGTAGTGAGTACGTATAAACTTGGAAGAGGTATTATACTTGTATAAGGATCTTAGTAAACTCGGTATGTAGATCATATTGTATTGTACTTGGAGTATTGTATTGAATGAAGATTGTAGTAGTATTTGGTAAACGGGGAATGTATTGTAGATTTGTAGTACTCGAGATTCCGGTCCATCAGACCGATGCTGTATGTAGAAGTAGTAGCCTTGTTAGTCACGTGGGTGACTAACGGCATTGTATCACCCATTGTATGTAAGTATATATCCGCTGCGTGTATCTGATATGTAAGGAGATTGGACGGTAAGCGCTGCATTAATGGTAGGGGTGTTACAAAAAGTGGTATCAGAGCGAAGTGTCACTCTGATGACAGGAAATACCGAGTTTAGGAATACCGAGTTAGGAATTAGAAGCTTAGGGCTAAGGGCTGAGTGTTGGCATTAGAGATATGCTAGTTAAGAACTACCGGTGAGTACCGGATACCTACAATACCAGTCCCGCCCGCCGCAAACCCCACTGTATAACTTGGGAAAGGACGCCAGAGAGAAGAAAAGTCTTCTCATACTCGGGGAAACCCGATCTGGCAGTTGTGAAGCAATCACACGGTAACAGGAACCGACATATGGTAGGTTCCAGGAATTGGAAGTCCCGGAGATGGATCTCGGCTGGACAACAATACCCGCACTTAATGGCGGAAGAATGAGAACTCCAACCGTAAGTAGACTACAACATGCAACAACATGGGGCGACGTGCTTAGCAGTCGCAAAACCTGGCTAACCAACCAGCAGCAGGAAAAGGAGCACTAAGCGTACAACGACGCGGAAAAAGGGAGCAGTAACGGAACCCGAGACACAAGTCTACGGGATAGTAATACTTGAATAATACCACCAACGGTATGCTAGCTGACTAAGGACATAGTCGGAAGCGGTTAACTCCAAAACCACGACGCCATTAAGGTTGGAATACCTGGCCAATATAGCTCAGACAACTACAAGAACAACCATGCGATACAATCCAATAGGACTACAAGCGTAGTACCTAAACAAGGAAGGCTCAGTAACCACCACAAATGTGTGGGAACGAGCCACAAGGAACGACACTAAACCAAATAGAACGGGAACCTCCAAGGATTGGGGAAGTACCCTGATCAGTGACAACCATGTCAAGCTTACTGAGAAGTTACTCAGAAGACTAATTAACCTAAGTAAATCATCGATAAGATCGAAGGAAGAGTCAACGAGACTATCAAGTACCAGCGGAAACCCTACCGAGACTGGTATAGGATTACCCAAAAACCAGCAGTACCACGCACTTGCCACGGCAAGTGCGGTAAGGACAGAGATACGTAAAGAGACTCTAACACACCACAGGTACATAGTAATGTACCGTGACTACAATGAAGCAACTATGGGATCACAAATCTTGAAATTGAAGGAATGGAACCTTGGAAAGGCCTAACGGCCCGACCACTGTATTTAGAACATACCAGTCAGCGAGAGGCTAGACTTGGTCAAGACATCAAACATGGCTATGCCATGAGAGATTTCTTTTAACACCGAACCATTGTTTTTAAAACCCAAAATTTTCCTTTCAAAACCACAACCTTCTTTTAAAAACCTTGGATTTTAAAACCGAACCAACATGATTATGGTGAGTATCATAGAATGATACAAGAGGAGTTGGCAACAGAATACTTCACCTAGGCGTGTGACGAACACTACGAGTGTACCCGTTACGGGATGTGGGACGACCGCACTCCGAAGGAGCTTGCGGGCCCGACATATAGTTGGGTAAGTGGTAACGTATCAACATGGTACCCCACGTATGTATACATGTAGTGTGCGACGCACGGGAAGTAGTCAACTCCGTTCTACGGACCATGAGTGAGTTCAAACTAGAACAGCTGGACACCTCAGACGACCAGGTGTCAAGGAACTCAGAGAATCCATCTGAAGATAAGGAATGAAGACTGGGAAGTGCAAAAAGCACAGACTAGTAAACATAGACATTGGACATGTCTCGAGGACGCTAAACAAATACGTGATAGCTGGAAGGTATACCCAGCCTAAACACAGTAAGGCAGTTGCCTAACGTGAACACCACAATGCTCAGCAAACGGGACAGAACTCCCAAGAGCAATCACAAGATTACTACGAAGCACAATCCATCATCGGAGAGGAATATAAACCTAGTCAAGAATACTAGGAGCAAGTGTAAACAGTCTACCCAAGAACGGGAGACGTTATAACCCAAAAAAAGGGACGACTCAAGTACAATACCATAAGACGGTATAGAGGACAACACACGTTATAAACATTAGCCGGATGTAACGGCACAGCTACCAACACCCAGGAGCGATCCTTGAAGGGTGTCTGCGTTAACAACAGTTGAACAAGCGTAATGATATGAGCACGGGAGCTAAAACGAACACTCGGTTAGGACACCGAAGGGATTTCACTTAACAGGAAATGCCCTAAAATACTGAGAGGCACCTATTAACACCAGATTGCCTAAAGGGTCTCCTATGAACGGAAGCGTGATGTCACGACTTACAATGGAGCCCAATAATATCTCAACCTATGACGGTATACATGGAGTGGAGACATGTATAAGCAGCTTGCAAGGGGCATAGCTTGCAGCAATACGGCTCAGAAGCCGTAAACCAAATACGTTATATGAACTCAAACGGTTGCAAAACCCACACCATTGGTAACAAGACTTGCAAGAGGGATCGCCTCATACGACAAGAAATCAACAACTTGACCATAAATTCAAACCCAACATCCTGAGTGGCTTGGAGTAATGGCCAACTCAATGTCACTGTCACTAGGGCATCAGCCTAGTATACAGTTGACGGAGTTCTTAATTACTGCCATGCCTCCTGTAGCAATGGTAGCACAGAGGCATAAGAATCGTGATGATGCCAACATTGGCCTAGTCCACACTTGGACACTACGAGAAACCCAAGGGAAGGTACCCCTCGTTAACCGAAGACCACCAATGCGGTGATGATGTGAAACCTTAGGAAAGGCTTCCACCTACTATAACAATAAAACCACGCAATAGATATTGCCAAGGGGTGATGGAGTAAGGAAATGAGATTTCCAAACCATTACGACTTAAAGGAGTAAGCATACTCCATATGCACCTAAACATATAGTGGACCATTGTGTAAACACCAACATAGCAAACCTTGTCATTAGACCTATGAGTGGAGACAAACCCCTCAACAAGAACTTTCATTTATCAGTGATAGAATACTCTCAATTGGAGAACGGGACTAGAAAACCCTTGAAGTTTCTTGGGATGTCCCGGTGATGTACATACAAAAGTAAAACTACACAGCTAGAGCCTAAACCAATGCTCAGCACTGGAAGACAGTCATTGTTATGAACAATCAATGTGGATGCACATTGCACACCACGAATGATCAACGCTCAAGAGAGCTTGCAACCCGATAAACTACTTCATCTTTGGTCAACCACGTTAGTTGGCAAACTATATCATGAATGAGGAAGTATTGTGAGGTAAGCTAACCTACACATAAAACCTAAGTGGAATAAGACATCTCCACATTGGGAAGATAATAAGATTGTCGTATGCTACGACAACCGTCATACACACAAACACAGGAAACTCCTAGTGTGTTTACACCATAAGGAAATGGTGCCAATGACAATGTCACTAAGTAAAAAGGAACTACCACAGTAACAGAAACAGTAAAAGCAATGTTGTACAATGAGTAAGAATACGGTGCGCAACAGGCGACCGCTATGAGGAAGTAGTTAAGCAATGACACGGAGTATAAGTACGAGGTGACAGGCAGAAATATCCTTTCCTATCACATAAGTGACTTACTGTCAAGCGTTTACACCTCTGCACTCTGTATGACTGAGTGTTTTGGTATTGCACTTGAGCAGCTAATGATCTAATGCGATGGCTAGGGATATGGAGAATGTAAACCGTAGTAAACCCTTCTTTCACCAACAAACATGGCATAAGCCAGTAAAGCAAGCCTAGTAACATACAGTGCGGCCTAAGGCCAAAGAAGCACGGAGAGTGTACAACACACTAGTAATCACAAGATGTGAATTCCATTGGAATATAAGGTGGAAGGAGATTGATAAGTGTCTAAATGAGCATGTTTTATGGGTGTATTTCATATATTATATCAGCACTTTTCCGCTCATTTCTCACTTATCGTATGTTTTTCCTCTAGTTTATGTTTTATTGATTATCTCACAAATTTATTGGTTTAAACATGAGGAAAAACCAAGCTGGGAGCAAAGTAGACGAAGAGACAAACGCATAGACCCAAACGGCTCAGAAAACGGAGTCCAAACGAAGAATCTAGAGCCGGTCAAAGTTTGTAGAAGAAAATAAGTCACGACCACATGTGTGTCCGCATGGCCTTAGGCGGACAACACACGCGGAGACCACACATGCGTCCGCATGGGGCTGGGCGGACAGCTAGGCGGACCACACACAAGGGTGACCGCATGGACTTGGGCGGACGTGAGTGAGTTACTTAGGCGGACAACACACTCGTGTCCGCATGACCAGACGCGGACGCCCACGCGGACAAGCCAAAGTGACCGCATGGTCTCGGGCGGACGCCAACGAGGACAACAGGCGGACGTGACTAAAAATCACACGCGACAGTTTTCTTCTTCGCGCGACTGTCTGCAACTTGATTCTGCCATATCCATCTACTCCGAGCGGCGCCTACCTTATTTCCCTCACGCGTCTCCAGCTCTGCCCCCTGCAATTAATGAGCAATCAACCTGCAATCAATTCTTCCGGATCTGCCTCTTCCCTTCCTCTATATAAACCCAGCTCCTGCAACCTTAAACAGACGTACGGAGAAAACCAGAAAATCACTCAGCAGCATCACACTCCATTCTCTTCCATTCAATTCATCCCGTAACACCATAATTCTCCATCTTTTATTTATTTCACCACTTCACCACATTTACTCACGTACGTACTCAACCAGAAGCAGTATTTTACAAAGAGAGAAAAGAGGCAGCAGAAGAGAGAGCGAGTGCAGACCCGTTCTTCGTAAGCAGTTCCTGAAATAATGACTATTTCAATCTTTACTCTGTTTTTAGTACTGTCGATGTCTGAGTAATTTTATATTTGTGCTTAGGATGGGTGTTTAACCCCAAAATAATTCAGACGTATTTATAATACCGGGTTTGCTTATAAATATTTGTTTTATCTCTCTAAATTATTAAATGCTTAACAACTGATCATTTTTATGCATTTACGGTTTCTCTAATTTCAATGATTTTGTAAATTAGAGAATAGACCACAAAGAGAGATAAACGTTAGATATTATCTCCTTGATTAGCAGATAAAATCCATCGCTGTTATAAAAAGAATTCTCGCTTAAAGCTAATTAATGATTTTAGACTTTTTCTGATTGTAAAAAGTCTATTGAATTAATTAAGAGTTGTCCTTATCTATGATTTAGGAAGGCCACAAGATAAATTCTTAACAGACAAATAAGAGCAAACCAGGATTATAATTAATATCTGAATTATATTTGGGCGATTTCACCTTCCTTAGCACATTTTCCATCCACTTAATACACAACTGTTTTTACTGTTTTTATTATTTCTGTACTAATCCAACAACAAATCAAGCTTGCCTCCGGCTAAACCCCTTTTTACAGTTTTTAATTAACTACCAAGACTAGGATAATTGAACAATCTCTCTGTGGATACGACACTTGTTATACTATTCCGAATAGGTGCACTTGCCTATTAGTTTGCTATAAATCTATATTTATTATAGTGTAGTTTTATCCCAACAGAGATACAAGAAAGTCATTAGGACCGACGCATAGAAAATGCAAGGTCATACAAGTAAAGAACACTTGTACTGAACCAGGAGAACTGGTATAATTCAGAAGCTGTTGACAACAGAGGAAGTACTACAACTAAGTAGTAACTTAACCTCGCCCGACAATAAGTCGGAGGAGCCTAGCGAATGATCGTGGAGGCACAAATAGTGTGTATACTAGATTGCCAGAGAACTGGTTATAAACCTACAACTCATTGAGTCCAAACACGGTGAAAGAATACCGCAGTTGTTTAGTAAACCTTATCCCCATAATAGACGGATAAAAGGTGATGCATAGCACATTAAGGATAACACGAAGGGTAAGTAACCCGAGTTATCAGGGTCGCGCAGCAGAAGCTAGTGGGCCCTAGCTAGGAGATAATATACCTAGTAAGTATAGCAAAATGGCTATTAGTGCCTTGAAGCCTAATAGGCTAGAACTGAATTAATTTTGAGTTAAATAAACCCATATAGGAATCCTCGGTGCAAAGACTAAACCATTGGTATGGTTAAGACCCTTTGACCAGAGCACATTGTATAGTATACAATAATGAAGCTAAACGCTTCAGCTTGCCCAAACTGATTAAACCAATGTTTAATAATAATAACATATGGTAGATTACGTGGGCGTAATCCCTTTTAAGGGGGTAGAGAGAAAACCGCTTAATGCAAGTTTTATAAATAAAACACATAAAACTATAATGTGCATAGCACAAATGAGAATCTATTCGATGAGTGGTACTTACATTATATAAACATACGTATTCATTCATAGTGAAATTGTGGTAACTAAGCATTAGACACGCAAATACCATTGGGCGAATATACCCATCTTGTAACCCAGTGTAAGAGTATTAGTAAAGAAAAGTAATGAGCAGTGGACGGAGCTCCACAAGTATTGTAACCTTTGAAGAAGTAGTACGAAATGAACGAGGATAGTAGATGAATGAAGTTTATGAGTAGTGGAATCGTAAGTAAAATATTTGAAACAAATTAAAGACAACTAAATCTTATAAGTGTGGTAATCCCTAGTTAGAATAATCGAAATGATGGAGAGTAATGGAGGGAAGTAATGAAGGTTGATGAAATGAGCATTTAGGTATTGAATCTTGAAGCAAGTATTTGGAAGTAGAGTGAGGATGAGTGATGGACTGAATTCCATCATTTGGAGATGTGTGAAATTGTAATCATGACTAGGAAGAGTAAAAAGATAGAAAATTGAAATAATCAGACTATTTGTTGTTTGAACCTGATGTGGGAAGTCGAACTTGATCCTGATCAGATCAAGGGAAACCGAACACAAATTGGAGTGGAAAGATAGTTCAACACTGATGCTGATCACATCAGGGTCGAATGACTCTTGAAGCTCCCCTTAAGTGGTCACAAGAATCACACATAGGATAGAAGTAATGGATATAAATTGGAATTCGGAGTTATGTGTTTTAAAAAAAAAATTCTAATTGGTAGTAGTGAAGTATTTCTCTTAGACTGAAGGTTAAGAAATTATGAGAAGCTTGTACCGGAGAAGATAGCAATGTAGTATGTTGTATTATTCCAAAGGCAGTGGGACATAGAGGAGTCCTGTGTCGAGATGACCGGAGTGCCTACGGGATTGTATGTGGATTGCATCGCTTTGGGGATAGCCTTGCACTGTATGTATGTATGAACTTTGTAATGAGGAACCGGATGGTCAGTAGTAATGCGGATTGGAGTAACTATAGTACATTGGTATGGTATAGTATGTAGGAACCTTGAGTAATGGATTTGGGATTGTAAAGGAAGAAGGTATGGCTTTGGTATTAGACACGTAAGAATGAGTAAGCATTGTAAACCTACAACCTCGAACAACTTTGAGGACGAAGTTCTTAAGGGGGGTAGATTGAAATACCCCGAACTTAAATATAGGGATTAAAATTAATCTAATATGTATTTAAGGACCTAATGGTACCTAATTAATACTAGTAAGGAAAAATAAATCCAAAAGAAATAAGAAACGCTTTAAAAGCGGAAAACGCTAAATAAACGTTAAATAACCATAGGAGGTATGAGACCTCGGTTAGAGTATTATAGGGATTCTAAAGGTTTAATAAGACCTAAATAATATGTGGGAACAACTCCCGAAGAAAACGGATCCAAATAATGAATTAAAACGCTAATAGAGCTTTAGAGCACGTTTTTCGAGAAAACCCGAAAACGTGACTTTAAGTGGTCAAACGAACCCGTAAAAATTATAAATCATTAAATAAATATTATTAAGCATTTATGGAAGCTTAATAACCAATAAAAATAAAGAAACGAGAAAATTCCGGAAAACGGACCCGGTTAGTGAACAGCACCTAAAACGGGTAAAATAACGAGCGTTTTCTGTAAAAGACGAAGAACGCTCCAACTAGTATAACTGTAAGGGGGCCGGTTTTTACTGTTGTAGACAGCTCTCCCTCACACACACACACACACACACACACACACAAGAGACAAAAGAGTAATAAAGTAGCAAAAAGTAAAAAGTAGTCCTCTCTCTCCTTATTTCCTTAATTCCCTCATCTCTCTCTCTCTCTCTCCAATTCCTTTTCCTCTCTCTCACGGTGGACTCCCCCCTCCTGAACCTCTCTTCTTCCTCCTCTAGTGGGAACCGATTTTGAGCTCTCCAAATAGCTCCCATGGCAACCTCATCTTCTCCTCCTTGCTCTACCTCCATTTGAGCTCCAATCACAAAAATAACTACATATTTGAACTCCCCTCTACACTTCCCTCTTTTCGGAATTTCAAAATGAGGAAGTTCATTTTCGTGGGTATACCCCATTCTAAGAGAAAAGTACACCACTATGGAGCTTGGAGTCTCCTCTTTCCAACAAGGTAAAAATCTACATGAAAAACTCATGTCTCCACCATCTCCTTTCATAACCGATTTTTAACCATATGTAATGCCTTGTTTTCTCTCTCTCTTTTGAGCAAAATATCAACCTTGCAATGGTGGTGGATTCACCTTCTTGAACCAAGGACTAAAACCCCTTCTAAAACTCTCCAAAGGTAAACCCTAGAATTTTCATTTTTAACACTTTAATGAATTAGTGTTAATTTAAGGGTTAGTATATTAATTGTAGTGTTTTGTGTTCATTGGGTGATGGGAATGGAGTTGGCGACTCCATTCCCCACATGGCCGATTGGGCAAGAAAGAAAGAAGGAGAAAGAAAATCTAGAGGAGAAACAAAGTAAGAATGCTCTTTTGTGTAGCCTTGTATATATGTATAATGTAACAGATCTTTGGGAATGAAAATATGTATTGTAAATGGTGATGTATTAGTAGTGTAATGTGTAGGAGAATATATGTATTTTGAAGCTTTAACAACAGTTCTAAAAACTGTTACAAACAGGTTGGGAATGAGATGTTAAGTGCAAGAATTGTTAAGAGTGATGTAGTGTTGTTATGGGAATATGAGAGTTGTGTATTTGCTGGATTGTATGTACAGGTTGTGAGAATGGGAAATTATGAGCTGAAATGGTGTGTGAGCAAGTAAGAATTATAGGGGAGACTATGTCGAATTTTATTTAGGAATTTGAGGACTTAGATACATTTGGAAACAGATTTTGGAAAGTTAAAATGAGTGGTTTAGTAGCTTGTAACAGATTTGGATAAGAGATTGTAAATGGGATGGAATTAGGTGGTGAGTAATGTATTTTGGATGCTAGGGGTAGCATTAGTTGAGGAAGTAATGGAGGTTAGAAGTTGAGTGATAAATCTGTAGCATGATAGTGGAGACCAAAATCTGTAGCAAAGAGGTATCAAATTGCGTTGTGGAACTAGGAAAGAGTAGTGTGCAAGAATCGGTAAAAAAGTGTTGGACTTGGGTATAGTTATTGCAATGGCTTGGAAATGTATTTGGAATGCTAATGGTGGCGTTGGTAGAGGAAGTATTGGATGGTAGAATGGAGTATGAAAATCTGTAGCATAAGAGGAAAGAAAACTATTGTAAGTGTTGATAGAAGTGAGAGAAATTGTGTATGTGGATTTAGGGATGAGTAAGGAATTGATGGATGAACTAAGGTGTATTAAGAGGGTTATTTGGTGGTAAAACATGTGGGATTAAGTGTAGGAACAATGGGGAAGTAATGGGTAAGAAGAGGGACTGAAAACAGAAATTAAAATGCAAATACTGGGGTGGACCGAACTTGCGACCGGACTTGCAAGTTCGGTCGCGCCCAGATTTACAAAGACGGGAATGCTTCTGGAATGGACTGAACTTGCGACCGGACTTGCAAGTTCGGTCAGACCAGAAAATTCTCCCGTCTATAACCTTCTGGAATGGACCGAACTTGCGACCGGACATGCAAGTTCGGTCAGCCAGAAAAATTCCTGCAATGCAAGCTACTGGAATGGACCGAACTTGCAAGTTCGGTCGAGCCAGAAAATCTCTCGTACTGATAGCTACTGGAATGGACCGGACTTGCAAGGTCGGTCGCAAGTCCGGTCCAGTCAAAAAAAAATTAATTAAATAATAATTATATGTATATTATATATATTATATATTATATATATATATTATATGTATACCCATGTATATATTATACATGTATGTAAGTATGCCAACATTAAGTAAGAAAGTAAAACTTAAGGTAATGAAAAATAAGTAAGTAATGTTTAAGTGTAAGAAGTATAAGGACATAGTAAGTATGAGTTAAGTTAATGATAGATTTTCATTCAACTGTATGTGAATATAATAGGATTTGATTTGTGAACACCGGAGGAACGTTGGGATACAAGTACAACGGTGAAAGGTATGATTTCTTCATGCCCTGTATCCTAATCTGGTTACCCCGATTTGTGTGCTTATTTGATCACCTAATAAGATAAATGCATGAATCGGACTATATTGCACTTACTTGTGCTTGTTTACATTGTTCTTGATATTTGTCTTGAACAATAGTTTGTATAATCCATGAAACATATGGATAATGATGAAGTGTATTGTATTTTGTAGTGTACTTGTATATTGTAATGTATTTTGTATGGAGGTGTATATGAGTCTTGTATTGTATTATTGTGGCTTGAATGAATGACTTCTGCTAATTCCTAACTACCTAACTCCTAACTTAAGTGAGTAAACCGGAATGAGTAGAAGTCCGATATAGCTTCGGCCACGCGTGAGGATGCGGAGTCACAAGAGGTTGGCTGCAATTCCTGACTCTTAAACTGGTCCGCGGCCCAAATCCCTTAAATGGGTAGCATCCCGGATTGGTGAGTCAAGTAAATCCCGGAGGTGGGACGGTGTAGTCCCCAGGGCCGGAGGTCCCGACGACTTAACATGAGTAAGAGTAAGAGTACGTAAGTATGGATCCGTAAGTATGTATGAGTATGTATGCGTATGTATGAAGTAACGAGTAAAAGAGTATTCTCCACCCGATTAACCCGGGTGGACCAATGAAGCTAACAAGTATTGTATATTGTGTATGTAATGTGTATGTGTAATTCGGAAAAAGGTAAGTATGTATTGAATGGTTGATGTTGTACTTCTTGTATGTAATGAAGTGTATGTATGTGTGTATGTCTTGCGTAATGTATTGAGATATTATGTATAAGAGCATGTATGCATGTATGTTTGAATGAAATCAACCGCATGTATTCGACCAAATGGTCGGCGTACCCTCACTAGTACGCGGGGTATGCGGTTATCATGCTCAGCGAAAGTTGACCCCCTCGGGGGAACATTTTTAGTGTGCAGGTACCCGAAGAGGATATGGTCAAGGCACGAGACCGGTGACTACATTTGGATGGTAGTAGTAGAATGTAGAGGTGTACTGATTAGCACACCCTTGTACTTAGAAAGTAAGTAGTTGTGAGGAACGGGTAGTAAGTAGTCTCGTAGTGAGTACGTATAAACTTGGAAGAGGTATTATACTTGTATAAGGATCTTAGTAAACTCGGTATGTAGATCATATTGTATTGTACTTGGAGTATTGTATTGAATGAAGATTGTAGTAGTATTTGGTAAACGGGGAATGTATTGTAGATTTGTAGTACTCGGGATTCCGGTCCATCAGACCGATGTTGTATGTAGAAGTAGTAGCCTTGTTAGTCACGTGGGTGACTAACGGCATTGTATCACCCATTATATGTAAGTATATATCCGCTGCGTGTATCTGATATGTAAGGAGATTGGACGGTAAGCGTTGTATTAATGGTAGGGGTGTTACACAAACGCAAGCTTAAATATTAGATTTCAAATCGAACTTACACCAATTCACTAGAAAAACAGGAAAGTTAGAAAGCCAAACAGACTCAACCAAAACAGAGAACAACCAAGGGTGCACCAAAGAGTGCGCTACCGAATTACCCTCTCTCCTAACGAAAGACCACCGAAAATGCCCAACTCCCTTACTATCGCACACCAACTGGTGAAGGAAGGCATCAGCCACTAGATTAATAGAGAGACCCGACCATAGAAACCAGATCACAAGGAGACAATCAGATTCAGCCACCAAAAAACCTCACCCTAACTGCCTCCCCAGACTCACACCACGAGCCAAAGCATGAGCCTCCGCTAAAACTGGAGAAAGAAAGGCATCACCTCACCACACTCCGGCTCCCAGCAGAAGACCATCCCACCTCACACTACAGACCCGAACCACCAAAAACCATTTTCCACGTGACCCGTGTCCATATTAACCTTTGACCAGTCCCGAGGGGGTGGATACCAGCCCCATGGGGCATCCTCCATTACTCCCCAAGAACTCCTCGTAAAACCAAATGTATCTTAGAGCCCTCTAGTAACAAAGCAAATATGCCCTCCCTGGCGGTGCAACGCGTCATTACGAGCTCACCAAATAGCCCAACATTGAACAATAAGATTCACCAAAGACGAAACCTCCACCTGGTCAACCAACCCGTCCAGCCAGCAACTAACAAGATTCAAGGCCCCCAACCACAACGGTAGACAAGACCAACGCTCCTCCCAGCATCACCCTGCACCCACATGACAGGAGAAGAAAGTATGAAACCGATCCTCCGACCCCCCACAGAGCACACACAAGCCATCCCCTAACCCCCGATAGACTAGATTTGCCCCCACTGAAGGTGCCCCATGCCAGAGCCTCCAACCAAACATCAACACTCGGGGTGGAAACTGGAAAGTCCCAAGAATCTTAAGGAAACCAGAAGCCCCACCCCGCTCTGAAGGAGACGGACTCAAAACCTCCCTAAGAGAGAGCCAAATAGTACGCTGACCGGACTGAGAAAACTCCAGACCTATGAAAGTGCCAACAAAACTCCTCCCCCTTCCCCGGCACATGTGGCTCATGCTCTAATATCACCTCCACAACTACCGATCAAAAAACAGAATGAACCAACTCCACATCCCACCCTCTATCACCTCTACGCAAGTCTGAAACTCTCAGCCCATTAAACTGACCAACCCTTTACGTAATCGAACGGAAAGAGAAAGGCTGCTCCACCCAAGGATCCCGCCAAACTTCAACTGAGGAGCCGTCCCCTATTTTTCAATGACAACCATTCTTGAGAAAATCCATCCCCCTACACAATGATTGCCAGATCAGGCTCCCTCAAATCTTCGGCCCAGTAGAAAGTAGAGTGGAAGAGGGGAAATAAACAGCCTTCGAAACCCGCCCTACAAGAAACTCAGGACCAAGCATAAGGCGCCAACAGAACTTACAAAGAAGAGCCAAATTTTAGGCCTCAAAAGACCAAAAACCCAAACCCCCGACGAACCCAATAAAGTGGTTTCCTACCAGACGTACCACTCCACCAAAACTGAGAAACTAGAGTCTCCATCTTAGCCAGTAGTGCCTTCAGAAACATATACCTCTGTTGTAACACCCTTGCCGCTAATACCGTCATTACCGTCCATACTCCTCATACTTCCATACTCACGCAGCGGATACTTACTTACACCACGGAGGGTGATACAATTCTGTTAGCCACCCATGTGACCAACAAGGCTTACTACTACATACAGCATCGGTCTGATGGACCGGAATATCCGAGTACTACACAAATACAGTACATGCTCCCATTACTTACCAAGTACTACAATTTTCCTTTCATTACAATGCTCCATAAATACATTACAACATAATACACCGAGTTTACTAAGATCCTAATACAATTACAAATACCACCATTCTTTCAAGTTTATACATACTCAATAAGAGTCTACTATCTACCCATTCCTCACAAGCTACTTACTTTCTGAGTACAAGGGGTGTACCACTTGGTACACTTCTACATTGAAGGCTACGAGCCTTATACCGTTTGTTGCTAACTACACTACCTTTCCAGCTATCTAAGCATAACCGTCAGTCTCTTACCATGACAACATCAGCTTCGGTACCTGTACAATAAAAACATTGCCCCTAGGGGCTCAGCTTACGCTGCATATGACTTCCGCATACCCCGCGTACTAGCGAGGGTACGCCGACTACTTAGGTCGAATACATGCGATTCATTTTGTTCATACATACATGCATACATGCTTTCATACATAATACTACAATACTGCACAAGGAATACATACATACACTTCAATACATCCAAGGAAGATAATACAAGTCAACCAATACTTACTTACCTTTCCCGAAATACGCATACACAATACATATGCAATACATACACAATACGCAATACTTGTTAGCTCCATTTGTCCACCCGGGTTAATCGGGTGGAGATTACTCTTTTACTCGGGGTCAATGACTTACACCAGCCAAGACCATTACTCATACAATACTTTACTTACTTACTACTTACTCAAGTTAAGTCGTCGGGACCTCCGGGCAGGGACTACACCGTCCCCCACCGGGCTTTACTTGGCTCACCAATCCAAGATGCTACCCATTTAAGAGGTTTGGGCCATGGAAAAGTTTAAGAGCCAGGAATCGGATCCAACCTCTTGTGTCTCCCATCCTCACGCGTGGCTGAAACTATATCGGACTTCTACTCATTCCAATTTACTCAATACTTACGTTAGGAGTTAGGTAGTTAGGAATTAGTAGAAGTCAACACATCCAAGCCACACACAAATACATTACTTACCTCCACACCCATACAAGCTACATTACATTACACAAGTATACTACAGGGTACATACACACTTATCTTCATCCATTCATTTCATGAATTATACAAACTATTTGTTCAAGACAAATATATCAAAAACAATATAAACAAGCACAAGTAAGTGCAATAAAGTCTGATTATGCATTTATCTTATTTAGGTGATCAAATAAGCACACAAATCGGGGTAACCAGGTTAGGATACAGAGCATGAAGAAATCATACATTTCACCGATGATTTTGGACTCACCGACTCCTCTTCGGTGTTCAACTATTCGAATCCTATCACATACATGCAGTTGGGTGGTTATTTATTTATAATTAACCCTACTCGTTACTTTTCTAAAGTTTCCCGGTTTATACTTGTTAACACCTTGTTATTCTAATACATGTACTTAAGTTACTTACTTAAAACTATTTTCTAAGCTTCTTTATAGCCTTAATGACCTTTAAACATCATTAGTCATGTCTTAATTATCTTATACCATCATAACCCATCATTACCCTACCTTAGATTAGCTTTAAAACACTTTCTGTGAAATTTTTTTGGTGGTATGGGTTACTGTCCGGGTTTACAAACCCGGACCACTACTTTGTAAAAACTCTCGGGTATGAAAAATGACTGGTCCGGGTTTGTGTCCTACTTTACAAACCCGGACCACAAGGTTGCAATTCTCTCAGGTGGCATTTAGGGGTGGTCCGGGTTAGTGTCCTAGTTTGTAAACCCGGACCACTCCTTTGTTATAACTATCTGTCGCCTTTTATAGCTGGTCCGGGATTCTGTACTGGTTTACAGACCCGGACCAGGTGCAGTTTTGAAAAATATTTATGTTTTTGAACTTGTTTCAACTTCAAGTTTCTACCAGTCTCTTCCCTAATATTCCTATATATAACCTAGCGTGTTTTAACATTGATTAAGCACTTTAAGCTAGCCTAATCCATCCTCTATATCCATCTGTCAATATCTGTTCACTTACAGTTTTTTTCCACTGCAGTTTTCTCCTGTTACAGTTTTTGTTCTTCTACAAATACTACAGATTTTTCCTTTCTTCTTCCCACTAATCCTAGGGCTCTTTCATTGCCTCATTTTCATTATACTCAACCCAAGTCTTACCCAGCACAATACTCACTTTACTCAATCTGTTTTCAAACTACTACAACTGCTCACTTAAACTCTGCAAATACACCTAGTTACTACCTAGGTTGTTTCCTCCTCTTACTCAACTAAGTCCTCCAATTTCCATACAAATTTGGGCAGAGGTTCCCCTATATTTTTAACATTGCCCACATACATATCAGCTCACAAATGCTCATTCATACAACCTGTTTATTCAAGACATTAGTACTCACATTCCAACTTCGCTACTACACAACAATTCCCTGCACATACATATCCATTACCCAAAGTTTTCCCAAGCTTTTAAACATCATTTAAAACCTTCAAAACTGTTACATTACCTTTCCTCATTATACTACAACATACTTATTACTCATTTCCATATACACTACTCATTTCCAATACTCATAACGGTTACACTACACCATACAAATCTAGCTCAAGGTAAGGCATTTACCTTGTGGTTTTAGTTTCTCTTTCTTTATTCCCCTTCTCTTCCTTTCTTCTTTCTTTTCCTTCCTTTCCTTCTTGTTCTTGGTTTCAAATGGAGTCCACACTCCAATGCTATAGCCCACACCAATACACAAATTCTAGCTTAGCATTTCATCCTTAAACTAACCTAGGGTTTGTACATGTTTAAGGTTTTTAAAAGAGTATTACCTTCCAATGAGTAGATGGAGTTCTTGTTTAGCAAGAGAGCAAGATTCCAGCACCAATGGGGAGCCAAAATCGGCTGGAAAACAAAGCACAAGACAAGGCTAAGTTTTGAATTTTCGTTTTGCCAAAAGGGGCTAGAGGAAGGTGGGGTTTCAAGACTATTTTTACCTCAAAATGACAAGGAGATGAAGGTGCTTCTAATGGTGGTCTTCAAGCTGCAAATGTAGCACACCTGTTGATGTTATTTTGATCGGCAAACTCAGTTTCATACTGACAAGGACAAAAAGACCAATACCAGAAGACGTGAGTCAGTCCTAAACCGAGAGAGCAATGAAAGAAGATATTAAGTAAGATTTTATCTATCTGTTAAAGATAAATAAAATCTTCGACTATGACTTGTAATTCGAAACTCGATATCTATATATAACAAGTCGTAATACTAGGGTTAAATGTCAAGCTTTTAGAATCACGAAAACCTAGAGAGAAACACGGGAAACAAGAGAGAGAGTCGAATGTGAAGCGCATTACAACATTGTTATATCAAACTGGGTTTTATTATCTGAAGTTATCCACGGGGTAGAACTTCAGGTGTTAGGAGTTAAGGGATAGATATTACTTAACGTGAGCTGAGTAATTGTACTCGTGAGGATATAGAGAAGTGCAGGTTGTACGAGCTATACTTGTATCAAGTGTGATACGTGATTTATATTAAAGTCAATTGGGTTATTCTGTTATTTCCGTTCCTTGTTCTTCGTCAGTCTTATACTAAAGCGTATTATATACAAGCGGTAGGATTCTACAATTGGTATCAGAGCAAGGTTACCCTCAATTTCGAAGAAACTTCTTCAGGGTAGAACGAGATGAATTCCTACAGCGTTAAACCTCCAAAGTTGACGAAGTTCAACTACACCAGCTGGTGTGAACAGATGGAAGATCAACTGATATCCATCGATCTCCAATTATGGGATGTAGTCACTGATGGCGACCTAAAACCTAAGTTTGAGGAGAACGGAGTTACCAAGGAGAAACCTAAGGCTAGCTGGAGTGAAAACGACAATAAGATGATCAGTAAGAACAGACAAGCACAAAGGATCATTATGTCATCGTTGTCAGACTCATACCAACAAAAGGTGTTGGGATTGTGCACTGCTAAAGAGGTATGGGAATTCCTTAAAACCGCTTATGCTGGAACTGATTCGGTTAAAAAGGCTAAAGGAAAGCAGCTCAAAAGAGAGCTTGACAACTTCAAGATGTCGGACGGTGAGACCATATCTGAGACACTAGAGAGGTTTGACAAGATTTTATGCGAGCTCAAGGCTTTTGGGGTAGTTCTTGACAATGATGTGGTGAACGAGAGATTTCTAGACAGTCTCGATAAAGACTGGCTAAACTTCGCCACATTGTTGGAGACCACAAAGGATTTGTCAAAATTGTCCTTTGAAGAGATGGGTTCAGAACTGACAGTTTACGAGGGAAAGATGAGAGGGGAACTATTAATTCCAGGTGTGAACAAGGACCTGGCACTGAAGGCCAAGAAAGTATCGAATGAAAAAGAAAAGGAAAGTGAGAATACGGATGAGGATGAGGAGATCACCATGATCGCCAACGGAATTAGGAAAATCTTCGGAGGAAAGCGAGGGTCGGGATCTAGGTTTGATAAAACCAAATCCAAGAAAGACCAGATTATATGCTTTAGGTGTAATAAACCAGGACATGTGGTCAAGGATTGCACACTAAAGCCGAGAGAAAATTTCCATGACAAAGTCAAGAAATTTACAGAAGCAGCAGCTGCAGCATGGGGACAAGACGTCTCAGACACAGACTCAGAAACAGAAGAAACAGTCGAGGTGTGTATGACGGCCGTGGTCGAGGAAGATGAAGACGTAAGTGCAGCTTCAGATAAAGACTTTTGCATGATGGCTATAACACCCCTCTCAAATTAACACGTAATAGTCACTCACGTCAACAGATAAATAAGGCGTCTTACAGCGGAAAAATAAACAACGACATTAAACTCACTTGGGTGTCACCTGCCGTTACTCGCCCATGCGAATAACGAGGCAGAACTAAATCAAACAACTAAAAATACACATCACTACTAAACCACTGTGATAACGAGATACCCCTATACATCATCCTAAGTCCACATCTATAACAGTAGACAAGTGAGCATCTATTTCAAATCTCAGATACATACCATACTATCATCATACATCTACAGCCTGATGTCATTATACAATAAATTCCTTACGCAATAATTGAAGTAATCCTATCTACCCTGTTCCCGCACTTCGGCTTCAACGAAGATCAACAACCTGCACAAATAGTGTAGTCTCAGCGATAGACGCTGAGTATGCCGGATCTGGACCCTATTGGTCACTTGTCATTTTTAACCGACTTGATATTAGATTGATTTCATGCTTTGTCATTTTACAGATATAATAAATACGGTAACAACATGCATGATCATATAATCATTCATCCAATCAAACAGTCACTTATCAACATACACAACAATCACACATTACATAACGCGACGGCATTAATAATTCATACGCCGTATTTTGTTATCATCATGTATTACAACATTCGGCCCCCCGGGCCCTCACATATCATTTGTTTAGTTAGCACTGTCGGGCGTCAGTTAGGACAACCCGAAATATACTCACTTGGACAGTAGTCCCACGTACACAGGTGCTCACTGCCCTGATCATCCGAAGACTCTGGGACTAATTCACTTTGCCTTTGTAAAGGCGTCCATTTAGGTGGCCAAGGGCCTGGTGCCAACGGTAGCACACTCCGTCTGACGATCTATGTAGGCTTGTTCAGGATTAACTAGGGTAAAACCCGATACGGGATAACCCAAGAGATCTCTACGCGCGACCAGCAGCCAGTGACTGTCTGGATTAAGGTACATCATCACATTCATTCACACTCCACTGTTAGCTTTGTTAGTTAGATAGTCAGTTGCGGTTTTAGTTATGGGGTACATCACTTAATTTGTTGGCTGCCCTATGGGTCTTACGCATGCCTAGAATTATTCTAGGTAGTATTCACATTCGAGTCAAAGCTCTAGAGACCGACAATGTCGTGTCCCGTCCATAAGTGTTTTACTTAGGTTATAACTACATACTTGTAATACTTAGCGTATTAGGTCACGCAACAGTGGTCAAAAACACACATTTCGCATATGTAGTTTTGTATAAGTCGTTCTATAGTCGACGTAGTATTAGTCCCGTAGGACGTTCGTGCATAAATAAATAATGCAGTGAACATAACTACACATCACACACATAAATCACATACATACATTCACACAAGTTATTTATCAAACAAATCCGAGCCCGAGGAATTCCTCAGGACAACTCGGATCAAACCCCTTTACATACCGTACACCGTGGACCAGGGATGCGCAATATGAATCTCAAAACTTCTCGAGCGCGCACGTCCGACAGGCGGTCTAACAATACGAAGAATACTAAATGTCAATCCACATGACAATACGATTCGGTATTTCCGAATAACGCCAGTAACCCCGGTTTTACACCCCGAACTTTCAATTGTTAATAGTTAAGGTATCGTTATCTTTAAAAACTCTTTACTTGTAGTATATATTAATATACAGTTTACGAGGACGTCGGTTTTTATTCGAACGTTGTGGCTAACATTTTTAAACGTAGGAATTATATTTCCTATCCCATAGTATTTTATAAACGTTACGCCTGATACAAAATTGTTCGTTCTCGTATTATTACTTCAACTGTTGCATCGCATGCATGGGTATTGTTATAACCTTTAGTTGCATGTATGGGTACATTTTATAACCTATGGTTGTTTGCATTCCATGCGACGTTAGTTTATATTACATAGCATATTACTATTCTCTAACACACCTTATATTATACAACTTCCCAATTTTGTGACAAATTGTATTTATTTAAAACCTTATGACTTGTAGTATATAATTATACTAACAAGTCAATGTTCATTATTTATTATTATATGGTTTGTAATCCATACTATGTATGTGCATGTTATTTGCGCCGGTTTGCATGTTTGTATATATATACATTGATTTCTTAATGTAACATGAAGCCTTATATTAGGTGCATGTTCATTCCTCATCCAAAGGTTTATTTAACCTTCTAAAAATAATATATTAACCATAGTATCTTATGTCATTGTATACTGTAGTTTTATATCTTTATTTTGATATATATATATATATATATATAAATATATATATAATATATAAATAATGCATGCACTAGCATGCTAGTTTTTATAACTATGCTTTTGACCACATAACATTTTTTAGTGTTATACTTATATCATGATATCATATAGCATGATTATCTTATGTGTCATTAAACTTTATAGCATAAGTTTTGGTAACTAATATTATTACCTAATATGGCATATATATATTACACATCTCTACCTCTTTATTTTATAATCTCCATTAATAACAATATAGCCACATACCTCATACCATGTTATAAATACCTTATTTTTATACCATCAAAACTTCATAATAGGATATAACCTATAGTTTTGTAATATTTCCCTTTAATTGCCGAATAGGCATATATTTAATACTTCATCTCCTTTCAAACCCCACACTTTATTATTTTTACGATTTCACCACAATTTTTATAACATACTTAACACACCATATATTATAGTATTTGAATCATATAGTATGTATACTATATAGTTTCAATATTTCCTAAGAATACAAACAAACCCCTTAGGTTCTGTTTTTTTTTTAATCCTTAACTTCCCATATTTATTCTTTTACCACAAATCTTATAATATTTTTACATATTCCATGTTATATCATTTCAAACATTATATCATTAATAACATATAGTTTTTATATGTTATTTTAACATTACCGAACAGCCCATAGCTGTTTGGTATATTTCTTTTCCCAGCCACTATTCTTTTCTTATTTACATTTTTACCCAAACTTATATTATATACTTTCATATATCACAAAAATCATATATTATACTCTTTTACCAATATACCCATTTATATAACTCCAAAAATTCCCAAATTTCATACTTAGGATATAAATCACATATTAACCAAACTACACCTCTACTTTTCGTCATTTACGTTTTATACCCCATAAGTTTTATAAATCCAACATTTCACTTATAATGTTAACGTAAGTTCATAAATTAATTATTTATGAAATTACATTTGGTCAAGGCTTTTATTTTGGTCAAGGTTGACCCAATATACACTAGTTTGACCATAGGTTTATGTATTTGCGGTTTTGACCGCACTTACTCAAAATTTACCATTTGACCCCCATATTTTAAAACTCAATAAAATTCATAGAATATCCCTTCTAACATATAGTTTTCGACCTTATTTATATCCAGTCTCTAAAATTTATTTAAATTGCAATTCCACCCCAAATTATTTCGATAATATATATATATTTTGATCTAAATTCATTTTAAATCCATTTTTAACTTAACATAGCAATTAAATTAAATGGCCTAAGGTTTGGCCTGTTACATTAATTTACATTGGATAAAATTACACATAAATGTCATAAGAAAACTATTTCGGTCACGGTTTATCATATAGTTTTTTTCTTCTTTAATGTTTCCTAAAATCATTTAATTATTTCTTATGACATTATATGTCATCTAAACTTTGTATTATCAACTAAAAATGTTATAACACATTATAATACATAGTTTAGTCATTTAAGACCATGTTTGGTCTCGGTTCACATTACTCATATTCTAATATTTTTTTATAAATCATGTTTTGACCCATAATAAACTTTCTTGACCTTATAGGTCTTTAGCACACCAAACTAACCCACCAAAAACGCTATTAACATTTTAATTCATATTTAGATTACCAAACACTGTATAACCTCACGGCTGGTGCAGGTATGCAATAAAATTTCATAGACTATATAATAGCATAAGATAAGGTTTCTCACCTAGCTTGTGATGATATATTTTTTTTCCAAGGTACCAACACTCCAAACAGCTCTCGGACCTGATTGTTTTAAAGTTTCATATCAGTTTCCACATGAACCAGATTGTTAGCTTGGTTATATACTTAATTTAGGTACTAATACACACCTTGGTATCTATATATTCTTGACTTGTTTTCCCCTTGTTTGAAGCAGTTTTAAGTTGCTATCTGCGCCTGTTTTTAATGAGCAACAAGGGTGTTATACTTGTATTTACAGGCGGTACTATTAGGAGGGAAACGGTGGAATTCTTTCCTTACCGAAGCCAGGCCAATCAAGGTGGTTGTTCGGCTCTTGTTGCAAAATAACCATGGGCACTTCTTCTCTGGTTCTACGTGGAGAAAACAGAAGAAACTCATGACATGCTAGGTACATCACCGGTAGAACATGAAGGAGGTGTGCAGTGGTATAACTCACCGAGATGGTGACGAGAAGGAAAGCTATACTCTTGGGTTGTTTCTTTCTTCAACCTAGTATTCTCTTCCGGTTCTTCTCATGTAAAGGAAACAGAGAAGAAGACAACTTAACATAAGTTTGGTTGTTACCGAAAGAAAGGAAGAATGTCGGGCATACGAAAAGAAATGGTCTATACCCTCGCTTATGGTTCAGGCGACTGATGCTGGGATTCTTCTGGTTTCTCTTACGCAAAGGAAGTAGAGAAGAAGCCCAGTGAGGTTTTTCTTTGATGAGAAAAAGCAAGTGCCACGGTGCTGCTTCTACCGGCACATATAAACGGCAAGACAAGGAGGAAAGGCATGTCCTTACCTTACCGCGGTTGGTACAGCATGGTGTTGTTTGGACTGTTTTTTTTACGTGAGCTTAAATATCGCTCTCTGTTTTTTGTACGTACAGAAGCAGGAGAAAGGAGTATAAGAAGTTAGAAAAACTGAAAGGGGCATCGGAGATAGAAGAAGGGAAGAGAGCCGCTTTATTTACCTTGCACAAATTATGAAACCAACTGTCTTCTTCTTCTGGTTTCAGGTGAAGGAAACGAGGTACAAGCTGGGGACATCTACTGACTATTGTGTGAAGAAGGCAAGGAAAAGCTCCACTTTCTCTGTTTGTACGTGGAGAGTAAGAAGAAGAAGCCTGCCTGAAGCTGAGAGTGTTCTCTCGGTTTTTCTTCTCTGGAACAGCACGGTGCACCTGGGGACCACTCTCGGTTCTGGAACAACAGAAATGTTTGAGGTTTCCGGTTGATAGCAGCAATAGGGTAGTGCATGCGCTCACGTTCTGTAACAGCATGAAATACCCCAAACCTTGATATGTGGTTTAAATATCAAATTATGGTATGTAAAGGCTAAAAAGCGCCTTAGTAACATCAGTGAACAATTTAAACCATAATAAATGCAATAAAGCATTAAGACACAGTTTGAGCAAAAACATGCTCTAAGCTATGAGTGAACTTGGTTGGGACCCAAAGAGCCTACCAAGACTTGATAACATTTAATTATGATTTAATAAGGCTAAATAAGTCCTTAAGAAACTTTGGTTGACAGTTAAACCAAATAAAACATAAGAAAATACCTTAAAGTCAATATGAGCAAAAATGTGCTCTAAGCTTGGGATAAATTTGTATAAGACCTAATGGTCATACCTATACCTTATAAATATGTTAATGAACATATTAAGTCAATTACCAAAGAAAACCAAGCTTAAAAACAAGTTAAAACACAAAATGTGCTTTAAGGAGTCTTAAAGCACGTTTTTGAAAAATTGTCTTGTAAATGAGTTTTGAATGGCTAAATGTCCATCATTACTCTTTAATTAACATGTGTACTATATAGTATCACATTTGGGTGGCCATATTAGTGGGAAATCAAAAATTTCACTTCTATGTGCCTTGTATTTGTGAATAGTAATTTTTACAAGCTAGTTTGTAACATATAAAGTTATAAGTAATTAAATTGGTCAACAAAGACCAAAACACCCTCCTAGGCATAATGGTGGCCGGTTTTTGTAGTGAGGAGTCACCAAGTATGTTAACTTGTTAAGTAAATAAATGTGACTCATAGTTACTATTTGCTTTAAGACTTAAATATCTTCAAAAAGTAAGTTCTATCTTCTTCTTCCTTCCTTTCCTCCATTTCACACGGTTCCAACTCCTTCTTCCTCTCTTCTTTGTTCTCTCTCGGTAATATATCACCACCACCATGGAAGTCTACCTTTGACCACATGTAAAATCTAGCTCACTTAACCAAATAAAACAAACACCACCATTCTCTTAGTTAGGTCAAGCTCTACACTTCTACCTTCTCAAATCTTCAAGAGCTCAATTTTGGTGCCATGGAGAATCACCATTGAAGGAGCTTGAGCCCATCTTTTCACATATTCTTGTTCTCCTTTGCTTCAAGGTAAGGAAACTCAAAGAAAATCCATGTTTCCTCCATGTTTTCATGTTGTCCGAAAATTCACCTCACAATGGTGTATTTATCTTGTTTGTTTTAGCTTCATTTGAACCTTCCAAGGGCTAGGAGGAGTCCTCTCTTGATACTTATTCAAGTTCTCTTCCAATTCCAAGGTAAAACAATTACCTTAATGTGTTAAAACAATATGTGTAACTAGGGTTTACAATGAGGAGAAGCATAATGCTTGAATACTCATTCTATATTTGTACAATGTTTGGTAGTTGGCAAGGAACTAAATGCCCTACCGGTTTCACAAGGAACAAGAAAGAAATTTGTGAGGAAAAAGAGGTAAACAAACTATCTCAATGTAGTTTAAATGCCTTAGGAAAATGAGCTTGATTTGCTTAATAAAATACCTAAAGAGCAAATGGTGAGTGACCTAGTAAAGTGTTCTCAAGGAGACTAGTAAAAGAACATATGTTTTGGTGTATGTATTTGCAGGTCAAAGGCATTATTTATGTGGGAAATTCAGTGTTTAAGGTTATGCAATTTAAGGGCCTAAGAGCCATGTTATTTAAGGGCCTAAGTGCCAAGCAATTTAAGTTATGCACTATATGTGATGTGGTGCAAAATGTGTGAAGTTTGTGTATAAAATGTGTTTTGATGGTTTAGGTGTTTTGAATGAAATAAGGTAAAACCTAAGTGTTTGGATGTGAGTATATACAAGAGGAGCTATGGCCAAATTTGGGAAAATGTGTAAGAAGTTCTAAGTGTTTTAAGGAAGTTTTGGTGAACTAGGAAGTGTTAAAGGTGATTGAATGTTTACTTGAGAAGAAAACTTGTGTTAAAGTGATTAAGAGTGATGCAAGGATTTAGGCATTATCTTGGAAGTTTTAGAAATCTATGGGTATTCTTAAGATGTATTTAAGTCTTGGAGAGTTTGTTTAAGGTTTAGGTAATGTTGGTGTTCAAAGAATAAATGATGTTTAGGTAAGGTTTTGAGTAAGGAGTTTTAAGAAGTTGTGAAAAGGAGATTTAGTTAGTAAGAAAAGAAGTTGAGAGGTGATGATAAGGTGTGAGGAAACACCTTGGTATTGTGGTCATTATAGGTGAAATGCCACCTGAAATCATAAGGAGAAAACATTGTAAGTGTTAGGAATTTGTGGAGATATAAGTAGAGGTTTAAGGAATTAGGAAAAGTAGTTTTGTGAGTGTTTAAGAATATCTTAAGGGTGTGTTTGAAGTGCCAAATGATGTTAGAACACATTAAGAGGCCTTAGGAGAAGTTTGGTGAAGATTGGCAAAGTTTGGGTAAGTATAGAAGGCGACCGACCCAGGGGCCGACCCAGTTTGTGGGTCGGTCGAGCCCCTGTAAAATGTTAGAAATGTGTTCGGTAATGGTCCGACCCAAAAGGGTGGGTCGGACATGGGTCGGTCGTCGTCAAGTTTCAAAGGTGGAAAATGTTCGCACATGGACCGACCCAGAAGGGTGGGTCGGACATGGGTCGGACGGGCATGTTGTAAGGAAGTAAAAGGGGTCTGTAATGGACCGACCCAGCTGTGGGTCGGTCGGGGGTCGGTCGGACCAAAAACATGGTTTAAGGTTATGAAATGATATGTGATGATGGGGATTGGTAGGTAATGATGTTATAAGGATGTTAAGGACATGTAGGTGAGTTTAAATGGCAAATAAGGGTTAAAAGTTGTATTAAAATGTGAGAGTAAAACAAATTAAAAATGTTAAGTTATGTAAGTAAGTTAACGGGGAAAAATTAAGCATCGACATTAAATGATCAAGCAAACCCCGATGTTAATGAAAACACGTGTGATGTTAACAGTTGTTCGAGAATTGCTCGAGGAACATAAATGGACAGGATAAGTGGACTCCGGTGACAGGTATGGTTTTCTTGCAACCTGTGTCCTACCGGATTACACCGGCTTGTATGCCAATGTGTTTTTCTGTATGTTTGCCACGTTATGATATAAATCATGAAACGAGTTTACAGTCATTATTGTTATTGTATGTTTACGTGCCGATACCGGTAACCTCTAATGCGCTTGAAGGGCTAGTTAACCACTATTAGGTAAACGTAAGGGAACGGTATCCGGTAATAACGTTTCCGACCTAAGGAACGTTCTAACCACGGCTATGCGTGAGTTGGTTATGTGATGTTTGTGAGTGATGTTTGTATGTGAATGTATGACTCTCTTTTCCCTTGTGTATGTCTGACAAGACTTAACTCAATGTTTGTGATTGTTTAATAAAGTTCAAAGATGAACTTCTAATAAGTGCTAACGGGGGGAATGAGGAGTCCGGTCTGTTCCGGCCACGCGTGTGAGTATGGGGGTCGTGTCATAGCAGGTTCGATCCTCTCTGTATGTTATGGTTGTTTTCCAATTTGGTTCTCAACCTTCCCTTTAGCTTAACCAAGGCTATTACTGACTCACGTCGGGCCACAGGGGCATACTATTGTTATGTTGTTTCGGTGTGCTTGGATCACATATCCGAGACACCTTGTGTGAAGTTAACCGTTCATTTAACGAGACGGTAACAGTTATGTAACGAGCTTATCATGAGACTGGCAACAATCTCTAGGCTCACCAGTGTGTTAGTGATGTTTGGGTCGGTTCCTAAGAGAACCATTCCCGTTGTGTTATGTGTTTCGTTGTGATGCAATATTTATTGCGGTGTTATGTTATGCACATGGAAACGTGCAAGTGTTGTTAAGTGTTGTTACGTAGTGTATGCTAATGTTGTAAAATGTGAAGTGTGTGGATCATGGAAATGATTCCAAGTTTGTGATAAGAGGCATTTAAGGATAACCCGATTTAAGGGTATGTGTCGTCTATTAAGGAAGTAGCTCCATTGGAGGAGAAGCACTCTAGGGATGATGAATACCATGGGTGATTTATTAAGTAGGATGTATTATCCGATTGTTGAGGCCCATTGAGGGGAATGTTAAATGTGTGTGTTTTATTGTTACATGTATGATTTAAATAAAATCTACTGCATGTTAAGACGACAAGTTGTGTGTGGCCCGATAGCATGTGGGTGCTGCGGGATTACCATACCAGCAAAGGTGCTGAGCCCCTTGGGGCCACCCCTTTCTCTTCTTTTCCTATTTCAGGTACGAAGTGCTGGAAGCCGTTCGAAGTAGGACGGTAGTCATTGTACATGGGTATTTATTTAAGTGTGTATATACAGTAGGTGTAGTAAGACCGATATTGTTGTCGGCACCAGTTTACAATACTCGGTATAGTTGAAAAGGTGTATATTATTGTTGTTGTTAATGGAAAGGGATACTAATGTACAGTTGCTCGGGAATTTAGCCCATCAGACCGGTACATTGTGTATGTATTAGCCTTGTTAGCCACGTGGGTGGCTAACGGCATGTAACACCAACAAGTTAAGTAATGTGATGAGGTTGTTCTTCCGCTGCAATTTGTTGTAAGTATGTTATTGTTTGGATGGGGTGTTACAAAAAGTGGTATCAGAGCGAAGTATCGCTCTGATGACTGAATTACCGAGCTTAGGAAGTACCGAGTTAGGATTTAAGTACTATGGGTTAAGGGTTGAGTGATAGCGTGAGAGATACGCTAGTTAGGAACTACCAGTGACTACTGGAAACCTACAATATCCATCCCACCCTCCACAATCCCTGTTTGATAACTTGGGAAAGAACGCCAGAGAGATGGAAGTCCTCTCTTACTCGGGAATACCCGATCTGGCCGTTATTAAATACCTTTAAGGGTACGGAGAATCTGTCATACGGTAGATCCCGAAAACTAGAATCCCGGAGACGGTCTCCATCTGAATAATGTTAACCGCATTTCATAACAACGAATGAAGGATTTGTGTATAAGAGAATAGAATTTCCGGCAACCTGGGTCGACATGCAGAGCAGTCGAGAATAACCAGCTTGCAACGCACCTACCGTGCAACAGGCAAGAAGTGGATTACTGAAAACCGAGACAAGTGTCTACGGAACCACAGTTGATAAATAATACACCAACGGTATACCAACCGACAAGGGAACTACAACGTAGTGCCCAGACAAGAGACAAGTCTCAGTAACCGCGAAAAATACGTGGAACGGGCCACAAAGAGAATACAATACTAAGAAAAAAGGGGGTCTCCCAGAATGGGAAATACCCTAGTTAATGATTATTATGTGAATACAGTGAGTGGTCACCTAGAAGGGTTATTGACAAGGCAGTAAGATCAGTGAGGGCCAACAAGGCCACTGATGACAGTATGGGTAAAAACAATACCACAACCGGTATGTGTCAAACTGATAGCCAGTTAGCATGGCGCACTTGCCGTAGCAAGTGCTGCTACAATAGGACTGTTCGGGAAATTTACAACCACTATGAAGTACTTGGAAAAGTACAATAAAGTTAAATGTGATTGTCATAACAGTGGAAGGGCTTAATAGCCTAACCTCTATGATTGTAAGTACACCAGTCAGCAAGAAGCTAGACTTGGTTAAGGTAAGAAGATGTTGTGAAACCATGAAAATTTTTCTTTCAACCCAGATTTATTCAAACCCTTTTCTTTTCAAAACCAGATTTGCTTTCAAACCAACACTTCTTTCCAACCTCCTTTTAAACCAAACCAGTAAAACCAAGGACAGTTGACAAGCATACAACAATGGATAAACCTTCCCTCGATTAAGTTCGGGAAGCAGGGAATGAATATTGTCACGGGACAATATAAGGGAGTTGACAACAGAATACTTCACCTAGGCGTGTGACGGACACTACAAGTGTACCAACTGTGTTGTGGGACGACCGCACTCCGATAGGAGCATGTGGGCCTGACAGACCTACTTATGGGTTAGTTGGGTAAGTAGCAATGTATCAGTAGGATACCCCATATATGTATACGAGTAGAGTCCGAAACACGGGAAGTAGTCGACTCCGTCTACGGTCAGCAGTATAAATCAAACGAGAGCTAAGGATTACAAGGAATAGTTGAAGCTAAGGAACTCAGTTGAGATAACCAGACTAAAGGAGTTAGTGAATTCATTTCAAGAATAAGTTTAAGAGTTAGGAAGTGCGAGGGGCACAAACTGTTATGTAAAGACACCACATATGTCTTAAGGATCCTTAGGGATAAACATTATAGCTGGAATGGTGACCCAGCCTGTACATGGCAAGCAGATGCCTAATGTGGACACATTAATGTACTATAAACGGGATGAAACTCCCAGAATGAGTACCTACACTACCAGGAAATGTGATCTTCACAGAAGAAGATGACAACCAGTCAAGAACGCAAAAAGGTGTGACTAACGGAATGTACCAATAAGTGTGAGCCAAATGTAAAGGCATAACTTAACAACACCCAGGAGCAATCCTTGAAGGGTGTTCACATCAACAATGGTTGAATGAAATGCATGACAGAAGCACAAGGGTTGAAACTAACACACAGTTTAGACATAAGTTGTCAGGAGACGGACTGACAATCCTACGGGGCATCTCATGAAAGGAAACGGAATGCAACGACCTTGTCATGGAGCTCAGTATAACATCCAAACCATGTAATATTGTACATAGAAGTACATATGTGTGGACAGCCTACAATGAGCCCAGCTCAAGGCAAACAAGGCTCATAAGCCATAAGTAAGATAGGTTATATAAATTCGATTGATGCCAGAAGTTTATGTTGTATAAGTGAATAGAGTGGTAAACGAACCACTGCATTAAGAGTGGGGATACCTCTCGATATTGTGACACCGCAGGAGCGGTAGTTATGTGAATCAAGTTCAAGAAATATGTTAAGGATTGACCATGTTGTTATTGAAAGAGTAATTAGCTTAGTAGTATGTGTATAAAGTGAAGCACCTGGCTGAATAACGCCGGCTTGTGACTCGAATGATTGATGCTCAAGAAGCATCCAGTGGTCATCCAAATGAGGGATGAACCATAATATGAATAATGTAAGTTTATGTGTGAAGTTGAGGTGACAGTAGATACGATATAAGTTAGTGTTATACAGGGAGTAAGAGCACGGTGCGCAACAAGCGACCGTTGTATAAATGTTGTTAAACGATAATGTAACAGATAAGACCAGTTATGAGTTAAACTCAATGGAGATGCAAGATGAGTGATGTTAAACAGACTGGGCAATAAGCCAGTGGTAGGTACTGGGTGATGAGGAACTCAGTGTGAATTCCATGGCGAGTCGCATAAGGGATTTACTGTCAAGAGTTTACGCCTCTGCACTCTGTATGACTGAGTGTTTTGGTATTGCACTTGCGCAGTAATGATCGAGTGGGATAGCTAAGAATTGGAAACATGTTAATTGTAAAGAAATAATGTTATAAAGGCCGATGCATAGGAAATGCAAGGCCGCACCAATAAAGAGTACTTGTACAAAACCAAATGTGGAGATATGATTAACAGTAAGTGACTACAGTAGCACTAACTGCCAAATATCGGTATGGAATATACCCCAAATGTTGGAAATAGCTGAGAGAGCACTACACACTAGGTAGTAGCTCAATCTCAACCGACAGTAAGTCGGAAGGGAACAAGTCAATCGTTGTGAAATACATAACTGTATACACAGTAAATTATCATGGAAGTGGATAGAAAGTTTATAACTCACCGAATTCGCTAACGGTAAAAGATACCATGCGTCGGTTGAGAAACCATTGTTACCAAGATGAAGGTGACAATTGGGGATGTACAATACAGTAAGAATAACAAAAGGGAGCAATTAAGCTCTACGGTTATTAGAGTTTCGCAGCAGAAACTAGGGAACCAGTGATTCAAATGTACAACGTGAATAACGAATATGAGTGGATGGCTAATTATTAATGCCTAAAAGCCTCACAGGCCAGGACCGAAACCGGTTATGAGTTATAACTCCAATGCGAATTCTTGGTTTAGGGACTAAACCGCCAATATGGCTAAGATCCTCTAATCAGAATCCATTGTGTAATAGACCGCGTGGAAGTTAAAACACTTCACGACGGCAGAACATTTAAGCCAATGTTTAGTGATTGATTACGTGGGCGTAATCCCTTTTAAGGGGGGTAGAGCGCAAAACCACTTGGTGTATATTACCGTACAAGTGTACGTAGTGTATGTGACTCATATTGTGCATAGCACAAAATTATTGTTTGTTTTGATGATTGGTGTGTGTGTTACGTAAACATACACATGCATTCATGGTTTAATTGTGGTAATTGCGCACAGAAGATGCGAATACCATTGTGATAAGTGTGTGTGTTTGTTAACAGTTGTGTGTGATTGTACAAGTGTGGGGAGTAGATAAACTCCCGGGGGAACAAAAGCCCCGACAGTGTATAAATGTAAAACCAGGTGTTGTATTTTGATATATATATATATGTATACTTAATAGTGATGCATGAAAAGGCATGATATCGACATAGAACCTAGTGAGAATAAGATCCCCTAGGCAACAAGATTAAACTGAGTGGAGGTAACTGATAGACGGAGTTCTATCCTTTGGAGATGTTGTGATCATGACTAGAATGATTCGAAAGATAGAAAATTGGAAATGAGTGACTTACTTGATGCTTGAAAATGAAGTGGGAGGTGGAACTTGATTTGCATGTGATCAAGGGAAGCCGAACACAAATTGGGGTGGAAGGATAGTTCAACACTGATGCTGATCACATCAGGGTTGGATGACTCTTGAAACTCCCTATAAGTGGTCACGAATAACCACGCTAATAAAGAAGCAAAGAGCTTAAGTTGGACTTGGAGTTGTGTGTGTTTTCAAAAGGATTTTAAATTGGTATTTATAAAACGTTGATGGATACTTTACGTAATTAAAGTTCTCTTACTTAACCTCACAAAGAAATTTTAAATTTAAGTGATTGTTTTAAACTCCCAAAGGCACGGGGACGGAAGGTGTCCATCGCGACCGGGTTCTGCGGGATCATAGTGAATATCAAGGATATTTTTGATTGCTATACATGCTCTGACATGTTGTGTGGTATGTGTAATGAATGTTGTTTCGACTTGGATTTCCTAAAGTGTATACTATCAAGGCCTATGAGTCTAAATGTGTGTGTTACATAGACCTATGTGTCTAAAGACTGTTATGTTACCAGGACCTATGTGTCCAAATGTTGTTATGTATGTGTAAATGTTGTTATGTTACCCAAGACCAGTGAGTCAAAGGGGTTGTTATGTATGTGTAAGTGTTGTTAAGATACCCGGACCATAGAGTCCGAGGTTATCATGTGGATATGTTATGTTATGTGTGGATGTGAATGTGTTGCCCGGACCATCAAGTCCGAGGTTGTGATGTAAAGTGTTTGGTTATGGAAGTTTATTTCCAAGTGATTACTGTGTTCTGATCTAATGATATGTGAAAAGTGTGAACTTCGAGGACGAAGTTCTTTTAAGGGGGGTAGATTGAAATACCCCAAACCTTGATATGTGGTTTAAATATCAAATTATGGTATGTAAAGGCTAAAAAGCGCTTAGTAACATCAGTGAACAATTTAAACCATAATAAATGCAATAAAGCATTAAGACACAGTTTGAGCAAAAACATGCTCTAAGCTATGAGTGAACTTGGTTGGGACCCAAAGAGCCTACCAAGACTTGATAACATTTAATTATGATTTAATAAGGCTAAATAAGTCCTTAAGAAACTTTGGTTGACAGTTAAACCAAATAAAACATAAGAAAATACCTTAAAGTCAATATGAGCAAAAATGTGCTCTAAGCTTGGGATAAATTTGTATAAGACCTAATGGTCATACCTATACCTTATAAATATGTTAATGAACATATTAAGTCAATTACCAAAGAAAACCAAGCTTAAAAACAAGTTAAAACACAAAATGTGCTTTAAGGAGTCTTAAAGCACGTTTTTGAAAAATTGTTTGTAAATGAGTTTTGAATGGCTAAATGTCCATCATTACTCTTTAATTAACATGTGTACTATATAGTATCACATTTGGGTGGCCATATTAGTGGGAAATCAAAAATTTCACTTCTATGTGCCTTGTATTTGTGAATAGTAATTTTTACAAGCTAGTTTGTAACATATAAGTTATAAGTAATTAAATTGGTCAACAAAGACCAAAACACCCTCCTAGGCATAATGGTGGCCGGTTTTTGTAGTGAGGAGTCACCAAGTATGTTAACTTGTTAAGTAAATAAATGTGACTCATAGTTACTATTGCTTTAAGACTTAAATATCTTCAAAAAGTAAGTTTATCTTCATTCTTCCTTCCTTTCCTCCATTTCACACGGTTCCAACTCCTTCTTCCTTTCTTCTTGTTCTCTCTCGGTAATATATCACCACCACCATGGAAGTCTACCTTTGACCACATGTAAAATCTAGCTCACTTAACCAAATCAAAACAAACACCACCATTCTCTTAGTTAGGTCAAGCTCTACACTTCTACCTTCTCAAATCTTCAAGAGCTCAATTTTGGTGCCATGGAGAATCACCATTGAAGGAGCTTGAGCCCATCTTTTCACATATTCTTGTTCTCCTTTGCTTCAAGGTAAGGAAACTCAAAGAAAATCCATGTTTCCTCCATGTTTTCATGTTGTCCGAAAATTCACCTCACAATGGTGTATTTATCTTGTTTGTTTTAGCTTCATTTGAACCTTCCAAGGGCTAGGAGGAGTCCTCTCTTGATACTTATTCAAGTTCTCTTCCAATTCCAAGGTAAAACAATTACCTAATGTGTTTAAAACAATATGTGTAACTAGGGTTACAATGAGGAGAAGCTAATGCTTGAATACTCATTATATTTGTACAATGTTTGGTAGTTGGCAAGGAACTAAATGCCCTACCGGTTTCACAAGGAAGAAGAAAGAAATTTGTGAGGAAAAAGAGGTAAACAAACTATCTCAATGTAGTTTAAATGCCTTAGGAAAAATGAGCTTGATTTGCTTAATAAAATACCTAAAGAGCAAATGGTGAGTGACCTAGTAAAGTGTTCTCAAGGAGACTAGTAAAAGAACATATGTTTTGGTGTATGTATTTGCAGGTCAAAGGCATTATTTATGTGGGAAATTCAGTGTTTAAGGTTATGCAATTTAAGGGCCTAAGAGCCATGTTATTTAAGGGCCTAAGTGCCAAGCAATTTAAGTTATGCACTATATTGTGATGTGGTGCAAAATGTGTGAAGTTTGTGTATAAAATGTGTTTGATGGATTTTAGGTGTTTTGAATGAAATAAGGTAAAACCTAAGTGTTTGGATGTGAGTATATACAAGAGGAGCTATGGCCAAATTTGGGAAAATGTGTAAGAAGTTCTAAGTGTTTTAAGGAAGTTTTGGTGAACTAGGAAGTGTTAAAGGTGATTGAATGTTTACTTGAGAAGAAAACTTGTGTTAAAGTGATTAAGAGTGATGCAAGGATTTAGGCATTATCTTGGAAGTTTAGAATCTATGGGTATTCTTAAGATGTATTTAAGTCTTGGAGGAGTTTGTTTAAGGTTTAGGTAATGTTGGTGTTCAAAGAATAAATGATGTTTAGGTAAGGTTTTGAGTAAGGAGTTTAAGAAGTTGTGAAAAGGAGATTTAGTTAGTAAGAAAAGAAGTTGAGAGGTGATGATAAGGTGTAGAGGAAACACCTTGGTATTGTGGTCATTATAGGTGAAATGCCACCTAGAAATCATAAGGAGAAAACATTGTAAGTGTTAGGAATTTTGTGGAGATATAAGTAGAGGTTTAAGGAATTAGGAAAAGTAGTTTTGTGAGTGTTTAAGAATATCTTAAGGGTGTGTTTGAAGTGCCAAATGATGTTAGAACACATTAAGAGGCCTTAGGAGAAGTTTGGTGAAGATTGGCAAAGTTTGGGTAAGTATAGAAGGCGACCGACCCAGGGGCCGACCCAGTTTGTGGGTCGGTCGAGCCTCTGTAAAATGTTAGAAATGTGTTCGGTAATGGTCCGACCCAAAAGGGTGGGTCGGACATGGGTCGGTCGGTCAAGTTTCAAAGGTGGAAAATGTTCGCACATGGACCGACCCAGAAGGGTGGGTCGGACATGGGTCGGACGGGCATGTTTGTAAGGAAGTAAAAGGGGTCTGTAATGGACCGACCCAGCTGTGGGTCGGTCGGTGGGTCGGTCGGACCAAAAACATGGTTTAAGGTTATGAAATGATATGTGATGATGGGGATTGGTAGGTAATGATGTTATAAGGATGTTAAGGACATGTTAGGTGAGTTTAAATGGCAAATAAGTGGGTTAAAAGTTGTATTAAAATGTGAGAGTAAAACAAATTAAAAATGTTAAGTTATGTAAGTAAGTTAACGGGGAAAAATTAAGCATCGACATTAAATGATCAAGCAAACCCCGATGTTAATGAAAACACGTGTGATGTTAACAGTTGTTCGAGAATTGCTCGAGGAACATAAATGGACAGGATAAGTGGACTCCGGTGACAGGTATGGTTTTCTTGCAACCTGTGTCCTACCGGATTACACCGGCTTGTATGCCAATGTGTTTTTCTGTATGTTTGCCACGTTATGATATAAATCATGAAACGAGTTTACAGTCATTATTGTTATTGTATGTTTACGTGCCGATACCGGTAACCTCTAATGCGCTTGAAGGGCTAGTTAACCACTATTAGGTAAACGTAAGGGAACGGTATCCGGTAATAACGTTTCCGACCTAAGGAACGTTCTAACCACGGCTATGCGTGAGTTGGTTATGTGATGTTTGTGAGTGATGTTTGTATGTGAATGTATGACTCTCTTTTCCCTTGTGTATGTCTGACAAGACTTAACTCAATGTTTGTGATTGTTTAATAAAGTTCAAAGATGAACTTCTAATAAGTGCTAACGGGGGGAATGAGGAGTCCGGTCTGTTCCGGCCACGCGTGTGAGTGAGTTGGGGGTCGTTGTCATAGCAGGTTCGATCCTCTCTGTATGTTATGGTTGTTTTCCAATTTGGTTCTCAACCTTCCCTTTAGCTTAACCAAGGCTATTACTGACTCACGTCGGGCCACAGGGGCATACTATTGTTATGTTTGTTTCGGTGTGCTTGGATCACTATATCCGAGACACCTTGTGTGAAGTTAACCGTTCATTTAACGAGACGGTAACGAGTTATGTAACGAGCTTATCATGAGACTGGCAACAATCTCTAGGCTCACCAGTGTGTTAGTGATGTTTGGGTCGGTTCCTAAGAGAACCATTCCCGTTGTGTTATGTGTTTCGTTGTGATGCAATATTTATTGCGGTGTTATGTTATGCACATGGAAACGTGCAAAGTGTTGTTAAGTGTTGTTACGTAGTGTATGCTAATGTTGTAAAATGTGAAGTGTGTGGATCATGGAAATGATTCCAAGTTTGTGATAAGAGGCATTTAAGGATAACCCGATTTAAGGGTATGTGTCGTCTATTAAGGAAGTAGCTCCATTGGAGGAGAAGCACTCTAGGGATGATGAATACCATGGGTGATTTATTAAGTAGGATGTATTATCCGATTGTTGAGCCCATTGAGGCGGAATGTTAAATGTTGTGTGTTTATTGTTACATGTATGATTTAAATAAAATCTACTGCATGTTAAGACGACAAGTAGTTGTGCGTGGCCCGATAGCATGTGGGCTGCGGGATTACCATACCAGCAAAGGTGCTGAGCCCCTTGGGGCCACCCCTTTCTCTTCTTTTCCTATTCAGGTACGAAGTGCTGGAAGCCGTTCGAGAGTAGGAGGGTAGTCATTGTACATGGGTATTTATTTAAGTGTGTATATACAGTAGGTGTAGTAAGACCGATATTGTTGTCGGCACCAGTTTACAAATACTCGGTATAGTTGAAAAGGTGTATATTATTGTTGTTGTTAATGGAAAGGGATACTAATGTACAGTTGCTCGGGAATTTAGCCCATCAGACCGGTACATTGTGTATGTATTAGCCTTGTTAGCCACGTGGGTGGCTAACGGCATGTAACACCAACAAGTTAAGTAATGTGATGAGGTTGTTCTTCCGCTGCAATTTGTTGTAAGTATGTTATTGTTTGGATGAGGTGTTACACAGCAGCGGGAGAAGGAGCTGGGATCTTTCACGTTTCCTGAAAGGTAGAAGAGAGGTGCGGGAGTGTTTGTTTACAGTCGAGAAGGTGAGCACCCGTTCAGGGTAGAAGAAACAGCATGGAAAAACTGCTCTGCTTGTGGTTCTGGAATGGCAGAGATGTTTGTAGTCTTCGGTTGAAGAGGAAATGAAGCGACTGATGGAGGGAGAGAGTTACTCTCAATTTTTTTTTTCTTCCCAAACAGCAAGAAGAAACTGGGGGATTGGTCCCGGTGTTCTCTTCTGGAACAGCAACGAAAGAAGAAAGGAAGGAAAACAGAACGCTCCCGTTGGAAGAAGAAAATAAATTGCATTGAGAAAAAGGAAGGAGCTCGGTTGTGTGTGCAACAGGTATGGATTTGTATGAGCTATCGGTCAAGTTGGGTAGACAGTATGGGTAGTAGTAGGTAGCTTTACATTATTATATAAGAAGCATGTTGATAATAATGAAATGCCCATAATTTGTTGTATCCTCGGTTGTGTGCATGTTTGCAGGTGGTGAGGTTTCAAAAAGAGAATGTACTGGCGGTGGATGTAATAGTTACATAAGAAAGGTGAGATTGTTTGATTATAATATATGCTACTTAAGAATATGAAACGGAGCCCCTACCTATGTGTGATAATCGGTTATTTTTTTTGTAGATGTTCCAGCACTGATAACCGATGGGAATGGACCATGTGTAACACCCCAACCCGAAATCCAATAATCTGAACGGCGATCACTCCCAAATAAAATGCAACTGCAGCGGAATTAAATACAACAACCGGGCGGTATTACAACGCCGTTGGCCACCCTTGTGACCAACAAGGCTAAATCCAAATACAACCTCCAAAAGTCACGGTCTGAATACGAATACAATCCGAGATACTAGGAATCAAACTCTAATGTAAAATACTTAAGTAAAACAAGTAACTATAAGAAGACTCCCATAGCTTGAATCTACCCCACCTACACTCGGTGTGGTAATCTTCTCAACTTCAGGTACCTGAAAAATGGGGGTGCCCCCAAAGGGGCTCAGCAAACAATGCTGGCATGGAAAACGTGCAGCCCATCGTCTACCGGGCCACACCAACTACTTTGTCGAACACATGCAGTTCATTTTTATAAAGCTGTAAACAAGCATAATCTGATGATAACAAGCATCCAAACAAGGACAATAATGTCACATAGAACAAGACACAGAAGGTCAAGTTAGCTGAACTGAAATGTCTGATAGCTGTCGGGTCCACACAGTGGGACTGACAGATGTATAAAAGTATATCAATATAGTGGAGGTATAGTGACCTCGTTATAGAGAAAGGTTGGGTATAAAAACCCCAGGAGATAACGTAGTTAAACCCTGAACTGAGAGGCGTGGGAAAATGAATCCCACTAGAGGAAAGAAGTCTTCCTCAAACTGAACTGATGGGCATTTGAATCCCGGAAGGAATAGAGTCTTCCTCCCAACTGAATGTTCCGTCGCGATGTAGTAGGAGACGACCTGAGACAGGTACAACTCCTGTAGCATGCATGGCCAGATCCAACTGGGCTCCTCGTTCTCGAAGTATAGAATTGTTAAGTGTCATATAAAGACGTTAAACAAGAACACAATGTGTATTGTCAATTATCACGTTTAGGATAATGACGTTGTTATAAAGTGAAGTTAGTGAGAGACTCGAGTACAAGTCCTCGGTATACTGAAGTGCAGGTATTTAATCCACTGGTATAGTAGTGTTTGTATGCGTGGGACATACACGTTGTAGTCAGCAATAATCACGCACATAAAATAATACAACAGTGCACAAGAGTAAAACAACATTTTACATTAATTATCTTGGTCGTTATTTCAAACAACAGGTAGCACACAAGCCGGTGTAATCCGGTAGAAAACAGGTTGCAAGAATCCCATACCGTTCACCGTAGACTGTTCTCGTTTAATTCCCGGTCAACGTCTGGTCAAACAAAGTCCTAGAATAGGATTGGTTGAGAGGGTTAATTTATGTTACCCTTATATAATAATCTATTGGATCATTTAACAATCTCGTATTTGTTATTTCATGTGAGGTTTATTTCTTTTAATTACCTCATGATTTAATGTATAACTTATTTGTTACCTTTTGATTTATTTATAAATCCTTTAATGCACATATATGTGTTTATTGCATTTTTGTTTATTTTATTGTCTAGGTGACATAACAACTTATAATTTCTTAACTATTTTATATGTCATACAGAGACATAAAATTCTTATAGTTTTATTATTCTCCTTTTAACCATAAATAATATTTATTGTTTATCTTTTAATTCCTATAACCATGTAAGCCATAGTTTTAATTCCATAATTCCTTTAATCAAAATTCTTCTTCTAAATCCTCCAAATATCCATATAGGACCTATGTTTATTTAAATCTAAATTCTTAAACTTGTATTTCGGTATTTACAAAACAACCACATTAATTCATAAACTTTACATTTAAATTCTAATCTTTATATAACATAGTTTAATTCCTCATCTAATTAAATTACAAAACTACCACTAATCTTTTGGACATAACTTATAAATATTATAACTTTCAAAAATTACATCTAGCCCCTAAAAATCTCGGCATATTATTTATACTTTCTATAATTGCAATTTAGCCACAAAATCTTATAATCTTACATAATGTCTTATAAACTATAGTTTTAATTTTAATTCTCCATAAATGCCGAATATATATATATAAATCCTTAAATTACCAAACTAACCCCAAAGTAATTCGGCTATGTCATTTATTTTTCCTTAATTACATTTTCATCCCAACACTTTATATGTATCTTAATAACTTATAATCTAAAGCCTAAATATTTAATCCTTCAAAATTTCGAAAGTGAACTCAATGTTTCTTAATTATCAATTCGCCCACTAATAATTTACAAACTTCATATCAACTTTTATAAATTACATAATAGCCCAAAACTTTATAAAAGTTATTTAAGGCTTGTTTAAATTATCTAAAATTCATAACTTATTCCTAACCTTATATTATATCATAATACACTAAATACCCCTTTAGCTCTCGGCTTTCACAATATTTGCACTAAACTTTGTAAAATTACATTTAAGCCACATAACTTAATTAATTAGCCATTTAAGCACTAAATAAATATTTTTAACTCACCAAACTTTATGGTATAAGTTTAATACAAAGTAGCTCATTAAATCCATTAACACCTAGAGCATTCGGCCATATTTTAAATGAGACCATATGTTATATAAAGTGGATTTATATGTCTAAATAATTATAAATAAATTCATAGGAGTCATATAACTCATGTATAAATTATTGTAATGTCTTATATAATTCTTAGCTCAAAATGAAGTCTTTTGTCCTAGATGATTCGGCTTGAATGTGTATGTACATAAATAAATTTTGTGACACAAAAATGTGTCTTAAGGTAAATATTTTCCTTATAAGGTATTTAGATGTATATTTTTGGCATATAATACCATATAGTTTCGGTTTCATACAACCTAGGAGGTGTACATAATTTTTGTATAATTTTTAGAAGCTAACAAAGCTTATAACATAAAGATTTACTTATGAACTTACTTCTTAACAAAGGTGGTTAAGTGCTTGGACTTCTTCTTGAATCTCCAAGCTTTCTCCTAGGTAACTGATGCTCCTCTTCGGTTTTTATGCAAGAGGTGAAGGTGTTTAGGAGTTAGATCTTCAACAAAGATCTTAAGTGGATTTAAGTAGTTTTACAAGACTTTACCTTAGCCTTTTTCTCTTATAATTCGGCTCACCAAAGGTAGATGAAGAGCAGTTTTCCTTCATAAAATGAAGAAGAAAAGAGACTTAGAAGAAGTAGAACTTGGTTACAATAAAAATGTGCTTTAAGGATTTTCAAGCTTTAAAACCTACCGTAAGATAACCTTGAGATGCTCCTTGGTTTAATGTTGGTTTGGACAATCTCCTTGGAGAACTAAAGAAGCCGAACACACCTTGTTATGCTAGGGAGTTTTGCTTCAAGACTTGCCAAGAAATGCTAGGAAATTACCTTAAAGATGAAGATAGAAGTTAAAACTCCATTAATGGACTTAAGAGCTTTCAAGGAAGAAGATGAAGCTAGAAGAGAGAGGAGGGAGCCTTACCAATTCGTTGATGAAGAGTGCAAGGAGGAAATGTGACTAAACTTACGTTATAAGGTAAGAATTGCACTGGAATTGATTTTTTGTTTCTTAATTCTTAATGTCAAATGACTATACTTTTCCATAGTTTATTCAATGAGTTATTGGCTCAATAAATGCCCTCTTTTCCAGCATTGAAATCGGCCTTAATGGAGGACAAGGCAAGGTGGAGCAAAAATAATGCAAACTAGAAGACAAGGTGAGAAAAGGTAAGGTATCTTCTTTTGATTTTTCTATGTTATAACTTGTCTTCTTCCTCTCTTGTATATGCACGGTTTAGGGTCTGAATGGAGCTCATTTGATCGGCATTCATGAGCTAAGAAACAAGCAAGGAAGGTTACTTGCTTAAGGAATCAAAAGGCAAAAAGAAAAAGGAATCTACTTTTTGCTTTTAGCATTTGCTTTGTATCTAGCTCACATGGCCTTGTTCCATGACCTAATTTCGACAGATCTCTGGTCAAATGAGACCTACATACTTTGACATTAAGTAATGTAACACATGGGAAGGTGAGTCACCATATTCTATGCCTTTTACAAACTTTTAATGCAATTTTTATACTAGTTGTTTGCTCTCAAAATCGGCCCCTATAGAGAGCCTTGTTGACTAGTCACACCAACTGATTTAGAAGGTCATTTTAACCCTATTTAAGATTACCAATTCGTGGCATGTCAAAAACTACAAGGTAATTGTGTAAAACGCATTTTCGTGACACCCGAAGGTGTGTTTTTGTGCTCTAAGGAAATTTTGGGAAACAAATTGTTTTTATGAGTTCCAAGTGTTTTAAACACTTATTATAGTAAATAAACATATATTGAGATGTTACATTGGGTTATATGAGGTTATACCAACCCATGACATAATTTACGGGCCATCGGGACACTCCCGGGCCAAAAAGGAGCGCTAAGAAATACTCCCGAGGATTTTGTTGAATTTTGAGAAACCACTTCGTGGGTTCTCTTTAGAATGATAAATAATGATGTTAGGAACTCTAGGAATTAATTTTATAGGAGTTCGTGCCACCTCGGCACTCCTCCGGACTTTTCGTGCTTTAAGGAGCGGGTGTGAGCACTCCCGAGCATTATGCGTATTTGACTGAATATAGCTTAGGGAATATATTTATATATTCATATAATGAGTGTATGACCATTTGGTTTGAGTTTTAGAAGGTCATACAAGGTCATGCTTGATCACATGTTTCTAAGGCGTTTTAGCGTTTATGGAGAAACGACTATTTTTACGTAACGTTTTTATGCATGGGTTTGCATGCGTACGTGAAATGATTTATATTTGGATTATATTCCAATAAATAATGATCTAATAATATTATTTAGATTTGGGGTATTTCAATCTACCCCCTTAAAAAAGGACTTCGCCCCGAAGTCTCATATCTAAATTATAAGGTTGTGGGGAATCAAGTTCCACTAAGTATCCACAACTCAATCTAGTAGGGATCAAGTCCCAAGTCTATCTATTCCTAAGTTCACAGTGTACATCAAACACAACAGGAACACTTTGGAACAATATAGTGTAATGTAATAACACAGTCACTTTCCATATTTAATAGTGCAGAGTAGTGCACATAAACTTTTCATTGTAGTGTAACAAAGTACACACCAACAAGTAGAAGTACAAGGTACATTCAAATACAGTGTTACACAAGAACACATACAAGACAAGGTGTCACTGAATATACTGAATAGTGTTACACAAGAACACTCACTGAAATGCAACAAGGTGCAACAAAACTGAATAGTGTTACACAAGAACACTCACTGAAATGTAACAAATGCATACTGAACTCACAAATGAAAAAGGCTCTACCCCCCAAAAAAAGAGGGGTACGCCCCCGTACCCTAGACTAAAGCGTCTAGTCGGTAAATAATGAGGGAAATTTCGCTCGCATATCTGCTTCCAATTCCCATGTGGCCTCCTCCATATCGTGGTTTGACCAAAGAACCTTTACTAAGCTTACAGATTTGTTTCGAGTATCTCGTGTCTTTCTGTCTAAGATTCGTTGTGGTGTTTCCACATACCGCATTGTTGGTTCTAAAGAGAGTGTCTCAGGTTGTAGAACATGAGAAGGATGAGGCATGTATTTCTTAAGCTGAGACACATGAAAAACATTATGTACTTTGCCCAACTCAGCTGGCAAATCAAGTCGATATGCCACAAGGCCCACCCGCTCTATGATAGCGTAGGGTCCTACAAATTTTGGGCTTAGCTTGCCCTTTTGCCCAAATCTGAATACACCCTTCATGGGTGATACTCGTAGAAATACCTGGTCGCCAACTGCGAACTCAAGGTCTCGTCGCCTCTCATCAGCATATGATTTCTGTCTGTCTTGTGCTGCTTTCATGTTACTTCTGATTTGTTGCACTTCTGCCTGGACTTGCTCTAAGTACTCAGGCCCAATGATGACGGTCTCACTAGACTCATCCCAGCACAATGGTGTGCGACATGGTCTGCCATATAAGGCTTGGAAAGGTGACATCTGTATAGAGGCGTGATAGCTGTTATTGTATGCAAACTCGATGAGATGTAATCTATCTATCTAGCTGCCCTGGAAATCCAAGGCACATGCTCGTAGCATGTCCTCTAAGGTCTGAATAGTCCTCTCTGACTGACCATCTGTCTGAGGATGAAATGCTGTGCTAAGCTTCAATTCGGTGCCAAATGCTTCGCGAGTAGCTCGCCAATATCGTGAGAGAAATCTAGTATCTCTATCTGAAACAATAGTCTTAGGTACTCCATGATGTCTGATGATCTCTTTCTCAAATAGCTCTGCCAACTTTGGCACTTTCCACGTATCTTTCATCGGAATAAACCTAGCAACCTTAGTCAGTCGATCAACAACAACCCAAATCATATTTAATCCTCCTCTCGTAGGTGGTAGTCCCACCACGAAGTCCATAGAAATGTCATAAAACTTCCATTCTGGAACTGGCATAGACTGTACCATACCTCCTGGTCGTCTATGTTCGAATTTCACTTTCTGACAAGTGAGACATCGAATCACATACTCTGTCATGTCACCCTTCATACCACTCCACCAGAAATACCTCTTTAGATCTCTGTACATCTTAGAAGCTCCTGGATGGACAGATGTGGTAGAAGTGTGGGACTCTCGAAGAATATGCTCCTTTATATCTGTGCTGTCTCTGGGAATACACAATCTGCCCTTCAATCTGATGAGTCCATCATCATGTAGCTGAAACTCATACTTACCACCCTCAAATGTACCGTCAGTCAACTTCTGACTAATCTCCATCATTCGCTGATCCTTTTGTTGTGCGGTACGTATGTCGTCTATAAGACTCGAGCTAGCCACAATGGCATTTAAGGAATGTGCTCGTCGACTCAATGCGTCGGCTACTACATTAGCTTTTCCTTCCTTGTACTGCAAGTCAATGTCATAGTCCTTAAGAAATTCAACCCATCTTCTTTGTCTCATGTTTAACTCCTTCTGGGTGAATACATACTTCAAACTCTTGTGATCCGAATATACGGTCATCTGGACACCATACAGGTAGTGGCGCCAGATCTTTAGTGCAAAAACAATTGCTCCAAGCTCCAAGTCATGAGTGGGATAATTCTCTTCATGTTTCTTCAACTGTCGGGAAGCGTAGGCGACTACCTTCCCATTCTGCATGAGTACACACCCTAATCCTCTACCTGATGCATCACAGTAAACTTCATAACCCTCTGTGCCTTCAGGTATAGTCAAAACTGGTGCTGATGTCAAAGCATTCTTCAAAAGCTCAAATGAGGTCTCACATTCAGTAGTCCATGTGAAAGGTGCGTCCTTCTTCATTAAGCTGGTCATAGGTTTGGCTATTTTGGAGAAGTCTCTGACAAACCTTCTGTAGTATCCTGCTAAACCAAGGAAACTCCTGATGTCCGTAACTGTCTTTGGCCTAGGCCAAGTGCGAACTGCTTCTATCTTTGCTGGATCCACTGCGATCCCAGCATCAGAGAAACATGTCCTAAAAAGGAAACTCTGTCTAACCAAAACTCACATTTGGAGAACTTAGCATAAAGCTGGTTCTCCCTTAAGATCTCAAGTACATGTCGGAGGTGACTCTCATGCTCTTCCTTAGACTTTGAATAGATGAGGATGTCATCGATGAATACAACCACGGTCTTATCCAACTGCTCTCTGAATAATCTGTTCATCAAATCCATGAAGACTGCAGGTGCATTTGACAAGCCAAAAGGCATAACTGTAAACTCATAGTGGCCATACCGTGTTCTGAATGCTGTCTTTTCTATGTCTTGCTCCCTGATGGGTATCTGATGGTAGCCTGATCTCAAATCGATCTTCGAAAACACTTTTGCTCCTTTCAACTGATCAAACAAATCATCAATCCGTGGTAGTGGATATTTATTTTTCACCGATACTGCATTAAGCTCTCTGTAATCAATACATAAACGAAGGCTTCCATCCTTCTTCTTCACAAATAGGACTGGTGCTCCCCAAGGAGATACGCTAGGTCGTATGTATCCCTTGTCCAATAAATCTTTCAGCTGCTCCTTCAGCTCAGCCATCTCTACTGGTGCCATACGGTACGGTGCCTTAGCTATGGGACCGGTACCTGGTAGTAATTCGATGGAGAACTCTACCTCTCTGGATGGCGGTAAGCCTGGGAGTTCCTTTGGAAAAATATCTGGAAATTCCGACACCACTGGCATAGCTGGATCAAAGTCGGGGTCATGCTCTACATCCTGAACATAGCATAAGTATACTTCCTTCTGCTTCCTGACATGCTTATACATGGACATAGCTGATATAACTTTTATCGATGGTGCTCTAGGGCTCTGACGGTAAGATACTGTCACTCCTGATGGGCTCTTAAGCAACAGTCTGCGCTCTGCACAAAGAATGCGGCCTCTGTGCCGCCCCAGCCAGTCCATCCCGGCTATAACATCGAATCCTAGACCTCAGAACTCAATAAGGTCAATAGGAAATTCCTCCTCCTTAATACTGATAGTGGCTCCTCTATAAAGACGAGTGCAACTGATCTTCTCCTTAGACGGGAGTGCCACCTTAAAATCAGGTAACTCTACTGCGTCTAGCCCCAACTTCCCCGCAAGCGTAGGCGAAACGAAAGTATGTGAGGCTCCGGAGTCGAACAGTGCTAATGCATCCACTCCATTAACCGGAAAGGTACCAGTGAGGATCGCGCCGCCCTTGCTGGCCTCCTCCTCAGTAAGTATACTTAAGGCACCTTCCGTCTCCTTAGCACAACCTAATAACAGAATCTGAGTAAATACTCTGATATATGATGGAGGTCGACAAACATTCACTTTTCATAACAATAATGCTTCACTGATGATATGATCTCCTTTCGGATGTCCAATAACAATTACAACACTAATACTTTCTAAAAGTCAAACTTAATCTTCCTGGTTCCATGTGAGTGGCGTTTATCACTGTCGAAGGTGCTGTGCTTAACTTAATCCTTTTAATTCCATGGTAAAGCAACCTTGACTTTCCACCCATTATTAAAACATCTCCTGAACTCAATATGATTTTCTTTGCAAGGTCCACACGCTTCTGCTCGCCATAAAGGAACTCTGCGTCATCTCCAATTGACAAAGATAATACTGGTATCCCCTGTTCAAGGGACCCTTTTGTTTCATCATTGTCCTGATGTAGACCTAAACGGCCTCCTTCTTCATAGAAGTTGATGATACATAGATCAGCCCTTAGATTGGGAACTGGATCTTCTTCTAGCTGTTGAGCTGTATTAACTGCTTGTTCCACGATTGGTAAAAATTCTTCTGGGATTTTTGGCACTTGTGCTCCATCTCCATTTCTTGTATCTTGGTAGGTCTTTGAGTAAGGATTCCAATCCTTTCCTAAGCACATCATTTTCAGCTTCATTTTTGATCCTCCTGGAAATTCTGGAGTGTAGAACCCTCCTGGTCCCGCTCCCAATCCCTGACATTTTCTAATGATTGCAATTTGTGTCTCCGGTGTTAGGTATCCTTTGAGTAATATCAAACCTGGTTGGATAACCTTACATTGTTCGTTCTCTGGTTCTTGTACTTTGATAATGTTTTCTTCCAGGGAGGGCGGTGAGGGGATAGGAAAGCATATCTTATAGCTTCCTACGTGGTTTAAATTTTTTTCTAGTGAGTTTTACTAATTCTTTCCTACTCAATTAGGCAATCAAGGCATGCAAGCACTCATTCACATCATCCATTGCTCGATAATAGGTTCACACGGTTTAGAAATATCTGGATTAGTAGAAGGACCAGCCTCATCTGAGCGGTCCATGGCATGCAGGGCGGGTCCCGATGCTGGGCCCTTGCCCTTGTACCCCTGAGCCTGGTTTGTTGGTGGAGGGCGATTATCGCTAGCTCCATTCTTAGGGCCGGTGTTTGGCTTTGCTCCCGGGCGGTAGTTCCTGCTCTCGGGTTTCGGATACACTCGAAGGCACGATGCCCGAGTATCTGACAGTAGCGGCACATGACTTTCTCCCCTTGGCAGTCGACGCCGGGGTGATCCTTTCCGCACTGTTTACAGTTGAAACGGCGGACATACTTCTGGCCCGTGTTTGAGCCATGTCCTGAACCTAATACAATCAAGGTTAATTATACATTCCAACGGTACTGAGGTAATCACAAATATTTCAAATCTAACTGTCTGATTAGAGTGCCTACCCTTAGATGGGTAGGTTTTCTGTGAAGTTGCTACTCCATGGGTTCCTGACTGGGGGTTCCCGGTAGTTTGGTTTCTCTTCCCTTGATAGGACCCCTGTCCTTTCTGATAAGGTTTGTTCCTTTTGTTGGAGTTCCCCTGCTTGGCATCTTCGCCACCAGGTCCGTCCTTCCTCTTTTGGGAGCTCAAAGTATCCCTTCTTACAAGTGATCTCCACAACGGAGGCAGCATGATAGCATTCCTGAAATCTCAAGGTATAATCTCCAAATCTCCCATGACGGGGTATAGTATGTATAAAATTTCAACTGTTTGTGTCTCTCCTGTTTTATAAACTGGTGGGGATGATTGGTCCCATCCCAAACTGAAGTCGAGGGCTCAGTCCCCCGTAGAACCGGTCGACCAACACCTGGTCCGAGTATCCTATACCGGGTATAGTCGGAGTAGCGAAGTGAACTTCGCATAGTACTCATCACGGTCATCTTCCCGTCTGCTCCAGGCGAAACTCCCTAGTCTTCACCATCCTGGTGTGGGCCGGGTAGTATTTGCCCCTAAGTAGTGCAGTGTAATGTCCCCAAGTAAAAGCTGGGTCATCCAGGTGGTCGGCTTTCACCATGTTCCACCAATCTCTAGCTGCATCCTTCAGATAAAAGGCAGCAAGTCTTACTTTTTCCCTAGCTGGGACTGCAAGCGTCTCGAACGCTGTCTCCATCTCCATGATGTAGGTCTCTAAGTGAGCAGGGTCAGTCTGCCCCTTGAATGCAGTGGCCTCAGATCAGCCAAACTCTTCACCCAGTCTCTCCCTGGGTGGTGGTGGTGGAGGTAGCTGCTGCTGCTGTGCAACCCCCGCCTGTGCAAATGCCTGAGCGATTAAGGTAGCAATGTCTGCCAGCCTGATGTTTGGCTCCTCATCAGCCTGTCCACGTCGTCCTCCTCTTCCTGACATCTGCAGGATGTTGAGGTATATTAGGCACTGTGGTCAAATCTTGGTCTTGGATAGTAGTCTAAGTAAAACTAACTTAAACTCCTTTCAATACTATCTCTCAACCCTTAACCTAAGTCTTAGATATCCTAATCTCGGTGTATCCTTGTATCCAGAGCGTAACTACGCTCTGATACCATTTTTGTACACCCCAACCCGAAATCCAATAAACTGAACGGCGATCACTCCCAAATAAAATACAACTGCAGCGGAAATAAATACAACAACCGGGCGGTATTACAATGCCGTTGGCCACCCTTGTGACCAACAAGGCTAAGTCCAAATACAATCCTCAAATGTCACGGTCTGGAATAGATACAACCCGAGATACTAGGAATCAAACTCAAAGTAAAATATAAAAAAAATAACTAGAAGACTCCCAAAGCTTGTCTACCCCACCTACACTCAGTGTGGTAATCTTCAACTTCAGGTACCTGAAAAATGGGGGTGCCCCCAAAGGGGCTCAGCAAACAATGCTGGTATGGAAAACGTGCAGCCCATCGTCTACCGGGCCACACCAACTACTTTGTCGAACACATGCAGTTCATTTTTATAAAGCTGTAAACAAGCATAATCTGATGATAACAAGTATCCAACAAGGACAATAATGTCACATAGAACAAGACACAGAAGGTCAAGTTAGCTGAACTGAAATGTCTGATAGCTGTCGGGTCCACACAGTGGGACTGACAGATGTATAAAAGTATATCAATATAGTGGAGGTATAGTGACCTCGTTATAGAGAAAGGTTGGGTATAAAAACCCCAGGAGATAACGTAGTTAAACCCTGAACTGAGAGGCGTGGGAAAATGAATCCCACTAGAGGAAAGAAGTCTTCCTCAAACTGAACTGATGGGCATTTGAATCCCGGAAGGAATAGAGTCTTCCTCCCAACTGAATGTTCCGTCGCGACGTAGTAGGAGACGACCTGAGACAGGTACAACTCCTGTAGCATGCATGGCCAGATCCAACTGGGCTCCTCATTCTCGAAGTATAGAATTGTTAAGTGTCATATAAAGACGTTAAACAAGAACACAATGTGTATTGTCAATTATCACGTTTAGGATAATGACGTTTGTTATAAAGTGAAGTTAGTGAGAGACTTGAGTACAAGTCCTCGGTATACTGAAGCGCAGGTATTTAATCCACTGGTATAGTAGTTTGTATGCGTGGGACATACACGTTGTAGTCAGCAAATCACGCACATAAAATAATACAACAGTGCACAAGAGTAAAACAACATTTTACATTAATTATCTTGGTCGTTATTTCAAACAACAGATAGCACACAAGCCGGTGTAATCCGGTAGAAAACAGGTTGCAAGAATCCCATACCGTTCACCGTAGACTGTACTCGTTTAATTCCCGGTCAACGTCTGGTCAAAAAGTCCTAGAATAGGATTGACTGAGAGGGTTAATTTATGTTACCCTTATATAATAATTCTATTGGATCATTTAACAAATCTCGTATTTGTTATTTCATGTGAGGTTTATTTCTTTTAATTACCTCATGATTTAATGTATAACTTATTTGTTATTCCTTTTGATTTATTTATAAATCCTTTAATGCACATATATGTGTTATTGCATTTGTTGTTTATTTTATTTGTCTAGGTGACATAACAACTTATAATTTCTTAACTATATTTATATGTCATACATAGACATAAAATTCTTATAGTTTTATTATTCTCCTTTTAACCATAAATAAATTTATTGTTTATCTTTTAATTCCTTATAACCATGTAAGCCATAGTTTTAATTCCATAATTCCTTTAATCAAAATTCTTTCTTCTAAATCCTCCAAATATCCATATAGGACCTATATTTATTTAAATCTAAATTCTTAAACTTGTATTTCGGTTATTTACAAAACAACCACATTAATTCATAAACTTTACATTAAATTCTAATCTTTATATAACATAGTTTTAATTCCTCATCTAATTAAATTACAAAACTACCACTAATCTTTTGGACATAACTTATAAATATTATAACTTTCAAAATTACATCTTAGCCCCTCAAAATCTCGGCATATATTTATATACTTTCTATAATTGCAATTTAGCCACAAAATCTTATAATCTTTACATAATGTCTTATAAACTATAGTTTTAATTTTAATTCTCCATAAATGCCGAATATATATATAAATTCTTAAATTACCAAACTAACCCCAAAGTAATTCGGCTATGTCATTTATTTTCCTTAATTACATTTTCATCCCAAAACTTTATATAGTATCTTAATAACTTATAATCTAAAGCCTAAATATTTAATCCTTCAAAATTTCGAAAGTGAACTCAATTCTCTTAATTATCAATTCGCCCACTAATAATTTACAAACTTTCATATCAACTTTTATAAATTACATAATAGCCCAAAACTTTATAAAAGTTATTTTAAGGCTTGTTTAAATTATCTAAAATTCATAAACTTAATTCCTAACCTTATATTATCATAATTACACTAAATACCCCTTTAGCTCTCGGCTTTCACAAATTTGCACTAAACTTTGTAAAAATTACATTTAAGCCACATAACTTAATTAATTAGCCATTTAAGCACTAATAAATATTTTTAACTCACCAAACTTTATGTATAAGTTTATATACATAAGTAGCTCATTAAATTCCATTTAACACCTAGAGCATTCGGCCATATTTTAAATGAGACCATATGTTAAAAGTGGATTTATATGTCTAATAATTATAAATAAATTCATAGGAGTCATATAACTCATGTATAAATTATTGTAATGTCTTATTAAATTCTTAGCTCAAAATAAGTACTTTTGCCCTGATTCGGCTTGAATTTATGTAACATAAATAAATTTTGTGACACAAAAATGTGTCTTAAGGTAAATATTTTCTATAAGTTATAGATTATTTTTGGCATATAAACCATATAGTTTCGGTTTATAACCTAGGAGGTGTACATAATTTTTGTATAATTTTTAGAAGCTTAACAAAGCTTATAACATAAAGATTTACTTAGTAAACTTACTTCTTAACAAAGGTGGTTAAGTGCTTGAACTTCTTCTTGAATCTCCAAGCTTTCTCCTAGGTAAACTTGATGCTCCTCTTCGGTTTTATGCAAGAGGTGAAGGTGTTTAGGAGTTAGATCTTCAACAAAGATCTTAAGTAGATTTGTAAGTAGTTTTACAAGACTTTACCTTAGACTTTTCTCTTATTTCGGCACCAAAGGTAGATGAAGAACAAGTTTTCCTTCATCAAAATGAAGAAGAAAAGAGACTTAGAAGAAGTAGAACTTGGTTACACATAAAAATGTGCTTTAAGGATTTTCAAGCTTTAAAACCTACCTTAAGATAACCTTGAGATGCTCCTTGGTTTAATGTTGGTTTGGACAATCTCCTTGGAAACTAAATGAGCCGAACACACCTTGTTATGCTAGGAAGAGTTTTGCTTCAAGACTTGCCAAGAAATGCTAGGAAATTACCTTAAAGATGAAGATAGAAGTTAAAACTCCATTAATGGACTTAAGAGCTTCAAAGGAAGAAGATGAAGCTAGAAGAGAGAGGAGGGAGCCTTACCAACCGTGGATGAAGAGTGCAAGGAGGGAAATGAGACTACTCACGTATAAGGTAAGAATTGCATTTGGAATTGATTTTGTTTTTAATTTTAATGTCAAATGACTATACTTTTCCTTAGTTTATTCAATGAGTTATTGGCTCAATAAATGCCCTCTTTCCAGCATTGAAATCGGCCATAATGGGGACAAGGCAAGGTGGAGCAAAAATAATGCAAACTAGAAGACAAGGTGAGAAAAGGTAAGGATCTTCTTTGATTTTTCAATGTTATAACTTGTCTTCTTCTCTCTTGTATATGCACGTTTAGGGTCTGAATGGAGCTCAACGGCATCATGAGCTAAGGAAACAAGCAAGGAAGGTTACTTGCTTAAGAATCAAAAGGCAAAAAGAAAAAGGAATCTATTTTGCTTTTAGCATTTGTTTTGTATCTAGCTCACATGGCCTTGTTCCATGACCTAATTTCGACAGCTCTCTGGTCAAATGAGACCTACATACTTTGGCATTAAGTAATTAACACATGGGAAGGTGAGTCACCATTCTATGCCTTTTACAAACTTTTAATGCAATTTTTATACTAGTTTTTGCTCTAAAATCGGCCCCTATAGAGAGCCTTGTTGACTAGTCACACCAACTGATTTAGAAGGTCATTTTAACCCTTTTAAGATTACCAATTCGTGGCATGTCAAAAACTACAAGGTAATTGCGTAAAACGCATTTTCGTGACACCCGAAGGTGTGTTTTTGTGCTCTAAGGAAATTTTGGGAAACAATTGTTTTTATGAGTTCCAAGTGTTTGTAAACACTTATTATAGTAAATAAACATATATTAAGATGTTACATTGGGTTATATGGGTTATATCAACCCATGACATAATTTACGGGCCATCGGGACACTCCCGGGCCAAAAAGGAGCGCTAAGAAAATCCCGTGGTTTTTGCTGAATTTTGAGAAACCACTTCGTGGGTTCTCTTTAGAATGATAATAATGATGTTAGGAACTCTAGGAATTAATTTTATAGGAGTTCGTGCCACCTCGGCACTCCTCCGGACTTTTCGTGCTTTAAGGAGCGGGCGTGAGCACTCCCGAGCATTTGCGTTTGACTGAAATAGCTTAGGGAATATATTTATATATTCATAATGAGTGTATGACCATTTGGTTTGAGTTTTAGAGGTCATACAAGGTCATGTTGATCACATTTCTAAGGCGTTTTAGCGTTTATGGAGAAACGACTATTTTTACGTAACGTTTTTATGCATGGGTTTGCATGCGTACGTGAAATGATTTATATTTGGATTATATTCCAATAAATAATGATCTAATAATATTATTTAGATTTGGGGTATTTCACCATGCGGTAATGGTCATGGTGGGAAGAGGTAAGGTAGTAATTTAGTATTATGTAAAAGTGTACCAATTTGCATTATAGAGTAGCCTTGCTACTTGTAGTAATTCGTTGCAGTTTATTACTGAATTCGAGCACAGCTCAACCGGTTAAGGCTTTGGGAATGGTATGGAAGGTCTCGGGTTCGAATCCCCTCTAGAGCAGGTTTGCTCATTTTTTTTGTTTTAGCCTTATTTATGCTTATCCCTTGTATATGTGCGACCGTATTAATATGTTGCGTTATTAGCTGCATATACATATATAATAAGCGGATTGTGTACGTCACGTTATTAATTATACCTATGTATGAATACGACTATTTTATTTGTCGTATTTTTGCTATATGTACTTATGCAACTATATTGTCATGTCGCGTTTTTAGTTATACTTACAACGTTATAATATTGTAACGTTGTGTATATGTACATATATATGTACGTGATCGTATTAATATGTAACGTCGTCATATTTTCGGACACGTATATGCTCGTACTAATTTAATTGTTCGTTCGCTCACAAGTTGTTACATGCTCGTAATAATATACACACCATTATCTGGGCCATAATTACTGGAAGAAGGTTCTTGAGGCAGATGAGGTAAGTCCTGAACTCGTCGAAAGTGCTTTCAATTCCTTGTCTAAGAAAGAGATCTTTAACTTGCTAACTACTGCTGTTGTTAAAATTAAACTGCTTGAGTCTAAGTTGTCTAAATTAGAGGTGTCTAAGGGACCTATTATTGAAAACCAAGTTAAAGAAACTTCTCAAATAAAGTTTGTAAAACCTTTGTTAGAAAGGATTGAGTGTCTACCTGAGTGGGCACCAACTGAGTTTAGATCTCTTCAGGAAGGTTGTGAAAATTCGAGAAGAGAAAATGAGACTTTGACAAACAAGTTTTCAGGAATCTTGAGAGAGAAGGAAATATATTCCCATCGGAATCCAGTCTGGTACACAGGAAAAGCTAATCTAACACAAATGTGAATTGGAAAGAAAAGGATAGAAACATCAGGTTCATCAAATATATGCAAAATTCCTAATCCTCAAAACACTAAGACCAAGTACTTCTGTCAGTTTTGTCATAAGCATGGTCATAGCATAGGCTTCTGTAGAGCTTTAAATTCTAGACGCATCACTCATACATCCAGAACCTATTCCCAGTCTAGAACTGACAAAATCAAAGACAATTCCCCGTATCTTAAGAAAACCATAGTCATACAAGTTTGGGTACCTAAGACTAACAAGTAATTGTTTGCTCATAGGCACTAGCAGCTACACAATACGAGAATTGGTGGTTAATGGATAGTGGTTGCTCAAGACATATGAGTGGTGATAGAGAAAAGTTCAACACTCTTGTTGAACAACGAGGAGGAAAAGTAACTTTCGGCAACAACGGGAAAGGTAGAATAATCAGAATTGGCACGATTGGAAAAGAACATTGCATTGATAAAGTTAGTCTTGTGGAAGGTCTCAGTCATGATCAACTTAGTGTTTCACAAGTTTGTGATAAGGGTCCATCCGAAGTTGTGTTTGATTCTAACGGTTTTCAGATACGTAACAAGGCAACACAGGAAGTTTTGCTCCAAGGCTGTAGAGTAGGTAATCTCTACATGGTAGATGTTAGTGACCAAAGTGATTTATCATGTCTCACGGTCAACGAAGAGGATGTATTGCTATGGCATCGAAGGCTGGGGCATGCACATCATCGGTTAATCAATAAACTCAGGGTGAAAGGCTTAGTAAATGGACTACCCGAGAAGAGACTTGATCACAGCACGATTTGTCAAGATTGCGCTTTGAATAAGCTTACACACATTTCACACAAATCTAAGGGTGTGGTCAGTAGCACTAAGATTCTAGACCTACTACACATGGATTTAATGGGGCCTATGAGAGTACAAAGCAAGTCTGGAAAGAGATACATTCTGGTAGATGTCGATGATTATTCAAGATATACTTGGACTATTCTGCTTCATCATAAGGATCAGACCTTTAATGAAATCAAAAACCTGATCTTACAACTTCAGACTCAAACTGAGAGTAAGGTAAAGTGCATACGCACTGACCAAGGAACGGAATTCCTTAATCAGAAAGTGTCTCAGTTCTGTACTGATACTGGGATAACCCACACTCACTCTGCGGCCAGAACACCCCAGCAAAATGGTGTTGTAGAACGTAAGAATAGGACTTTTCAGGAGATGGCACGTACTATGCTAAACAGCAGTGGTCTTTCATCTAGATTATGGGGAGAAGCTATCAATACTGCTTGCTATATACTTAACAGAGCTCTTATTCGACCCATATTGCTCAAAACTCCTTACGAATTATTCAAAGGTCGTAAACCCACTATTTCACACCTTAGAGTGTTTGGCTGCACATGCTACATTCATAATAATGGGAAAAATCAATTGGGAAAGTTTGATAAGAGGAGTGACATTGGAGTTTTCCTCGGTTATGCTATGAAGAGCAAGGAATATCGGGTTTTCAACAAACGAACTCTTGTGGTAGAAGAATCCACAAATGTTAAGTTTGATGAAAACAATTTTGGAGGCAGGTCTGGTCAAGGTGTAATAGAGGATCTATTTCAGGTTAAGGATGGAGTCGTATCTCTTGATGATAGTTTGGGAGCCGATTCAGAGGAAGAATTGACTCAAACCGAGACACCACCTCCATTAGTTCAGAACCCAGAACAGTTCCCAACTGTACAAACTGACACCAATACTTCTCAAAGACGGACAACAGAGGTGCCTCATCGCTTGACGGCTAGGAATGCTCCGGGCATAGAACTTACCAATATACTGTCAGACTTGAACACAGGGGTGAGAACTCGATCTACCACGCAAAACTTCTGCGCTTTCTTTGGTTTTGTTTCCACAATAGAGCCTAAAACTGTGAAAGAAGCATTGGAGGATGAAAGTTGGATTAATGCCATGCATGAGGAGCTGAATGAGTTTGTACGAAATGATGTGTGGGAACTTGTCCCCAAACCAAAAGATCAAAACATTATTGGAACCAAGTGGGTATATAGGAATAAACTTGATTCAGAAGGACACATTTCTAGGAATAAAGCACGACTGGTGGCAAAAGGTTACAATCAACAAGAAGGTTTGGATTTTGATGAGACCTATGCCCCAGTTGCTCGTCTTGAGGCTATCAGACTTCTCATTGCTTTTGCCGCATTACACAAATTCACACTTTATCAAATGGATGTGAAGTGTGCGTTTTTAAATGGAAATCTCAAAGAAGAGGTATACGTCTCTCAACCTCCCGGTTTTGTAGATCCAAAGAAACCTGACTATGTGTTTCGATTGAAGAAAGCCTTGTATGGCCTTAAGCAAGCACCGAGGGCCTGGTATGAGCGGCTAACATCCTTTCTTCTACAACAAAATTTTGTACGGGGAAAGGTGTATCGCACGTTGTTCATAAAAGAAAACGGGGCAGACAAACTGTTAGTACATATCTATGTAGATGATATTGTTTTTGGCTCTACCAGTTCTAGTCTAACACAAGATTTCGCTTCTATGATGACCAAAGAATTTCAAATGAGTAACATGGGTGAGCTTACCTTCTATCTAGGACTCCAAATTAGGCAGACAGCAGATGGCACATTCATTAGTCAGACAAAATATACACTTGAGCTTTTAACCAAATATAAATTCCATGAGAGCAAGCCGATGCTTACGCCAATGTCGACTACTCTCAGACTAGGTCTGGAACCTGATGCAGAGTCCACGGATCCCACGGTTTATAGAGGAATGATTGGTTCACTGCTTTATCTTATAGCTAGTCGACCAGATATAATGCAGAGTGTCTGTTTCTGTGCGAGGTTTCAGGCTCATCCAAAAGTACCACATGTCAAAGCCGTGAAACGCATCTTTCGTTATCTTCAAGGGACATCATCACTTGGCTTATTATACACTGCAGAATCACTTCTTACTCTTGCTGCATACACAGATGCTGACTTTAGAGGCTCTCTTACTGATAGAAAGAGTACCACGGGTACTGCACAGTTCTTTGGATCAAATCTGATAGCATGGTTGTCAAGGAAACAAGCGTTTGTTGCTCTGTCCACAACTGAGGCTGAGTATGTAGCTGTTGCTGCTTGTTTGCGCACAAATCTTGTGGCTATATAGACAACTTGAAGATTACGGCTTATCTTTATACCAGTCCCAATCTATTGCGACAACACGAGTACTATTGAGCTCACAAGGAATCCTGTTCACCACTCACGGTCTAAACATATAGATATTCGTCATCACTTTATTCGAGATCATGTTGAACACGGTACCGTCATTCTACTTCACTGTTCAACAGAAAAGCAGTTAGCTGACATTTTTACCAAGCCTTTACCAAGAGAAATCTTCGAGAAACTTAGGTTTGAGATTGGCATGGTTGACACTAAGTGAGAGTTTTTTTTTCTTAGCTTAGTTTCAACAGTTTGACAATTTCAGTTTTAAACTATGGTTGTTTCATTTTTTTCTCTTTGTTTTTAGTATTGGGAATGGTTACATCTGTTACATAACTTTGTTATCACAGTTCTCAATGAGTTTTTACATACTCAATTACCATATTCTATGTTAATTAGTTTTGTGCTTGTCCAAGTAGCTATTCATTTTATGAGATCACAACTGAAATACGCCTGAATACTTTGGGAATTCAATTTACGCTCCGATGTTTAACATGGATCATAAGTTTACATACATTGTCACGCTTGTATTCAAGAAATGCACTTGGTTTGAAGGATAGATTGATGGTATGAACAAGGCAAGAGATTCCGCTACTCATAGTTTGATACTCAACGCTTTAATCAAAACAAAATAAAAAAGGCGAAATAGAATTGGCCTCTCTTATCTGGCCATTAAGTCTTTGAGGGTGCCTTATCACCTAATTTCCTAAGGGCAACTGCTCTGGGCAAGTTGACCCAACGCTGCTACAAAGATAAGGAGTAAAAGTCAAGTCCCTGTTTGCAACATGTAATAATCCTAAAGGGGGAAGCTTTAAAGAACCAGATTGTGAGTATGAATCTGTGGAAGAAAGGTTCAGTGGAATAAGATTGTACTTCTCGCCCCTTGTCGATTCAATGGGAAGTGAAAGAAAGGAGGAAATCTTTCTGTAATACAAGCGTGCCACTGTATATGTGCATATATCCATGAATCACGAAGAGTAAACTATCTCGATTTAGTCAGATGTACTATTTGATCTCTTGGATACCACACTCAACTTCTTAACTTATAGTGGTACTTTGTATTGTGTGAAACTCAGTCTGGAACTGAGGTAGTATGTTTAGTAACGGTCTCCTACAATCACCTCGCTCAATTTTTTAAAAAAAAAAAAGAGGAAGAAAATGATATCATCTCTCACTGTTGCTAAAAATGCTTGATATACCTTCTTTATTTTCTCTCACTTACTACTCTCTCTGATTTTCAAACGCAATTCTCACTACTGTCAACTCTCACTGTCTCGAACCAAACTCGGATTCTCGTACCTTCTGGCCATGGATTCTTTCGAACATCTGATTGTTGATGAAAATGTTCGCCCACTCGCTATGGAGAAGCCAACCGATCAAGAAGTTTCGCAGCCTATTCCAGATTCTACCTCAAAACCCTCTCCCGATGAAGACTCCCTAAACCCTAATGTTGAAGCAACGATACTGAGCGACAGTGCATCCTCGGAAACCCCTACAGAAGAGGACCTACAATCTCCACCTACGACTACTACCAGACAAGGCCTACGAGATCGCTCCAAGAAAGCGCCGTCTACAACTGAGCATACCAATGCGCCTTCTTCAAAGCGCAAGGTCGCTGATTCTCCTGCTCACCAGTCTCGTTCTTCGAAGCGCAAGAAGAGAGTGGGCAAATCTCTGTCTAGAGCTAAGGCAAAATATTACAAACTTGAACGATCACAAAATCCAAGTCGCGCTTACCCTCAGAAGCCTATCTTCGGTCGTGCCCTACTCGAATCGGACATTGTTCCTGGTAAGCTGATAGACTGTGATTGGCTGGTGAATAACTCTTTAGAGTCTTTAGGAGATGTCTTGCGCTTTCAAGGTTGGGATAAGTTGCTTAAGTCTGAGACTGTGTATTACCCCGAATTTCTGTTTCCGTTCATTCAAAATATGGAATTTGTATCTCCCTTTGAATTCAAGACTGAAGTTGCTGGCAAGAAAATGATTATCTCACCTGCATGGCTTGCTATGATATTAGAAGTACCCCTAGATGGCCTGGCTGAATTCAATCCACAAAAAATTGATGTCGCGCCCCAAACTGAAGTAGTCGGTCATTTTACCCTGTCTCGTGTGAGTTCTAGACTCAAGCACTATCCACAGAGGGATTTAGCAGTCTTACCCCGTCTGTTACATCTGATTACTTATCAATGTCTTCTTCCACGGTCTGACATGAGGGACAAAGTTACACCGGTAGATCTTGTAATTATGTGGTGCCTTGATAGGAAGATACAACTGTCTCTACCTAGGATAATTATCTCCCATCTGAGAACTGTCATTAACAGCTCCAAGCCATCAATTCCTTACCCGTTCTGGCTGACGAAAGTGCTCAAACATCATGAGATTTCTCTGGTGGATGCCCACTCCATCCCAGCTCAACCAACCAGTTATCTTGCTTTGGCTACTCTTTCCAAGATGGGGATGGAACTCTCCGGGTCTGGCTGGCAACTCAAACAGATGGGTCCACATACCGCCAAGACTGAGAAGCAGTTTGTTCAAGATCCAACACTGCAACTTCTGATTCAGTCAGTACTAGACTCAGTTCAGGCTCTGGAGAAGCGGGTAATGTCACACTTGGAGAGGCTGGAAGATAAGCTGGATACTCTAATGTCGGTGCCGAATTCAAATTCTGAATCTTCTGGGAAACTGTAATGGATGTTTGTGACTGTAATTGAAATTTCATTCCCCATCTGAGACAATAACATATTGCTCCTTGAATTCTGTTTGTTATTTTTTTGGTATAGCTCTTTTTGATGAGGCAAAAGGGGGAAAGTTGCCTGTGTATGGAAGTCTTTGAACTGCTTTTGGTCCTTGAATTTTTTTAATGTTGGTACATGAATAGTGGTGGAAGGCTGAACTTCAAACTCTAAGATGATTAGCACGTACTATCGTTGTGATATTAGCTACATTTTGGATTTGCTAATGCTACAGTTTTATCTTCTGTTCAACCATATTCTTGAATACTGTTTCTGCTAAGTCTCTCTACTAATGCTTACTAACTGTTTTTTTCGTTATTACTAGACTTGTTGTTATGAACTACTTTATGCTTGAGAGGTTGTGAGTTTTATACTGAGTACAGGATAAATTGAAAGTCACACGAGATTGAGGGGGAACATTTTCATGCGAAGCTATCAGAGTACAAGACTCAGGGGGAATCAATTCAAGTTGTTCAAGACTTCAATGGTTTGCCACATCAAAAAGGGGGAAATTGTTGATGTTATTTTGATTGGCAAACTCAGTTTCATACTGACAAGGACAAAAATACCAATACCAGAAGACGCGAGTCAGTCCTAAACCAAGAGAGCAAAGAAAGAAGATATTAAGTAAGATTTTATCTATCTGTTAAAGATAAATAAAATCTTCGACTATGACTTGTAATTCGAAACTCGATATCTATATACAACAAGTCGTAATACTAGAGTTAAATGTCAAGCTTTTAGAATCACGAAAACCTAGAGAGAAACACGGGAAACAAAAGAGAGAGAGTCAAATGTGAAGCGCATTACAGCATTGTTATATCAAACTGGGTTTTATTATCTGAAGTTATCCACGGGGTAGAACTTCAGGTGTTAGGAGTTAAGGGATAGATATTACTTAACGTGAGCTGAGTAATTGTACTCGTGAGGATATAGAGAAGTGCAAGTTGTACGAGCTATACTTGTATCAAGTGTGATACGTGATTTATATTAAAGTCAATTGGGTTATTCTGTTATTCCCGTTCCTTGTTCTTCGTCAGTCTTATACTAAAGCGTATTATATACAAGCGGTAGGATTCTACAACACCCATGGAGATGAAAATGGGTGTTTTCGGATTTTGAAAGGAGGAATGTGTTCTCCTTGATGAGAGGATTCCAATGGTACAAGTTTTGTAATTTTTGGAGAAGATTTGAGTAGTTAACAAGAGGATAGAAGGAGGGAGTTGTGTGGGATATGGCAAATCACCATGGCTGTCGCAAGAGGGAAGAAGAGAGATCAGAGAAGAAGGAGGGAGTGCAGTACGTGAGGGAGTGAGGGGGTAGAGGAGAGAGAGTGCCCAACTCCCCTTTTTCTTTATTTTCTTCTACTTTATGGGTTTGTCTTTTAGCATGTTAGGAAAACAAAAGAGAGTGTGAGAGGGAGAGGGGCAATCGGCCACCTACAGCACACACACAGAATTTTTTCTTTTTATTTGCAAAAGTGGACACATTAATTTTTCTTATTTACATTCTCACCCCACAACTTCCCGTTTTTGACAGTTTTTACTATTTCCTCGTTTAATTGATTTTATTGGTTCTAGACCTTCATTAATGTTTATTAATGACTATTTGGTTGACCAAAATTGTTACGAGTCTATTTGACCCGCTTAAAGTCGCGTTTTCCTGGTATCCTCGAAAAATGCGCTTTAAGGTTCCTTTGTGGTTTTAATCCATTTTAAGGATCCGTTTTCTTCGGGATTTGTTCCCATATATTATTTAGGCTAATTAAGCCCTAGGAATCCACATAATACTCTAGCCGAGGTCTCATACCTCCTATGGTTATTTAACGCTTATTTAGCGTCATTAGTACAAAAAACGTCTATTTCGGCGCCCCTATTTCGGCGGTTGTAGATAAAACCGCCGAAATAGGAGCCCGAGATGTATTAGGTGTGTAGAGAAGGGGTCTATTTCGGCGGTTCCTAGATGTGAACCGCCGAAATAGGCCATATTTAATAATAAAAAAAATAAAGAGACCTATTTCGGCGGTTCCTTACGCGAAACCGCCGAAATAGGTTTTCTATTTTTTTTTTTTTTAATTTAATCATCTATTTCGGCGGTTCTTTGTTAGGAACCGCCGAAATAGGTCTCTTTAATTTTTTTTTTAAATATGGCTATTTCGGCGGTTTCTAACAAAGAACCGCCGAAATAGGTCGTTTTAATTAAACCAAACCCGCCTCAACGCCATTACGGTTCATTAACACTAAATTAACCTCTTCTTCCTCTTAAGCACCGGCGATTCGGTAAACCTCCGACGCAACCACCACCTGTCGCCGTCGCCTCCTCCTCTCCAGTCTTCGCCGGACGTCGAGCCGCCGGGGTTGTGGCGTCGGTGGTGTCGCCGCCCTCCTCTCGCCCAGCAAACAGAAGCGCGCGAGGTAAGAACCCTAACTTCATTTCAGTTTCGATTTTGTTATTTAATTGTTTATTTGTTGTTAAAATTGATAGATTGTTGTCACATTGTGATTGTGGATGATGATATTATGTGTGTGTGAAATCTTTGCAAGATTTGGTTGTTAAACTATTAAATTTATGTATGCACACAAGGTGTTCGACGAAATGTCCGAGTGAATTTTTGTGCTTTTTTTGGCCCTTCTTTTAAGTATAGTTAGGTTAGCTTATTTGGGCTAGATTTATTATGCTTATATATGGTGTGGAACAATGTTTGAGCATTATTTGTTTAAGTATAGTTAGGTTAGCTTATTTGTCCACTTAAAATTACTTGTTAATTCACATTTCATAAGTAAATATACATTGTAAATATACATTGGTGAGTGAGATCTCTGCTAGTTATATAAGTTAAGCAAAATTTGTACTAATCACAAATGTAAGTTTACTTGTTCGAACAAGTAATATAAGTTAAGCAATTAAGAGTTTCTCCTTGTCTTCATAAACAATGTAGTCGAGTTGATGAGTTATCATCTTTGACACTAAGTTCCCCACTCTCTGTAGATTGTATTAGCGTTATACTAAAAAAATTCTTATTGTGCTTGTTTGAATGAGCTAACGATAATGTTTATAATTTACATATTTGATTATGATATTATATTATCGTTAATACAAGAGTGTGATGCATAAGTGGTATATTGAAAATTATGGATAACATGTTAAACATGAAAAATACAATTTAGGTTGTTATGTAAGTTATAGTTTGATCTTGTCATTTATGAGTTGTTATGAACAACTTCATTCATTGGTAAAAATACTAATAAACATTCGGTAGTGTATATATATATATATATATATATGAGTATTGTATAGTCGTTAAGTTTAATATAAAATTATTCTAATTGATCTGAATGTTGTTCAATCTTTATGTGTTGCCTCTGTAGAGATTGGCTACACGCGTCTCGCACGCCCGATTGAGAAGAGGGGCTGAAAACAATTCATTTAGAAACCGGTAAATTTTTTTTAATTTAACTCTTCATTCTATTCACTCACTGTAAATTTGCAACCTAACTGCATATAAGGAACAAACACAACTACTGAGTTTCTCTTGTGTCTATACGTATTTGTGTCTCTACAGATAAATACTTAAGAAGCTTCTTTACCATTTGATGGTATATTGAAAGCGGAGCGGAGAACAATTCATTTTCGAACCGGTAATATAATCTAACTTATCATTTTTCTCTTTTGTACTTTGTATTTGATTTCCACAAATTATTGGAATTTCGTTTGATGAATAAATTTGGTATATATTAGTTTGGTTTATGATTGAAATTTGTGTTGTTGAATAATTGGTGAATGCTTAATAATAGGCATGGTTGTGTCTTTTTTTTACTTTGTATTTGATTTCCACAAATTATTAAAATTTGGTTTGATGGATAAAGTTGGTATTAGTTTGATTTGTGATGGAAATTTGTGTTTATGAATGGTTGGTGAATGCTTAATAATAAGCATGGGATAGGTAAAATTATGCAAAAGTCATGCCATTTTTTTATTTTTTTAAATCTCTTCGTAATGAATATTGTTTGATGTATGTGTATATGTCTAACAATATCTAATTTTTTTTATCAGGTCTCACTACATTCAAGTCCGTGAGTCACCTCTCTTGTTTCCTGCCTTCTTCCATTACTGTTGCACTTTCCTCCTTTGTGCACAAGTAAGTAACTAAACCTTATTTTTTTTATTTAATAAATGCAATTATGTATTTAAATATAAGTGCTAGTACATAATTTAGCTTCATTCCCTATTTGTTGATGCATTTCTTTTGTAATTTATTTTGTGTTGCTCCCTTGCAGAGACATATCAGAAGTGGTATTGCTGCATCTCTCACACAGAAGCGTACCTCTCAGGAACCAGTCTCCCCTGTCCATAAATCCTTAAAAAACAAGTACGTATTTTAACTCTCGATTCTTTGTTAATCTCTAAACCGGTTTGAACTTATACAGTGGAGAATTGAAAGCGTTGATTTGATGATCTGAATTTGCAATTGGTTTTCAGTTAGCTAGTAAAGAATATATTTATTTTTAATTGTTGGTTGCTGCCATTGTTGGAATGTTTGTGGTTGTGATGACTTTGGTGAGTGCTGAATAATAAGCACGGGATGTGTACAATTATGCAAAGGTCATGCCGAATTTTTTGTAGAAAAAGTATTCGTAATATTGTTTTAAACACCGGTTTTTGTTTTAGAAGTGCAACAATTTCTTAAATTTAAAATGCTAGTTTATTTTGTGTTTGCAACCTTAGAGTTAGGCTAGACTAATTGACAATCATCCCAGTCATGCTCCATTAAGAAATAAACATGTAGTATGGAGCGTGACTGGATGTATGGTGATAGAGGCGAACATTTTGACAAAATGCTGAAAGAGTTTTGCAAAGCTGCAGTGCAACACAAGGACAGGACAAAGGCGGAGAAAATTCCATATCCTTGTGTTGATTGTGGTGTGGTTAGACATTATTCAAGCATCAACCTCGTACAACTCCATGTGAAGACCCGTGGTTTCATGCCACATTATACAAAATGGATTTTTCATGGAGAACGTGTTGAAGATAATGCTTCATCTCCCTACAGTCACGATCGGTGTAACTCAAGAACCGAGCAGACATTCGATACTACTAACGAGTCAGAACTCCCAAGCGCTTCCGGAGTCAATGTTGACAGTGAGTCGACTTATCATGATGAACAAATTGACGAGATGCTTGATAACGTTGAGGATAACTTTGTCGACCGGCCGGATGAGTATCAAAGGTTGTTGGACGCATCCAAAACGGCGTTGTATCCTACTTGCACTAAGTACACGAAATTGACAGCTATATTGAATTTGTTCAACCTGAAGGGAAGATATGGATTGAGTGACAAAGGTTTCACGGCATTCCTCGAGCTGATTCATGATATGCTACCGGATGAGAACGGTCTCCCTACGACCACGTATGAGGCAAAGAAATGGGTGTGTCCAATGGGAGTAGAGTACAAAAAAATTCACGCGTGTCCAAACAACTGTGTGTTGTACAGGGGTGAATACGAACATCTGGACAATTGCCCGAAATGTTCGTTGTCCCGGTATAAGCATAAAGATGGTGAGTACTCCTCCGTTCAGAAAAAAAGCCCTCCAGCAAAACTTGTTTGGTATTTGCCGATTATACCCAGATTCAAACGGTTGTTTGCGAATCCGAAAGATGCAAAGAACATACGATGGCATGCGGAGGGTAGAAAGAGTGATGAGAAACTAAGACATCCAGCAGATGGGCCTCAGTGGAGAAACATCAATAGACGGTACAAAGAACATTTCGGACATGAAGATAGGAATCTGAGGCTTGGGTTATGTACTGATGGAATGAACCCGTACGGCACATTGAGTAGTCAACATAGTACATGGCCTGTTCTGCTAGTGATCTACAATTTGCCCTCATGGTTGTGTATGAAACGAAAGTACATCATGTTATCTCTCCTGATATCTGGTCCCAAGCAGCCAGGTAATAGCATTGATGTGTACCTTGCCCCTCTGATCGACGATCTGAAGCTATTGTGGAATGAGGGGACCGTGGTATATGATGCTTATGCAAGAGAGAATTTCACGCTCAAGGCTTTGTTGTTCTGTACCGTCAATGACTTCCCTGCGTATGGGAACTTGTCCGGTTACACGGTTAAAGGAGCATTTGCATGTCCCATTTGCGAGGAAGACACTTGTTCGGACCGTTTAAAACATTGTGGGAAGAATGTTTATATGTGTCATCGACGTCTTCTCCCCGAAGATCACCCTTATCGAGTAACGAAGAGAAAGTTGTTCAATGGTCAAGCCGAAACTCGTGTGGCCCGTCTACCTCTGAGCTCTGAGGAAGTGTACGAAAAGGTTAAGGACATTGCAAATGTATTTGGAAACACATCAAAACCGGCGAAAAACATTTGGAAAAAGTGTTCTATCTTTTGGGAACTACCTTATTGGCGTCATATTTCTGTGAGACACTGCTTAGACATCATGCACATTGTGAAGAACGTTGGTGAGGCAGTGAGTGGGACTTTACTCAATATACCCGGCAAAACAAAAGACGGATTGAAAATCAGAAAGGACATGCAAACCATGGGTATACGAAAGGAGTTACACCCACAAGAGAACGGGAAACGAATCTACCTACCTCCTGCATGCTACACGCTCTCAAAGGCTGAAAAGATTAGTTTCTGCAAATGTCTGCACTCGGTAAAAGTACCGTCTGGGTACTCTTCAAACTGGAAGAACATTGTATCGATGAAGGATTTAAAACTTTTAGGCATGAAATCTCACGATTATCATGTACTGATGTTACATCTTCTTCCGGTCGCAATTCGAGGGATATTGCCATCTGATGTCAGAAATGCTTTAACTCGGTTATGTTTCTTTTTCAACGCTGTTTGCTCCAAGGCAATTGACGTAACGTCTCTAGATGATCTACAACGTGAAATTGTTATCACATTATGTCAACTAGAGATGTATTTCCCACCATCTTTCTTTGATATAATGGTACATCTAATTGTGCACATCGTTCGAGAGATACAGTTCTGTGGTCCGGTATACTTACGGTACATGTACCCTTTTGAACGGTACATGGGTATTCTGAAAAGTAGAATGAAGAATAGGTATCGACCAGAGGGGAGCATTGTTGAAGCAACAGTGACTGAGGAAGTCACGGAATTTGTGACCGATTATTTGAGTGAGGCAGAGTCTATTGGTATCCCAAAACCACGACACTATGGCAGGTTTAAGGGTAAAGGTGTTATTGGTAGAAAGATCGTGCAAGTTTCGCGTCTACTTATTAATCAAGCACATTTGTTTGTCTTACAACATCTTGAGGTTGTTGAACCTTATTTGGAAACCCATATGGTTGAGTTAAGGCATCAAAATCCTTTGAAAGGCCACATTTGGCTGACAAAGGAACAAAACCGAGTTTTTATCCAATGGTTCAAAGATCATGTGTTGACATTAGCATCATCAGATCCAGAAGCTGTAAGCGAAGAGATCAGATGTTTGGCAATCGGACCTGAAACTAATATTACATCATTTGAGGGGTATGATATTAGTGGGTATACATACTACACTGCACGTCAAGATGCCAAATCGATAAACCAGAATAGTGGGGTAAAAATTGAAGCTGCTGCCACTGAGTACCACAGCGGTAACCGATCTCAACCAGTTAGTAATTGGTATTATGGTGTCATCGAGGACATCTGGGAACTAGACTATGACATTGATTCCTTTCTGTTGTTTTGGTGCAAGTGGGTGGACAACCGACGCGGGTACCAAAATGATGGAGGGCTTACCTTGGTTGATCTTTCACGGTTACACGGTTATAATGATGATCAATTTGTTCTGGGAAAGGATTGCGAACAAGTGTGGTATGTTGAGGATCCGAAAGACTGCAGATGGTCTGTTGTTCTTCCAGGAAGAAGGCCGGTTGTAATCGAAAATGAAAATGAGGATAACGATGAAAATGACTGTAGAGGAAACATCCTTGTTTCCTACTGGATTACCGGATTCGATTGATGATACCGAAAACGATTTGCTCTACGCACGATCTGACCATGATGAGGGTGTTTGGGTAGAAAATATGAAATGATTTATGTTTTTGTACGTGAAAGGTAATGTTGTTAGTAGAATGTAGACTGTAATGTCATCTTAACTGTTATTGTTATGCATCATAGTATTTATGTTATGACTTTATCTGATGAAAATGCTTTGTTATTTTTTTTGCAGTGGATGATCACCCTATGGATGACCCCATTGGACGGCTTCTCATGACTGGAGAACCTGAGCCACAGCAGAATAGACCAAGTAAGCGGGTCACAAGAGGAGGAAAGAAGAAGAAGGACCAGTTAGCAGTACAGAGACTGAGGCTGGCCCTTCACAGCAGACCGAAGAGGAGTCAGTTGTCCCACCAGAGGCGAAGAAGCAAAAGAAGAGAGGTGCAACACGTGGGCTGAAGGCTAACAAGGGCCCTCCTACAAAACCGGTGGACTTCAATCAGTTCAACCAACCCCATGGTAATTGGAAGAATGACTTCACCGCTTACGGTAGCCATTTGGTGAAGTCATATTGCAATAAACCACCACAACTGGAAGCAAGTGCCTCAATCATTGAAGGATACTATGTTTCAGCGTCTTCAGGTAAATCTCTACATTATTACTATGATCTTTTGTGAAATAATAGAACATTTATGTTTACTTTACTAACTGAATGATCATGTACGTAGTCTCGTTTCTCCGTGGATCCCGCACTTAAAAAGGATGTGCTATCAGCGATGTCGAAACAGTTCCGGGACCACAAGAATAAGTTGGCTGACAAGTTCATCTACAAGATGCCTACTCCAGAAGATCCAGATGAGCCAGATCATGGTGGAGACGGTGAGAGACCACCATGGGAGGTTTACGAGGGCATAACAGAAGAGCAATGGCTACAATTTGTTGAGAGGCGTCACACACCGGAGTTCCAGGTGCACTTTATTGTCATACATACATAAATTAATCTTAATTTCTTATGTTTTTTTGTGTTCAATTTCACTTAACATGATCCCATTAATTTATGCAGGCTCTCCGTGCGCAACAACAAGCAAATGCTAAGAAGAATCTGTACCCTCACCACTTAGGTGGAAAAAGTATTGCTCAAAGGGTACCAGAATGGGAGCAAAAGGGATATCTGCCCACGGATGGCTCATTGGATGCCAGTGGCAGAAGAATGAAAGTGTGGGAGTTAAGCCACATTCCGAAGAACTCTACTCCCGAAAATCCTCAATACGATGAAGCCACGAGAGCAGTTATTGCTCAAATGGTAAGTGATATCATTTCATTTTCAGTCAAACTGTTCATTTCATTTGTATATGAACTTATGTTAAACTAATAACTGTATTTGTGTGTTGTATTAGGGTGAATTAAGCTCTCAGCTCACCCAGGGCACCTGGACCTCACAGAGGAATGATGATCCTCTTACACGCGCTCTTGGTAAGAAGGATCATCCAGGTCGTGCCATTGGGTTTGGTGGGCACGTTGGTATCCGCCAGGCATTTGGCGCACCCGGGTCCAGAATCAGCCAGGGAAGTCGATTAGCTACGAGGAGCACCTGAGAGCGTTGGCTGAGATGGAGCAGAGGATTACTCAGAACGTCGACGAGAGGATCGCTCAGGCTATATCAAGGATTCAGCCACAGCAGCATGAAAGCCAAGAGGTTTCTCGACCACCAGTTGATCAGTCACCCATTCAGCAGCAGAGTGCACCGGTAGTGAGAAGTAGTGTCCACTCGGCTGATCCGTTTCCCTATGCATCTCTAAAGGTTAGACTAACATTTCAATTGAGTACATGACGATTATGATTTTTCACTTGATCACTAATATCATCATAGAAGAATTCACAATTTTTATCTAAACAAGTTCCACATAACACTCAGGCACCCACTGAGTGCCATCTGTTTTTACAAATTGGAGTAGAAGAGGTCATGGTTGCATGGGGAAAACTTTTCCCCTCTTCCAAGTGATATTGTGCACGGTGAACCACTCCGACATTACCATGCACGAGTGCTTCTAGACGAATTTGTTGCAGAGCATGCTGACGTCGGTTTACCGGTGCCGATCCCACAAAGACCTACCTTGCGTTCTGCACAAACTGCGACAGTGCAGTGGCCTGTACGATTGGTCAGACTCCCTGGGCAGGTATTACTCTTAACCGTTGCTATAAAACTATTGGTGTACCACCTTGCATCCATATACTTAATTAGACTAATATCATAGGATATGAGCCGACCGAAGACTGATAAGGGCAAAGGAAAAAGAATTGCCACACCTGTGCAATCAAAGGCATCCACAAATTTTGTGCTTAGACCTGCTTTGGTGGAGAAGAGAATATTGGCCGGCTTGTCGACTAATATGCAGATTCTGCATTCCTCGTTGTTGCTGCTACCACCTGATTCTGATTCCCTCACTGTGGAAGATCCCGAGCGGATATTTCACTATATAGTTCAAGGAGAAGATATACATCGATTTGGGATGTATATGTCCGACTTCGAGGAGTGCTTCAGGAGGGATTGGTTGAATGTGTCGATTATCAAGTCGGCCGCCATGTGAGTGACTTCTACCTTTTATATTTTGAATTCATTAATTGGTGATGAATTAGATGTTTGAATAAAAAGTTAATGACTAATGATATTGCCTCATAGGTGGGTGCATGATAAGGCGATCAATGTCTATGAAGATCAAAGATTTGGATTCCTGTGTCCTGCTATGTGCAGTGAAGTCCAGATGACAAGTGATATGCAAGGCCTTATGCAATATATGACGAATGCCCTCTTGAATGTTCTAACAAGTCATTTATTATGCTGCCATATCATTCAGTATGATATTTGACTATTTCTCTTAGTATTATCTAAAACATATAGTTTGTGTTAGTTGCTTAATGATTTCAACACATTGTGTAATTTGTGGACAGTCGACATTGGTCATTGCTTGTGCTGGTGATGTCGAAGCACCCACGAATCTTGCAATTTGACTCACTTGGTACGGGTGCCAAGAGACCGAAGATCTCCACCGCAATACTGGGGTAATTAGTTTGTTATCGTAAACAACAATTATTATTACTTAACATTAACTGTTTCATAACTTGCTACTGATGCTTAAAACTATATATATTGCTGATGTATATAGTTCCATGAGAGCTGCATTATCTCTCCAGGGTATAACAATGAAGAGTACATCCCTTGGAACACTGTCAAGGTACTCTATTAATTGATAAATTTGTGTGATAATGTTTAAACTTGTTTATAACTGTCAATATGTGCGTTTGTATAGTGTCCGGTGCAGCCTGGGGGTTCAGAATGTGGATACTATGTCATGAGATTCATGAGTGACATAGTAGGAGCGGCAAACCTTTTACCAGAGCACTCGTTAGACAAGGTAACATTCTTTGAAAGTTTAGTTATGCTCTTTACATGTTGTTAGACTTGTACATTTTAGATTAATGTTCATTTTTTTTCAAGGCTTACGAAGAAGTGTTCAAAGGTGGTCAGTATGATGATGCTCAAATTGTTGAGATGCTTGAGGAATGGTCGGAGTTCGTCTGCACAAGTTTAATGAATTGATGATCATGAAGATGTTTTGTGAACTTTTTGAGTATGTAAATGTAACTCTGTACACTTGTGGATGTGTAATGGTAGATTTGAATTGTAATGGTGTTTTTTATTTGTAATGAAAGTGTGAATTGCATTGGTTTTGTTAACTCTCAAATTGTGGTGCGTCGTTGGTATTAATTGGGAGCTTTTATAACTTTTTAAATGTGTGCTGGAGCTCCCTGTGTGGATGAAGCTTTATTACAGGTCTCATTGAACAAATGCGGTGATATATATATATATATATAAGCTGGATGGAAAAAAAACAAAAAAAAATACCCCTATCTCGGCGGTTCTTAGAGAACAACCGCCGAGATAGGCCCCTGGGATTGACCGATGTGGAGATTGACCATGGTCTATCTCGGCGGTTCTTAGAGAACAACCGCCGAGATAGACCATGGTCAATCTCACCATCGGTCAATCCCAGGGGCCTATCTCGGTGGTTGTTCTCTAAGAACCGCCGAGATAGGTACATCTAGTTCGGCGGTGCTCATTTCGGCGGTTCACAACCGCCGAAATAGGCCCATTGGAACCGCCGAAATAGGCTCTTTTTCTACTAGTGCGTTTTTCACTTTTTAAGCGTTTCTTACTTTCTTTTGGATTTATCTTTCCTCACCAATATTACTTAGGCGTTATTAGGCCCTTAAATACGTATTAGAATAATCTTAATCACTATATTTAAGTTCGGGGTATTGACTCATTTATACTTGTCTAATACCAAAAGTCATACATTCTTCCTCCTTACAATTCCCAAATAAATTACTCAAGAAATCTACATACCATACTATGCCAATGTACCATAATTACTCCAATCCGCCTTACATCCACCATCCAGTTTTACTCTACAAGGTTTATGCATACATACAGTGCAAAGCTATCCCCAAAGCAATGCAATACACATTACAATCCCGCCGGCACTCAGGTCATCTAGACACAGGACTCCTCTATGTCCCGCTGCCCTTGGAATAATACAATATGATACACTACTATCGTTCTCTGGTATAAGCTTCTAACAAATCCTCATCCTCCAGTCTTGAGGGAATTTCTTTCACGATTACTTATTAGAAATTTTCTAAAACATACAACTCCAAATTCCAATTTATATTCATTACTTCTATCTTATGTGTGATTCTTGTGACCACTTGAGGGGAGCTTCGAGAATCGTTCGACCCTGATGTGATCAGCATCAGTGTTGAACTATCTTTCCACCCCAATTTGTGTTCGGTTTCCCTTGATCTGATCAGGTTCAAGTTCGACTTCCCACGTCAGTTACAAACAATCAAATAATTCAATTATTTCCACTTTCTATCTTTTACTCTCTCTAGTCGTGATTACGAATTCATACATCTCCAAAGGGTGGAATTCAGTCCATCGATCATCCTCACTCTACTTCCAAATGCTTTACTTCGAGATTCAATGCCTAAGTGCTCATTTCATCGACCTTCGCTACTTTCATTCACTACTCATATAATCTAACCAAGGAATACAATACTTAGGAAATTTAGTCGTCCACAATTTACTTCCGATGACTTACCTACGAATACACTACTCGTGGGTTCCATTCATCTACTACTCTCAATCAATTCATACTATTTCTTTAAGGGCTACAATACTTGTGGACCTCCGTCCACTACTCATTCTCAATTCCTCAAAACAATCACCCAGGGAACTCAATTTCCTCTAGGTTCTACATCGGTTTTATACCGACTCATGTTATGGTATTTGCATCTCTCGTGCCTAATTACCACAATTACAATATGAATGAATACGTATGTTTATTTAACATAGGTACCAATCATCAATTCGATTCTCATTTGTGCTATGCACATTATATTTTATGTGTTTTATTCATGAAACTTACATTATGCGGTTTTCGCTCTACGCCCCTTAAAAGGGATTACGCCCACGCAATCTACCATATGTTATTATTGAACATTGGTTTACTAAGTTCGGGCATGCTGAAGTATTTTAGCTTCCCTACGGTTTATTATATAATGTACTCTAGTCAAAGGGGTCTTAACCATACTAATGGTTCAGTCCCTGCACCAGGAATTCCTATTGGAGTCTATTTAACTCATAACAAATTTGGTTCCAGCCTATCAGGCTTCAAGGCATTGATAGCCATTATCTCATACTTACTAGGTGTATTAACCTTCTCAGCTAGGGCCCACTAGCTTCTACTGCGCGACCCTGATAACCTTAGTGCTTAATTCGCTCTTTGGTTATTCTATATGTGCTACTCATCGCCTTTTTATCCCTTTATTGTGGGAATAAGGTTTATTAAACAAGTGTGGTATTCTTTTACAGTGCTTGAACTCAATGAGTTTTAGATTTATAACCAGCTCTCTGGCAATCTATTATACATACTGCTCGTACTCCACGATTATTCGCTAAATTCCTCCGACTTATTGTCGGGCGAGGTTAAGTCACCACTTAGTTGTAGTGCTTCCTCTGTTGTCACTAGCTTCTGAATCATATCAGTTCTTCTGGTTCAGTACAAGTGTTCTTTACTTGTATGACCTTGCATTTTCTATGTGTCGGTCCTAGTGACTTTCTTAAGTCTTCTTTCTCCTTCTATTCCACTGGAATTCAGATCTTGTGATTGTTAGTGTGTTTTACACTCTTCGTGCTTCTTTGGCCTTAGGCCGCACGGTTTGTTTCTAGGCTTTTGCTTAACTAGCTACTGCCATGTTCGTTGGTGAAGTGAAGGATTTACTATGATTTACATTTCCTACATTCCTAGCTATCCCACTTGATCATTAGCTGCACAAGTGCAATACCAAAACACTCAGTCATACAGAGTGCAGAGGCGTAAACGCTTGGCAGTAAATCTCTCATGTGATCGCATAGGAATAAATTCTTCTGCCTGTCTTCTCGTACTTACAACTCCATGCCATTGTCTAACTACTTCCTCGTAGCGGTCACTTGTTGCACACCGTATTCTTACTCATTATACAATATCGTTCTTACGGTCTCCGTTACTGTGGTAGCTTATCTTTACTCATTGTCGTTGTCGTTGGCACCATTTTCTTACGGTGTGAATACACCGAGGGTTTCCTCTGTTCATGTGTATGACGGTTGTCGTAGCATACCACAATGTTACTATCTTCCCAATGTGGAGGTGTTTTATTTCAATTTAGGTTTCATGTGTAGGTTAGCTTACCTCACATCATTTCATCCATTATGATAGAATTTACCAAGTATCTTGGTTGACCAAGGATGAAGTAATTTATCGGGTTTTAAGCTCCCTCGAGCATTAGTCATTGGCTCTAGCTATGCAGTTTTACTTTTGTATGTACATCACCGGGACATCCCAAGAAACTTCAAGGGTTTCTGGTCCCGTTCTCTAATTGAAGAGTATTTCACCACTGGTAAGTGAAGGTTCTTGTTGAGGGGTGTGTTTCCACCCATAAGTCTCATGACGAGGTCTCTATGTTAGTATTCATACAATGGTTCACCATATGCTTGGGTGCATATGGAGTGTACTTACTCCTTCGAGTCTTTATGTTCTTTGAGCGATATGCTTCTACAATTCACATTATACACATCCTGTGTTCTTAAAGCCTCTTTCTAGGCGTAGTGGTTTGGAAATCTCATTTTCTTATTCAATCGCCTATTGGAAATATCTACATGCACAAGCTTTGTTGTTATAGTAGATGGAAGCCTTTCTAAGGGTTCACATCACCACCACATTGGTGTTCTTTGGCTAACGAGGGGTACTTTCCTTCGGGTTTCTGTAGTGTCCAAGTGTGGACTAGGCCATTGTTGGCGTTATTACGATTCCTATGCTTCTGTGTTACCATTTCTACAGAAGGCATGAAGGGAAATTAAAGCTTGTCAACTGTATACTAGACTGATGCTCTAGTGACAGTGACACTGAGGTAGCCATTACTCCAAGCCACTCATTATGTTGAGCTCGATTTGGTGGTTCAGTTGCCGATATATTTGTCGTATGAAGCAATATTTATTGCAAGTCTTGTTATTAAATGGTGTGGGTTTTGCAACCGTTTAAGTTTACACACGTAGTTGGTTTATGGCTTTTAAGCCAAATCGCTACGAGTTGTGCTCTTTGCAAGCTGCTTATACATGTTTGTACTCCTTGTATACCCCATAGGTTGGAGGTATTATTGGGCTCCATGGTAAGTCGTGGCATCACCCTTCCGTTCATAGGAGATCCTTTAGGCAATCTGGTGCTAATCAGTGCCTTTTTGTAATTTAGGGTATTTCCTGTTAAGTGAAATCCCTTCGGTGTCCTAACCGAGTGTTCGTTCCAGCTTCCGTGCTCTTATCATGATGCTTTGTTCGACTGTTGTTAATTCAGACACCCTTCCAGGATTGCTCCTGGGTGTTGTCGGTTACGCCGTTTCATCTGGCTAGTGTTTATGAAAGGTTATGTCTACTATACCGCCTTGTGGTATTGTATTGAGCTATCCCTTTTAGGGTTATAACATCTCCCGTTCTTGGGTAGACTGTTTATACTTCCTCCAGGTATTCTTGACTAGGTTTAGAATTCCTCTCCACTGATGGATTATGCTCCTTGGTAGTCTTTATATTTGTTTTTGGGAATTTCGTCCCATTTGTTGAGCATCGTTGTGTTCACATTAGGCATTTGCCTTACTGTGTTCAGGCTGGGTATACTTTCCAGCTGTCATGTATTTGCTTGAAGTCTTTGAGACATATCCAATGTCTATGCTTACTAGTCTGTGCTCTTTGCGCTTCTTAGTCCTCATTCCTTATCTTCAAATGGATTCTCTGAGTTCCTTTATACTTATTACTTAGTTGAGTTCCTTCTCCTTGATCGTTTGAAGTGTCCAGTTGTCCTGGTTTGAACTTACTGATGGTCCGTAGAACGGAGTTGACTACTTCCCGTGTTTCGTACACTACATGTATACATACGTGGGGTACCTTGTTGACACGTTACCACTTACCCGACTATCTGCCAGGCCCGCAAGCTCCTTCGGAGTGCGATCGTCCCACATCCCGTAATTGGGTACACTCATAGTGTTCGTCACACGCCTAGGTGAAGTATTCTATTGTCAACTCCTCTTGTATCATTCTATGATACTCACCGTAATTCTGTTGGTTTGGTTTTAAAATCCTAGGTTATAAAAGAAAGTTGTGGTTTTGAAAGAAAACTTTTGGTTTTAAATTATGGTTCGGTGTTAAAAGAAGTTCTTCATGGCATAGCCATGTTTGAGGCCTTGACCAGGTCTAGCTTCTCGTTGACTGGTATGTCCTTTGTACAATGGTCGGGCCGTCAGGCCTCTCCAAGTTTTCATTCTTTCAGTTTTAGGATGTGTGATCCTGTAGTCGTTTCATTGCGGTCACGATACCTTACTAAGTACGTGTGGTGTGTTAGGGTTACTCTACATGTTTCTGTTCTTACTACACTTGCCGTGGCAAGTGCGTGGTACTGATGGTTTTTGGACAAACCTATACCGATCACGGTATGGTTTCCATTCATATTTGGTAGTCTTGTCGACTCTTCCCTTGATCTTATTGATCTATGTTTGGGATACTCGATCTTTTAAGTGATTCCTCAGTGATCTTGACATGGCTGTCGTGATCGGGTACTTCTCCAATCCTTGGAGATCCTTATTTATTTGGTTTTGTGTGTTTCCTTGTTGCTCGTTCCCACACGTTTACCGTGGTTATTGAGTCATAGCTTGTTTAGGCACTACTCCTGTAGTCCTGTCGGTTTATATCCCGTTAATGTTCTTGTAGTTGTCTGAGCTATGTTGGCCAGGTATTGTAACCTTCTTGGCGTTGTAATGTTGGAGTTATCCATTCCCGACCATGTCCTTAGTCAGCTAGCATACCGTTGATGGTGCTACTTAGCTATTACTGTCCCGTAGACTTATGTCTCGGGTTTGTTTCTGTTCCTTTTACCGCTCTGTTGCACGCTTAGTGCTTCTTTTCCTGCTGCTGGTTGACTAGCCAGGTTCACGACTGCTAAGCATGTCGCCCCATGTTGTTGTAAGTTGTATCCTCTTTATGGCTGGAGTGCTCAATCTACCGCTATTAAGTGCGGTTATTGTTTTTCAACCGGGATCCATTTGCGGGACTTTAATTCTTGGAATCTACTATATGTCAGTTCTTGTTTACCGTACGGTGGTTTCATAACTGCCAGATCGGGTTTTCCCGAGTATAAGAGGACTTTCCTTCTCTATGGCGTCCTTTCCCAAGTTATACAATGGGGGTTGCGGAGGGCGGGTCCGATGTTGTGGGTATCCGGTACTCACCGGGAGTTCCTAACTAGCGTATTTCTAACGCTATCACTCAGCCCTTAGCCCTAAGCTTCTAATTCCTAACTCGGTGTTTCCAGTCATCAGAGCGATACTTCGCTCTGATACCACTTTTTGCTACACCCTTGCCGCTAATACTGTCATTACCGTCCAAACTCCTCATACTTTCATACTCACACAGCGGATACTTACTTACACCACGGAGGGTGATACAATGTTGTTAGCCACCCATGTGACCAACAAGGCTTACTACTACATACAGCATCGGTCTGATGGACCGGAATATCCGAGTACTACACAAATACAGTACATGCTCCCATTACTTGCCAAGTACTACAATTTTCCTTTCATTACAATGCTCCATAAATACATTACAACATAATACACCGAGTTTACAAAGATCCTAATACAATTACAAATACCACCATTCTTTCAAGTTTATACATACTCAATAAGAGTCTACCATCTACCCATTCCTCACAAGCTACTTACTTTCTGAGTACAAGGGGTGTACCACTTGGTACACTTCTAGATCGAAGGCTACGAGCCTTATACCGTTTGTTGCTAACTACACTACCTTTCCAGCTATCTAAGCATAACCGCCGGTCTCTTACCATGACGACGTCTGCTTCGGTACCTGTACAATAAAAATATTACCCCTAGGGGCTCAGCTTACGCTGCATATGACTTCCGCATACCCCGCGTACTAGCGAGGGTACGCCGACTACTTAGGTCGAATACATGTGATTCATTTTGTTCATACATACATGCATACATGCTTTCATACATAATACTACAATACTACACAAGGAATACATACATACACTTAAATACATCAAAGGAAGACAATACAAGTCAACCAATACTTACTTACCTTTCCCGAAATACGCATACACAATACATACGCAATACATACACAATACGCAATACTTGTTAGCTCCATTTGTCCACCGGGTTAATCGGGTGGAGATTACTCTTTTACTCGGGGTCAATGACTTACACCAGCCAAGACCATTACTCATACAATACTTTACTTACTTACTACTTACTCAAGTTAAGTCATCGGGACCTCCGGGCAGGGACTACACCGTCCCACCACCGGGCTTTACTTGGCTCACCAATCCAGGATGCTACCCATTTAAGGGGTTTGGGCCGTGGAAAAGTTTAAGAGTCAGGAATCGGATCCAACCTCTTGTGTCTCCTCATCCTCACGCATGGCTGAAACTATATCGGACTTCTACTCATTCCAATTTACTCAATACTTACGTTAGGAGTTAGGTAGTTAGGAATAAGTAGAAGTCAACGCATCCAAGCCACACACAAATACATTACTTACCTCCACACCCATACAAGCTACATTACATTACACAAGTATACTACAGGGTACATACACACTTATCTTCATCCATTCATTTCATGAATTATACAAACTATTTGTTCAAGACAAATATATCAAGAACAATATAAACAAGCACAAGTAAGTGCAATAAAGTCTGATTCATGCATTTATCTTATTTAGGTGATCAAATAAGCACACAAATCGGGGTAACCAGGTTAGGATACAGAGCATGAAGAAATCATACCTTTCACCGATGATTTTGGACTCACCGACTCCTCTTCGGTGTTCAACTATTCGAATCCTATCACATACATGCAGTTGGGTGGTTAATTATTTATAATTAACCCTACTCGTTACTTTTCTAAAGTTTCCCGGTTTATACTTATTAATTCCTTGTTATTCAAATACATGTACTTAAGTTACTTACTTAAAACTATTTTCTAAGCTTGTTTATAGCCTTAATGACCTTTAAACATCATTAGTCATGTTTTAATTATCTTATACCATCATTACCCTACCTTAGATTAGCTTTAAAACACTTTCTGTGAAGATTTTTAGGTGGTCCGGGTAACTGTCCGGGTTTACAAACCCGGACCACTACTTTGTAAAAACTCTCGGGTATAAAAAATGACTGGTCCGGGTTTGTGTCCTACTTTACAAACCCGGACCACAAGGTTGCAATTCTCTCGGGTGACATTTAGGGGTGGTCCGGGTTAGTGTCCTGGTTTGTAAACCCGGACCACTCCTTTGTTATAACTATATGTCGCCTTTTATAGCTGGTCCGGGTTTCTGTACTGGTTTACAGACCAGGACCAGGTGCAGTTTTGAAAAATATTTATGTTTTTGAACTTGTTTCAACTTCAAGTTTCTACCAATCTCTTCCCTAATATTCCTACATATAATCTAGCATGTTTTAACATTTATTAAGCACTTTAAGCTAGCCTAATCCATCCTCTATATCCCTCTGTCAATATCTGTTCACTTACAGATTTTTTTCCACTACAGTTTTCTCCTGTTACAGTTTTTGTTCTTCTACACATACTACAGATTTTTCCTTTCCTCTTCCCACTAATCCTATGGATCTTTCATTTCCTCATTTGCATTATAATCAACCCAAGTCTTACCCAGCACAATACTCACTTTACTCAATCTGTTTTCAAACTACTACAACTGGTCACTTAAACTCTCCAAATACACCTAGTTACTACCTAGGTTATTTCCTCCTCTTACTCAACTAAGTCCTCCAATTTTCATACAAATTTGGGCAGAGGTTCCCCTATATTTTTAACATTGCCCACATACATATCAGCTCACAAATTCTCATTCATACAACCTGTTTATTCAAGACATTAGTACTCACATTCCAACTTCACTACTACACAACAATTCCCTGCACATACATATCCATTACCCAAAGTTTTCCCAAGCTTTTAAACATCATTTAAAACCTTCAAAAATGTTACATTACCTTTCCTCATTATACTACAACATACTTATTACTCATTTCCATATACACTACTCATTTCCAATACTCAAAACTGTTACACTACACCATACAAATCTAGCTCAAGGTAAGGCATTTACCTTGTGATTTTAGTTTCTCTTTCTTTCTTCCCCTTCTCTTCCTTTATTCTTTCTTTTCCTTCCTTTCCTTCTTGTTCTCGGTTTCAAATGGAGTCCACACTCCAATGCTATAGCCCATACCAATACACAAATTCTAGCTTAGCAATTCATCCTTAAACTAACCTAGGGTTTGTACATGTTTAAGGTTTTTAAAAGAGTATTACCTTCCAATGAGTAGATGGAGTTCTTGTTTAGCAAGAGAGCAAGATTCCAGCACCAATGGGGAGCCAAAATCGGCTGGAAAACAAAGCACAAGACAAGGCTAAGTTTTAAATTTTCGTTTTGTCAAAAGGAGCTAGAGGAAGGTGGGGTTTCAAGACTATTTTTACCTCAAAATGACAAGGAGATGAAGGTGCTTCTAATGGTGGTCTTCAAGCTCCAAACAGCACACCCATGGAGATGAAAATGGGTGTTTTCGGATTTTGAAAGGAGGAATGTGTTCTCCTTGATGAGAGGATTCCAATGGTACAAGTTTTGTAATTTTTGGAGAAGATTTGAGTAGTTAACAAGAGGAGAGAAGGAGGGAGTTGTGTGGGATATGGAAAATCGCCATGGCTGTCACAAGAGGGAAGAAGAGAGATCAGAGAAGAAGGAGGGAGTGCAGTACGTGAGGGAGTGAGGGGGTAGAGGAGAGAGAGTGCCCAACTCCCCTTTTTCTTTATTTTCTTCTACTTTATGGGTTTGTCTTTTAGCATGTTAGGAAAACAAAAGAGAGTGTGAGAGGGAGAGGGGCAATCGGCCACCTACAGCACACACACAGAATTTTTGCTTTTTATTTGTAAAAGTGGACACATTAATTTTTCTTATTTACATTCTTACCCCACAACTTCCCGTTTTTGACAGTTTTTACTATTTCTTCGTTTAATTGATTTTATTGGTTCTAGACCTTCATTAATGTTTATTAATGACTATTTGGTTGACCAAAATTGTTACGAGTCTATTTGACCCGCTTAAAGTCACGTTTTCCCGGTTTCCTCGAAAAATGCGCTTTAAGGTTCCTTTGTGGTTTTAATCCATTTTAAGGATCCGTTTTCTTCGGGATTTGTTCCCATATATTATTTAGGCATTATTAAGCCCTAGGAATCCACATAATACTCTAGCCGAGGTCTTGTACCTCCTATGGATATTTAACGCTTATTTAGCGTTTTTCGTTTTTTAAGCGTTTCTTACTTTCTTTTGGATTTAGTTTTCCTCACCAATATTACTTAGGCGTTATTAGGCCCTTAAATACGTATTAGAATAATCTTAATCACTATATTTAAGTTCGGGGTATTTCATCTGCATAGCAAAAGAAGGAATGACCTGGAGCGCACTCATGATAAGCCCCAGACAGCCAGCTAGAGCTATCCTACCCAACCAAGCGTAACCCGCTACCACATCCGATCCACCACAAATCCGAGGGCCTTCATCTTAGCCTTCCCTAGCCGAGTCGGCAAGCCCAAATATTTTTGGATTGAAGGGACCTCCTCCACCTGAAATAGAGAAACTAGTTGTCTCCGCCTCCTCTCCTCCATACCCCTACTAAACACCAACTCTGACTTGCATGATTAATCACCTCACTCGAGGAAGACGCAAACGCCGGCAAAGCAACCTGAACCCACTCCGCCTGTTCCACCTCCCCCGAACCAAACAAAACACAATCATCTTCAAAGAACATATGACTAATCGTTGAAGCTACACGAGCCACCCGAGCCCAGACAGTAGCCCAGAACCCTCAAAAACGTGAAGGACTGACTCCATACACAAAATAAATATGTATAGCAAAAGAGGATCTCCTTGTCGAATACCCCGCATAGGACCGAAAGACATACCTGGTTGCCTATTAACTAGAACCTCCATAGATAGGGAGGAAATACAACTCATCACATGCTTCCTCCACTGCAAAAGAAACCTCATAGACTCCAAAACAGCATCCAGGAAGTCCCACTCAAGAATGTCATAGGCCTTAGCCACATCAATCTTTAACCCATAATACCCTACCTTTGACTTTGCCCAAGACTACATAAAATGGAACACCTCATTTGCAATCACCACATTATCCGTGATAAGGCGCTCTAGAACAAACGCCGACTGCGAAGGCGAAATCAACTCTGGCAAAATAGGCTTCACACGATTCGCAAGTACCTTTGTGATCAGCTTATATACCACATTGCAAAGCGAGAATGGCTGAAAATCACATATACTCACAACCACCTCCTTCTTTGGGATTAGAACTACATGAGTATAATTCAAACCAAAATAAAGAGGGCCTTCATTCAGAATCTTGAGCACCTGATCGGTAATGTTTGCTCCGACAATATGCCAAAATTTCTTATAGAAGAAAACATTCATACCATCCGGCCTAGGAGCCTTGTGATCCCCCATTTAGTGCAACGCAACCCAAACCTTCTCCGCTGTATACTCTCGCTCCAGCCAAGCAACATGGTCCGGACTCACCCTCCAAGAAATAGACGCTAACAGGTGAGCATCCACCCGAGGAGAAGTTCGAAACAGATCCACAAAATAATCCTTTGTCACTTCATGAATTTGGCCCTCCATGGATACTACCTCCCCATTCGCAGAATATAAAGCAGAAATATAGTTCCACCTCCTCCTCACTGAGTCACGTGAATGGAAAATTTTAGTATTACGATCCCCACCTCTCAACTAATCCTGTTGGGCCCTCTGTCTCCACGTAGAGTCTCACTGCCACAACACATTCTCATGTTCCCCCTAAGAAACTCGCGCCGATGCACCAAACCCACCGAATGCCCTCCCTCTTGCAGGCTAGAAAGTTGTCGCTCCAGAACATCCCTTCTCTTCTCCAAATCACTAGGGGACCATCGAAAACAAGCACACAGTCTCTCACCACAAAACCTCAGCCTACATGAAAACTTCACAATCCAAACAATCAGGGATGGAAAATTGTAACATTATGTGTCAATTGACACACATCAAATTTATAATTAGGTTAAAATATATTTTTATGCTATAAGATCATGCTTAATTAGGGGTTTGACACCCTTGTGATAATTAATATAAGATGAATTTAAATATGACTAATTCTAATATTTTTTATTTTTTTAATAAACTCTCATTATATATGTAAAATAAATTGTGTTGAACTTAAGCTAGTGGATGCCTTAATTATAGTTATATATTTTAATTATGGTTGTGTTCGATAAGATGCGGAAAAAACTTGTGAACTTTATGAAGCTATAAATTGACATTTGTTGTTGATTTATTTGTCATTTTTCCTTGCTTTAATTAGGCCCCACAACTATACTCACAAGAGGATTGTTCTTAGGCGTAGCAAATGCTGCGTTTACCATTAAGCTCCCATCCAACTCAATATCAAACACGCTCTAAATCTTTTTTCCCTCATTTCCTTTATTTTATTTTCCTTAAATTTTGATTTGTTATACACTTTGACCTTTTCTACCTCTGAAACCAACAAATACACTAAGATTAATCACTTAATTTGTTACATCTTAAAAATACAATTTTCATTTGGTTTATTTAATAATGTGAATGATTTTTTATTATTTGATCAAGAATGTTTTTTTTACTATTTCTAATGGTATAATTGAAATTTATTTATATGCATAAATTACACTATAGTGTTTATTATCATAACCAATGATAATGTCGCTAATATCAGTTTATACAAAAATTAGTGTTTAATTTATATAAGTTATATGTTCGAAACACCTAATTCAAAATTTGGGATCCCCATCATAAACAACCTACCACATCACAACAAATATATATTCATACCTATCCCCAGAAGTTTGCACATACACGTTGCATAGCGCATAACACACCACCAGCTCCCAACATCCACAAACACCGGTGATCCTCCAGCACTACGTAGCGTCGCCGCCTGTTTCTTCGAGTTTGACTGTGTGAGAGGAAAAACTAAAGACGCGGGAAAGCAAGAACGACAACGGTTTTTTTTTTACTCGTTTAAAACGTGATACAAAGATTGTTTTGTTGGGCCATAGATCCTTTTTTGCTGGGCTACCAGAAGTGAAAGTCTGGGCTGATCAATTTGAATTTTGGGTTAAATAAGGTTTATGTTTCTATTTTCTTTTAGTAACTAGCTTAGTGTTGTCTTGTAATTTGTTTCAGATAGAAGTCAATATAATAAACTTGCAAATAAATAAAATGAGTTAGTTTAATGTGGTTTTCGTATGATAATTTAATTTATCGTATAAGAATTTTGCCTAACAATTTAAGGTATCGTTTTATTAAAGAATATCTTTGTTTCTCTAGAAACTTTAGAGTACAATTTAATATTTAAAATAGCATTTTTTTTAAATTGTTAAACCAAATTTTTTTAATTTAACAATTTAAAAGATTAAAAGCATTGGAAATTTCCATAAAATAAACCACATCTTAGTAAAGAAAATAAGGAACTTTATTTTTAATTTACTTAACCTAGCCTTTGAGCTTAAATCTGATAAAAAAATTAATATTAGGTAAATATTAGGTGAAGAATCTGATAGACAGCTGTAGGATAACATTTTTTGTTTAATAATGATCTTAAAGAAAGATGAACCCAATTTCACCCTTATACAACTAGGATTAAACTAACACCATTAAACTAAATTAATCAGCTAATCATATTTTAGTACGTCAGTGTAAAAGCTCAAAACAGAATACTTATCTAATTTTTAAATGTATCACAACATATTCGTGATTAACTTGTCTAGAAAAATTCAAATTTTTGGTTAATAATGGTGAAAAATGGGACTAATATTTTGCAAGATTTAGCTGCTTAAATGTACTCTTTCGCTTAAAAATATAGTAGAAGAATAAGAAGAAAAAAACATCTAATATATTACTACCAGATAAGAATAGAGTACGAATTCGACGTTTACATCGGAGCAACACTACAGTGAGAAGTCTATGACATTTGCACACAATGATTGGTTGAAAATAATGAAAAGGAAAAATATGAACACGATAAGGTGCTGACAAAATGACCATGCCAACTAATTAACAAATGTATAACTAACATATTTTATTTTCTACTTTTTTAAGTTCGTAAATCTAAAAAGTGTTATATTTTGCTAAATATAAATCTGAAAATTGCAGTTTTGCTTATTATTATTTGATCTCTTTGAAATAAGACATTTAAATGAACTAAACTTTTACATCTTTTAGCATGTAGTTATATTGTAAAATTTATGCTGAAGATAAATAAAATATACATTTTTATACATATGGTACATTTATTTTCCTTTCATGTTGTAGGATCGTTGGGAAGACTCAAAACATTTCAAGGTGTGAGTCTATGAAATAGTTTGACTCTATCGTACTAATAATGCAGAAGCAGTCAATCGAACTCAACCAAATACACAATATAAGTTCTTTTATTTCTTTGTAAAATAAAACAACTTACATTGCCCACTAAGCAGAAAGTATCTACTTAGTGAAACCTCACTCACTTATTCAACACAATATCTAATCAGTACAGTGGCAAGTGTGATGAGATTAGGACCTAGTACCTACCTAGAATGACTTTGATAAACGCAGACTGAAACTAGTACTTTTCTTTCACGAATACAAGCAAAGCTCTCTCTAAACAAATCTTTGAATAATAATTCTCTCCAGAAAAGCATGACATGAGAATGAGACTTAAGCTCTTTTATATAGCTACTCAAAACTGAACGTTGAGAAAAGGTAGTTCCACAATTTTAGGAACTGACACCTCTTCCCTTGAAATTCGGACTCAGGATGTCAAGACTTCTAATAGTGCTCTCGATTGCATAAATTTTGGCCCAAGGATGATAGTTGATGACCGTTGTGGTTTAGTGATTGTTGCTCCTTAAATTTCACAACTAACGGATGGACTCAATCGATTCTTTAGCCAGGATTGACTCTTTCTAATCCGTGAGGCTCGATTGAATTGATCGGCCGACATACTCTATCTCATCAACACTTTATGCTCTAACAGTTTCCCCCTTGTTTATGATGATAGCAAAATCCTCGAAGTTAATCCCGAATGAGTCAATCCTGCAAGACAAGACAAGAGCAAAAAACTTTGGGGAACCGACCCTGTCGAAGTTCCCCCTTAATCGAAGCAGATAGATAGAGTGACTCATTCAGAGTTCCCCTTGAATAGATGAGCACAATATAGGCATAGCTGATAGCACAAACAACTAAGTGAAGTTAGAAGAATTATATACCTAGGTTAGGAAACTGCAAACAACATAAACTAGTACCAACAGAGGATAGCATAGCAGAATAATCCAATACCAAAACACTTAAACTACGCCAGATAGTATAAATTCTAAAGCAGCAACAAAATAACCCGTTCACACAAGACGGGTTTCACCACTTCCCCCTTTTTGCGATCATTAGAAGGGGGAAGCTTGTAGAGTAGTGAGAGTCTTAAAGATGTTCACAAAACAAACAAATAGTGTTTAAAAACCCACACACATCCTAGTTCCTAACACACACTACAGACACACACATCAGCGGCTGCCATGGGGCAGTAGGCTTCAAGGTGGAGATTTAACAATGGCTAAGATATCCAGAAGTTGTACTTGTAGTGCCGAGACAGCAGTTAGTACATTGAGTCTATCCAGTATCACGTTATTTCCTACAGCCAAGTCACCAACCAGCTGAAGGAGTCTGTTGATCTTCTCCTCAAGCCGAAGGAGCCAGTCCTGATCAACAGTAGGGGGAGTCGATGGAGTAGTAGTATAAGTTGATGGAGCAGGAGTTAGGGTGGAAACAGGAGAGCCTTGTCAATAGAAGTCAGGTGGTTCAAGTACTTGTGGTTGATGGTGTCGATCTCCTTAATGAACTCAGCTTTGGTGGCACTAAGTGGTGCTTTTAAGTGTTTAAAAATTTGAGGAGCCAAAAGGTGTAACCTAGATAATGTCTAGACGTGTCGACAGAGTGTGCCATGTGATTTAAGAGTAGAAAAGGTAGATTGGTTCTATGACGGTGAAAAATGCAGTACATTATGAACAAGTCTAGGGAGTTTTCTGTTTGGTTCCCCTCTTTACGAGGGACAAGACACTTAATGACCAAAATGTGAAAAAGTTGGTGAAGAACAGATAAGTTATCCCGAGGGATTGGGGAACGCACTTTTCTTTTAGAGGAGAAAAACTTTTAGATTTTGGTGGGGTGGACACCAGCAATATCAGGAATGACTCCTTTATCATAAAACGCCAAGCCCTCATTAGGAACAACAAGAATATCACAAAGTGTGTTGGTATCAAAGAAAATGGGGGTAGATTTGACCAAGGACTGTGCAATACCAGTGCGGATAATATGATTTTGATAAAAGTCTAGGGTTTCTTGTGGGTACCACTCCATAACCCTCGAAAACAAATGAGTCCATCCCTGAACCTCCAAAAGACTAACAAGTTCGCCTAGATGATTTTCTCGAGCCCATGCAAGATCCAAAAGTTTGCCTTTAACAAGATTGTGTTCAGATGTAGAGTCAAAAATCAGATCACTCTGTTTGAAGATGTCGATCTTTACAGTGCGGCACGAGGATTTGAAGGGAGAGCGTCTGTGAGATCTTGTATGAGCAGAGGTGGTGCCAGTTGATGTATCATGGCTCGAAACCTTGACGAGTTGCCTGACGCGAGCAGACGACACCAAAGAGGACTCATTCGTCTTAAAAGAGACAGTTTCAGTGGGAGCGAGAGAAGCTTTTTGTCGAGAACGAAGGACTCGTTTTGGAGCTAGGTTTGGAACAGTGGAGAAGTTTCTTACGGGATTTTGGCTTTAGGGACGGTGGTGGGGTTGGTGTGGTAGGTTTAGCCTGTTCTGTGATCTCATCTTGAATGGTTTCAGGGTTAGGGTTACCGGGTTGTGACGAGGGAGTGGTATCGAGCTTTGAGGATGGTGGCTTAATTGCAAGTGAGGGTCTGCATGGGGATAAAGGTAGACGTGGGGTCTGGTCTGCGTCATTGAGGAGAACCTCAGTATTTGCGGCTGAGGGGGTGTGAAAGGGAGTGGTGGAGGCGTGGCTATAGTGGAAGTGGGTGAGGGTGACAGAGTTATGGTGGGGTAATATTTGGTGTGGATTTTGCCTTGAGAAAGGCTTGGAGGCACGGTGGGTCGTAAAAGATTTCTGTCAGGAATTTTATGCCATTGAACACAATATCGTCGGAGGGTAAGGCCATAGTTGATCAGAGATGGAAGTAGGAAAACAGAAGGTTTGAAAAGCAGAACAGAGCAGGATGGCAACGAAAAAGGTGGAAGAGAGTGGAGAGCGGGTGGAGTGTTGTAATAGGTAAAATAAGCGTGAAAATGAAATTTTGCAACAAACGGCAAGGATCGCAGGGATGGGTAAGGATTGCTGACGTGTGTAGATATAGGGTGAAAAAAGGAAAAAATGTATGCAAGCAACACAGTATGTCAAAATGTAAACACAGATTAACTCAAACTAACTACAAGCATTACCTTTTAGTGAGTGTGTCCAGGGAAAAGGAGATATGACCGTCTCATGTGGATTGGGTCATTTCAATTGCTGATCTAAGTGCCTTAAATCTGGCAGTAGGAAGTGGTTTGGTGAAGATGTCTGCAAGTCGGTCTTCTGTGGGAAAAAAATCAAGTTGTTTCAGTTTCTTTTCAACACCGTCTTTCAAGAAGTGAAAGTGTATCTCACTGTGTTTAGTTCTTGAGTGGTGAACTGGGTTTTCGGAAATTTTGATTGTACTTATGTTGTCACAAAAAATAATAATTTTTTCTTAAGCAATGTGATAGTCCTCTAATCGTTGTTTCATCCAAATAATTTGAGCACAACAAGCTGCGGTAGAGACATACTCTGCCTCAGCTGTGAAGAGCAACAGAGTTTTGTGTTTTGGAGGACCAAGAGACTAGACATAGGCCAAGGAATTGTGCATTACCAAATGTACTTTTTCGATCTTGGAGGGAACCTACAAAGTTAGAGTCACTAAAGCAGTTAAAGTAAAGATAGGGGAACGAGGGTACCATAGATAAAGTTGGCTGGTTCCTTTTAAGTATTGAAAGATTCGCTTGACCGCCTTGAGATGGGACTGTTTAGGTGCTGCTTGAAAGTGAGCACATAGACAGACTTATTGAAGGAAGTCTAGTTGACTGGCAGTAAGGTAGAGCAAGGAGCCTATCATCCCACGATACTCAGTGGCTTTTACTCCAACACCAACGGCATCTAGATGTAGTCAGGTGGTGGTGCAGTTGGGTGTGGACATTCTTTTGGCATTGGACAGATTATATTTTGTAAAGAGTTCCTTGATGTACTTCTACTGATGAATCTTAGTGCCATCTTCTTGTTGGATTTGTAACCCTAAAAAGAACCAAATTTTACCTAACTCATTCATGGAAAACTTGTTCTTCATTAAAGTGGTAAAATGTTCACAGAGTGTTGTACTTGTGGAGCCATAAATAATGTCATCAACTTAAATTTGAACAAGAATCAAATCATGAGATGAGTGAAGAATGAATAATGTTTTTCCACTTTACCTCCGGAAAAACCATTTTGTAAAAGATAAGAGAGTCTTTCATACCAGGCACGTGGAGCTTGTTTGAGTCCATAGAGGGCCTTATGGAGTTTACAAACATAGTCAGGATAGACTGGGTCAGTGAATACGGGGGGATGCTCCACATAGACTTCTATGTCAACGTAGCCATGTATGAAGGCTGTATTGACATCCATTTGTTTAAATGTGAATCCTTTGTATACAACAAAGGCTATACGCATACAGATTGCATCGAGTGGAGCTATTAGTGCAAAATTTTTGTTGTAGTCATCATAACCTCTTGATTGTAGCCCTGCACTACCAAATGAGATTTGTCCCTATAAATGTTACTTGCATCATCAAGTTTGTTACAAAAAACCCATATGGTGCCAATAGTCTGTTGATGCAAGGGTTGAGGAACTAATCCCAGATAGAGTGTCACTCCAGAGAAATAAGTTCCTCCTGGATACCAGTGACCCAATCGCTATCAAGCACGGCTTCTTAAATATTTTGAGGTTCAGTTTTAAAGAGAAATACACCAAAAGCATAGAGATTTTGCATAGCTGAACGACGAGTCTACACACTAGAGTCAGGATTAGAAATAATATTTTCAACAGGATGTGAAAAGGCATGTTTGAACTTTTTGTGTGGAGGAGGAGTGACTGTGTCGTTGGGAGGATTGGGAGAGTCAAACTCCAACAGTTCTAGAATTATGGTGTCAGATTGATGGTTATTGTTAGTGTCATCCGTGGAGTGACTCTCTTTACTTGGGGAGTTTTCCTCAATCTATGGTGGTGTAATGTCCTGGATACGACTTATAGGAACTGACACAAAATGAGGATCAACTAAATACTCGCCAGGAGCAAAGTCAAGTTCATCAGAAGATGAGCCAATATTATTAAACTCATCAAACTTTATGTGAGGACTTTCTTCTAGACACTGAGTCTATTTGTTTATAACACGATAAACTTTGCTTCTAGAAGAATAACCAAGGAATATACTTTCATCACTTTTGGGAGAAAACTTACTCAAGTTATTCTTACCATTGTTGTGGATGTAACATCTGTATCCAAAGCGTCTGAGGTGGGTTAAGTTAGGCTTACGCTGTCGTAAAATTTTATAGGGATTCTTTTGAAGCAAGGGGTGGATTAGGGCACAATTTAGCACATAGCATGTTGTATTGACTACCTCTAATCAATAGGATGGAGCAAGTTAACAGTCAAAAGCATGGTGTGTGCCATCTCCATCAAGGTCCTATTCTTGCGTTCAACGAATCCATTCTGCTCAGAAGTCATTGTAGTTGAGATTTGATGATCAACTCCTTTGGTTCTGTAAAACTCATCAAAAGAGTACTTGTTACAAAATTTTATTCCCTGGTCAGTTCTCGGGATTTTTAGTGTGAAAGAATATTTATTGATTAACAATCTCAAACTCAGGGAAGGTTTCATCTTTAGATTCAAGGAAAATAATCCACGTCCATCATGATAGTCATCGACTATAACCAAGATGTACCTCTTACCATGCAAACCAGGGGGATCATGCAATCCTTCTACCAGAAAAAGTCATGACAAGCAATCAATGAAATGATCATACACTCAGGTTAACAAGACTAATATATTTTTCCTTCTCTAGTTATGAATTGGGTGTATGTGTTGAGGTTCTAGTGTGCATTTTCTATTACTTAGCCAAGTTCCATACCAAGTCCGTCAGTTAATAACCTTAAGTATATTGAATCACATTCTTTCAAAGACTCCCCATATATAAATTTCTCTTTCTTGGCTGGTATATGGACAATGCACCTTGGAACTTTAACACTTCTCCGATAATGGAGAAAGAGGGGAAGTATATATTGCTAAGTTGATTTTCATGTTTTCATCAGTTGTGGAGAAATTATGTAGAGAGACAATTTAATGCATTGATTAAAGGGGGGAATAACAATGGGTTTCACCATCATCGGTAAAAAGGGGAAATTATTGGAACTTTTAGGCTTTGCCGATGATGACTCAATCAACGTGTGAATTGAGTCAATGAAGAAATGCTGGAACTTGCAGTTTTGCTATAGATGGATTTCATCAGTACAGATAGAGTGCATCAATGAATGCATTTGATAAATTGAGTTGATGGGTCGATCAACGTCAGTAGTCAACCAATATAAACACACTTAAACAAAAAAAGGCATTGCAAAGAATGTACGAACAAGACTTAAAGTTTCTTGGCAGCTCGAGTCCTTCGTTTTGAGATAGTCCATGACAGAGTCTATCTGACGATGAAAGTTGTAAGAAGATGTGAAATTTATGGGAGAACGCTTCCAAGTCGTCCACTGGCTTTGTAGCTGGCCAAAAATTGAGGGTATAGGCTCTGATACCACGTGTAGAATCGTTGACTGACTCAAAACACTTCAAGGTGTGAGTTTGTGGAATGGTTTGACTCTATCGTACTAATAACGTGGAAGTAGTCAATCGACCTCAACCAAATATACAATATAAGTTCTTTTATATTCTTAGTGAAACCTCACTCACTTATCCAACACAATATCTAATCAGTACAATGATATTGTGATGAGACTAGGATCTACCTAGAATGACTCTATTGATAAGTACAAACTGAAACTAGTATTTTTCTCTCACGAATACAAGCAAAACTCTCTCTAAACAAATCTATGAATGATTCTCTTTAGTAAAGCATGAAATGAGAATGAGACCGAAGATCTTTTACATAGCTACTCAAATCCGAACGTTGTAAAAAGTCAGTTCCGTGATTTTAGAAACTAGCACCTCTTCCATTGAAACTCGGACACAAGATGTCAAGACTTCTGATTGTGCTCACAATTGCATAAATTTCGACCCAATAATAATAGTTGATAACTGTTGTGGTTTCGTGATCATTACTCCTTAAATTTCACAACTTACAGATGGACTCAGTCAATTCTTCAGCTAGGATTGACTTTTTCTGTTCAGGGAGGCTCAATTGACTCGGTCAGCCAATAGACTCCATCTCAGCAACACTTCATACTCTAACACATGTATTCAAAACACTAAACTCATCTTTAATTGTGGTTGTCATCTTAAGATTGACCACTACATCAGTCCTTAGCTTTTAGGAGGTCAAAGACTCGAAGTTTAGTTTTATTTATCGTGAGGATAACCACCTTTTTCAGTTTAGTATTAACCACCTTTTTCAAGGATGTTGAAGAATGCATTCTTCAACGGTGTTAAGTACAGTTTTAAGACTTGTTCGATGGTGTTAAAATCAAGGAAATAAGAGGGTAAATCTGGTAGTTATAGTCGGATGTTAACCTCATATGTAGAGTTATAACTAGCATTGACCTCAAAGTGAGATTGTAATTGTTTTTAAATATTGACAGCGGAAATTGCACAAATTGGAGAGCCCCCTCACTACTTGGCAATAAGAAAAAATATTCCATTGGACTTGTCTTTCTAGAATATTTTTCAAACACTTCAGAGAACTAACAGCTGTAATTTGTCGCCCTATGTAAAATTAACAGCGACCAGAACATAACAAAACAGGTTCATATGCTACGAGCCAAGAGGCGCAGGACTCTCCATCTGTGGCCTAGGACTATCAGTACACAAAAATGGGGAGTGGAAGGGCCGGGAAAAGGAGCATAGCTCATATAATTACTTCCTTCTATAGCTAAGAGATTACAAACAATGATGTAGTACAATATCGCCGGATACAGGTCGTACCAGAGATAGGGATAAAACGCGCTGAAAATTCAAAGATAATGCAACAGGTCAACGACAGCTTAATCACTCTTGCATTTCAATTAAATCACTCGAGTGTGCAGAGGGTATTCGGTAACGAGTCAGTATCCGAGAAGTGGCGAGTTTAGCTTCTTGATAGTTCATCACAATGACTCGATTATCATCCAGATCAATTCTTACATTCTCTTTGTTGCACGTCTCTACAAGTTGGCAAAAATGCTTAAGGTTATCGATCTCTGTATCATTGACTCTCCTCACCTGTTGTGGATCAAAATTGTATTTCAGCAGGATCAAGCAATGACTTCAAGTACAAATATACTAGTGAGAAGGGTTTTCTGATCTGAACAAGTAGACACTGATTAATACCACCACTTATGTAGAAACAACTTTTTAAGAGCCACATTGTATACCTGCAATGGGGCCAAACGTTCATATCCAGCATTGACATCATCCATCAAGACCTGAATGAAAACAAATTACTTACATGCTTCTAAGAATACAACTATTCACATTAGGAAGATGAGCCAGAAATTTCATAGAAGCCTGTTCAACTTGTTTTCCACTGAAAGTTTATGAAAAGTTACTTTAGGTCAAAGAACAATATGATTCAAATGCAGAAAAAGAATGAATGAAGATATCCCAGCTGTTCCTATTTCTTTATGTAACACAGCCTTTCTTTGGCATCATTCTCATGGCCAGTTTGTTAGTTTGTAATGGGATAAAAGAGAAGAGTGTTAAGACCTGAGATAGAATGACTAGCTGTTCGCCCACTTTCTTGGGTAGCTCCTTCAATGCAAGCTCACACAATCTTCGAGGCGAAGTGTTGTACCAGTCATCTCCATACTCATGGAGATAAGGCTGGGTCAAAGGAACAAAAACAAGACCAGCAAATATGTAGTAGCTTGGAAGTTTATCATATTGGTGAACTGGAACCAAGGGCTGCAACTGCATCAGCAAAGAATCAATATTAGTTAAAATGATAGAGAGGATGCATGATTCAACATAGCTGAGCACTAAAGTTTTTGATATTTGCATTACCACGATTATAGAGATCAAAACTAAATCAATCCCAGAACCCAAACAAATAAATCTTTCAAAGACAACTAACCTTCAAAGCTTAAACCAGAAAGTAGAAAGGGAATTAAAACGATAACAACTATAAGCTCTTTGAAAAACAACTTTTGGGGGCAAAAGTAAAAGTAGAGTAAGCTTACAGGTTGCATGGTGATACTAAAACAATGCTCTTTGCCATCTCTTAATACCCTCACTTCTGCTTTTTCATTGGGTTTTTTCATGGAGACCAAGTGACTAAATGTTATATACTCCCCGTTCCTGAAATGAACTAAACAAGAGTACCATTACAGAATATTAAAAAATGATAACGAACTTCACACACAAAAAATCTGACAAGACAGTACATGGATCACCTGTTCCATCATTTGCAATATGCTCGCCATCAAATGAAAGAATGATATCATCTTTCTTGAGAAACTTATGTGCATTACCAGAAGGATTGATTCTGCTAACAAGCACACCGGTCATTCCAGGGAGCATCCCAAAATATTCCCTGAGGTGAACATTCTCCATCAGCTGGCATGACAGACCTAGAGAGCAAAAGCCCACATACTTCCCACTTTGTTCAACCCCGTAGATAAACTGCTTTATAACAGGCACAGGAATTATGTACCTGCGGAATCAATTGGTAGAATGAGTGAAAAACAAAACGAATACTTACTGATAATAAAGTGAATGATAAAAACTTCATCCTCAATTTGAATAAAGAGTTTGTCCATCTTGCGCCAATTTCTTCAACCAAATGAAAACCATGAGTCAGTGGACAAGAGATAAAAGAAGAATGGAGTAATGTTAGATGCTCACCCGATATTCTCTCCACCTGAAAGGTTTTGGAAAGCTACGCCGGCAACTTTATCACCCATAATGGCAGGGCCACCACTATTTCCAGGGTTTATTGCAGCATCAATTTGTATAGCCATCAATTCAGTAGCAGAATGCGCATATTGCACTGGCTCAACTCTGGATACAATACCTTTTGTTATAGAAATATTGTCTCCTCCTACAACATTGAAATTTAGAAATAATATCAGCGTTATTCATTCAGAAAGGAATGTACTTCATATATAGCCATGATTCCATGAAGCACATTACACAAACAATATCTGCATCTTTCGTAGTTTTACAGATGATACCTTTGCAATAAGAACTGATCAATGTAATTGATAATTCAGAGTTAAATTTTCCTTTAATGTTACGTGATACAAGGATATGTGAACCCAGTTAACTCCTACATATGAATCATAAGGAACCCCAAAAGAATGGTTATAGTAGAAAATCTGAATCTATATTATTTAATAAATATTATCTAAGAAAATGCTTAATAGAGCTCTCTCCTCTCAAGTACTTTGACATTACCTTGGGGGTATCCAACAACAGCAACAGCTTCCTGGAGAAAGGGAACATCTCCAAGTTGCAGATGAGTCATACCCTGCCAAAAGTCTTCATTTTCAACAGTAAGTAGAGCCAAGTCACAGTCATGACCAACAGCTTGAACTTCTGCTTTATACTTTTCGCGAGAACCATGTTTCCTTACGAGAACGAATGTATGATCAGCCACTACATGCGCGTTAGTGAGTATCCTTCTCCCAACGATAACAAATCCTGCAGCACCAGTTGTTACATGCATGATTAGAGTCAAGGAATGATACTAAATGGAGCAAAAGAAAGCATAAAAATCAAGGCTTGAATCAACTGACTGATGCACTTTCAGTTGGTAGCTCGATACTAGGGTAATTGCGTACATGAGATGTGCATTCGAAGCATGGAACAGAAAGCATGCAGACATAGAGCACACCTGTAATCTTGAAAATTATACACAGAAACAGAAAATAAGAGGGGGGAGATCTATCTCAGTCCTCTTTCGCAAACAGAGAGCCTAGATGAACCTTATACACTAAAGAGAAGAAGGAATTCGAAATGGCCTAAAAGTGGAAAGAAAAAGCTAATCAGATAGCGTAAAACAAAGTACCTGAACCCATGGTGTCTCGATGGGGCTTATTCTGCCACGGAAGTATGTGATTGGGACTACTGCTCACTGTGAATATCTTAACCACGGAATGGAGCGCGAGCTCAATCAACGAATGCGTGTCCACTTCCAATGCCTCTCTTGAAGTCGTTGGCGCACCGAACCCGCGTAGTTGTGGATACTGAAGGCCATCGCCTAAATCAACGGACTCATCCTCGCCAGAGCTCACAGCGTTCTCCTTCCTCTGGCACAGGGCTACATCTTGGGATTTCCCACTACCAATGTAGCTGCTGAAAGGAGCAACTCCAAAAGGAGAGAAGGAAAAAGCAGGTGAAGGGGAATAGTAGTGATCTAATGGATGAGTGGAGCGAGGAAGTCTGGCGATGGCGATGACGGTGCGAGAACGATTAAGATAAAGAGGCGAAAAGATGGAAGTAGAGAGCTTGTGAACTGCTCGAAGCGTAGTGAGGCTTTGCATATCTCAATTCGATTCTTCCGCACCGCCGACGAGTCAGCCGCCTTCGCTTTTCCGGCTCTCGCTCCCGCCGGGTTGATTTGAAGGGTTTTAAGTTTAAAAGGCTTGGTAAGGGGGCGGAAATGTGGGCGACAGAAATAACGCTGGAGGAAGAAAAAAGAAAGAGTAAATTACTCAGAACCCCCTTGAGGATATGAGATATTACAGTTAACCACTTTGTGTTTATCATAATTACTGGTAACCACCTCGAGGTTAAGGTATCTTTGACTACGAGCCCCCAAACTATATCTTTGTTATTAGGAGGTTAACTACGTGTTGATCTATCAGCTTAATCACATTAATAATGTTAGACTGGACAAAAAGCACTACTTAATCTGTATTGTTATTTTCCTAAAAATATCAACCTCGCCTCAAAAATACATTTAAAGTGGGATGAGAGAGAGTTGCACGATGTTGATTAAGCAGTTTTGTTGTCCAGTCTGGCATTATTTATGTGATTAAGTTGATAGATCAACACGTAGTTAACTTTCTAATAACAAAGTTATAGTTTGGGGGCACGTAGTTAAAGATACCTTAACCTTGAGGTGGTTACCAATAATTATGATAAACACAAGGGGGTTAACTGTAATATCCCAAATCCTCAAGGGGGTTCTGAGTAATTTACTCAAAAAGAAAATGATGAGGTGGAGGTGGAAGAGAGAAGATGTGAGAGGGTTGCTTAATTAAGAACCTGGAGAGAGAATGTTCTTGCTGACACATGGAGAGAGAATGTGAGAGAAGAGATTATAATAATATTTTTGGGTGGGTGGAATCCACTTTCCTTATTGTGGATGCCCTTACCATCTACAGGCTCCCTTCTCAACCTCATGAAAAAGTGTGGGCCCAGGAGATGAAGATGAAAATCTCCGGACACTAGTCAGATTAGTGTCTGATGGGAAATAGATGGGAGATAAAAGTAAGGGAAAATTATATGCTCCACCCATGACGTTTGGCGAAATTTCACACTACACCCACGTGGTTTCAAAAATTACTTTCCCAACCCATGTGGTTTCCCTAGTTTTACATCCAACAACTTTTCTAATTTTTGTTCAATTCAAAAGATAATTAAACATTATCCGAAATTGATGAAATTTTATATAAAGGGTGCTAAAGTGTTATACTTTGATTTAATGAGAAATCTAAAGTTTTTTAAGTTTAAATGTGACATGTGGGACCCAATGAACATGTCACATGTTTCACTGGGTCCTACGGGTCACATTTAAGCTTAAAAAACTTTGGTTTTGATATAAAATCAAAATATATCACTTTAGCATCATCCATGTAAAGTTTCATCAATTTCGGACAGTGTTTATGCATCTTTTGAATTGAACAAAAATTAGAAAAGTTGCTAGATTTAAAACGGGGGAAACCACATGGGTGGGGTAAGTAATTTTTAAAACCACGTGGGTGGAGTGTGAAATTTTACCAAACATCATGGGTGGGGCCTGTAATTCTCCCTAAAAGTAATCTACGTCATTGAATCTGTGGGCCCAATAAAAATTTAATCTGCATCTCCTTACTACTGTAGTTTGAGAACTGAGCCTAATAGTCTAATACTCTCTCCATCATGAATTGACACTCTATGACATGTTTTTCCACTACAATATTAAACATATAAAATAAAATAATTTTATAAAACTAAATTTTGTAATATATAATTTATCATGTAAGGAATCATATGTAAAACTTAAATTTTTAAAATATTTTATCTTATATATTAAATATTGAAGTCAAACGACATGTCTAATTAGTAAACATGACGATCAATTCACGAGGAAGGGAGTAAAACTTAAGCTAATTCACAACTATGATACAGGACATAAGACCACAATGATCAATAAATTTTGAGGGTTCAAAATGAAATTTAATATTTAAAAATTAATAATGATATAAATAAACTAAATATATTAAAAATTCTTATAATTTCATTCTTTTTATGTTTTTCATATTTTTTTCAAATACGTATTTTAAGTAAATTAGTACTTAATACTTGTATTTTGATGATATAAAAGTGTAATACTAAAATATACATAAAATTTATAATATGTATGAATATATTTATTATAATATTTTAATTCTAAATAATATAATAAATAGACATAATTAAGAATCAAATAATGCATTTTTTAATGTTGCTAGACAAAGACATGCTTCTTGAAATGTTTGACAAGTATTGTTGAAGATTTCACAATAAATATAACATAATAAAAATGATAAACAATGCATAAGCATAGATAAGATGAGATCCCACTTTTAATACTCAATAATAGTCTAAGTGAACTATCACTACCAATTAGAAAGGTAACTGAGGGTTATAAAACCAATATTTAGAGGAAAAGAGAAAATCGTTAACAAGCTTAAAAAGTAACTATGAGGTGTAAAACGTAAATACACCATAACATGGAGTTACAACACGAGATAACATGTAGTGTGAGATAACCCATTCCTCATTTTATCTCACATAAACACACACCACTCTTCATTCTTCTTTTACAAACTCCTTACAATATGGTTGATTATCTAGGAGACTAATTAAAAAAGTTAAACTAAGTATTCCGCTCTTCATTATCTTTTTACAAACTTTTTGCCTACATTCATTAACCCACTCACGGTAACAGCACCATCACATGCAATTCTACTTCCTATTTTTTGGTCAGATTGATTAACAAACAAAAAACAAAACAACATACTCATCAACTCTCCCCATCTCACGCCACCTTTCACATCTCTTCACACCCTTGGCTACTTGTTTCTTTTAATGCATGCATGGGTGACACCTTTTGTAACACCCTTCTCCATAATCTCTTAATAATCTCTCACGTAGCAATAAGAAAACGTCTTACAGTGGAAGAAATAATAACAACAACAATACTCACTCGGGTGTCACCGGCCATTACTCGCCCATGCGAGCAACGAAGCCAAACTACATCCCACTTCCAACATAAACAAACTGCTAACCGCTGTGATAACGAGAAAACTCCTATACATCATACTAAGTCCATAATCATAAACATCGACAAGTGAGCGTCTACCCAATCCCAAATATACATAACCTTACCATAACACAATTCACCATCTTCATTGCTATACAAATAAACTCCCTGTGCGGTAATTAAAGTAAACTCTAATTACCCTGTTCCCGCACTTCGGCTTCGACAATAACCAACAACCTGCATAATGGTATAGTATCAGCGATAGACGCTGAGTATGCCGGGCCTGGACCCTAATGGTCACTTAGTCATTTCAACCATCTTATTATTAGATTGGTTTCATGCCTTTCCATTTACAGTTTATAAACAATACTGTAATATTGAAATACCCCGAACTTAAATATAGGGATTAAAATTAATCTAATACGTATATAAGGGCCTAATGGTACCTAATTAATGCTAGTAAGGAAAAATAAATCCAAAAGAAATAAGGAAACGCTTAGAAGGCGAAAAACGCTAAACAGGCGTTAAATAACCATAGGAGGTATAAGACCTCGGTTAGAGTGTTATATGGATTCTAAAGGTTTAATAAGACCTAAATAATATGTGGGAACAACTCCCGAAGAAAACGGATCCAAATAATGAATTAAAACGCTAATAGAGCTTTAGAGCACGTTTTTCGAGAAAACCCGAAAACGTGACTTTAAGTGGTCAAACGAACCCGTAAAAATTATAAATCATTAAATAAATATTATTAAGCATTTATGGAAGCTTAATAACCAATAAAAAATAAAGAAACGAGAAAATTCCGGAAAATGGACCCGGTTAGTGAACAGCACCTAAACCGGGTAAAATAATGAGCGTTTTCTGTAAAAGACGAAAAACGCTCCAGCTGGCATAACTGTAGGGGGCCGGTTTTTATCTGTCAAACAACTCCCTCACACACATGTAACTAGCTAACTAAATAAGAGAGCCAAAAAGCAAAAAAAAAAACAATAAAGTAAAAGCTACTTTATCTACTTACTCTCTCACCTCACTTTTCTATTCTCTCTCTCCCATTCCCTCCTTCCTCATCGTGCTCCCTCTCTTTCTTCTCTCTTGTGGCTGCGATTTTTGAGCTCTCCAAATAGCTCCAATGGCAACCTCATCTTCCCCTCCTTGCTCTACCTCCATTTGAGCTCCAATCACAAAAATAACTACATATTTGAACTCCCTCCATGGGGTTTCCCCATTTGAAGAGAAAATCACACCATTATGGAGCTTGGAGTCTCCTCTTTCCAACAAGGTAAAAATCTACATGAGAAACTCATGTTTTCTTCATCTCCCTTCATAACCGATTTTTACCCTTGTGTAATGCCTTGTTTTCTCTCTCTCTTTTAAGCATAATATCAACCTTGCAAGGGTGGTGGACTCACCTTCTTGAACCAAGGGCTAAAACCCCTTCTAAAACTCTCCAAAGGTAAACCCTAGAAATTTCATTTCAAACACTTCAATGAATTGACATTAATTTAAGGGTTAGTATATCAATTGTAGTGTTTTGTGTTCATTGGGTGATGGGAATGGAGTTTGGCAACTCCATTCCCCCACATGGCCGATTTGGGCGAGAAAGGAAGAGAAGGAAAGGAAAGGAAAGAAAACTAGAAACACAAGGTAACCACCTTTACCTTGAGCTTGTTTGGTATGTAGTAGTGTAACAGTTTTGGAGTAGTAAAATGAGTAACGAATTGAGGAATGAGTAGTAAGCACATTGTAGTATAATGAGTAATGAGATTGTAACAGTTTTGAAGTTTTTAAATGAATTTAAAAGCTTGGGAAAACATTGGGCATTGATTGAGTATGTGCAGGAATTCTATTGTGTTGTAGTGATGTTGAGGTGTAGATATGATATATTGTATAAACAGGTGGTGAGAATGGGAAATTGTGAGCTGAAATGGTGTGTGAGCAAGTAAGAATTATAGGGGAGACTATGTCGAATTTTATTTAGGAATTTGAGGACTTAGATACATTTAGAAACAGATTTTGGAAAGTTAAAATGAGTGGTTTAGTAGCTTGTAACAGATTTGGATATGAGGTTGTAAATGGGATGGAATTAGGTGGTGAGTAATGTATTTTGGATGCCAGTGGTAGCATTAGTTGAGGAAGTAATGGAGGTTAGAAGTTGAGTGATAAATCTGTAGCATGATAGTGGAGACCAAAATCTGTAGCAAAGAGGTATCAAATTGCGTTGTGGAACTAGGAAAGAGTAGTGTGCAAGAATCGGTAAAAAGAGTGTTGGACTTGGGTATAGGTATTGCAATGGCTTGGAAATGTATTTGGAATGCTAATGGTGGCGTTGGTAGAGGAAGTATTGGATGGTAGAATGGAGTATGAAAATCTGTAGCATAAGAGGAAAGAAAACTATTGTAAGTGTTGAAAGAAGTGAGAGAAATTGTGTATGTGGATTTAGGGATGAGTAAGGAATTGATGGATGAACTAAGGTGTATTAAGAGGGTTATTTGGTGGTAAAACATGTGGGATTAAGTGTAGGAACAATGGGGAAGTAATGGGTAAGAAGAGGGACTGAAAACAGAAATTAAAATGCAAATACTGGGGCGGACCGAACTTGCGACCGGACTTGCAAGTTCGGTCGAGCCCAGATTTACAAAGACGGGAATGCTTCTGGAATGGACCGAACTTGTGACCGGACTTGCAAGTTCGGTCGGACCAGAAAATTCTCCCGTCTGTAACCTTCTGGAATGGACCGAACTTGCGACCGGACATGCAAGTTCGGTCGGCCAGAAAAATTCCCGCAATGCAAGCTACTGGAATGGACCGAACTTGCGACCGGACTTGCAAGTTCGGTCGAGCCAGAAAATCTCTCGTACTGATAGCTACTGGAATGGACCGGACTTGCAAGGTCGGTCGCAAGTCCGGTCCAGTCAAAAAAAAAAATTAATTAAATAATAATAATATGTATATATATATATATGTATACCCATGTATATATATATGTACATGTATGTAAGTATGCCAATATTAAGTAAGAAAGTAAAACTTAAGGTAATGAAAAATAAGTAAGTAATGTGTAAGTGTAAGAAGTATAAGGACATAGTAAGTATGAGTTAAGTTAATGATAGATAGATTAATCATTCAACTGTATGTGAATATAATAGGATTTGATTTGTGAACACCGGAGGAACGTTGGGATACAAGTACAACGGTGAAAGGTATGATTTCTTCATGCCCTGTATCCTAATCTGGTTACCCCGATTTATGTGCTTATTTGATCACCTAATAAGATAAATGCATGAATCGGACTATATTGCACTTACTTGTGCTTGTTTACATTGTTCTTGATATTTGTCTTGAACAATAGTTTGTATAATCCATGAAACATATGGATGATGATGAAGTGTATTGTATTTTGTAGTGTACTTGTATATTGTAATGTATTTTGTATGGAGGTGTATATGAGTCTTGTATTGTATTATTGTGGCTTGAATGAATGACTTCTGCTAATTCCTAACTACCTAACTCCTAACTTAAGTGAGTAAACCGAAATGAGTAGAAGTCCGATATAGCTTCAGCCACGCGTGAGGATGCGGAGTCACAAGAGGTTGGCTGCAATTCCTGACTCTTAAACTGGTCCGCGGCCCAAATCCCTTAAATGGGTAGCATCTCGGATTGGTGAGTCAAGTAAATCCCGGAGGTGGGACGGTGTAGTCCCCAGGGCCGGAGGTCCTGACAACTTAACATGAGTAAGAGTAAGAGTAAGTATGGATCCGTAAGTATGTATGAGTATGTATGCGTATGTATGAAGTAACGAGTAAAAGAGTAATCTCCACCCGATTAACCCGGGTGGACCAATGAAGCTAACAAGTATTGTATATTGTGTATGTAATGTGTATGTGTAATTCGGAAAAAGGTAAGTATGTATTGAATGGTTGATGTTGTACTTCTTGTATGTAATGAAGTGTATGTATGTGTGTATGTCTTGCGTAATGTATTGAGATATTATGTATAAGAGCATGTATGCATGTATGTTTGAATGAAATCAACCGCATGTATTCGACCAAATGGTCGGCGTACCCTCACTAGTACGCAGGGTATGCGGTTATCATGCTCAGCGAAAGCTGACCCCCTCGGGGGAACGTTTTTAGTGTGCAGGTACCCGAAGAGGATATGGTCAAGGCACGAGACCGGTGACTACATTTGGATGGTAGTAGTAGAATGTAGAGGTGTACTGATTAGCACACCCTTGTACTTAGAAAGTAAGTAGTTGTGAGGAACGGGTAGTAAGTAGTCTCGTAGTGAGTACGTATAAACTTGGAAGAGGTATTATACTTGTATAAGGATCTTAGTAAACTCGGTATGTAGATCATATTGTATTGTACTTGGAGTATTGTATTGAATGAAGATTGTAGTAGTATTTGGTAAACGGGGAATGTATTGTAGATTTGTAGTACTCGGGATTCCGGTCCATCAGACCGATGCTGTATGTAGAAGTAGTAGCCTTGTTAGTCACGTGGGTGACTAACGGCATTGTATCACCCATTGTATGTAAGTATATATTTGCTGCGTGTATCTGATATGTAAGGAGATTGGACGGTAAGCGCTGTATTAATGGTAGGGGTGTTACAAAAAGTGGTATCAGAGCGAAGTGTCGCTCTGATGACTGGAAATACCGAGTTTAGGAATACCGAGTTAGGAATTAGAAGCTTAGGGCTAAGGGCTGAGTGTTGGCATTAGAGATATGCTAGTTAAGAACTACCGGTGAGTACCGGATACCTACAATACCAGTCCCGCCCGCCGCAAACCCCACTGTATAACTTGGGAAAGGACGCCAGAGAGAAGAAAAGTCTTCTCATACTCGGGGAAACCCGATCTGGCAGTTGTGAAGCAATCACACGGTAACAGGAACCGACATATGGTAGGTTCCAAGAATTGGAAGTCCCGGAGATGGATCCCGGCTGGACAACAATACCCGCACTTAATGGCGGAAGAATGAGAACTCCAACCATAAGTAGACTACAACATGCAAAAACATGGGGCGACGTGCTTAGCAGTCGCAAAACCTGGCTAACCAACCAGCAGCAGGAAAAGGAGCACTAAGCGTACAACAACGCGGAAAAAGGGAGCAGTAACGGAACCCGAGACACAAGTCTACGGGATAGTAATGCTTGAATAATACCACCAACGGTATGCTAGCTGACTAAGGACATAGTCGGAAGCGGCTAACTCCAAAACCACGACGCCATTAAGGTTGCAATACCTGGCCAATATAGCTCAGACAACTACAAGAACAACCATGCGATACAATCCAATAGGACTACAAGCGTAGTACCTAAACAAGGAAGGCTCAGTAACCACCACAAATGTGTGGGAACGAGCCACAAGGAACGACACTAAACCAAATAGAACGGGAACCTCCAAGGATTGGAGAAGTACCCTGATCAGTGACAACCATGTCAAGCTTTCTGAGAAGTTACTCAGAAGACTAATTAACCTAAGTAAATCATCGATAAGATCAAAGGAAGAGTCAATGAGACTATCAAGTATTAGTGAAAACCATACCGTGACCGATATCGGTTTACCCAAAAACCACCAGTACCACGCACTTGCCATGGCAAGTGCAGTAAGGACAGAAATACGTAAAGAAACTCTAACACACCACAGGTACATAGTAATGTACCGTGACTACAATGAAGCAACTATGGGATCACAAATCTTGAAATTGAAGGAATGGAACCTTGGAAAGGCCTAACGGCCCGACCACTGTATTTAGAACATACCAGTCAGCGAGAGGCTAGACTTGGTCAAGACCTCAAACATGGCTATGCCATGAGAAACTTCTTTTAACACCAAACCACAGATTTCAAACCAAGTTTTTCTTTCAAAACCACAAACCTTCTTTTAAAACCTTGGATTTTTAAACCAGACCAACAGCATTACGGTGAGTATCAAAGAATGATACAAGAGGAGTTGACAATAGAATACTTCACCTAGGCGTGTGACGAACACTACGAGTGTACCCATTACGGGATGTGGGACAACCGCACTCCGAAGGAGCTTGCGGGCCCGACATATAGTTGGGTAAGTGGTAACGTATCAATATGGTACCCCACGTATGTATACATGTAGTGTGCGACGCACGGGAAGTAGTCAACTCCGTTCTACGGACCATGAGTGAGTTCAAACCAGAACAGCTGGACACCTCAGACGACCAGGTATCAAGGAACTCAGAGAATCCATCTGAAGATAAGGAATGAAGACTGGGAAGTGCAAAAAGCACAGACTAGTAAACATAGACATTGGACATGTCTCGAGGACGCCAAACAAATACGTGATAGCTGGAAGGTATACCCAGCCTAAACACAGTAAGGCAGTTGCCTAACGTGAACACCACAATGCTCAGCAAACGGGACAGAACTCCCAAGAGCAATCACAAGATTACTACGAAGCACAATCCATCATTGGAGAGGAATATAAACCTAGTCAAGAATACTAGGAGCAAGTGTAAACAGTCTACCCAAGAACGGGAGACGTTATAACCCAAAAAAAGGGACGACTCAAGTACAATACCATAAGACGGTATAGAGGACAACACACGTTATAAACATTAGCCGGATGTAACGGCACAGCTACCAACACCCAGGAGCGATCCTTGAAGGGTGTCTGCATTAACAACAGTTGAACAAGCGTAATGATATGAGCACGGGAGCTAAAACGAACACTCGGTTAGGACACCGAAGGGATTTCACTTAACAGGAAATGCCCTAAAATACTGAGAGGCACCTATTAACACCAGATTGCCTAAAGGGTCTCCTATGAACGGAAGCGTGATGTCACGACTTACCATGGAGCCCAATAATATCTCAACCTATGACGGTATACATGGAGTGGAGACATGTATAAGCAGCTTGCAAGGGGCATAGCTTGCAGCAATACGGCTCAGAAGCCGTAAACCAAATACGTTATATGAACTCAAACGGTTGCAAAACCCATACCATTGGTAACAAGACTTGCAAGAGGGATCGCCTCATACGACAAGAAATCAACAACTGGACCATAAATTCAAACCCAACATCCTGAGTGGCTTGGAGTAATGGCCAACTCAATGTCACTATCATTAGGGCATCAGCCTAGTATACAGTTGACGGAGTTCTTAATTACCGCCATGCCTTCTGTAGCAATGGTAGCACAGAGGCATAAGAATCGTGATGATGCCAACATTGGCCTAGTCCACACTTGGACACTACGAGAAACCCAAGGGAAGGTACCCCTCGTTAACTGAAGACCACCAATGCGGTAATGATGTGAAACCTTAGGAAAGGCTTCCACCTACTATAACAATAAAACCACGCAATAGATATTGCCAAGGGGTGATGGAGTAAGGAAATGAGATTTCCAAACCATTACGACTTAAAGGAGTAAGCATACTCCATATGCACCCAAACATATAGTGGACCATTGTGTAAACACCAACATAGCAAACCTTGTCATTAGACCTATGAGTGGAGACAAACCCCTCAACAAGAACTTTCATTTATCAGTGATAGAATACTCTCAATTGGAGAACGGGACCAGAAAACCCTTGAAGTTTCTTGGGATGTCCCGGTGATGTACATACAAAAGTAAAACTACATAGCTAGAGCCTAAACCAATGCTCAGCACTGGAAGACAGTCATTGTTATGAATAATCAATGTGGATGCACATTGCACACCACGAATGATCAACGCTCAAGAGAGCTTGCAACCCGATAAACTACTTCATCTTTGGTCAACCACGTTAGTTGGCAAACTATATCATGAATGAGGAAGTATTGTGAGGTAAGCTAACCTACACATAAAACCTAAGTGGAATAAGACATCTCCACATTGGGAAGATAATAAGATTGTCGTATGCTACGACAACCGTCATACACACAAACACAGGAAACTCCTAGTGTGTTTACACCATAAGGAAATGGTGCCAATGACAATGTCACTAAGTAAAAAGGAACTACCACAGTAACAGAAACAGTAAAAGCAATGTTGTACAATGAGTAAGAATACGGTGCGCAACAGGCGACCGCTATGAGGAAGTAGTTAAGCAATGACACGGAGTATAAGTACGAGGTGACATGCAGAAATATCCTTTCCTATCACATAAGTGACTTACTGTCAAGCGTTTACACCTCTGCACTCTGTATGACTGAGTGTTTTGGTATTGCACTTGAGCAGCTAATGATCTAATGTGATGGCTAGGGATATGGAGAATGTAAACCGTAGTAAACCCTTCTTTCACCAACAAACATGGCATAAGCCAGTCAAGCAAGCCTAGTAACATACAGTGCGGCCTAAGGCCAAAGAAGCACGGAGAGTGTACAACACACTAGTAATCACAAGATGTGAATTCCATTGGAATATAAGGTGGAAGGAGATACAAGAAAGTCATTAGGACCGACACATAGAAAATGCAAGGTCATACAAGTAAAGAACACTTGTACTGAACCAGGAGAACTGGTATAATTCAGAAGCTGTTGACAACAGAGGAAGTACTACAACTAAGTAGTGACTTAACCTCGCCCGACAATAAGTCGGAGGAGCCTAGCGAATGATCGTGGAGGCACAAATAGTGTGTATACTAGATTGCCAGAGAACTGGTTATAAACCTACAACTCATAGAGTCCAAACACGGTGAAAGAATACCACAGTTGTTTAGTAAACCTTATCCCCATAATAGACGGATAAAAGGTGATGCATAGCACATTAAGGATAACACGAAGGGTAAGTAACCCGAGTTATCAGGGTCGCGCAGCAGAAGCTAGTGGGCCCTAGCTAGGAGATAATATACCTAGTAAGTATAGCAAAATGGCTATTAGTGCCTTGAAGCCTAATAGGCTAGAACTGAATTAATTTTGAGTTAAATAAACCCATATAGGAATCCTCGGTGCAAAGACTAAACCATTGGTATGGTTAAGACCCTTTGACCAGAGCACATTGTATAGTATACAGTAATGAAGCTAAACGCTTCAGCTTGCCCAAACTGATTAAACCAATGTTTAATAATAATAACATATGGTAGATTACGTGGGCGTAATCCCTTTTAAGGGGGGTAGAGTGAAAACCGCTTAATGCAAGTTTTATAAATAAAACACATAAAACTATAATGTGCATAACACAAATGAGAATCTATTCGATGAGTGGTACTTACGTTATATAAACATACATATTCATTTATAGTGAAATTGTGGTAACTAAGCATTAGACACGCAAATACCATAGGGCGAATATACCCATCTTGTAACCCAGTGTAAGAGTATTAGTAAAGAAAAGTAATGAGTAGTGGACGGAGCTCCACAAGTATTGTAACCTTTGAAGAAGTAGTACAAAATGAACGAGGATAGTAGATGAATGAAGTTTATGAGTAGTGGAATCGTAAGTAAAATATTTGAAACAAATTAAAGACAACTAAATCTTATAAGTGTGGTAATCCCTAGTTAGAATAATCGAAATGATGGAGAGTAATGGAGGGAAGTAATGAAGGTTGATGAAATGAGCATTTAGGTATTGAATCTTGAAGCAAGTATTTGGAAGTAGAGTGAGGATGATTGATGGACTGAATTCCATCATTTGGAGATGTGTGAAATTGTAATCACGACTAGGAAGAGTAAAAAGATAGAAAATTGAAATAATCAGACTATTTGTTGTTTGAACCTGATGTGGGAAGTCGAACTTGATCCTGATCAGATCAAGGGAAACCGAACACAAATTGGAGTGGAAAGATAGTTCAACACTGATGCTGATCACATCAGGGTCGAATGACTCTTGAAGCTCCCCTTAAGTGGTCACAAGAATCACACATAGGATAGAAGTAATGGATATAAATTGGAATTCGGAGTTATGTGTTTTTTTTTAAAAAAAAAATTCTAATTGGTAGTAGTGAAGTATTTCTCTTAGACCGAAGGTTAAGAAATTGTGAGAAGCTTGTACCGGAGAAGATAGCAATGTAGTATGTTGTATTATTCCAAAGGCAGTGGGACATAGAGGAGTCCTGTGTCGAGATGACCGGAGTGCCTGCGGGATTGTATGTGGATTGCATCGCTTTGGGGATAGCCTTGCACTGTATGTATGTATGAACTTTGTAATGAGGAACCGGATGGTCAGTAGTAATGCGGATTGGAATAACTATAGTACATTGGTATGGTATAGTATGTAGGAACCTTGAGTAACGGATTTGGGATTGTAAAGGAAGAAGGTATGGCTTTGGTATTAGACACGTAAGAATGAGTAAGCATTGTAAACCTATAACCTCGAACAACTTTGAGGACAAAGTTCTTAAGGGGGGTAGATTGAAATACCCCGAACTTAAATATAAGGATTAAAATTAATCTAATACGTATCTAAGGGCCTAATGGTACCTAATTAATGCTAGTAAGGAAAAATAAATCCAAAAGAAATAAGGAAACGCTTAGAAGGCGAAAAACGCTAAACAGGCGTTAAATAACCATAGGAGGTATGAGACCTCGGTTAGAGTATTATATGGATTCTAAAGGTTTAATAAGACCTAAATAATATGTGGGAACAACTCCCGAAGAAAACAGATCCAAATAATGAATTAAAACGTTAATAGAGCTTTAGAGCACGTTTTTCAAGAAAACCCGAAAACGTGACTTTAAGTGGTCAAACGAACCCGTAAAAATTATAAATCATTAAATAAATATTATTAAGCATTTATGGAAGCTTAATAACCAATAAAAATAAAGAAACGAGAAAATTCCGGAAAACGGACCCGGTTAGTGAACAGCACCTAAACCGGGTAAAATAATGAGCGTTTTCTGTATAAGACGAAAAACGCTCCAGCTGGCATAACTGTAGGGGGGCGGTTTTTATCTGTCAAACAACTCCCTCACACACATGTAACTAGATAACTAAATAAGAGAGCCAAAAAGCAAAAAAAAACAATAAAGTAAAAGCTACTTTATCTACTTACTCTCTCACTGATGAGTGCGAGATATGAATGGTTTTGGTAGTCTTTAATGCCTAATTTGTGTACACGCATCAACAATATTCCACACTTATCTTACGTTTTCCTTTGGTTTGCTGTTTGTTAAGGCTTGATACTCTTTTTCTATGTTAAATGCAGAGAAAAGCCAAGGAAACACTAGATTTACTCACAAGGGAGATAATGCAACAAACGGGGGTCGAATCGGAGTCAAGATAAAGAATTTGGAGGATTTTGAAGGAATGTCCGAACTTGTGTCCGAACTTCCAAGTTTGGACGCAAGTTGAGGGTTTGTGTGCTGCGCCTGATGGAATGTCCGAACTTCAGTCCGAGCATCGAAGTTCGGACATAGTTAAGAAAAGCCGGAGGTCTGATGTACGGAGCATGTCCGAACTTGTGTCCGAACATCTAAGTTCGGACACAAGTCGAAACTTTCAGGCTTGAAGCGCTCAGAACACTGTGTCCAAACATTGAAGTCCGGACCAATGTTCGGACAGGACGAAAAATTCAGCACAAACTCGGCGTTTTGAAGGGAAAAGAGAGAGGAAAAGTCTATTTAACTGACCTAATCAGAGGAGAAAGGCATCATCATCATCATTACAACACACTCTCTCACGCTGATAAACGAAGTTCTCTCCATTCATCCACGCCAATTGCATCAGTTCACCTTCATCCACATTCACCAATCATATCGACATCGTTCTGGAGGAGCATCGACAGAAGGAAGTGCGACCATCATCTTCAACCTTGCGCCTGCAGCCATCGATACTGGATAATCGTTCAACAGAAGGGTTTTTCTTCCTTTAGATGATTTCTATGTTGATTGTATTTATCTGTTCCATTGCAATGTCTGGCTAGTAGGGATTTAACTCTGGGGTAGGGTTTGTTCAAGATGGATTCAATGTAGTTAAAGATTCTGCAGTTTTATTATGAGATTGTGACGGATTGTTTCCAGGTTAATGATTATCAATTTTCTTCTCTACTAATTTCGCGAGTTATAGAGTTGTTTTGCGAAACCTATTAAGATCAGACAAGGTGATTAATAGGGAGTTCGAATTAACCTGGGAATTTGGGGAAGGATTAGTCGGATAGATAATCTTTCCTACGAACGCTAACAATTCTTTGTGCTTGTTCCACCTATATGTGTTTTGCCAACTGCTAGATTAGAGTTGTCACGTTCTGATAGGTGAGCTCTTCAATGAACTAGGATTTAGCATTGAAAGAGATAGAAAGAATTGGCCTTTCCGTTTCTCATAATTAAATTGTAGGAGTTACTAGATTCAACCAGAAAAGAACAACCCGAGCCCAGTTCCACTCATATTATCAAACTCATCATTCATTTTTACCGATTGCTTAATTCAATTCTGATTTGCATTTATTTGATTCAGTTCCAAAAACAATTCACAACCCCCCTAAGTTTCCAGTTTTCTTAGGATTTAGGATAGGACTTAGGCTTATTTATTCAAGTCCCACGGTTCGATACTTGGTTGCTTAACTGTCTATTCTGTAGTGACCGGGATTTTTGCAACCCGACAGACTTATTGATTTATTATTTTCTAGATTAATTTGTTTAGTTTTAGTAGATCAATTTTCCTGTTTGCAAAATGGCGCCGTTGCCGGGGACTTGACTTTGTCAAGTCCTTTGCCTTGGTTGTCAATTGTTTTTGTTTTATTTGATTTGTTTTGTTTAACTGTGCAGGTGTTGGTGAATGCACGGTACTCGATCTCGAGGTCCACCAAGATTCAACTTAGACTTAGAGATCAACCGTACAGCTCGAAGAGCGAGAAGAGCACTCACCTTCGCCATGGCTGCTAACGGACCAGCCAATCCCAATGCCAACGCTGAGCAGTCCACTTTGGGAAGAATAAATCGGCCGCCAGCTGCTCCTAGAAGAGGACCTGTGACTTACCGAACCTCACAGCTGAATTAACAGCAGAATGGCAAAAGTTGAAACCAAGCCATCAGACAAACGCTGTCAGGAATCATCCAGCAGGGACCTTCTCAGGCGCAGACCCGGCTGATGCACTCGACCATGTCCACCGGTTTTTAGTCCATCTGGATTCGTTGGGGATGTCCCAGGGGCTTGAGGAATATGCTCGGCTGTGCTTATTTCAGCACAGTCTATCAGGGGAAGCCTCGAAGTGGTTCCACCGTCTACCACCAGGTATCATCACTACCTGGGAGCTGCTGACGGAGAGGTTCTATGAGAAGTATATTCCCATCTCCCGGACCAGACAGATGATCGCTGATCTGACCGCTTTCAGACAGTCCGGTAACGAGACAATATGTGAAGCTTGGGATAGGTTCAAGGAGCTGCTCCGCCAGTGCCCGCATCACGGTCAGAATATGACGTCCTTGGCCCAGGGGTTCTTTCAAGGGCTGAGAGATGAGCACAGAGCCGAGGTCAGAGCCGCATTGGGTGGAAATTTGTTGGCTAAAAGCGGAGAGGAATTTATGTCAGCCATGGAGTCCTACTGCGAGGAGCTCCGCCAGTGGAGCAACAGTGGAGGAAGGGTCTTTACAGTTGGGCAGACCTCCTCTCGAACTCCAGACCCTATGATGGAGCAGATTGCTGCTGAGCAGGCCCATCTGAGTACCACAGTGGGCAATATGGCGAAGATGCTCGAGCGGCTCACTATGGGACAGACATCTGTGCAAGCCGTCAAGCAGGTGTCTACTGGTCCAAATGAGGTATGCTGTTCTCAGTGTGGAGACAGCCATGACTACGAAGACTGCCCGATGGTTGCTGAGATGAGGCAGACTGAGGAAGCAAATGTAATTGGTCAGTACAACAGGCAGCCTTGGATGCAGAACCAGCATCCAAACCTGAGGTACGGTAATCCAAATAACGCCCTCAACTCACAGCAGATGCAGCCTCAGAGGGCAAGTCAGGGAGGACCACCTGGTTTTGTTAGGCCCCCATACAATCAGTTTAGGCCACAGCAATCTCCAGCTCAGCCATCGTCACTGAGTTCGAACAATGCTAATTTAAAGGAGATGATGGATAAACTGATGGCCTCTCAAGAGCAACAAACAGTGATAAATCAGAATCTGGCAGCTGGCCAGCAAAAGCTTGAGAACGCTATGGTGGAGATGCAAGGAACTATGAGTCAGTTGACTCAGTTCCTCCTGCAGCAGAGACCGTCTGGCTCACTGCCTTCCCAAACAGACCCCAATCCTAAAGCTCAGTTGAAGGCAGTGACGGTTTCGGAAACCGTGGTAGTCGAGACTGCTCAGATTCTGAAGAGGTGGCAGCAGTTACCTTAAGAAGCGGGAAGCAATTGTTAATAGAAATCAAGTGGCTGAGGACCAAGCTGACGAGGAGACCGGTCGCCCTTCTTCTAGCACTGGTGCACCGTCAGGGCCCCCAGCCCCTCCTGAGGTAGTTGTTGAGGAGACCCAGGCTCCTATTTCTTCCCCTTCTCATATTTTGACTGCTAAAAACTCCAAGGGTAAGGTGGTTCCGAAGGAACTTCCTTTCCCTAATAGATTAAAAGAAAAGAACTTGATGATCAATTTGGGAAATTTTTGAGTGTATTTTCGAAGCTTACATTAATATTCCCTTATTGATGCTATCAAGCAGATGCCTAACTACGCTCGCTTTGTGAAGGATTTGATTTCTAACAAGCGAAGGTTCAAAGAAAAGGAGATTGTTCAGCTGACAGAGACGTGCTCTGCAGCCATCCAGCAGAAGCTCCCTCCAAAGTGTGGAGATCCAGGGCAGCCCATCATCCCTTGCACCATAGGAGACATGGACTGTGGGTACGGACTCTGCGACCTTGGAGCAAGCATCAATTTAATGCCATATTCCATGTTTAGGAAGCTTCATGCTGGTGAGCTTGTCCCAATCAACTTTAATTTACAATTGGCTGATCGTTCCTCAATCAAACCTCTTGGTATGGTTGAGAACGTTGTGGTAGGTGTTGGTAACTTCTTCTTCCCTGCTGATTTTGTTATTCTTGATATGGATGAGGATGTGAAGTACCATTAATTTTGGGTAGACCATTCCTGAGAACTGCTAAAACTGTCATTGATGTTGACAAAGGAAAAATCACCCTGAAATTTAATAATGAGGAGCTTAGTTTTGATATCACCAAGATGATGAGAACAAATGCTTCTTCTCATGCTGTACTTTCTATTGATGTCGACTATACTGATGATTTTGATGCATTTGTCGCTGAAAGTACTGATGACTCTTCCTTCCTGTTTGAGAATTCTGATCTGTTAAGACAGGTGTTATGCCATTCGATTGAGGATGACAAGGAGAGCACTGAGGTAGCTACTGTTGTCCAGCAGCTTAACCAGGGACGAACCTATTTTCGCCCTCATGCTCCTCCTGTGGAGCCACTGGACAGGCCTACTCAGAGGCTCATTCCTTCAGTAGAGAAGCCCCCTACTCTTGAATTAAAAACTCTTCCTTCAAATCTTAAATATGCTTTCTTGGCAGAGGGTGGCGCCCTGCCAGTTATTATTTCTTCTTCTTTGTCTGTTTCGCAGGAAAGCAGACTTCTGGAGTATTAGGAAGACACAAGGGAGCATTGGGGTGGTCAGTGGCAGATATTAAAGGGATCAGTCCAGGGTTCTGCACTCACCGAATCTACATGGAAGATAGTATCAAACCAGTGAGGCAACCCCAAAGGAGATTGAACCCCAACCTGAAGGAAGTAGTGAAAGCTGAAGTGTTAAAGCTCTTGGATGCGGGCATCATCTACCCCATCTCTGACAGCCGCTGGGTTTCTCCTGTGCAAGTCGTACCCAAGAAAGGAGGAATTGTGGCGGTGCCCAATGACAAGGGAGAGCTGGTGCCTCAAAGACAGACCACTGGCTGGAGGATGTGCATAGACTACAGACGTTTGAACGAGGCCACAAGAAAGGATCATTTCCCGCTGCCGTTCATCGATCAGATGTTGGAGCGACTGGCTGGGCAGGAGTACTACTGTTTCCTTGATGGATACAGCGGTTACTTCCAGATTCCCATCGCGCCAGAGGATCAGGAGAAGACCACCTTCACCTGCCCTTATGGCACGTTTGCTATAGGAGGATGCCATTTGGTCTCTGCAACGCACCAGCCACCTTCCAGCGGTGCATGATGGCCATTTTCAACGAATTTATTGAGAAGAGCATAGAAGTCTTCATGGACGACTTCTCGGTGTATGGCCAGAACTTTGATGTGTGTCTGGATCAGCTGGATCAGATACTAAGCAGATGTGAGGAGACCCACCTGGTTTTAAATTGGGAGAAGTGCCATTTTATGGTACATGAGGGTATAGTGCTTGGGCACAGGGTCTCCAAAGACGGCATTCAGGTGGATAAGGCAAAAGTGGAAGTCATTGAGGGGTTACCTCCTCCCACTTCAGTCAGAGGAGTCAGATCTTTCCTGGGTCACGCGGGGTTCTATCGAAGGTTCATCCAGGACTTTTCAAAAATCGCGAAGCCCTTGTCTGATCTCCTGCAGAAAGATGTTAAGTTTCACTTCTCAGAAGAATGTTTGAAGGCTTTTCAAACCATCAAGAATAAACTCATCTCTGCCCCCATTGTGGTTCCCCCTGACTGGACCCTTCCTTTTGAGGTAATGACTGATGCTAGCGACTTCGCTGTTGGTGCTGCACTCTGTCAAAGGAAGGATAAAATTTTGAGGGTTATCACATATGCGAGTAAGACGCTGACGGAGCCTCAAAAGAACTACACCACCACTGAGAAGGAGCTACTGGCTGTGGTGTTCGCTCTTGACAAATTCAGACCTTATTTGTTGGGGAGTAAGGTAATTGCCCACACCGACCACTCCGCCTTGAAGTATTTGTTTCAAAAGAATGATTCCAAGCCCAGACTATTGAGATGGATCCTGCTTCTCCAAGAGTTTGACTTGGAAGTGGTTGATAAGCAAGGGAAGCAGAATGGGGTTGCAGACCATTTATCAAGGCTTGAGATTCCAGATGACGGGGTCCCCATAAATGAGTTCTTTCCCGACGAAACGGTCTTTGTAATTGGGAAAGTCAAAGAGCCATGGTACGCTGACTTGGCTAACTATCTTGCCTCTGGGTTGGTTCCCCATGATCTAAGCTACAACCAGAGGAAGAAGTTTCTGTCTGAGACCCGTCATTACGTTTGGGAGGACCCCTATCTCTTCAGAGTATGTGCTGATGGATTGATCAGAAGATGTCTCCCGATGAAGAGGTAAACAGTGTAATAGAGTTCTGCCATTCCCGAGAGGCGGGTGGTCACCACGGTCCCACTAGGACAGCTGCTAAAGTGTTAGAGTGCGGTTTTTACTGGCCCACTCTACACAAAGATGTCCACCGCTTCTGTGCTCACTGTGATAACTGCCAGAGGATGGGGAACACTTCAAGAAGGCATGAGATGCCGCAGAAGGGAATCCTTGAAGTGGAATTATTTGATGTCTGGGGTATTGACTTCACCGGCCCATTTCCTTCTTCTCACGGAAACCACTACATCCTTGTTGCTGTAGATTATGTTTCCAAATGGGTCGAAGCAATCCCCTGCCCTTCTGCTGATGCTAGAACCGTGATTAAATTCTTGAAGAAGAACATCTTTACCAGATTCGGTGTGCCAAGAGCTATCATCAGTGACGGAGGGTCTCATTTCTGCAACAAAGCTTTTGATACTCTGATGACTAAGTACGGGGTGACTCATAAGGTAGCTTTGCCTTATCACCCCCAAACTAATGGGCAAGCAGAAGTGAGCAACCGAGAGCTCAAATGGATTCTTCAGAAGACAGTCAATTCCTCCAGGAAGGATTGGTCTGTCAAGCTTGATGATGCTCTATGGGCCTATAGAACTGCATTTAAGACTCCCATTGGGATGTCCCCCTTCAAGCTGGTATACGGGAAGGCTTGTCATCTCCCAGTTGAGCTAGAGCACAGAGCCTATTGGGCTTTAAAGGCTCTTAATTTTGATTTACATGGCGCTGGGGAGAAGAGGCGATTTCAGCTTTCTGAGTTGGAGGAACTGAGGGACCAGGCGTACGAAAGCTCAAGAATCTATAAAGAGCGCACCAAAAAGATCCACGACCGGATGATACAAAAGAGAGACTTTAAAGTGGGGGATCTAGTGCTACTCTTTAACTCTAGGCTACGCCTCTTCCCTGGGAAGCTTAAGTCGCACTGGGCCGGCCCCTTCAGAGTTGTGGGAGCTACATCTTACGGGCGTACGAGCTGGAAAATAAGGCTGGTGAAACCTTTAAGGTAAATGGTGCTCGATTAAAAAGCTATCTTGGTACTGATCATAATCTTTTTCCTTTGCAGGCGATATTCTTTTTGGAGAGTGAATCCAATCCTACAGCAACGATGAATTCTCAAGAGACGAGTTCAAATGTGAAAAAGAAATTCTCTTGGCGAATGCGAAAAGAATTGCGAAAGCTGAGGGAATTCACTGTGGGCTGTTGTAGAGCTGCTCATCACACCTCTTTTGATTAATCAAACGGAAATTGTCTAGCTAAAGACATTAAAGAAGAGCAGCTGACTGGGAGGCAACCCAGTGTTTTCGGTACTTCTATTCTGTGTTTTTATGTTGTTTATAGTTTTGTTTTAGAGTAATGTTGTTGTTGCAGTAAGTTGAGTCCAAAAAGAAACAAAGAGGTGCATATTTGGTGATGTCCGAACTTCGGTCCGAACATCGAAGTTCGGACTTGATTCGAGGATCTGAGGGCTGGGCAAAGCTATATGTCCGAACTTCTGTCCGGACATTGAAGTTCGGACGTTGTTCGAGAGTTGGAGAGCTGTGCAAAACAGGATGTCCGAGCTTCAGTCCGTACATTGAAGTTCGGACTCAACACGGAAGATTGAGCGGAAGGAAAACACGGGATGTCCGAACTTCGGTCCGAACATCGAAGTTCGGACTCAATTCGAAGCGCAGCCCAGGTATGTCCGTCCGAACTTCTGTCCGAACATCGAAGTTCGGACAGCTCGAAAATTTCTGAATTATAGAGGGGCGCGGACATAAACCCTCACAAACTCCATCCCCTACCTCGCGACAGCCGCACCAGCCCCATATCTCCCTCTTCTCCAATCTCCCATAACTCACTCAAAACTCCACCAAATCCCTCATTCTTACTACCAATCTCTTCGTTTTTGAATCCTCTACACTCCTAGCACTCCAAATCCACCAGAAACATCTTGAATCTGCCCGATTTTGGAGCATACCTGTTCGAACCCTAACTACCGAGTTGGAGGTTTTTGAGTTCGATTTGTGCAGATTTTGGCTGTTCTATCTCCCTCTAAGCATACATTCAACTCCAACAAGGTAATTTCTCTACTTTTCTACCTCGTTTAAGGAATTTGTGACAGATTTGGAATGTGAGGTATGTGAAGTCACGAGAATAGGCTGTTATTTTTGAAGATTTCTGAGCTTCGTTTGCGTTTATCAAGTTTACTATCTAATTTGCTGTAAGTTGCTGGATGGAAGTGTGTAAAACTGCCAACCGTGATTTCAATATGCATATTTGAGTGTGTGCTTTTATCTTGCATGGCTGAATTAAAGAAAGAAAAAAAAACAGTGATTGAGATTAAGCTGAAATGGTGGAACAAAGTACCTTTTTAGGGGTGATTAGAACTGCATCTTTGTGTTGGTAACAGTTGAGTGTGGTTTTAAGATTGGGGTTGGATTTGTGCTTACAACTGAGACTTGGTTGGTATTACTTTGTTGGTATTGAACACCTTGTTACAGGAATTTGTGTATTTCGATTAAGTCTCTTCTGGTTGTTGACTTGTTAATGCTCAATGTACTGCAATTAGAAGATGGATTGAATCTGTGTTGTGGAGATTACTAAATTTTTAGGGGAGACTCTGTCGGATTTTGGGTGGTTATATGCACACTTAGAAACTATTTTTCTTGTCTGCCTTTAATTGACATTGGACACCCTTGTTGAGCAGATGCTGAGCCGAATCACAGGCCGGGTAAGAGGGCTGCAGGAGCAAGCTCCAGCCGAAGAGCTCAGAACCGAATTCAGAAATGATGAAGCCCGGGAGTGGTTTGCGAAAGAGGTAGATATAATTGCTGAGCGAGTGTGGTGCGGAGTTAGAGCAGCAGTGGGTTTGAGGGGGATATTAAACCCATTTGGCTGGGGCAAGATCTTGAATATGGGAGGGCCGTACTCTGAAGGATGCGATGTTCTATGCCAATGCGATCTACCAGATGGTCAGCTCAAGTCCCTTGTAGATGGAGAAGAGTACGTCTCCACGATGGAGATTGCTCAATATATGGAGATTCCTTATCCTGCTCCCGAACCCCCTCAGGGCCTCAACCCTGTTGATTTCAAGAACGCAGCTATCCACCACTACACCCCCCTTATGGTTCAGGGGCCTCGACGACGCAGAGGGGATGACCCATCAAAGCAGGTCGTCCCTGCTGATGCGCTTCAGAGCCCGCAGAGAGAGTTCTGCTCGCACTACTGGCTGCGAACATTGTCCCACGTCAGAGCTCGACCTCAACCAAACAGACTTTCTACTTCTTCAGGCGGTGCTGAATCCGTCGTTTGCTGGGGCTGTTGAGGTTACATATTGCCTTGGGTCATCTTCGAGCACATGCAGCATATCCTGGAGCACAGGGATCGCCACAAGTTAGGCTACCCAGTTATGCTCTGCCACATCCTTAGAGGCAGATGGTTACCATTCCGTCTGCGGGACTGCACGCGCGGTCCCCTATTGATGTGGGAGCTCTCAAGAAGATGTGGTTTGAACGAGAGATGGGGTGTGGATGAAGAAGGCTGCAGCGCGACCGCAGAAGCGCCAGAGAGAGGCGGGTGAGGGACCATCAGAGCCCGCTCCTGCTGCTTCACCTGATGAGGAGGCGTATCTAGCACTGCCAGCCCCTGGGAGCGAGTACGTCACTCGCTATGAGTTTGCTCAGCTGGAGTCTCGTTTCGAGGAGGCAGATCGTCGCTATCAGGCGGAGATCGAGACTCTGCAGCAGCAGGCCCGTCGCTCTCAGGAATATCAGGCTCTGCTCGATCAGTTCCAGCAGTGGCAGGCGTACTATCCGCCTCCACAGTGATTATGTTGCTGCTTGCTATTTTTTGTTAAAGCCGTTCTTGGACTTCTTTCTGGATTTGTTTTTAGTTGTGTTGAACTGTTACTTTTATTTCGATTGGGTTGTAATTTTCTTTTGATTTTCGTTTGTTTGAATCTTAACTCTGAATATTGGTTGTCACTAATCGATGCTACTAGCACACTTTCTGTTTTGTTTGTTCAATGTGTGCAAGTGTGTTTTACTATGCTGCCTCCATGCCGGACACTAGCTTGGACTCAAGTGTGAGGAAACCTTCTCCCCTACCTGGACACTAAGTGTGAGGAAGAACCTCTTCCTCAGAGCATCATAAAAGAAATCAGGGGAGTTTTCAGTTTCTTATTCTTTTGGTTAATGTTCAGCTTGTGCTTTTAACATGAATATTGATCCGTTCACCCTTGTGAGTCTGCCACATTCAGTCCGATCTCCTTATTGTGTTAAAATTCTGAACAATGCGGACATTGCTCCTCTTTAAGTGTGAGGAAGGGGGAGATCTTTTTGAATGTGTCAGTCATTTATTCCCGCCCTAATTTTTGTTTGGTTTTGGGCTATGTGGGGGTAACTCTCTTAGAGTGCTCTTTAGTGTTAAATACTTGGGTGGATCTTTAGTTGTGGAGTTGAGTCCGGTACTGACCTAAAGAGTTGGTTTGCTCAAAGCTGTGTGCTCTCATAATTTCTTTCGAATGACTGAATTTTGTTAAATATCTGTGAACAAGTAGTTGTGAAGTTAGAACTGGTTTAGCTTGGAACCTTGGGAATGATGAGAATGTCTGGAATGAAGGATAAAGGCAAGGTACTCCTCTGATTTAAGTTATTTTCTGAACCAAAAACAGGCCTCTTCCATCCGGTTATTAAGTCCTTGGGGTGCTTCATCACCCATTTACCTAAGGTCGTCTGATCTGGGATAAAAGACCCAATACCGTTACAAGGATGGAGAGAAAAGTCTGGGGGATGAATTATTCGCGAAAAATTTTTATGTACACAAAGAAAAAAAAGAAGAGGAAGTTCTTTAAAGTCTTATGTTTCTGGCAATTCCTTAAATTGAATCATGAGTACGTGGTGTTGAAAGGTTCTGCGGAATATGGCAGAACTTCACACCCCTTGTCATCCAAGGGTTTGAGAAGAGAAAAGGTTGGAAGGTTCTGAGTTACTCCACGTTTTTACTTCCTGATTTGACTTCTTCACAGTCTTATTTTGTGCAATCCCGAGGTTTGGCCCTGAGGCATTCTGAGACAGTTTACTCCTGCTTTGCTTGAGGACAAGCAAAGGTTAAGTGTGAGGAGGTTTGATGAGTGCGAGATATGAATGGTTTTGGTAGTCTTTAATGCCTAATTTGTGTACACGCATCAACAATATTCCACACTTATCTTACGTTTTCCTTTGGTTTGCTGTTTGTTAAGGCTTGATACTCTTTTTCTATGTTAAATGCAGAGAAAAGCCAAGGAAACACTAGATTTACTCACAAGGGAGATAATGCAACAAACGGGGGTCGAATCAGAGTCAAGATAAAGAATTTGGAGGATTTTGAAGGAATGTCCGAACTTGTGTCCGAACTTCCAAGTTCGGACGCAAGTCGAGGGTTTGTGTGCTGCGCCTGATGGAATGTCCGAACTTGAGTCCGAGCATCGAAGTTCGGACATAGTTAAGAAAAGCCGGAGGTCTGATGTACGAAGCATGTCCGAACTTGTGTCCGAACATCTAAGTTCGGACACAAGTCGAAACTTTCAGGCTTGAAGCGCTCAGAACACTGTGTCCGAACATTGAAGTCTGGACCAATGTTCGGACAGGACAAAAAATTCAGCACAAACTCGGCGTTTTGAAGGGAAAAGAGAGAGGAAAAGTCTATTTAACTGACCTAATCAGAGGAGGAAGGCATTCACGCATCATCGATCATTACAACACACTCTCTCACGCTGATAAACGAAGTTCTCTCCATTCATCCACGCCAATTGCATCAGTTCACCTTCATCCACATTCACCAATCATATCGACATCGTTCTGGAGGAGCATCGACAGAAGGAAGTGCGACCATCATCTTCAACCTTGCGCCTGCAGCCATCGATACTGGATAATCGTTCAACAGAAGGGTTTTTCTTCCTTTAGATGATTTCTATGTTGATTGTATTTATCTGTTCCATTGCAATGCCTGGCTAGTAGGGATTTAACTCTGGGGTAGGGTTTGTTCAAGATGGATTCAATGTAGTTAAAGATTCTGCAGTTTGATTATGAGATTGTGACGGATTGTTTCCAGGTTAATGATTATCAATTTTCTTCTCTACTAATTTTGCGAGTTATAGAGTTGTTTTGCGAAACCTATTAAGATCAGACAAGGTGATTAATAGGGAGTTCGAATTAACCTGGGAATTTGGGGAAGGATTAGTCGGATAGATAATCTTTCCTACGAACGCTAACAATTCTTTGTGCTTGTTCCACCTATATGTGTTTTGCCAACTGCTAGATTAGAGTTGTCACGTTCTGATAGGTGAGCTCTTCAATGAACTAGGATTTAGCATTGAAAGAGATAGAAAGAATTGGCCTTTCCGTTTCTCATAATTAAATTGTAGGAGTTACTAGATTCAACCAGAAAAGAACAACCCGAGCCCAGAGTTCCACTCATATTATCAAACTCATCATTCATTTTTACCGATTGCTTAATTCAATTCTGATTTGCATTTATTTGATTCAGTTCCAAAAACAATTCACAACCCCCCTAAGTTTCCAGTTTTCTTAGGATTTAGGATAGGACTTAGGCTTATTTATTCAAGTCCCACGGTTCGATACTTGGTTGCTTAACTGTCTATTCTGTAGTGACCGGGATTTTTGCAACCCGACAGACTTATTGATTTATTATTTTCTAGATTAATTTGTTTAGTTTTAGTAGATCAATTTTCCTGTTTGCACTCACCTCACTTTTCTATTCTCTCTCTCCCATTCCCTCCTTCCTCATCGTACTCCTTCTCTTTCTTCTCCCTTGTGGCTGTGATTTTTGAGCTCTCCAAATAGCTCCAATGGCAACCTCATCTTCCCCTCATTGCTCTACCTCCATTTGAGCTCCAATCACAAAAATAACTACATATTTGAACTCCCCTCACTCTCCTCTACATTTCCCTCTTTTCAAAATTCGAAAAGGATGAGTTTCATCTCCATGGGTTTTCCCCATTTGAAGAGAAAAGCACACCATTATGGAGCTTGGAGTCTCCTCTTTCCAACAAGGTAAAAATCTACATGAGAAACTCATGTTTTCTTCATCTCCCCTCATAACCGATTTTTACCCTTGTGCAATGCCTTATTTTCTCTCTCTCTCTTTTGAGCATAATATCAACCTTGCAAGGGTGGTGGACTCACCTTCTTGAACCAAGGGCTAAAACCCCTTCTAAAACTCTCCAAAGGTAAACCCTAGAAATTTCATTTCAAATACTTCAATGAATTGACATTAATTTAAGGGTTAGTATATCAATTGTAGTGTTTTGTGTTCATTGGGTGATGGGAATGGAGTTTGGCAACTCCATTCCCCCACATGGCCGATTTGGGCGAGAAAGGAAGAGAAGGAAAGGAAAGGAAAGGAAACTAGAAACACAAGGTAACCACCTTTACCTTGAGCTTGTTTGGTATGTAGTAGTGTAACAGTTTTGGAGTAGTAAAATGAGTAACGAATTGAGGAATGAGTAGTAAGCACATTGTATGATGAGTAATGAGATTGTAACAGTTTTGAAGTTTTTAAATGAATTTAAAAGCTTGGGAAAACATTGGGCATTGATTGAGTATGTGCAGGAATTCTATTGTGTTGTAGTGATGTTGAGGTGTAGATATGATATATTGTATAAACAAGTGGTGAGAATGGGAAATTGTGAGCTGAAATGGTGTGTGAGCAAGTAAGAATTATAGGGGAGACTATGTCGAATTTTATTTAGGAATTTGAGGACTTAAAAACATTTAGAAACAGATTTTGGAAAGTTAAAATGAGTGGTTTAGTAGCTTGTAACAGATTTGGATATGAGGTTGTAAATGGGATGGAATTAGGTGGTGAGTAATGTATTTTGGATGCCAGTGGTAGCATTAGTTGAGGAAGTAATGGAGGTTAGAAGTTGAGTGATAAATCTGTAGCATGATAGTGGAGACCAAAATCTGTAGCAAAGAGGTATCAAATTGCGTTGTGGAACTAGGAAAGAGTAGTGTGCAAGAATCGGTAAAAAGAGTGTTGGACTTGGGTATAGGTATTGCAATGGCTTGGAAATGTATTTGGAATGCTAATGGTGGTGTTGGTAGAGGAAGTATTGGATGGTAGAATGGAGTATGAAAATCTGTAGCATAAGAGGAAAGAAAACTATTGTAAGTGTTGAAAGAAGTGAGAGAAATTGTGTATGTGGATTTAGGGATGAGTAAGGAATTGATGGATGAACTAAGGTGTATTAAGAGGGTTATTTGGTGGTAAAACATGTGGGATTAAGTGTAGGAACAATGGGGAAGTAATGGGTAAGAAGAGGGACTGAAAACATAAATTAAAATGCAAATACTGGGGCGGACCGAACTTGCGACCAGACTTGCAAGTTCAGTCGAGCCCAGATTTACAAAGATGGGAATGCTTCTGGAATGGACCGAACTTGCGACCGGACTTGCAAGTTCGGTCGGACCAGAAAATTCTCCCGTCTGTAACCTTCTGGAATGGACCGAACTTGCGACTGGACATGCAAGTTCGGTCGGCCAGAAAAATTCCCGCAATGCAAGCGACTGGAATGGACCGAACTTGCGACCGGACTTGCAAGTTCGGTCGAGCCAGAAAATCTCTCGTACTGATAGCTACTGGAATGGACCGGACTTGCAAGGTCGGTCGCAAGTCCGGTCTAGTCAAAAAATTTTTTTTATTAAATAATAATTATATGTATATATATATATATGTATACCCATGTATATATATATGTACATGTATGTAAGTATGCCAACATTAAGTAAGAAAGCAAAACTTAAGGTAATGAAAAATAAGTAAGTAATGTGTAAGTGTAAGAAGTATAAGGACATAGTAAGTATGAGTTAAGTTAATGATAGATAGATTAATCATTCAACTGTATGTGAATATAATACGATTTGATTTGTGAACACCGGAGGAACGTTGGGATACAAGTACAACAGTGAAAGGTATGATTTCTTCATGCCCTGTATCCTAATCTGGTTACCCCGATTTGTGTGCTTATTTGATCACCTAATAAGATAAATGCATGAATCGGACTATATTGCACTTACTTGTGCTTGTTTACATTGTTCTTGATATTTGTCTTGAACAATAGTTTGTATAATCCATGAAACATATGGATGATGATGAAGTGTATTGTATTTTGTAGTGTACTTGTATATTGTAATGTATTTTGTATGGAGGTGTATATGAGTCTTGTATTGTATTATTGTGGCTTGAATGAATGACTTCTGCTAATTCCTAACTACCTAACTCCTAACTTAAGTGAGTAAACCGAAATGAGTAGAAGTCCGATATAGCTTCGGCCACGCGTGAGGATGCGGAGTCACAAGAGGTTGGCTGCAATTCCTGACTCTTAAACTGGTCCGCGGCCCAAATCCCTTAAATGGGTAGCATCTCGGATTGGTGAGTCAAGTAAATCCGGAGGTGGGACGGTGTAGTCCCCAGGGCCGGAGGTCCCGACGACTTAACATGAGTAAGAGTAAGAGTAAGTAAGTATGGATCCGTAAGTATGTATGAGTATGTATGCGTATGTATGAAGTAACGAGTAAAAGAGTAATCTCCACCCGATTAACCTGGGTGGACCAATGAAGCTAACAAGTATTGTATATTGTGTATGTAATGTGTATGTGTAATTCGGAAAAAGGTAAGTATGTATTGAATGGTTGATGTTGTACTTCTTGTATGTAATGAAGTGTATGTATGTGTGTATGTCTTGCGTAATGTATTGAGATATTATGTATAAGAGCATGTATGCATGTATGTTTGAATGAAATCAACCGCATGTATTCGACCAAATGGTCGGCGTACCCTCACTAGTACGCGGGGTATGCGGTTATCATGCTCAGCGAAAGCTGACCCCCTCGGGGGAACGTTTTTAGTGTGCAGTTACCCGAAGAGGATATGGTCAAGGCACGAGACCGGTGACTACATTTGGATGGTAGTAGTAGAATGTAGAGGTGTACTGATTAGCACACCCTTGTACTTAGAAAGTAAGTAGTTGTGAGGAACGGGTAGTAAGTAGTCTCGTAGTGAGTACGTATAAACTTGGAAGAGGTATTATACTTGTATAAGGATCTTAGTAAACTCGGTATGTAGATCATATTGTATTGTACTTGGAGTATTGTATTGAATGAAGATTGTAGTAGTATTTGGTAAACGGGGAATGTATTGTAGATTTGTAGTACTCAGGATTCCGGTCCATCAGACCGATGCTGTATGTAGAAGTAGTAGCCTTGTTAGTCACGTGGGTGACTAACGGCATTGTATCACCCATTGTATGTAAGTATATATCCGTTGCGTGTATCTGATATGTAAGGAGACTGGACGGTAAGCGCTGTATTAATGGTAGGGGTGTTACAAATATACATGTAAAAATATACAAAATCATCCATCCAAACAATCATAACACTTAACCATCCATCCAATCCAAACATTCACTTAATAAATAATAACAACAATTGTATATCGAACATATCGAAATAATAGCAGTATAATGTACAATGTACAATCGCCGTAGCGTACAGTTTCCATAGTTAATTTAATTTGGCCTTTAAGGCCCCATCCATCCAAACCATGTTTAATTAATACCAGTTGGGCGTCATGTTAAGACAACCTGGTAACCTCACCATGGACAGTAGTCCTCCCGTACACACAAAGGTGCTCATTTCGCCAGAGGTCCGGAGGCCCCTGACTATTCTCTTTTGTCTCGTAAGACGTCCATATAAAGGCCGTAGCCACCTGACCCACGATCCAAATAGGGCTCGTTGGGTATAAACCTGGAGCGGAAACCCGATCGGGTACCCCTCAGTGATCACAAATGCGCAACCAGATAGTTCGTAAACTACACTGGATTCCTCACCTCATCTCACACCATCTCTCTCTCATAATGTTTAAGATATGCTCTTAGTCTTATGGAGAATATAACTTATTAGTTAGCTGCCCAATGGGTCTCACGCATACCTAGAAGTAATCTAGGTCATATTCATGTTCGAGATCCATGCTCTAGAGACCGACAATGTCGTGACTCGTTTCCTAAGTATTTTACTTAGGTTCCCATATACTTAATATTAATACTATGGTATTATATCAAGTAACCGTTTTGTTATAACAATAACGTATATGTATGTTTATATAAGTCGATCTATATTTGACGTAGTGTTAGTCCCGTAGGACGCTCATGCATAAATAAATAATGCAGTAACACTTAATCACTTACAAGTATCCAAAACATTTAACACACAAGTGATAACAACCAAATCCGAGCCCAAGGAGTTTCCTTAGGACAACTCGAATCAAACCCCTTTACATACTGTTCACCAAGACCTAGGATGCGCAGTGTAGACCACTAGCTCGTCAAGCGTCCTCGTCTGCAGTATGATCTAAACGGTAATAAACTATAAGTCAGTCTCCATGACCAACTACATCCGGTATCTCCGAATAACAAGTAACCCCGACAGTTCATCCCCGGATTCCTACAGTTATTTGTTACGGGTTTATCTAAACCGGTCGGCTTGTTACTAAAACTCGTATGTCAAAACATTTCGACTGTTAAGTTTAATTCATTATATTTCTTTAATCTTATCCACCACTAAACTTAGGTATATAACCTATAGTTGCATGTATGCATGCATGACTCATAATATTGTATTATTTTCCCACCATCCATTATAATACATTGTATTATATTATCCATTATCTTAGCAAATTATATTTGCATTCAAAAACTCATAACTTATAGTTTGTAACTATTTTTTTTAAAATAACCACCACCATTATATTATATGGTTTCTAACCATAATATATATCCATCCTTATATACATTTTTCTTGTATATGTATATATGTACCATATAGGTAAATTCCATGAGTTATAAAACTCTTATATTATATGTTACATTTTATCATCTTATATTAGTTGATTATTCCCATTAGTTGTATTATATTATACAACTTATATTAAGATTATTATCCTAATATTATGTAACATTTTATGTTGTATAATTACAACTCCTAAGGTTTAATCAATAGATACCTTAGTTTATAAATCTTATTTATTTATAGTTTGTCACATTATTTAATGTGAATATCCTTACTTATATTAATCCCACCTAAACCATATAATTGTTATAACATTTATAACATAGTAGAACATAGTCTAAAATTCATATTTCTAACTCTTTATAATTCGGTACAGCACTTTATTTTATTTAAATCCCATTTTGACCACATAACATTATGTAATGTTATACCATATACCAATATCATATAATATGATATTTTTATTCCCTTTAATTTATAACCTATAGTTTTTATACAAAACTATTTATATATTGCCGCATGGGCTCCATATGAAAACCTTATTCTTTTTCATAATCCATAGTTTCCTTTATTTACAAAATCACCACATTATTTATACCATGTTATATATATCATATAATATAACATTTTTAACTTATAAAATGGTATAACCTATGGTTATATTTTGTAAATTCCGAACAGACCCATTATATTCTATAATTGCCATTTGGCCCACTTTATAACATATAGTTTTATAATATCATTACAACTATATATTATGCATATATCTTATTAGATACTCTTATATTATTCTAAAAATCACCAAATTTCACCAAAGGGTTATAATTACCCTTACTAACCATATACTTTTGGTATATTACATTTCCATCCCATCTTCTATTCCAAAGTGTCATAATGACATAATAACTATATATTATACATATATAGTTTATCTTAATTCCAAAACCAACCAAATAAATTCCTAAAAATTCCTAATAGCCCATGGGTGTTTATAATACCATTTTACCCCCTTTATTTTCGGTAATAACATATTTACCACATATGTTATAAAATTGTTACAACTAAATACATAACTTATTATAAAACCTTAAATAAGTTATCTAACTTATTTAATTTGGTCAAAACCTACCATATGGCCAAGGTTGACCACCTTAATATTTCCTTGACCATTAATAACCATATATTACGGTTTGTACCCTTATTTTTCAGAAATTACCATTTAACCCCAAAACTTTATAAAATCTTATAATTTTATCTAAACTCATTTAAAATCTCAAAACTTTCGGCTTTATTTTTATATAGCCCCTAAATTTAATTTAATTACACTATAACCCCAATTCCTTGCGGTAATTTATATTTAGCACCTAAACTTAATTAAAAGCTTATAAATGCATAAATAGAATGGCCTAAAGTACATGGCCTTATTACAAACATTAGCTTATAAAATAAATTACACATAAATGCCCAAAAATGCATTAAAATCTCGGCCTTACACACATCTTTTCCTTATTTACCAATTTTCCACATAATGTCTTAAATTTGACAATTATGTTAATTAATTAGTTATAAAATTTACTAAACCATTCCTTAATCACCTAAGGTCAAAATAAGACCTTAATAAACCATTTCACTCACGGCACAATTATATATATATATACCAGAAGGGAGCAGGATCGGTGAAGATATTGAAGAGAATCGAAAATAACAATTAAAGAGAGTAAATAACAGATATTGAAGAACAAATATTCTAATATTGAATAACTTGAATTAAAAGAACATAAAATATAATATTGAATAACTTGAATTAAAAGAACATAAAATATAAGATATTGAACGATATAGAATCTTGAAACTCACTTAGGAGTTAATCTTGATATTGATTTTGAGAGGATAGAAGATGGATACAAAGAATTGAATCCTTGAAGAGAGAGGTCAGAGTTTCTCTTTCTAGTTTCAAGTTTCTAAGACTTGAAAAACCTCTGCCTAACTCGTTGCCCTTGAGTCCCCTTATATAGGCGAGGATGGGTCTTGTATGGTACAATTATTGAAGCACTATTTGCTTTTACTATTTGTTTTTTGAAAAGTAAAATTATTATGTTGGCAATAATGCTGCCTTTTGAAAAGGAAATTCTATACTTTAATTAATGTACTTTTACAAAAGTAAAAGTCTTCATGATTGAGATTCCTTGCATTATTGGGGTCGAGTCTGATTGTCTTCGTTGTGGAACTGCTCTTGATCATTGTTGATGAGGTACGGATCTTCATCAATGTTGTGATTGTAGCATAGTTCTTCTGGAATTCCTGGACTGTCGAAATGCTCGAACAGGTCCGTCGTTGAGATATTGAGTCCATATTGTATATTGTAGACTAGTTCTTCCACCCCAAGCTCGAGTTCGAGTCTGCGATGATGCCACTCGTAGTCTGTTGTACATGGTAGCTCCGAGAATGGATCTATTCTGGTGATGTAGTATGTGGAAGTGCGGTATTCCACATATTCTTGTATTTCTTGATTACGAATGGTGAAATCTGGAGGTTCCTTGCCGGCGGCGACAAGGAGACTATCTTGTAGGTGCCTTACAGGAACCCACATATGGAGTTTCTGGTAAATTGGACGGTCAATGGAGTAGAAACCATGATCATAGGGCTGAACGCAGAGGAGCGTTTGGCCTTGACGACCGTCATATGGAGGATATGGAGTTGGGAAAGTGTGGAGATATTGTTGCTGATCTCGCAGTTGCCATTGAGGACCAGTTCTGGGATTTTCTGGTAGAAATTTGAATTCAATGGGAATTTGAGTGAGTTTTGTGTTGATATGGTATTTCAAAATCTTGTGGAGCAACGTGTTGTTGGGGTTGCTCTTTTGAATCTTGAATTTGAGCTTTCCAAAAGCTCGTAGCCATTTTGGTGGCTTTTGTTGAGAGGGTGCCATGGTGTTTTGCTTGAGGAAGACGATGGTGTTGCCTTTGTGTTTTGCGCGTTTTTATACTCTTTTTTTTTTTTTTGAGGATTATATGAAATCCCCGTAATCTTCTTGCGGATCTTGGGCAAAAGGTCCGCCATATGGGTCGTTAGAGACTGATCCCGCAGAGGATGAGTCATCCTTGTCATCGGCCCATACTTTGACGTCGGGTATTTGGTTGATTGTAAATTAGGTATATTGCAGTGATAGTTCCGGGTTGGATTCCAAGAACTTTTGGAACATTTCCTTTTGTTGTGGAGATTTGGGCTTTTGGCTTGCTGGACATATGGCTAATGGTGCTGGTGAGGGAGAATTTGGTTTTGGGCTTGGCGGCCCAGTGATGGCCAGTGGTTTTGTGGGGCTAGAAAGAGCCTTTTGTGACTCTTGATAATCTTTGAAATTGATGAGTTTTTTGCCAGTGGTAGTATAAGCCTTCATGTTCTCGTAAGAACAGAACTTAGACCAATACTTTGGCCACCATTTGATCCGAAAATCTCGAACCAAACAGTATGGATATGGTGCTGGCAAAAATTGATCAATCTTGTACGTCCAACAGAAAATCCATGGGACGCAGAAGACTGCGAAAAAATGGATTTCTTTCATGTATTGTGGGTTGTTGTAGTGTTGGAGCCAATAGGCATAATTGGGCTGAATTTGTTTTGGGATAATGTCTGACGATCCTCCAAAATAGCGCCACCAATCGTAGAACCATATTGGAAAATCTTTGTCACACTGGTCATGGAAATTAATGAACCATGAGTGTGTTCCTGGTCGTAGTAAAAGGAATCGATACCATGCTTCTTGGTAATCGACATAATTGTAGGTATTGGGATAGAAGGTTACAGAGAAAGCACGGGGCTGATGGATTGGTCCCCAATCTTTGGCTGACACTACCTTCTTGATGAAACATCTGGAATAGTCGGTTTGTGAGGAATTTGGGTTGGATCTATGGGTCAATTCTATGGATCTGGTTTCTATGAGGATAAGCTCATAGTATTTGAGGGTTTTTTGCTGCACGCTGGTCTGCCAGTGTATTTCTGGAGGAAATAATCTTTTGGCAATACTATTGGCAATCTCTTGTGGTTGTGATTGGGCATATCTGGTTACGGCTATTTTTTCTTGGATTGGCTTAATATGGTAGCCATTTGCGGCTTCTTGTGTGGAGCTGGATTGTCGGAGTTTGGTGGGTGTTTTTGCTGCTTGTAGGAATGTTGGTGCTGGGAAATCATGTGACAATGGTGCATATGGATTTTGTGTGGTAACCGCCGGTGAAGGCGCAATTGGTATATTTTTGTAGGCTGGGTGCTGTTGAGGCACCATCTGGTAATCTTGAGAAGTTTGTGGTTTTTCCCGCTTGGGTTGCTTGCCTTTGCTCTTGTCACTCATTTTCTGTGGAAAGAAGATATTGTGTATTGTGAGAATCTGGTGATATATGTTTTGAAACTTTTCCTTGTAAAAATTCTCTTGAAAGGAAATCTGGTAAGGAGTTATCCTCCCCGCGAATAAATTCGATTTGGAAATCGAAAACAGATAAAATAGCCTGCCAACGGGCAAAAATTTGTTTTGAAACTAGGTTTTTAACATCCTTTTGTAAAACGTCTTTTGCAGATTTGCAATCAATACGTAATAAAAAGGATTTGTTGTATAAATCATCTTGAAATTTTGAAATGCATAAAACGATTGAAAGAATCTCTTTCTTGATGGTGGAGTAATTGAGCTGTGGTCCGATCCATATACCGGAGTGGAATCGTACCAACTGCTCTTGAGTAAGACCTTGGGGTCTTTGTTTGAGAATTCCACCATAGCCTATGTTGGATGCGTCAGTTTCGACAATGAGAAAGGCTTGGGGATGTGGAATGGTAAGGCATGGTAAAGAATATGTATATTGCTTTAGGGTTTGCACAACGTTGGTGTGCTCTGGAGTCCATGGTGAAGGATTCTTTTGTAATCTGGAATAAAGAAGCTTGCAATGTTGACGAAGCCTAGGAAAGAAATCTGAAAGATAATTCAGACATCCTAAGAATCTTTGCAATTGATTCTTTTCCTCGATTTCATCAGGAAATTTGGAAACAAATTCCAAGCTTCTTTGGATGGGAGTAATGGTATTCTGATAGATGTTGTGTCCAAGGAAACGAATGTTAACTTGAAACAACTTCATCTTGGGTTTGGAAACAACTAGACCATTGGTCTTGATGACCGAATGGAATGTCTTGAGGTGCTTGAAGTGTTGTTCTATGGAATCTAAAAAGACTAAGACATCATCAATGTAAACAATGATAAATGTCGAATATGGTGTAAGAATGTCGTTCATGACATTCTGGAATTCTGATGGAGCATTCTTGAGGCCAAATGGCATTACGTTCCATTCGTAATGACCAAATGGGACAACAAATGCAGTCTTGTATCGATCTGATTCTGAAATCTGAATTTGCCAGAATCCAGACTTCATGTCAAATTTAGAGAAGATCTTGGCCCTATAAAGGCGACCTAATAGATCTCTTTTGTTAGGGATTGGATATCGAATCCATTGAAGAACCTTATTCAATGGTTTCTAGTTTATAACGAGCCGTGGAACTCCACGCTCTTTCTCTGCAGCATTCATGACGTAGAATGCACTGCAACTCCATGGTGATTTTGATGGTCGAATCAAACCTTTATCCAAAAGAGTTTGAATCTCTTTCTTGCAAATTTCTAAATGCTCACTATTCATTTGAATAGGTCGTGCCTTGGTTGGAATATTACGTTCATCGAAATCCTTTTCATATGGAAGATGAATGATATGACGCTTTCTACTCCAAAATGCATTGGGTAGATCTGCGCAAACATCTTCAAAGGTTTTTTCTATCTGAGAAACTTCTTGTTGAATTCTGGGATCTTGGAGTCGCTCAGTTGTTCGAATATGAGCGAGATGGTTTTTAGAAAACTGAAGCTGGCTTTCTTTTCTGGTAATGGAATTGATCTGCTGGTAAAGGGTATTGGATTGAAGAACATTAAGTTCCTTTTGGATTATGGGTTCTGTAAAGAGAAAAGAATACTTTTCTTATTGATCTTGACATGTAATCCCTTATGATCAACAAAGAAGGGATACAACTGGATAATGAAAGGAGAGCCAAGGATGATGTCTTGGCTAATATTTTTGATAACTACAAATTGTAGTTTAACTAGAAGATTCTTGTTTTGGACTGAAAGTTTGGAGGTTTTGGCAATGATCTTGAGTGGATCGTTCCCTGCACCTACCAATCGTTCTCGAGTAGGAGAGCAATAATGGTGAGGAACTAATCCTTCTCGGATACAGTTTCGGTCTGCTCCTGAATCAATAAGAGCAACCATTGTTATTCTGAAGTCGGTACCTTCGACTACAAGTGTGATGTTGGAATACCATTTCTGAAAGCGAAACCTTTCAATGATATTTATGGTCTGGGTTTCTGGATGATGGACTTGGGATGGTAAGGAAATTACACCCAGGTTGGTTGGTAATTCATTCTCTGGAGAAGCATCTTCAGGGTTCTCTTTTGAAGTAGAAGCTTTTGCTGCTTCTAAAAGAGATATTCGAGCTTGCACACCTAAGCCGTCGAATTTGATTTGATGGAGTTCTGCTTTGAGCGCTTGAATTTCTTGCTTGAGGATCTTAATGTCCTTTTGTAATTCCTGAGTCGGAATCTTGCCAAACAGATTACTGCTTGAGGCTATTGGGTACTTGTCAAGGGTTTTGGAGATACTGAATGGTTCAGGGAGCGTCTTTTTGGAATCCTGTGAGGCAAGCAATTTGGCTAGTTGTTGTAGGTATTGCCTTTTCTCATCTGGATTGGAAATCTTGTTAATGAGCTCATACAGAAGTTCTGCTGAATCTATGTCATTGGTTATGACATTGACAGATCCGGAAGAATCATCTGTAGATTCATAACTGGAACTTGAAGCATCATCATCAATCTGGTGAATATAGTTCTCATCTTCCGGAGAACTGGGAGTATCTTGTAGCAAAAGCTTGGAGAGCTTTTCTTGAAGATCTTTGTCATCTGCGAAGATCTCATTAATCTTCTGCTTAACACGACATTGATCTGCCTTGTGACCCTTGCGACCACATTTCCAACATGTGATCTGAGTCATTTTCTTGGGAGCAAACCTTGTAGGTTTAGGATTTGACCTGTACTTTTGACGGTAAGGTTTATAAGGCTTACGGTATTGTGGTTTGGATTGATAAGGTTGTTTGGATTTGGAGGTAAAACGTTTGTGAACTATTTGTTTTTGGGAAGGAGGAGTGATTTTCTCGATTCCAAACATCTTGCAGAAAGAACCCATTTCTCTTCGTGCTTGGGCCTTTTCATTGCCGTATTTGGACTGGATTTTGAGATCCTGACATAAGTTCAGGGCCTCTTTTTTGACAAAGGCAAAAAGTTGACCATAGGCTATTGCTTCCCAAGGTATGGTCTCTTGACCAACTTCTTCTTGAAGTTTGGTCATGATTCTTTGTGCGAATAATGTAGGCAATCCTGAAACGAACCTTTCTTTCCAGAAATTAGCCATACAATCTTCACGTTGTAGGACGTGGGTAAGGTACATGTCCTTGTACCATCGATAATCAGATAATGTTGGACATCGAAGGTTGGTGAGAAGAATCTTATTGGAATTTAATTCTTCTCTTGGATTTCCAACAAAGTGGAGACTTATTGTGATAATCAGGAAATCACAAGCGTCATCCTTCATGGAAGACCTGTCTTCGCCATCATAGACTTCAACTTGATGATTCATGATTTCTTGTTTATTGTCGAGGGTAAGAGCATGATCCCACCATTGCCGTAATTGGCCAGTAAATCCTGAAACAATGGTAGCGGCAGCTTATTTTTCAGTGAGCTTTCGCATCTTGTAAGCATTCTTTGCCATACCCATTTTTTGTAAGGTGTTCAGAATTTCGTATTCTGATTTTCCATCTATGTTCCATTCATAGACAGAAGCACCGTCATATTGAGCTGATGAGAACTTGGAGCGTTCTTCATATTGGATATTTGGAGGAGTAGGACGAGGATAATAATTTTTTGTAGTATGGTAATAGGAATCCATGGGTTTGTTCCGTCTAAAGGAACGTCTTGGGTTTCTGGTAGTGATTCTGGAGATTGCATGTGGTTCTGGATCAGTAAATTGGTTTTCAATATGGGATAGCTGTAATGATGATGCAGAAGAATCATCATCACTTGATTGGCACTGACAAGTGTCAAGAGTGTGGACACCGTTAGGGTTAGGTGTAGTATTTTGTGTATTGGCTGTAGAAGAGGAAGAGGGTAATAATTGTAAGGTCTGTGATATGCGTGAAAGTAAATCAGTCTCTGGATGTACGAAATCGGTAATGGATGGTTGAAAGTGAGGTCGAGAAATGTCAGAAGGAAATCTGACTTGTTTCTCAGTTGAGTGAAGGCTAATGGAGACGCGATCTAATTGAGAAGCTATTGTGGCTAAGGTTTGGTTAGTCCAGTTTTGTTGCTGATGGACCTTTTGAAGATCTCTAGCTACCACCGGAGTATCAGTGTTGCTTCCTTTCTTGAGAGGCGTAGCTATAACATCTCTGGCTAGTTTGATGGTGTTGAAGGGAGGATGAATTGAGCTGATTGGCTCATCATTGGCTTCCAATGTCCATTTCTTGTACAAACTTGTTTGGACATTAATTGAAGGGGTTTTAAAGGGATCTGGTTGAGAAAGTTGAATGGAGGTATATGAAGGCAACCAATCGTAAATTGTCATGTTACAGCGTAACCTGTGACAATCTTTACGCCAATATTGCCTGAGACTGTGTTGACAATCTGGAGATAGATCTGCGAACCATTTTCTTTGTGGTTCGTATTCTGGTTCGATTCTCGTTCAGAGATATATTCTTCTCCGAGCTCAAAATCGACGTTATGGATAACATTAATATTACCCATAAAATCTTCAGTGTTGATAGATTCATTGTCCTCTGGGACATAAGCCGGTACGGGTGCTTGAAAATCAACCCTGATTTCTGGTTGAGATGGTTGTTGACTTCTGGATGTAGAGGGTATCCCGGAAAAGGAAGATCTTGCATCGACGAAGCTCCTATTGGAAGAAGAGCTTGGTCTTTCTCTTAAAGAATTGAAACGAAGGAGAATTGTTCCATCGCTTTGTTCGATTATATCATCTACCGTAGTACGGGAGATGTTTCTTGGAACTTGTGGGATAGAAATTTGAAAGTGATCTGGTATGGTGATTTCATCCCATCGTAAACTGCGAGGGAAAACTGTTGGTCGTTCTGCATCTATTTGTAAAAGGACGGTCTCATCCCGAAGGGGAATCAAAGTCCTATTGAGCCGTGGGTTTAATTGAGAAGACATGAGTCTGTAATAGACTCGAAAGATAATGGCAAAATTTTTTGAAAGTTCTTCAAATTCATCTCCTTGAAGATGAACATCAAGAACTAAGGAATCTTGAATCAGAGGATCTGAGAGATCCACTGAGAAATTGGGACAGCAATTGAAATATATTGGGCCATTACAGACGTTAGTCTGAATCATGGCTAAAAGAGAGGATTTGTAGCGTTTGAGACGTTTATCTCGAAGCGCCATGAATATTGGGGCATCTATACCAAGTGTAGGTTTAAGTGATTTATACCTTGTTTTTGCCTAGTTAAGGCATTGTTTGGCCACGGCCTGCCTAGGATAAAATTTCCACAGCATCATTTACATGTTTTCAAACAGAAATTAAGGCATGATTAGTCTCCAAGCAAGATCTAACCATAAGAAGTGTTTAATGTCAATTTTCAAGGTAAAACTTACCTTAGAACACCAAGGTTACCAAGGCTGAATTCGGCCTAAATTTACACAAGTTAAAGAGCATCAAAATAGCTACTAAAACCAAGCTTTAAACTGGTATAACTCAGATTAGAAGATGGCTAATTTTTACCTTGTTTAAAATGCCTAAATGGTGTTTTTGGCTTGGATCTGGCTGTACCTTGAAGCTCTTGATATACCAACTGAATAAGTATGTTAAGAAGAAGATAATAAGGCTAGGAACAATGTTTCACAGCCGAATTTGAAGGGAATCAAAAGATATGTGCTTAAAGCACATTTTTATACCTTAAGAGCAAGATTAGCTTTCTCCACCTTCTTCCCTTGTTAAGGCCTAGATACACCCTCCATTTAACCTCCAAAACAACCTAAGAACATTTATGGAAGTGGTTGATGCTTAGCTCCATGGAAAGATGAAAGAATTGTGAAGAGAATGAACATTTAAAGGCTTAATTAGCTTACCTAGGTAGCAAGGTGATCTTCTCTGAACTTGGAGTGTTAGCCACGTTTTTAGAGAAGCAAATGGAGGAGGAAGGCAGCTTGTGTCGGCAGGGAGTGAAGGAAAATGAAGAAGGTAATCAAAATTTGCTTTTATGTTACTTTAATCTTACTTTTGTAATAGTAATTGGTGACTCACTTAATTAGCTGTCTAATTGATTGGAGATTGCTTAATGGATGGGCATGACAGACATATGAAGTCGGCAGCCCTTGGTCAAGGAAATGGGTGACTTTGACCATGGTCAATGGTAAGTATTTAAATGTTATTTTTGGGTACTATTCATACTAAATTGCCCATTTTGATTTTATTTTTAATATTTGATTTAGACTTTAAAATATAGTATATCATGTCACATTAATGTTATAAATAATAAAATTTAGTCTTTACAGTGACAAAAAGTCATTATCTTAGAGCTCATACACAAAAAACGTGCTTTAAGGAATTTTAGTGCACATTTTGAGTCGCAGGGTGTTTATGAGCTCAGTTTTCTTTGAGAACAGTTTTGTTGTGTTTCTTACATGATATTTGATCCTGGTATCCAATTTTATATCATTTAGAGGTCATTAGACCTTTAAGGTTTTCTTAGAGCACATTTTTGCCCTACTTGATCTTGAAGCATGAAAATGCTTGTTCTTTGTGTTGGAGTGTTGTCCAACAATTGTAATATGTTTAGTATTGTGTTAATAAGCTTAGGACAAAGTTTTAGGTCCTAAGAGGTTCATTTGGGTATTTTCTTTACCCTAAACAGTCAAAGGGTGCAATATGTTGCTTTGTGTTGACCATTGTTGTTCTCAGTTGACTTTTAAGGCATGTTTAGGCCTTAATCAATGTGATTAGATGTTTAATCCATGTTTTATTAGTTTGGGGTATTTCACCTTTCCTCATTCTTCCTGCCTCACTTCTGAATTCCACTCATCTTATTTAGACTTTTCACTCACTCATATGTTACATGCAACTCAAGCAAGGAAAACACTCATGTCTTTTCTCCCTTTGAAAATCTGAAACAAGCCTCTACTTCCAGCCATGAAAATTCCTTCATTTCTCCATAAAAGTTCAAGAGTCATATATCATTGTGTATATCTCTCAAATATCTTCAATTCTACTCTAACCTTGTCCATTTTCATTACATATTCCGATCTGGGTAATACAAGGACGGAAAGATGTTATGATAGCCAATATTTCTGACTAGTCTCAATTCCGAAAGGAATTTCGGGTTTTCGGTAAGCTTTATGAAAATTTGTTCAACACTAAAGTTGTTCCTATTTGAAAGAGCTTTTCATCCATATAAATAACTTGTATTTCCGTGACCGTTTCAGTTTTGGGTGAATCAAGTAACGAGTACAATTAGAGCACATTTAGCATATCTTTCTGAGTAGTCTCGGTTTCGCTAGGAATTCTGAATTTTTGGTAAGTTTTTTGAATATTTTTTCAACACAAAATTTGTTCCTCTTTTAAATATTTGTCCATCTATTTAATGAACTTGTTATTGGATGGTCTTTTCAGTTCTAATCTTTCAGACTCTTCTTTTGCAAATTCAAAGTGGGTTATAACCCATCCTTAATCTCTTATTTCCTTCCATTCATGAGGGCAGACGAACCTAACTCAAGAGGAGATTAAGTGTTAAGGCTATTCTTGCCCAACCAACTCTAAAGAGGTAGATCTATGTTTCTACCATACCTTCCTTCAAATATTTTCTTGTTTATCTTTCCAACCCTTATTATGCTCATCCTTTCCTCCATGCTCAGCTAGGAACCCCTTGAAACCTTGTCTTGGGTCCAAGGTTCCTAAACAAATGGGTAAGTGGTGTATAAGGATCTACATTAGGGGTGGCAATTTTTACCCAACCTAAAAATCCGATCCTAACCGAACCCGTAATAGCAGGTATGGGTTAAGATAATTGACCCATTTAATTTTTGGGTTGGGTATGGGTTGTCTATTAGATATATGGGTTAGGTGTGTTAAAATTCCTAACCTGAATTCAACCCGGTCCGTTTACTTAATTTAATTAAATACAAATATAATTGATTGATATGGAAAGATGTTATTGAATATGTATTAATTCTATAACTATTAGTAAAACAGTAAACAAAAATACTATCACTTCTTTAGACCCACACAAACGATTCAGATACACTCTCTAGGCCATCTATATCCACCTTTCACTCTTTGTTTGAATACCTAAATAATATGTCATTCATTCTTGCAGCCGCACAAACTCCATCGTTCACACCATTTCATCTGCACAAATAACGGATATGGGTTAAGATTATTGGCTCATTTAATATAATGTTGACATTTGGAAAAATGACACATAATGATTCAAAATAAATGACCGTCATGTGCATGTTGTTAGGGACAATTGATCATTCTATAGAAAAAAAGAGTATTTATATTTAAACGGGTTTGGGTTCAATGACTTTATATGGGTTGGGTATGGGTTGAAATTTTATAACCCGATTATTTTTGGGTCGGGTATGGGTCAATACAATTTTAATTGGGTTGGGTGTGGGTGAGCTTCAACCCGACCCATCAACCCGAATTGCCACCCCTAGTCTACATATCCTCTTCGGTTTGAGAGTTTTGGCACTAAAGATTTAACTTACCTTATTTTTAATAATAGGGCCAAAATGTATTGGTAAAATTACTTCTAAAACAAGTCCTAAACTACTTTATTATGTTGGGTTATTTGTTCAAATGATTTGGTTTAATATGGTACCTAATAGCATGTAATTCGGTTCTAAATAACGTCTAATACTTATGGTGGATCTTGGTTATTTGGTTGATGAGACCTACAAACTTGAACTAAACTTTGGTTAGTTAGAGGATGTTGTAAACCGAAAGTTTAGGATAAAAGTTTAGGATAAATTTGAAAAAAAATGGGTTTTGATGGCTATGTATAAATTGTGGGCCAATTTGGTAATTTCCGACAATTATATGTGTTGTTGGAAACTTTTAAAAGAAAAGGTTAGTGGTTGGTGATTGTAATAGTTTTAAAACTTAAGAGTAAAAGTTGGGGATTTATTAGTAAAGATCGGTCTTGGATGTGTATGACTAAGTTGAGGATGAATTTGGTGGCTAAGCGTCAACTTGGTGATTTGGATAAAATGGGCGCCGAATGAAATTTTGGAAACTTGTTGGATAGTTATCAAAATATTATAGGGAACCTAAACGTAGTAATAGGTTATTAGGTAGAATACGGTAGACTTGGGAGTAAATTAAGGTGACGAAAATGAGGTGAGTAGATTATAATCTTACCTAGGTTAATTAGTTGAAAAGAGGTCCACTACTAGTAATGGGGGTTTAAATAGTAATAATATAAGGTAATTTGGAAATAGGAAAAGTTAAGGTTGAATGGCTAGGTTAATGACTTGACCAACTTAATGAAATAGGAACTTTAGGTAAACGTCCTAAATAAGGGTGTTAGAATTTAGTGTAATAAGATATACGATTAATATGTCACAAGTGTAGGATAATAACTAAGTGTAAGAGGTGATGATAGTTAAAATGAGATAGTAACAAATAAAAAGAGATATAATAGTAAATGAGATTTAGTGAAATTGGAGGAATTCATGAAGTCAATTTGGGTATTGAATTAGTTTTGTCATAAGATGAAATCAAGGGAGTATAGACAACAAAAATTCTCACCCTCCTCCTATTGGAAAAAAGAAAACAAAAATGAGCATATTCCCAATAATAAAAAGGTCTTCCCCATTTCGATCAAATGAAATTTCTTTTTCCCGAATGTTTATCTCACCTTCCTTGCGAAAAGGAGCACTGGCCCTCTTTTTTTTATTATAATCTATTTTATTTCATTTTACCCTATTTTCATTTACTTATCTTATTTGTTTATGTACTATTTTATTACTTTTGTTTTAGGCTGTTTCATTGTTTTATGAGTATCTCTTATTATTTTATGTACTTTGTTGTATTTTCATCAATTCCTTTTGCTCTACTATCTTTATTTCATTTTATTTTACACTTATATGTTGTTTATCTACTTTGTTTTTACTCATCTATTTCCTTTCACCCTGTTTACTATTATTATTTATCTTATTGTATTCTATTTTGTCGATTATTTATTATCTATTTTGCCTTCTTTCATTTTATGATATCACGACATTTACTTCATCCTATCTATTGCTATTTTTTAATTGTCTTCTAGCCTTTACTCTAGGGCCAGCTCATTTGCTGCATGCACGAATGTGTAAGAGTGCTGCAATTTACAAGAATTAAAAAAAAACAAATCTTGAATGTTATCGTACATCACTAATAAAAGTGTGGTACGGGCGGTGTGGTCGGTACACTCGGAAGACACTATTTTTTTTTTTTGAAAAAATAGTCGAGTCCTAGTTATCTAAATTGCATAGAACTATTATGATCAAATAAATCTCATTTTTAGAGTGTAACAATACAATTGTGATGTTGTGAGTTATAAGTAACACTATTCTAATATCTATTTTATTTTATTAAATAATTTTAAGTTAAAAATCATTTTTGTTTGTTTGTGTTTTACTATATGTATATGTTTATGTGTTATTTTAAAATTAAAATATATAATACATTAAAACCTCTTGATGTATCATGTCTTACTTTTTTAGAATATAATCATTTAAATTACAATAATTTTGATATTCTATATTTTATAAATGATTAACTAGTACTAAATTAAATTTCGCTAATTACTAATTTTTTTAAAAAATACTTTATATTACAATATCGTGTAATTTAATACACTTAAATAGTTCAATTATAAAATTGTACTATACTATTTTGAGTATATAAATTGATTTTCAGACATTTTTATTTAGTGCTATAAATAAACTTAATCGATTGTTAAAATAGAAATACAAAAAAATAAAATAAAAAGAGTAGTATTTCATTGACATTACATCACCTCTTTTTCTTATGGGAAAATGGTCAAACAAATATATAATTTTTATTATACACGTTTCCCCTCTAGGTCTAATTCACTCAACCTGATTATTCTTTATACTTCCACATATTTCACATCTTGACAATATATCATTTTTGTCCATTCAGTGTCAACTTTGTCTAGAAATTATACTTTATATCATCAGTATTGTATGTGTTGATGAAACGTTGACACGTGGGGGATAAATGACTGAGAATCTTATGAGCAAGTAGTTTAGGAAGTTCTCATAAAGCGTATTGTTGCACGTTTGTTGTATCAAGATGGTGATCTTATTGACTTTACATTAAAACTAACAAAAAATACATTAAGTTACACTTTGAAAAAGAAAAATGAAGAAAATGGAAGTGGTAGAAGTGAAAAGAGACATATCCGAAAAATCATAAGGGGAAATCTGATTAGAAGAGCACTAAAGAAACTTTATTTTAAAGATACTTAGACAGTTAGATGTTCTGATAGTTCGTAACATGCACATGTAAAGTGATACTGAAACTATGTATGTATTGATTATGAATGATCGGAACACATGAATTGCTTTGATAGTTAAACAACTTGTAGCTGCCATAGTTCTTGGTGAAGAACAAAACTTCATTTACTTATATTATAAAAACATGTACTTGTTGTGTATCTATATGTAACTAAATATTATCAAAAAAATCTATATGTAACTATGTTATTCTAATTCTTTTAATATTTTCTCATTAAACTATGACTCCTTACAGCAAATTTCCCACATATTGACTAAAAAAACAAAATCATTGCAAAAGATTGATTTCAAAAATGAAATGTTTCATGTCATTTGTATTTGGTTAACTTGTCACTTGTATTTGGTTAACCTGTCACTTGTATTTCGTTAACCTGACACTTGTATTTTGTTAACCTATCACTTGTATTTTATTAACCTATCATTTGTATTTCGTTAACCTGTCACTTGTATTTGGTTAACCTGTCACTTGTATTTTGTTAACCTGTCACTTGTATTTGGTTAACCTGTCACTTGTATTTGGTTAATCTGTCACTTGTATTTGGTTAACCTGTCACTTGTATTTCGTTAACCTATCACTTGTATTTCATTAATCTATCACTTGTATTTCGTTAACCTGTCACTTGTATTTCGTTAACCTGTCACTTGTATTTCGTTAACCTGTCACTTGTATTTCGTTAACCTGACACCTGTATTTCATTAACCTGTCACTTGTATTTCATTAACCTAACACTTTTATTTCGTTAACCTGTCACTTGTATTTCGTTAACCTGTCACTTATATTTCGTTAACCTGTCACCTGTATTTTGTTAACCTGTCACCTGTAATTTGTTAACCTGACATTTATATTTCGCTAACCTGTCACTTGTATTTTGCTAACATGTCACTTTTATTTCATTAACCTGTTATTTGGATATCGTAGTTATTGACAGTCAGTTTGCTTATTTTGACCGTTAAACAACTTGTAGCTAAATTAGAGAGAACAATATTAGCTTCTATAGTAATTGGTGAAGAACAAAACTTCAACTACTTCAATTGTAAAAAATAAATACTTGTTGTGTACTGTTTGAAGCTTTGTTATTCAGATTTTCGGTGATTTAAAAATTATTAAGGTTTATAGTCTAGGGTCATTCATGCTTTTAAATCTGCTTCAATTACATCAGTTTAAAAATAGAATGATAAATAAGTCCTAGTTAAAAAAAGTGCACTAAGACTTTTTATACGGTTACATTTAGGAATGAAGTGATGACAAACACAAAAATTAAAACAGAAGAGAAGTGTTATTTGCAGTCACCAAATTACTTTATGCAGTCACTTTTTCATGCATAAGAGACAATCATTTGTTAGCAAGCTACAAGCCCCTCAGATGTTGGGAGGCTAGAGCACCCACAACCGGTTGGCGGCCAGAGCTCCTATATTCCTTGGTGGCCCAAATTTGGTTTATTTTTTTAGTCTGGTCACTAGAGACAATATAAAGTATAGAATGAGGAAAAAATTACCCTACATCACACACCCTAACCCCCCCCCCCCAGAAAGTTAAAAACGTCGAAGGCTAATTCAAGGGTTTGTATTAGAGGGTTTAGGACGACACTAATAATCTGCCGAGCCATTGTTGACATTGTAAAGTATAGAACAAGTTAAAAAAGATTATCCTACACCACACACTCTAAAAGCCACCATAGGAAAGTTAAGAACGTTAAAGGCTTATTTTAGGGTTTATAGTGTAACACCCCTCTCGGTAACAACGTAATAATCACTCACGTTAACAGTAAATAAATCGTCTCACAGCGGAAGGAAAAACGGTAATAAAATCTCACATGGGTGTTACATGCCATCCCTCGCCCATACGAGTGATGAAGCAATACGAAAACATAAACCGAATAATAACATAACAATACAACCTGCGGTGACAACGAGATACCGCCTATACATCCTTCTAAGTCTCCAAAACACAACGTCTACAGTGAGCGTCTAGTGTATCCCAAATACTTACAGTACTAACATCACCAAAAACAACAGTATCATTACATTAAAAAGTACGTGTGGTAATTCCAAAATCCAAAAACCTAGCTACCCGGCCCCGTGCTCCGGCTTCATCCGCGACCATCAACCTGCATGATGCCATAAAGGCTCAGCGATAAACGCTGAGTATGCCTAGTCTGGACCCTATTGGTCAATTACGTCATATTAACCGTCTTATTATTAGGTTCATTACATGCATTGCTGGTTTACAGTTATAGCGAAAACTGTAAAGTACAAATAAACATACAACAGTCACTACAATCATACACCCATCACAACATCACAGCAAGCAACACAACAGGGCGACATTTCGCACACGTTGATTAGCACCATCACAAATTTCACCAACCGGCCCCCTGGGCCCTCGCATAAACCATTAGTTTAGTTAGCACTGTCAGACATCAGTTAGAACAGCCCGAAACAGCCTCACTTGGACAACAGTCCCATGCACACAAGGTGCCCATTCACTTAGCCTTTCAAAAGGCGTCCATACGTTACCTTTCTAAAGGCGCCCATGTAATCACCATGCCTGTCGATCTATTTAGGCTCGAACAGGTCAAATAAGAGTAAGGCCGATCCGGGTTAACTCACGAGATCTCAACTCGTGACCAGTAGCCGATGACTAACTAGATTAAGGTAAACTATCCACTCATACACTCTCCAATACTCGACTTAGTCCTCCAGTTACCCAGTTACAATTTTAAGTGTGGAGAATATTACTTATTTGTTGGCTGCCCCATGGGTCTTACGCATGCCTAGAATCGTTCTAGGTAGTGATCATGTTCGAGTCGAAGCTCTAGGGACCGACGATGTCGTGTCCCGCACCTAACTAATTTTGCTTAGGTCATAACTATATAGTTGATAATACTTAGCGTATTATGACAGACAATTGCAATCACAATCACGTTACTCGTATATGTAGTTTTATATAAGTCGATATATAGTCAACGTAGTGTTAGTCCCGAAGGACGTTCGTGAATAGTAAATAATGCAGTAAACACAGGTAAGCAACCATCCACACACATATCACACATGCTATAGCAAACAAATCCGAGCCCGAGGAATTCCTCAGGACAACCCGGATCAAAATCCTTTACATACCGTACACCGTGTCCAAGGTTGCGCAGTGTAGACCACTAAGCCTATCGAGCGCGCACGTCTGAAAGGCGATCTAAAAGAAAATACGAAGAACGCTATGTGTCAATCCACATGACAAAATGATTCTGTATTTCCGAATAACGTCAGTATTCCCAGTATTACATCCCCGGATTTCAACTGTTATTAGTTAAGGGATCGTTATCCTAAAACCCCTTACTTGAAGTATGTATTAATATTCAGTTTAACAAAAAGGTCGGTTTTTAAACGAACGTCGTAGTTAACGTTTTCAAACGTAGGAATTATATTTCCAACCCGTAGCAGTTTAGAAGCGTTATGCTTAATATAAGTTCGTTCGCTCTCGTATATTTAATTTAACTGTTACATCGCATGCATAGGTACGTGTTATACCCATTGTTGCATGCATGGTTATATTTTATAACCAATGGTTGCATGCATCCATGCAACGTTAGTTTATAATGTATGATATATTACTATTATTTAATATACCTTATATTATACAACTTCTCAATTAAGTAACAAGTTGTATTCATTTAAAACCTTATGACCTTATAGTATACATTTATACTAATGAGTTAACATTTATTATTTACTATTATATGGTTTGTAAACCAAAGTTTATACATGTTTAAGCTTGCGCCGGTTTTATACATATATGTATACACATTGATTTTTAATGAAATGTGAAACTTTACATTATGAACATATTATTCCCTACTCAAAGTTTATTTAATCATTCTATATCATATGTTAACCATAGTATTTATGTCATTGTATACTATAGTTTATACCTTATTTTTTGTACAAACATGCGTTACAGCATGTAAGATTTATAAACCACACTTTGGTTTCATAATATCATAAGGTATTATATTTATATCATGTTACCATATAGTACGATATTTTATATGCTATCAAACTTTATAACATATAGTTTTGGTAACTATTTTTAATTGCCGCAAATGATGTACATATATTATACTTGTTACTTCTTTATTCACATAGTTTTTCTTTATTTATAATGTAACCACATAACTTATACCATGTTATAATTACCTTATTTTATAACATCAAAACTTTGTAATAGAATACAACCTATGGTTTTATAACCTTTCTTCATTATTGCCGAAAAGGCATATAAACTATATTTCATTTCTTTTCAAATCTCAAACTTTCTAATTATTACAATTTCACCACTTATTTTATAACATACCATATTCATCATATACTATAACATTTAAATCATATAGTATGTATATAATATGGTTTTAAAATTTCTGAAAATAGTGAACAGACCTTAGGGTCTGTTTGGTTTCCATTATCAACTTTGTATATTTACAATTTTACCACAAATCTTATAATACTTTTACATAACATATATTATATCATCGAAACCTTATAACAATTATAACATATAGTTTTTAGGTGTTATTTCCTATTATTATCGAACAGACCCCCCCTTGGTCTATTTGGTTTGGTTTTTCAGTGTAACACCCCCGAATAACAACCAATAATTAAACGACGAGCCTAACGGTAATACGAGACATCTACGCAGCGGATTTCCAACTTCATCTGGGTGTCACAGATGCCAACCACCCATGTGGTTGACAGACCACAATACCAACTCCAAGTTACGGTCTGAATGACTGGAATCTAAACCTTAACCAAATCCAAGTACGAACAGGAATTACGAACCAAGTACCGAGAGTCTAATTCATAAGTTCTTACATAACCAACACAAACCGAAACATACATCCAGGGTTTAGTGTTACATAGTCATAACCCATTCGTTAGCATAATACTTAAGCGTCTTGCCCAGATGGACTACCCCCATGGTAGTCACCCGCCTACTCTCCGCCATCGTCTGGCACAATACCTGAAAAAAATTGGGTGTAAAGGACTCAGCAAACTACGCTGAGTATGAACGTGTGAAGCCCGTATGTTACCGGGCCACACGACTAATTGGTCGAATATTATTAGGTCAATTTACATGCTATAATAAAGCAGTAAAACACACATCAGCACATCATGATACCATACACACTCATCAGTAGCATAGCAATATCAAAAGCAACCATGCACAACTTGCAAGTAGCATAGCAATATCAATAAGCAGCCAAGCACAACTTGCAAGCACGCAACTCAGCACAATAAGCTGCTCATGTAGCAACAACAATCCAGTAATTTATAGGACGTGTGCGCGGGTATATTAAACCGTCGATCCTCACTATGGGATCATTCCAAAGATTACGTATTGTTTTCTTGTTCTCATTACACATGTTTTCCTTTCTTCTCTTGCACCGAGTCAGGGGATATAGGTTAGATCCCGAGACTTTGTTAAGTAGGTGCTATTCATTCCTTGTTTCTTAAAGGATCACATTTGTGACTTTCTCTTGTTTGCTTGGTCTCATTACACAAGTTTTCCTTTATTCTCTGGCACCGAGTCAGGGGATATAGATTAGATCCCGAGACATCATTATGTAGGTGCTAATCGTTCCTTGTTTCTTTAAGGATTATTTGTGAATTCTTTTATCACCGCATGTTGGAGGACGTCTCCTCCATAGCTAGTCCCCCATTCCCGACACCCAGGGTCGAGAAAGCGGAGTCACCTCTAGACTCCAGGATAAGCTCCACCAATTTGTCACTCCCCCATTCCCGACACCCAGGGTCGAGGAAGCGGAAGTCACCTCTGGACTCCGGGATGTGCTGAGAAAGTGGGGTCACCTAGGGATCCCCAAAATATATTCCACCATAGACGGTCGAAGGATCTGATGCAGATACCAACTCCCGATCATCCATACCGCGCGGCCCGAGCTGTTGTCTTCCCGGGTTGTTCTCGTGTTTCACCAGTTGGTACTCTTCGTTTCATTATCATTATAATCTCGACACCATAGTGGGTGTCATTAGCGGTCCTCTAAAGTTAGAGAGGATTTGTCTCTTGTATAGTTCTTTTGTTTTGCCTACGTGGTTCGTCATGTCTCCCAAAGGAGACTTGCTCTTCATTATTATTATGAATAGACACCCATAGTGGGTGTCATGGTAGTCCTCAATGGTTTAGAGAGGATTCCCCTTATAGGTTTTTCTTTGTTTTCATGATTGTAGTAGTTCATCTCAAGGTCCATAAACGAGAAAGGGACTAAACTACTGTGTGCGCGCAAGTAATATGCCACAAGGATATATATATATAACAAGCATATAAGCAAGCCACAAGAAGCAATCCAATTTCATGCATAGTCTGATAGTCATTGTCAAACAAAGCACACAACACACAAGCTGTGTAACACGGCAACATACGAACCACACATGTCCATACCTTTTTTTGAAAGCACGAGTTGTCTCACACTCGAAGTCCCGGTCGGAGTTCGCTATGGCCCTAGCGTTGATTAAAACAATGTGTCAGTTTATTATTTTATGTGACGACACTTTATATCGTAAGTTATTCCCTAGGTATGTTGTTACATGCTTAGTTTATATTGACTCTTAGAACTTCACATGCATTAATGCTAGGCTTAACTTACTCCTAGGATATTCATATCTTTACTTACATGTTAACTAAGCCCTTTTCCTTAGTTGAGGTTTTAGAGCGTTGTAAGCACTGGTTATGTAACAAGTTTGTATAACATAGGTGTGACTTGTCTAATGTATTCCCTCCTTAGATAAGTAGGTGAGCAATATTTTTAACCCTTGTACAATGATAATATAGGTCATAAAATACCCCTAAAACCTCTTTATACAGAAACCCATAAGCTTCCAAATCTAAAACACCATTTCCATGGAATACCTTAACTAACTTTACTTTTAATGTAGTAGTTGGTGTTTAACCTTCTCCACATGATTCACTAACCTATTTATATTGATTAGCTATTATTTGTGTTCACCTTTAAACTGGAATCACACTTATAATACCCTTGTAACCCAGCTATGCACAAGCTGCAACATTGTTGAAATTCTGAAACCACAATTTCATATGTCTTCTTGGTTCTAGTTCCTAGTTAGTCCAACCGGTAGTTAATTCCTTCTCACGGTACCCACCCCACTGAATATGAAAGTTAACCATGTTTTAAACCTAAAACTAAACCACTAAGGCACTCACTAACTTCAGTACTTAATAACACAACACCTGAAACCAGAACATTGAAAAGAACCTAAACTGGTGCACCTCTTCCTTCTTCTCATGTCAGTTTATTAATCTGACTCTTGATTTTTTTTCCAAGTGGTTACAGACCCATTTAGGTGTACTAACTAGGTTTTAAGTTTATTAATAAGACCATACAACACCCTTAACACCTCCGCAATTCAATTATACAGAAGCAAAGAGGACTGTCAAAAACTGAAACAGAAACTGGTTTGGCCTCATTTCTATCTTTGTTTTTCTGTTACTTAACCTGATTCTTTTTCCCTAGTTCCCCCAACTTAGCTACACTTATTATTTAGGTGATTATTCCAGATTCTAGCTACAAGGATAAACCCAAGGCAATAAATTAAGGCCACAGAGAAATCATTATCCCGGCACTGCATTGTTGCAGAAAAACTAGGGATAGAAAACAGACTTACTTCATTCTTTCCCTTTTCTTTGTCCCTGAGTTCGAATTTCAGTTTCCTCAAAATGTTAACACATTTAGGTAGGTGAATTAGCAAGGTTTGAGGCTCAATATAACTCCTTTAAATCTTTCTGTACCAGATTATATAAAACTGAAAAAGGAAGTGAGAACTGAAAACCAGAAGCTACGAAACCGATGTCTCTCTTTTTTTTTTATTTTTCCTCTTATCTTTTCTGTTTTGTTCATGAATTGAGTTTCAATTTTCCCTTATTGATAACTCACGTAGTTAAGTGGTTTATCATGGCCATACACTCAAAACAGACTAGACCATGTCCAAGAAAATTCTATACACAGAACACCGAGATCAGAAAAACTGATCCATGTTCTTTTCTTGTTGTTGTCTGGTTGTTTAATGAGCTGATAACTTCTCCTTTAGTTTTCTATCTGTTGCTGATCAAGCTTTTAAGTTCCACACAGAACCCAAAATAGTACAGACCACACCCCTAAAAATTATTTACACAGAACCGAAAACTGATATATTCTCTTCTATTCTCTTTTCTTTGTTCACTAATCTGATTTCCTATTTACCCCAAGACGTTTAAACTGAGTTAGATGCATTCACAAGGTTCCAACCTTTTAATCCACTCTCTGCGACCACCTCATACCCCTCTGTAACACAATTATACAGAAACAATTTTCAGAAACAAAACACAAAAACTGATAACTTCCTCTCCTGTTTCTCTTTTTTTTTGTTCAGTACTTAATCGATCTGTCCTTTAACCTGCCCCACGGTACTCTCCTTGCTAGTTAAGTATCCTAGCACAATTTAAATTCAAAGACAACCCCGATCACCCCCCCAATGGATATCTCGGTTATGACTTTATACTGAAACAGAAAGATCTGAAACTGAAATCGAAGACTGAAACATAAACTGTAAACCTGAATCATGAAACTGTTACAATTTTCTTTTTGGTGTTTTGTTTCTATTAACTAAACTGACTTCCTATCTCTCAAACGTATACACCTACTCAGTTCCTAGATGTAATACCGTTTCAATCTTCAACATAGACCCAAGGCATTAGACAAAGCCACTTAGATGTCCCAACTGAATCATAACACGGGTGTCCTCTTTTCTGTTTTTCTTTTATCTGTTCACCATTTGACTTACAGTTTTTTTTTTCAAAATTCTTGCTCACTTAGTTAAATGAATAAGCAGGGTTTTAAACTCTAGAGCCACTCACCATCACACCCTAAAACCCTTTGTAACAGAAGCATACAGAAACATCGAACTTCAGGAATTGCAAACATAAACTGCAGTTTCATCCTTCTGTTTTCTTTCTTCCTTTTACAAGTCTATTTTTTTCTTCAGTTTCCTTTTGTTCAACTTGGTTTAGCTACTGATTAGGTGGTTTTACCTCTCCACAACTTTCCAAACAGACCCAGATCAAGTATTGCTAGGGTTACAGGAACTCATCTTTACTGAAACACTTGAAACTGCTACCCACTTTACCTCAGTTATACAGAACTTAAGAATCTCAGAAAAACTTGTAAAACTGTAACAGCAGAACTAATTTTCTCCACCTATTCTCTTCTGTTTTTCACGTAGCTGTGTTTTTTTTTCTTTGAGTCTTCCTCCACTTGATTACCCACCCAGCTAGGAGTATGGTTAGGTTGTAAGTATATTAACCACTCAAACTATCCTAGGACAGTTGATACACTGGGACTACATATTACATATTTGGTATAATTATCAGTTTGACAGATCTGCTCCTTTTTGTGTTTTCTATTTCTGAAGACAGTTCAAGAATACTCACCAATCTAGTAACTTGACAGGCTCTTCTTGGCCAGTCCTAAAGTGCAGGAGGGGACTTCAGTTCTTTAATCACTCGACAGTCACTGGAGAGAATCCCTGGGAGTTGAACTTGACAGAATCAGAATAACCAATGACTGAAAAGACAGGAACAGAAAGAGGAGGGAACTTGGTGGGGTCTTTTCACCTCGTTAGTCCTTTGAGCTTACTGCTCCAGATTTCCAAGAGTTTGGACTGCAACTCGAACAGACAGACAGGAGAGGGACCACAAAGGGTTGAAGTTCACTGATAAAAAAAAAGTGCAGGAGTAATGTGTCAGTTTTCACTTCAAACTGAGACAACAGAAGCAGACTGGTTGTGACCTACCTGGGACCGATATTCACAGCAGGAAACTGACCCTTTATCAGTTCTTGTATTTGGAGGAGAATGCTACAGGTTAACCAGGGACCTCTGCCATGCGAAAGAAATGGAGTTACTCTTTCTTTTTGACTGAGAACAAAAGAAATCGAGGAAACAGAAAGGAAGTGAAATCCAATAGTACTTACTTTGCGCATCAGGAATCAGAGGGAGTGAAGATTGTTCCTGCCCATGCAGAGCAATGCAAGGCAGGAGAGTGAAGGAAGAAATTTATGGTTTTATGAATCAGATGGCACCAGGTACGGGAGACTAAGACAGGGCTAACTCAGTGATTAGTGGGGGCAAGTTCCCATGGAAATTTTGTGAGAGTTTGGGTCAGAGCAGGCCTGATGCGTGAGAATTTGTAACCAAGCTCTGATGTATAGAATTTTGCAACAGAGGCAGGTTTTGTCTTTTGACTGGAAACGGACTGATGCCCATGGTCAGTTGTAATGGTCTTCTCGGTTCACAATGCTACTGAGACAACTGGGTATGGAGATAAATGTTAGCTAATGGAGTTTTAGTCTCAGGTTGTAGAGAATTGTCACGGGGGAAGTGCCTGCAGTCATTATTTTTTTGTTCTTGGTTTCAGCGTATACCAGAGAGACTGAGGAGGGAATATCCGTGAGGTGTGAATTTGTTCAGGTTAGTTAATTTCTTCCTTGTTATTCTCGGACAGAACCAAGGGGTATGGGCCATTGAGAGGGGACAGAGCTGTCGCCTGTGAGCTAGAGTAGGGAGAAGGAGTTGATCCTCCTTGTTTTCCATTTCTGTGTTTTTTTTTCTGTTTCTATTGTTTGATGTTGCGGTCTCGAGGAAGAAGAACCCGATCTTTGCTATCGGTATATTTTTAGTCCTTCCCTTTGTAGTTACTTTATTAGATCCAATACTTATTTTGATTCAGCGGCCTAAGTTACTGAATTAAAGCCTAGCTCAACCGGTTAAACACTCTGGGAAAGTACGGGAGGTCTCGGGTTCGAAACTCAACGGGAGCGTATTTGCTCCCTTTTTCTTTCTTTTTTTTGTATGAGTTATACTTGCTTATTTATATAAGTACGACTATATATTATATCATGTGATTCAATATTTTTTTGTAACGCAGTTATGCGGCGTTATTGTCACTTATTTACAACGTTACGATATATACACGACTATATATTATATCGTGTTATTATATACTTTTTTTTTGTAACGAAGTTGTGTGACGACATTGTTACTTATTCACGACGTTACAATATCGTAACGTTACGTACGTGTATTTTCGTGTTCGTACATATATATACATATACTAGATTTATTTGTTCGTACGTTATTTTATGTACGTATTATAAAACGCGTTATGATTAAATGCGTTTAATATTCAGGGGTATTTCATTCAGCAACAATATTTCCTTTAATTACATAATGGCCACATATATTATCATAACTTATATATGTTATAACATAAGGTTTTAATGTTCTATTTTTCATATAACCTTTAGTTTTATTATGGTTTATTTCCGCCCAGGCCCATACGGTTTCTAAAACCCCTTTTCCGCCCAAAATTCTTCCCTTATTTACATATAGACCCCAATTTATATTATATACCTTCATATGTCACAAAACCATATATTATACACTTTTATTAATATAACCATTTATATAACTCTAAAAATTTCCAAATTTTATACTTAGCATATAAACAATTATATTTATCAATCCATACCCCAAACTCTCGGTAATTACATCCTAGACCCCAAAAGTTTCATAATTTTAATAGTTAACCTTTAATGTTACTATAAATTCATAAATTAATTGTTTATGGCATTAAATTTGGTCAAACCTCCTAATATGGTCTATATCGACCTCTTGACTTTCAGTTTGACCAGAGGTTTATGTATTTAAGGTTTGACCCCTTAATTTTCCAGAAATTACATTTTGTCTCAAAACCTTATTAAATTTTATATAATTCATAAAATAAGGTTTTAATGCTTAGATTTGGGTAAGTACTTATAGTTAGCCCCTATAATCATTTTTAATTACAGAAAACCCCATAAATAATTTGGTAATGTTAATTATCATGTTAAATTCTTTTTAGGCTTAATCTACATAAAATAAATGGCCTAAAAATACATGGCATTATTACAACAATTTGCTTAGAATAAAATTACACATAAATGTCTTTAATGACCTAACTAAGTTACGGTTCTTACTATACCTACCCATATATTTTTATAAATTATGTTTTTAGCCCTTATATTATTTCCTTGACCTTATAGGTCATTAATATACCAAACTAACTAACCAAAAATGGTATTCAATATTTTAACACATAATTAGGTTATTAAACCTTATATAACCCTACGGCTGTTACATATGTGTAACAAAATTTCATAAAAACTATATTATAGTATAAGATAGGATTTTCTCACCTAGCTTTTGCTTCTTAAGCCACCAAGCTAACCAAACACTTCCTTAGGTCCCTCAACCTAATTAAAACAAAGAACTAGATTAGTTTTTGAAGTGTTAAATCATTTAGGTTTGATGTATATACATTATTAAGAGCAAAAACACTCACTTTGCTTAGATTAATCCTTGGACTTGGTTCTTCATTTTGTACAGAATTTTTTTCCAGATTTCCAAGGTGTTTCGGCAGGAGTTTCATGCAATAAAAGAGCATGTATTAGTTACACATATATAGATCATTTAAGGGTTGATTTAGGCTAGGAAATACATGATATTTACCTTAGGTATAGAGCTGTTTCTTAGGGCTCTTCACGCCTGATTTTTCCAAGGCAAAAGAAGATGTTAACTAGTTCCTAGATCAGTATATATTATCGGTGGAACAAGAAGAACAAGGTAGGGTTTTTCCTTACCGAAAATGGTGAGAATGAAACTTTTTGCATGGATCTTGTTACCACATGTACTTAGTTGTTTCTCCTCTGATTTTTCCATGAAAAGAGCAAGGTAAAGGCTTAAGAAAACTGGGAAATATTACCGAAATGAGAGAAGATACAACAGGTGGCTTAGAGCTTGGTTTTTACCTTAGGAAAAATGTTAAACTTTCTTCCATTTCTTCCCTTTACTCCAGCTGAGAATTTCCACTACTTCCAGCACCAACCCAGCTTAGTTTGCTGAATAAAAATGGAGATAGGTAAGCTCATTAAAGAGAGGAGGAAGAGAGGAGAAGAATGAGTATTTTTATGCCAAGATAGCTTACCTAGTGCATGAGATCTTAACTATGGAAGTTGGTGGTTGTCACCGGTTTTTGGAAGCAGCTAGGAGAGGGTTTAGTTCCTTAAAGATGAAGAATAAGAAAGGTAATGGGGAAGGAAAAAGAAAACCGGCAAAATAAGAAGGATATGGTCTTAGTTGGTCAATAAGTCAAGATTGAAACACTCCAAACTAATAAAACATGGATTAAACAGCTAATCACATAAATTAAGGCCTAAACATGCCTTAAAAGTCAACTGAGAACAACAATGGTCAACACAAAGCAAGATATTACACCCTTTGACTGTGTAGGGTAAATAAATACCCAAATGAACTTCTTAGGACCTAAAACTTTGTCCTAAGCTTATTAACACATAACTAAACATATTACAATTGTTGGGAAACACTCCAACACAAAGAACAAGCATTTTCGTGCGTCAAGGTCAAGTAGGGGAAAAATGTGCTCTAAGAAAACCTTAAAGGTCTAATGACCTCTAAATGATATAAAATTGGATTACATGATCAAATATCTTGTAAGGAACACAACAAAACTGTTCTCAAAGAAAACTGAGCTCAGAAACACCTTGCGACACAAAATGTGCACTAAAATACCTTAAAGCACGTTTTTGTGTATGAGCTCTAAGATAATGACTTTTTGCCACTGTAAAGACTATATTAAGTTCTTTATAACATTAATGTGACATGATAGACTATATTATAAAGTCAAAATAAAAGTTTGAAAATAAAATCAAAATGGGCAATTTAGTATGAATACTACCCAAAAATAACATTTAAGTACTTAATATTAACCATGGTCAAATGTCACCCATTGACCATGCCCAGCATTTCCGACCTCCTACAGCTGTAATACCCGCCCATTAATCAATCTCCAATCAATTAACTAGCTAATCTAATGAGTCATCTAATTACTATTTGATAAAGTACATTAAAGTAACATATAAGCTAAACTAAGCATTCTCACCTCATTTGCCTTCTTCCCTGCCGACACAGCAGCTCCATCCTCTCCATTTGCTTCTCTAAAACCATGGCTAACACCCCATATTCAGAAGAGAACAACAATTGACATAGGTAAGCTTATTAAGCCATTTTATGTTCATTTTCTTCACAATTCTTCCTCTTTCCATGGAGCAAAGCATCAACCATTTCCATCAATGTTTCTAGGATGTTTTGGAGGTTAAAAGGAGAGAATATCTTGGCTGTAACAAGGGAAGGAGGTGGAGAAATCTAATCTTGTTCTTAAGGTATAAAAATGTGCTTTAAGCACTTATCCTTTGATTCTCATCAATTCCGGTTGTAAAGCTTTGTTTTCTAAGCTTATAATCTTCATATTAACATACTTATTCAGTTGGTATATCAAGAGCTTCAAGGTATAGCCAGATCCAAGCCAAAAACACCATTTTAGGCATTTTAAACAAGGTAAAATTAGCCATCTTCTAATCTGAGTTATACCAGTTTAAATCTTGGTTTTGGTAGCTCTTTTGATGCTCTTTAACTACTGTAAATACAGGCTGAAGACAACCCTTGCTTGTCTTGGTATTCTAAGGTAAATCTTACCTTGAAATATACATTAAAACACCTCTTATGGTTAGATCTTGCTTGGAGACTAATCATGCCTTAATTTCTGTTTAAAAACATGTAAATAATGCTGTGGAAAACTTATCTCCAAACAGCCGTGGCCAAACAAGGCCAAAACTTGGCAAAAATAAGGTATAAATCACTTAAACTTACACTTGGTATATTAATATGTGTTTATACATATGTATATATATATATGCCGTGAGTGAATGGTTATATTAAGGTCTTATTTTGACCTTAGGTGATTAAGGAATGGTTTAGTAAATTTTATAACTAATTAATTAGCATAATTGTAAAATTTAAGACATTATGTGGAAAATTGGTAAATATGGAAAATATATGGGTAAGGCCGAGAGTTTAATGCATTTTTGGGCATTTATGTGTAATTTATTTTATAAGCTAATGTTTGTAATAAGGCCATGTACTTTAGGCCATTTTACTTATGCATTTATAAGCTTTTAATTAAGTTTAGGTGCTAAAAATAAATTACCGCAAGGAATTGGGGTTATAGTGTAAATAAATTAAATTTAGGGGCTATATATTAATTAAGCTGAAAATTAGAGATTTAAATGAGTTTAAATAAAAAATTATAAGATTATATAAAGTTTTGGGGTTAAATGGTAATTTCTAGAAAATATGGGTATAAACCGTATTATATGGGAATTAATGGTCAAGGAAATATTAAGGTGGTCAACCTTGACCATATGGTAGGTTTTGATCAAATTAAATAAGTTAGATAATTATTTAAGGTTTTATAATAAGATAAGTATTTAATTGTAACAATTTTATAACATATGTGGTGTATATGTTATTACTGAAAATTAAGGGTGTATAATGGTATTATAAACACCCATGGGCTATTAGGAATTTTTAGGAATTTATTGGGTTGATTTTGGAATTAAAATAAACTATATATGTATAATATATAGTTATTATGTCATTATGACACTTTGGAATAAAAGATGTGGTGGAATAGTGATAACCGATTATATATGGGTTAGTAAGGGTAATTATAACCCTTTGGTGAAATTTGGTGATTTTTAGAATTATATAAGAGTATTTATTAAGATATGTGTATAATATATAGTTTTAATGATATTATAAAACTATATGTTACAAATTGGGCCAAATGGCAATTATAGGAATTTGGTGGGCCTGTTCGGAATTTTACAAAAATATAACCATAGGTTATACCATTTTATAAGTTCAAAATGTTATATTATATGATATATATATAACATGGTATAAATAATGGGGTGAATTTGTAAATAAAGGAAACTATGGTATATGAAAAAGAATATGGTTTTGATATGGTGCCCATGCGGCAATATTAAATAGTTTTGTATAAAAACTATAGGTTATAAATTAAAGGAAATAAAATATCATGTTATATGATATTAGTATATGGTATAACATTACATAATGTTATGTGGTCAAAATAGAATTTAAATAAAGATAAGGGCTGTACCGAATTATAAAAGGTTGGAATATGAATTTTAGACTAAGGTCTACAATGTTATAAATGTTATAACAATTATATGGAGTTAATGGTTTTAATGGAATTAAAATAAGTAAGAATATTCACATTAAATAATGTGGCAAACTATAAATAAATAAAATTTATAAACTAAGGTATTTATTGAATAAACCTTAGGAGTTGTAATTATACAACAAAAATGTTACTAATATTAGGATAATAATCTTAATATAAGTTGTATAATATAATACAACTAATGGGAACAATCATCTAATATAAGATGATAAATGTATAATATAAGAGTTTTATAACTCATGGAAATTTACCTATATGGTACATATATACATATACAAGAAAAATGTATATAAGGATGGATATATATATGGTGAGAAACCATATAATATAATGGTGGTGGTTATTTTAAAAAAATAGTTACAAACTATAAGTTAGGAGTTTTTGAATGCAAATATAATTTGCTAAAGATAATGGATTGTATAATACAATGTATTATAATGGATGGTGGAAAAATAATACAATATAATATAATAATGCATGCATTCATGCAATTATAGGTTATATACCTAAGTTTAATGGTGGATAAGATTAAAGAAATATAATGAATTAAACTTAACAGTTGAAATATTTTTGACATGCGAGTTTTAGTAACAAAGCCGACCGGTTTAGAAAAACCCGTAACAAATAACTGTAGGAATCCGGGGATGAACTGTCGGGGTTACTTGTTATTCGGAAATACCGGATTTAGTTAGTCATGGAGACTGACTTATAGTTTTATTACCATTTAGATCATACTTTAGACGAAGGCGCTTGACGAGCTAGTGGTCTACACTGCGCATCCTAGGTCTTGGTGAACGGTATGTAAAGGGGTTTGATCCGGGTTGTCCTAAGGATTTCCTTGGGCTCAGATTTGGTTGATATCACTTGTGTGTTAAGTGTTTTGGATACATGTATGCGATTGTGTGCTACTGCATTAATTATTTATGCACGAGCGTCCCACGGGACTAACACTACGTCGACTATAGATCGGCTTATATAAACATACATATACGTTATTGTGATGACAAGACGGTTACTTGATATAATACCATAGTATTAATATTAAGTATATGGTAACCTAAGTAAAACACTTAGGAACGAGTCACGACATTGTCTGTCTCTATAGCATGGATCTCGAACATGAATATGACCTAGATTACTTCTAGGTATGCGTGAGACCCATTGGGCAGCCAAGTAATAAATTATATTCTCCATATGACTAAGAGCACATCTTAAACATTATGAGAGAGAGATGGTGTGAGTTGAGGTGAGGAATCCAGTGTAGTTTACGAACTACCTGGTTGCGCATTTGTGATCACTGAGGGGTTCCCGATCGGGTTCCGCTCCAGTTTTATACCCAATGAGCCCTATTTGGATCGTGGGTCAGGTGGCTACGGCCTTTTATATGGACGTCTTACGAGACAAAAGAGAATAGTCAGGGGCCTCCGGACCTCTGGCGAAATGAGCACCTTTGTGTGTACGGGAGGACTACTGTCCATGGTGAGGTTATCGGGTTGTCTTAACATGACGCCCAACTGGTATTAATTAAACATAGTTTGGATGGGGCCTTAAAGGCCAAATTAAATTAACTATGGAAACTGTACGCTACGGCGATTGTACATTGTACATTATACTGTTATTATTTCGATACGTTCGCTATACAATTGTTATTTGAGATATTAAATGAATGTTTGGATTGGATGGATGGTTAAGTGTTTATGAATGTTTGAATGGATGATTATGTATATTATATATGTATATTATAGTATTGATTACAACTGTAAATGGAAAGCATGAAACCAATCTAATAATAAGATGGTTAAAATGACTAAGTGACCATTAGGGTCCAGGCCCGGCATGCTCAGCGTCTATCGCTGATATTACACAGTTATGCAGGTTGATGATTATTGTCGAAGCCGAAGTGCGGGAACAGGGTAATTAGAGTTTATTTTGATTACCGCACAGGGAGTTTATTTGTATAATGATATCAGACTGGTAAATATATTATGGTACAGTTATGTATATTTGGGATTTGGGTAGACGCTCACTTGTCGACGTTTATGGTTTATGGACTTAGTATGATGTATAGGAGTTTTCTTGTTATCACGTCGGTTAGCAGTTTGTTTATGTTGGAAGTTGGATGTAGTTAGGCTTCGTTGCTCGCATGTGCGAGTAATGGCCGGTGACACCCGAGTGAGTATTGTTGTTGTTATTATTCTTCCACTGTAAGACGTTTTATTTATTGCTACGTGAGAGATTATTTCGTGATTATGGAGAGGGGTGTTACAAAAGTGGTATCAGAGTGAAGTACCGCTCTGATGACGAGGAAAATAGGTTAAGACAGTGAGCTTAGGACTTGGGAAATTACGGGAAACGTTTGTGAGGTACGAGACGACTCGTCTTAAAAGATATTGTGTCTAGTAACGCAAATTGCGTGATATATTAGCCTTAAAGGCATTTCAATATCTACTGGTTGTGTACGGTAAATTACCGAGTATTTATTTGACATACTGTACTACAGATGTCTGGGGGAACTAGAGGGCGTGGTACTGGTAGAGGTGGAGGCAGTGACCCCGTGATACCAGGAGTTGCTGAGACGATTGCTGCCGTTCTCGCACAGCTTGGTACTCAGATTGGAGGAGCACCAGCCCACCCGCCACAGCCCAGGGAAACGAACTGGCTGAAGTCAGTTACCGAGACCCGACCACCTACATATTCTGGGGAGCCAGAACCCGTAGCCTTAGAGCGTTTCATTGTTGAACATGAGAAGGCCTACGAAGCTTTGCAAGTACCTGCCGACCAGAAGGTCGTCATTGCTGCTTTCCATCTGAAGGATGCACCCAGCACTTGGTGAAGGTTGGTCAAGGACCATCACCTGGCTATACCCGACTTTTCGTGGGCTGCCTTTGTCGAGTTGCTGAGGGGGAAGTACTACCCGATGCATCTCAAGCAGAAGAAGCGCCATGAATTCGAGACATTGTCCCAGGGAGGTCTGACCGTGGATGAGTACTACGCTCGATTCATTGGTCTGCTGGACTTCATCCCCGGTGTTGATTACTCAGAGACCGTGAAGGTCGAGAAGTTCCGGGGGGGGGGGATTGTTGTTCCACATCCAGATGGCGATGGGTGCTACACTCTACACTACCATCCAGGTACTAACATGAAAGCCATAAATTCTTTACTTACTACATTACCATGTAACTTTGTGAGAACTTACCAATGAGATTCTAGGAGTGTTATGACGCTGCCTCGAGGACGGAGCTAATGCTCCAGACTCGAGAAGAGACTCTCGGGGCTAAGAAGAGAAAGAACCCTAAGGGAGAGTCTGAGGGTGGAGGAGCGTCTCCAGGCGATAGCCTGAAGAAGGGAAAGTAAGGACTTATCCCATTCTAGATTGTTTATCATATTAAATACCTTATGAATGCTGACCCGAAACCTTAAACAGGAAATTCTTTCAGAAGAAAGGGCAGCAGGGTCACCAGGGAGCGAAGGAGAAAGAGCCCGTCCTTCGGTTGACCGGCCCAGCTATAGATGCTCAGCCTTTGAGATCTGCACCTCCTAAGGGTGAGAACGCCTACCTCTTAAATTCAATTGTGACCTTAACCTTTATATCGTCAGATTTTAACTTAAACTAAATACTACCATCAGGCACCGGACAACCCCAGCGCCATTTCTATTGCAAGCGTTGTGGGAAGGACCATCCTGGGGTCGACTGCAATGGCCGCAAAGTTGAGTGTCGGTGTTGCAAGAAAGAGGGCCACCGAGAGTTCGAGTGCTGGATGAACCCTGAGAGCCGTAACTACAGGCCACCAAGGAATACTCAGAATACCTCAGCTGGAGGATCTGGAGTACCACGAGGCGGTCAGGAGGACCAGACATCTACTGATGCTGGAGCCCAGAAAGGGAAAGGAGTCGTTAGGGCATGAGTACCCTGAACTCCATGAAACCGCTGGTGGAAGACTTTTACCTATCTTGTTATGTACCTTACCTTGGATGTTAGACAGAACTATGTTATAAATATGTGGGAGTGTGTCATTGACCACTCGCCTTTTGTGTATGACTTTTGAGACTAGTTATGTGGACTCGATGCGAGTAACCTTGGAAACCTTGACGGATTATATATATCAATAGGACGTTAATGCTTATATTATCATATAGCCATACTAGACGACGTAGAGTCAATGAGACCGGTGATTACTGAACTAAAATTTCCACCTACATGGCGCACTTGCTATTGCAAGCGCTATGACAAGTAAACCACTGAAATTTCCATCTGCCTTGCGCACTTGACAAAGCAAGTGCTGCAACTGCAACTACTACTTTTTAGTCTTTTATTATATATATATATAAAAAATGTTTTTCAAACTTTTTCATACAAACCTTAAGATTAGAAACCTATGCAACCTCAGGAAGACCGTTAGTCCAACCACTGCAACTGGAGGAATTATACAGCCACTGTGATTGTAAACCACACCAGTTTAATTGTTTGGGAATTTTCAGACAGGGCTTATTAGCCAAGTATCGTCAGTGTATACCCGCATTTAATGATAATCACTACCAGTGATGAATGTTTAGTCCTTATGGACAAGCATACCCTTTGTAGATGCACCACCGTCAGTGAGGATGGTTAGGAAGTGAAGAGCCAAGTTGCTCAAGCTATTATGCAATCTGCAATATCCAATTAAACGGATGAGGGAACGAATATGAACTATGGATGAGATGTAATCAAGATAAACAGGGAGAAAAGGAATATATGTTATACTCAATGAGATCGAAATAAGGGAACCAGTTTTGCTAAATATAGCACGAATTTTACTTACACCATGCCACTAGGGCAATAGCACTTACAACAAGATAACCGATAACATGGACAAAAAAAAACAAAAAAAAGGAGGATATCCATCAAAGGGAGATTGACAACATAATACTTCACAATACCCGTGTGACAGACATTACTAGTTTACTAAACGAGACATGGGACGACCGCACTCCGATAGGAGCATGTGGGCCTGACAGACTTATTTATGAGTTAGTCGGGTAAGTAGTAATGTATCAGTACGGTACCCCATGCAAGTAGACAAGTAGTGTTAGGAACACGAGAAGTAGTCAACTCCATACTAAGGACAATAAAGCAGATTACCTCGAAGATGGACGAGAAGAGCCGCAGATAAACCAACGGGCTAGAGAAATCAAGAACCGTCAACACACAGAACAGTAGACTGTATACAGTACACAGTAAAGACAAGGAAACCGTTCAAGGTCAGTAACATTAAGGAAAGAAACATGAAAACCCATCATGGACGAATATTATGTAGAATCCTCATAGGGATCGAGCAAATTCTTGCAATCCAGAGGAAATCTACCAGATGATGTGGACATAAACGCGTGACTACGCAATGATGAGAGACAAAGCTAAAATACTAGCAGATACCTTAAGCAAGGAACAATGGACTTGGAATGTACCACTCACATGATAACTCATGCACCTTATCTGTTTGACTCATTAGATATTAGCTGTTGAGAGTTTACGCCTCTGCACTCTGTAGGACTGAGTGTTTTGGTATTGCACTTGTGCAGTTATTAATCTAGTGAGAATACGGGAAGATGTAATGGATATCAACACGAGTGTGTATCAAAAAACTACAATAGTGTGTTACTCCGGAACAAAACCACCTGAAGACACGGATGACAAGCTTATTCTCCGTGGACATGTAGGCTGGTACGTCTAAATATTACAAAGACAAGTGCAAAGAGCACTAAGTACTAAAAATAGCCGATGTCATATTACACCTCAAGCTGAATATCAGTGAGAGAAGACACACGCATGTATGCTAGTGATCCAAACGAGAGGATACACAACAATGGAAAGAGGCAAACTGAGCCTATGTTCATGGGTCTGCACCTCAATACAGAGCGAGTGGGCCCATAAGAACGAACTTGGGAGAGAGCACAATAGTTCAGTGCCTCACCCTTTATGTATTGTGGAGCCTAGAAGGGCTAGAGTCATACCCGTCTCTTTGATATGAGGATAATCCACGATTTGGTGAACTCTTTGAGAGCCAAGTATCCAGCGCTCCTTGTTGAGCGGCTGTTGTATACTTGTGGGGTACGGGGGCGTAACCCTTTTTAAGGGGGTAGAGCCTCTTGGCTGTGCACGTGTGTGCACTAAGTTTTGTTGTTTTGTATGCGGGGCATACGAGGTTTGTTTTTTTGTTATTTGTGGTGTGCGGGGCACACGAAGTTTTGTTGGTTATGTTTGGTACGCGGGGCGTACATTGTTGGTTTGTTTGTGTGTGATGTGCACTTATATGTATGTATCTTATGAGATACCTGTTTGAATGTTGTATTTACACCCATGTGTGTAGTACCTTTCTTATGCTACTTGTGATATATATATATATTTATATTGCTTTGTAGAATGATTACATATGGTATCGCCTAGATACAAAATGAATCATTAGATATGGAATGTGGAACGATGGTATGTTATGGACACCTCGGGGAGGTTGTTGGGTTGAGAACTGATAGGAAATAATGGTGCTGATGGATCATCTATCCTATATGATTGAACTAACGCCACAAAGTGATTTTCTATGTGCGGTATAAGCCACAATACGAGGATGTAAATGATATTCACATAGATATACATTATGGGAATAATGGGTAGTGATACATTTATATACATTACCTATTGATTAAGCGACTTCGGGACGAAGTTTTTAAGGGGGGTAGATTGGAAATACCCCAAAACTAATAACACATGGATTAAACATCTAATCACATAAATTAAGGCCTAAACATGCCTTAAAAGTCAACTGAGAACAACAGTGGTCAACACAAAGCAAGATATTGCACCCTTTGACTGTGTAGGGTAAATAAATACCCAAATGAACTTCTTAGGACCTAAAACTTTGTACTAAGCTTATTAACACATAACGAAACATATTACAATTGTTGGGAAACACTCCAACACAAAGAACAAGCATTTTCGTGCTTCAAGGTCAAGTAGGGCAAAAATGTGCTCTAAGAAAACCTTAAAGGTCTAATGACCTCTAAATGATATAAAATTGGATTCCATGATCAAATATCTTGTAAGGAACACAAAAAAACTGTTCTCAAAGAAAACTGAGCTCAGAAACACCTTGCGACACAAAATGTGCACTAAAATACCTTAAAGCACGTTTTTGTGTATGAGCTCTAAGATAATGACTTTTTGTCACTGTAAAGACTATATTAAGTTCTTTATAACATTAATGTGACATGATAGACTATATTATAATGTCTAAATCAAAGTTTGAAAATAAAATCAAAATGGGCAATTTAGTATGAATAGTACCCAAAAATAACATTTAAGTACTTAATATTAACCATGGTCAAATGTCACCCATTGACCATGCCCAGCATTTCCAACCACCTACAGCTGTAATACCCACCCATTAATCAATCTCCAATCAATTAACTAGCTAATCTAATGAGTCATCTAATTACTATTTGATAAAGTACATTAAAGTAACATATAAGCTAAACTAAGCATTCTCACCTCATTTGCCTTCTTCCCTGCCGACACAGCAGCTCCATCCTCTCCATTTGCTTCTCTAAAACCGTGGCTAACACCCCATATTCAGAAGAGAACAACAATTGACATAGGTAAGCTTATTAAGCCATTTTATGTTCATTTTCTTCACAATTCTTCCTCTTTCCATGGAGAAAAGCATCAACCATTTCCATCAATGTTTCTAGGTTGTTTTGGAGGTTAAAAGGAGAGCATATCTCGGCTGTAACAAGGGAAGGAGGTGGAGAAATCTAATCTTGTTCTTAAGGTATAAAAATGTGCTTTAAACACTTATCCTTTGATTCTCATCAATTATGGTTGTAAAGCTTTGTTTTCTAAGCTTATAATCTTCATCTTAACATACTTATTCAGTTGGTATATCAAGAGCTTCAAGGTATAGCCAGATCCAAGCCAAAAACACCATTTTAGGCATTTTAAACAAGGTAAAATTAGCCATCTTCTAATCTGAGTTATACCAGTTTAAAGCTTGGTTTTGGTAGCTCTTTTGATGCTCTTTAACTACTGTAAATACAGGCCGAAGACAACCCTTGCTTGTCTTGATATTCTAAGGTAAATCTTACCTTGAAATATACATTAAAACACCTCTTATGGTTAGATCTTGCTTGGAGACTAATCATGCCTTAATTGCTGTTTAAAAACATGTAAATAATGCTGTGGAAAACTTATGTCCAAACAGCCGTGGCCAAACAAGGCCAAAACTTGGCAAAAATAAGGTATAAATCACTTAAACTTACACTTGGTATATTAATATGTGTTTATACATATGTATATATATATATATGCCGTGAGTGAATGGTTATATTAAGGTCTTATTTTGACCTTAGGTGATTAAGGAATGGTTTAGTAAATTTTATAACTAATTAATTAGCATAATTGTCAAATTTAAGACATTATGTGGAAAATTGGTAAATATGGAAAATATATGGATAAGGCCGAGAGTTTAATGCATTTTTGGGCATTTATGTGTAATTTATTTTATAAGCTAATGTTTGTAATAAGGCCATGTACTTTAGGCCATTTTATTTATGCATTTATAAGCTTTTAATTAAGTTTAGGTGCTAAAAATAAATTACCGCAAGGAATTGGGGTTATAGTGTAAATAAATTAAAATTGGGGGCTATATATTAATTAATCCAAAAATTAGAGATTTAAATGAGTTTAAATAAAAATTATAAGATTATATAAAGTTTTGGGGTTAAATGGTAATTTCTAGAAAATATGGGTATAAAACGTATTATATGGGAATTAATGGTCAAGGAAATATTAAGGTGGTCAACATTGACCATATGGTAGGTTTTGACCAAATTAAATAAGTTAGATAATTATTTAAGGTTTTATAATAAGATAAGTATTTAATTGTAACAATTTTATAACATATGTGGTGTATATGTTATTACCAAAAATTAAGGGTGTATAATGGTATTATAAACACCCATGGGCTATTAGGACTTTTTAGGAATTTATTGGGTTGTTTTTGGAATTAAAATAAACTATATATGTATAATACATAGTTATTATGTCATTATGACACTTTGGAATAAAAGATGTGGTGGAATAGTGATAACCGATTATATATGGGTTAGTAAGGGTAATTATAACCCTTTGGTGAAATTTGGTGATTTTTAGAATTATAAAAGAGTATTTATTAAGATATGTGTATAATATATAGTTTTAATGATATTATAAAACTATATGTTACAAATTGGGCCAAATGGCAATTATAGGAATTTGGTGGGTCTGTTAGGAATTTTACAAAAATATAACCATAGGTTATACCATTTTATAAGTTAAAAATGTTATATTATATGATATATATATAACATGGTATAAATAATGGGGTGAATTTGTAAATAAAGGAAACTGTGGTATATGAAAAAGAATATGGTTTTGATATGGTGCCCATGCGGCAATATTAAATAGTTTTGTATAAAAACTATAGGTTATAAATTAAAGGAAATAAAATATCATGTTATATGATATTAGTATATGGTATAACATTACATAATGTTATGTGGTCAAAATAGAATTTAAATAGAGATAAGGGCTGTACCGAATTATAAAAGGTTGGAATATGAATTTTAGACTAAGGTCTACAATGTTATAAATGTTATAACAATTATATGGAGTTAATGGTTTTAATGGAATTAAAATAAGTAAGAATATTCACATTAAATAATGTGGCAAACTATAAATAAATAAAATTTATAAACTAAGGTATTTATTGAATAAACCTTAGGAGTTGTAATTATACAACATAAAATGTTACTAATATTAGCATAATAATCTTGATATAAGTTGTATAATATAATACAACTAATGGGAACAATCATCTAATATAAGATGATAAAATGTAACATATAATATAAGAGTTTTATAACTCATGGAAATTTACCTATATGGTACATATATACATATACAAGAAAAATGTATATAAGGATGGATATATATTATGGTTAGAAACCATATAATATAATGGTGGTGGTTATTTTAAAAAAATAGTTACAAACTATAAGTTAGGAGTTTTTGAATGCAAATATAATTTGCTAAAGATAATGGATTGTATAATACAATGTATTATAATGGATGGTGGAAAAATAATACAATATAATATAATAATGCATGCATTCATGCAATTATAGGTTATATACCTAAGTTTAATGGTGGATAAGATTAAAGAAATATAATGAATTAAACTTAACAGTCGAAATATTTTTGACATACGAGTTTTAGTAACAAAGCCGACCGGTTTAGAAAAACCCGTAACAAATAACTGTAGGAATCCGGGGATGAACTGTCGGGGTTACTTGTTATTCGGAAATACCGGATTTAGTTAGTCATGGAGACTGACTTATAGTTTTATTACCGTTTAGATCATACTTCAGACGAAGGCGCTTGACGAGCTAGTGGTCTACACTGCGCATCCTAGGTCTTGGTGAACGGTATGTAAAGGGGTTTGATCCGGGTTGTCCTAAGGATTTCCTTGGGCTCGGATTTGGTTGATATCACTTGTGTGTTAAGTGTTTTGGATACATGTATGTGATTGTGTGCTACTGCATTAATTATTTATGCATGAGCGTCCCATGGGACTAACACTACGTCGACTATAGATCGGCTTATATAAACATACATATACGTTATTGTGATGACAAGTCGGTTACTTGATATAATACCATAGTATTAATATTAAGTATATGGTAACCTAAGTAAAACACTTAGGAATGAGTCACGACATTGTCTGTCTCTAGAGCATGGATCTCGAACATGAATATGACCTAGATTACTTCTAGGTATGCGTGAGACCCATTGGGCAGCCAAGTAATAAATTATATTCTCCATAAGACTAAGAGCACATCTTAAACATTATGAGAGAGAGATGGTGTGAGTTGAGGTGAGGAATCCAGTGTAGTTTACGAACTACCTGGTTGCGCATTTGTGATCACTGAGGGGTTCCCGATCAGGTTCCACTCCAGGTTTATACCCAACGAGCCCTATTTGGATCGTGGGTCAGGTGGCTACGGCCTTTTATATGGACGTCTTACGAGACAAAAGAGAATAGTCAGGGGCCTCCGGACCTCTGGTGAAATGAGCACCTTTGTGTGTACGGGAGGACTACTGTCCAGGGTGAGGTTATCGGGTTGTCTTAACATGACGCCCAACTGGTATTAATTAAACATAGTTTGGATGGGGCCTTAAAGGCCAAATTAAATTAACTATGGAAACTGTACGCTACGGCGATTGCACATTGTACATTATACTGTTATTATTTCGATACGTTCGCTATACAATTGTTATTTGAGATATTAAATAAATGTTTGGATTGGATGGATGGTTAAGTGTTTATGAATGTTTGGATGGATGATTATGTATATTATACATGTATATTACAATATTGATTATAACTGTAAATGGAAAAGCATGAAACCAATCTAATAATAAGATGGTTAAAATGACTAAGTGACCATTAGGGTCCAGGCCCGGCATACTCAGCGTCTATCGCTGATACTACACCGTTATGTAGGTTGTTGATTATTGTCGAAGCTGAAGTGCGGGAACAGGGTAATTAGAGTTTATTTTGATTACCGCACAGGGAGTTTATTTGTATAATGATATCAGACTGGTAAATATATTATGGTACAGTTATGTATATTTGGGATTTGGGTAGACGCTCACTTGTCGACATTTATGGTTTATGGACTTAGTATGATGTATAGGAGTTTTCTCGTTATCACGGCAGTTAGCAGTTTGTTTACGTTGGAAGTTGGATGTAGTTAGGCTTCGTTGCTCGCATGTGCGAGTATTGGCCGGTGACACCTGAGTGAGTATTGTTGTTGTTATTATTCTTCCGCTTTAAGACGTTTTATTTATTGCTACGTGAGAGATTATTTCGTGATTATGGAGAGGGGTGTTACAAAGATGACTTTCCTAGATATTTTGGGAAGTTTCCTAGGGCTGAAGGAACCTCCTAAGCTGGCGGGAATGATCAGATAAGGAGGAGGGATAAGCTTGATTGCTTAAGGTGATAAGGTGTACTAGTTCTTACTTTAATAAAGCAAGAGTGATGAGTCACCTTTAATTGCCATTGGGAATGGATACATGCTTGGAGATGAGCCTTAAGTTGGCGGAAAAAGATCAGGATAGGTACAAAAAGGATAAGTTGATTAGTTTAATGTAATAAGGTGTACTTATAACCACTTTAATAAAGTAACTTCTATGAGTCATCTTTATTTGATTTGGGACCGGCCAAATATTAAGGAAATAGCCTTCATTTAATAGGCAAAGGAGAGTCAAGGTCAAGGGAAAATATTGACCATTGACTAGAGTAAGAGATTTAAATGTAAATTGGCACTATTTGGTTACTATTCACAAACCAATGCACATATTTCTGATTTTTTTTGAAAAACTATGAATCAAGCATTATAATGTGATACATTATGTCACATTAGTATATTTAAGGGTATTCAAGACCCTAAAATCAAGCAAAACTCATTTTGGAGACAATCTCACAAAAATGTGTTTTAAGAAAGCTTAGCACACATTTTATGGTCTAGTGAGTTTCTGAGCTTGGTTTCCCTTGGAAATAGTTTTAATGTGTTCATTTATGAGTTATAAGGCTTAGGACAAAATTTTAGGTCCAATGGAGTTCATTTGGGTATATTTTCACCCTAAAAGGTCAAAGGGTGCAATTCTTGCTTTCTATTAAACATTGTTGTGTTTAATTTGTTTTTAAGGTATGTTTAGGCCTTAATTTAATTAATTATATGTTTAAAAAATGTTTAATTATATAACACCCCCGAATAAACATTCAACAGTACAAAACCAACTCCGGTCATATTGCATGATAACTGCAGCGGATTCTGATATCTTTCGGGTGCTACAGATGCCAACCACCCACGTGGTTGACAGACCACACTACCAATACTAAGTTACGGTCTGCATGACTGGAACATCCCTCAACCAAAACTTTTATACAATGTAAGATACAAATCTGAATACCGAGTGTCTACAACAGGAATACCAAATCATAAACTAAGAATTATATCTCGGGTTTAGTATCAACCCCTATATTACATGTGCTACTACAAACTTAAAGGTTGTGCCCCGGTGGACTACCCCCATGGTAGTCACCCTGCCTACGCTCCGTCGCGATCCAGATGATCACCTGTAAAAATAAAGGACTCAGCAAAACTATGCCGAGTATGAACGTGTGAAGCCCGCATGTTACCGGGCTACACGACTACTTGGTCGAATATTATTAAGTCCAAATTACATGCCATGAATAAGCAGTAACACACAACATGAAATGGCAACACACCAATTCACAACACGCTGAGCACAGAGACAGCCACAAGCACATCATCACAATCACAAATAGAGTGTGCCATAGAATACAAGTGATGACGATCCTCACAGCGGGATCATATAGGCGTTGTGTGTTTTCATTTCTTTTCCTTGTTTCCATAGTGTGTATTCTCATTCTCTTTCCTTGTTCCCATAATGCGTATTTTCATTCTTTTTCCTTGTTTTCATAGTGTGTATCTTCATTCTCTTTCCTTGTTTTCATAATGTGTATTTTCATTCTCTTTCCTTGCACCCGGTCTAGGGATATAGTTTAGATCCCGTGACCATATAGTATGGGTGCTCATCTTTCCCTGTTTCTCATAGATTAACGGTGTATTCTTCTGTTACCGCACGTTGGAGGACGTCTCCTCCTTAGTTCATACCTTTGTTCATACCATAGTTCATATCTCCATTCCCGGCGTCGTACGTCGAGAAAGAGGGTTCGTCTTTAGACCCCAGATTATGCTCTTCAATTAGCTGATCCTCCAATCCCGACGTCAGGTCGAGACAGAGGGGTCATCTCTTGACCCCAGGTCATGCTTCCCAAAATTGCCAATCTTCCAATCCCGACGTCGTTCGTCGAGAAAGAGGGTGCGTCTTTTAGACCCCAAGATGCATTCCACAATAGTCGGTCGAAGGATCTGATGCAGATACCAACTCCCGAATATACATTCAATACCGCGCGGCCCGAGATGTTGTCTTCCCGGGTTATTCTCATGTTTACCAGTTGATAATTACTTATTATGTGTCTTTTCTTTTTGTTCAGCTTGACACCATTGTGGGTGTCGATAACCGTCCTCAATAGGGCATTCACTTATCGTAAATAGTTTGACACCATAGTGGGCGTCCTTGAGAGTCCTCCATGGTTAGAGAGGAGTTTTCCTTTATATAAGTAGTTTCCTTATTCGTTTGTATTATTCGTTAAGTTCCGTCCCGTAGTTTACATAAACGGGGAGTGACTAAGTTACTGTGTGTACGCAAGTAAGGTATAACAGGTATGAAGCAACAATACCGCAATTTAAATGAGCAATCCGTTATCATACTTCACATAAACATACCGCAAGCGAATAAGCAAGATAAACAAACAATCCATTTTCATGCTTTAGTCTTGAAGTCATTGGCAAACAAGGCACACAGCACACAAGCAAACAAGCCGTGTAACACGGCAACATACGAACCACACATGTCCATACCTTATTTGGAAGCGCGAGTTGTCTCACTCTCGAAGTCCCGGTCGGAGCTCGCTACGGTCCTAGGGTTAATTAAAACAATATGTCAGTTGTTATTTCATGTGACGCCATCTTATATCGTATGTCATCCCCTAGGTATGTTGTTACATGATTAGTTTATGTTGACTCTTAGAGCTCCACGCGCATTAATTCTAGGCTTAACTTACTCCTAGGATATTTCATATATTTACTTACATGTTAAATAAGCCCTTTTTCCTTAGTTAATGTCTTAGGGCGTTTTAAGAGGTAATTATGTAACAAGTTTGTATAACATAGATATGACTTACCTAATGTGTACTCCTTTCTTAGATGAATAGGTTAGCAATGTTTTAAACCTATTATCATAGTACTAAAATCTTTAGACCCCTCCTAAAACATGTTTATACAGAAGCATTGAATTTTCCAAATCTGCACACAATTTCCATGCATTACCTCATCTAGCATCACCCCTAAGGTGCCAAATTGATGTCTAACTCTCCCAAACTGTTTTACCAACTTAGCTAAGTGTATTTGTAATGGATTAGGTTCATTATTAGACCAACACCCCTCCTTTAACACTTCTGGAAATTGATCATACAGAGGCACAAGTTTCAGTAGACTGAATCATCGACATGCGAATACTTCCATTCCAACTTCACTCTTACTGCCTGAAATCGATTTCTAATTTTTCCCAAAGTGCTTAAACACCTAGGTGATGTATTATCACGGTTCTAAGTTCCTTTCCAACCCATTTCACCCCTCTTATACCACCTGTATACAGTTATACAGAAACATCAATTACAGAAAAGCTGAAAACATAATTTGTATATCTCTCCTCCAACTTTTCTTTTAGTTCATTAAACTGCTTCCGAATCCACACAAAACTTTCACCTAACTAGATAAATGTACTAGGGAAGTTTTAAACTAAAACCCAACTCAAGCAATGCTATCATCGCCTCAGAGAGTCCATTATACAGAGGCTATAGACTGCAGAAAAAAACTGCAACAACACTCGGCGACTCTACTTCAATCTTTCTTTTTGACTTAATTATCTGTCTTTTAATCCCTCCCAAAGTGTTTATAATCTCACTTATGTGTATTAGCTAGATTTTAGGTTTATTGGTAAGACATACAAATTCTCCTACACCTTCTGCGTCAGTCATACAGAGGACAACGTTTCAGGAAATGTAAAGCTGAAGTATGATATGATTTCTCTCTATTCTTTCATCGGTTTTCCATTTAGTTCCTGAGTTAAGTTTCAGTTTACTCTCATTACTAACTCCCGTAGCTTAGGGTGTGACAGTTGTTTTTGTTCCACCAGACCCAGAATGACATAGATGCCAACAAGACAGAAAACTGAAAATTAACACTCGACAGAATCTGAAACTGAGAAAGGAACTACTACATCTGTTTCTACCTCTCCTCTTTGTTACAGATTGACCACCAGTCTTCCCTAAACTACCTTATCCCCATAGATGAGTGCTCTGGTATAACCTTATCTCTAAACCAAACTTAATACAGCAAGGGACACCCCCTCTGAGTTCTTACCGAAGAAAACCAGAAACCATAACTACTGCAACCCTTTTCTGTTTATTGTTGTCTTTCTGTTTTCCTTATGTTCATAGATCTAATTTTCTTTTCCTCTTTCATTGATAGCTCACGTGTTTAAGTGTTATGTTAAATTTTAAATCTCCAAAGCCACCTTGTGACTGTTGCAAATTTATCCCTATACTGGAACAACAAACTCCAGACACTGAAAAACAGAACTGAAACACTAAAACTGATCTACCTTCTTCTATCTCTCTGTTTATTCCTGAATCTGCTCTTAAGTTTTTTTCCTCAACTCGATAGCCCATCTAGTTAGTGTATTACCAGGTTTTAAATACTGAAACAGACCCAAAACAACACTGTTCGAGCTACTGAGAGCTCTTATTAATGTAGTTAGTAAAACTGGGCAGAACGTGGGAATGAAGTTGATCTCTTTTCAGTTTTTCTTTTGTCTGGTCAGATTGGTTTTCCCCCTCAAAACAACCCCAAGCCAATACAGTTATCCTTACTGCAACATATTTATACTGACATTAAGAATTTCAGAATTGGAGTCCAACTCTTGCATTCTTCTACTGTTATCTTCTCATTTAATCTCACTTTCTAGACGCTAAACAATTTTATAATTCTTTGTGTGTATATTCGGATATGGGCTTAAGCAATGTTTTAGACTCAACCTCAAGTTAACATCACCCTTAGACCCCCTTCTGAAAATCGTCCATGCAGAAACGGCAAGTTGCAGAAATTAAATTCACGTTCCTGCACTAGTTCCTTAGCTAGTTCCATACGGAATTTTTTCCGAACTGTTTAACTTGTGATTTAATTGTAGCAACTGGTACTCTTGTTACCTAACTTACCCCTCATTGTTTACATAGGTATTTAAGTATTTTATCAGAAATTTCAACTCAAAGCAAAACCCAAAACTCCGTCACTACTGCTACTGAATTCTCATTCGCCTGCAATATTACTCCCGTTATCTTTCTTTTATTCTCTTCTTTTACATTTCTGTTTGTTCACTCTGAATTTCCAATTCTCCCAAGTTGTTTACTTCCTTGGTTATGTGGCTTACCAAAATTTGAATTCGAGAACAGACCCAAAACAATATAGACCCAGCTACCGCCACTGAAGTAAAACAGAAGGTATAACCGATGCATCTGTTTTCTGCTATTTGAGTTTGTTTTCTGTTTTTGTTTCTCAGTCATTGATCTGATGTCTTCTTCACTCTTCCCCACCTTGTCTAACTACTGGGTTATGTGTCTTATTCAGTCTACAACGTAAACCCCAAGAAGCACTAGTAATTCTTCTGGAATTCTCCTATACAGAACTAGAAGGCCGGAAGAAAGCTGAAACGCTGACATACAACTTGTTGGATTATCTTCTGTATTACATCACGGTTGATGCACCAGATTGGGCTGGTAATTTTTCCCAGGGTGTTTACCACTGACTTAGAGGAATTAGCAAGGCGTTACACTCTCAACCCACTCATAGACAGGAATTCCTTGGACTCCTGAAACATGACAAATTCTAATTTTCCTTCCTAGCCTAGTTCCTGTCGGGATTATACTGATGACACACCAAGTTTCAAACACCCATTTAATCAGATTTCAACACTCACCGCTTAGGCATTATTTAGTTTTGATTAAGTAGTTCCCCCCTGATTTCTAGTGGCATTATTTCCCCAGCTACCTATCGGTCTAATATCTCCAGCACACAGCACACCATTTCAGCAGAAAACGCTACAAGTTTGCAGTCTAATAAATCAGTTTTTTTTTTTTGGTTGTCTTGCTATTCTGCTTCTAACTTGATTTTCACACGTAATCACTAGACCCTTTTAGGCATGATTTTCCTGAGTTCCTTAACATTATTGTTTTCCTGACCACCTCAGTCAAATGTTTTCCAGAACCACCAAAAGTCTCGGCAACCAGGACAAGTATTTTCACACAGCAGTTAGCCTTAAAACCTCATCTTGCTAATCTGCCAAACTGACATTAAACCAGAGTAGCTTATTAATCTTATTTGTATTTTCATTTTTAGCTTAATACCAATGGCACTTCTCACTTGTTTTCGGTGGCACTTAGAACATGTTTTTAGTTTCTTAAAAGAAAACTGGGTGTTTAGATCACCATTTTACCAGAGCATTAAACAGACAGCACACACGTTTTTTTTCCCAGTTCAAAGCTTCCGGGTTAGTCTCGGTAAGTTTAAACAAAATGGCATGCAAGGTTTAACTTAATTTTAGATAAGGGTTTGGATACAACCTTGGGGTTTCTGGGGTTGTTTTTCTTGAGTTGTTCCTGGGCTCCGCTTGGTTCACTCAGGCACTAGACACAACCAGATAAGTGTGATCAGCTTCTGGTGTGGTTTTGAGAAACAGACCATAGTATTAAGCCTATCATATTTTCGGTAGAACTTTACCTATGGAAGGGGTGATCTCGGTTGGGTATTTTTCTCCAGTTTTTGGTTGGCGATTCTGATCCAGGACTTTGGCTTGGTAACCGACCATGCATAAGAGAAAGGTTCCGGGTTAGAAAGTCTTTAGCGGTGCTAAAACAGAAACAGAATACACGGGGTAAGTCAGATTATTGCCTTACCGTGAATCCAATTGCAAAGGCAGTTTGGGATTAGTCTCTGGGTGATGCATGTCGAAACCTTGAGGCGGTTTATCAGAGGAATCCTCGCATGCAATGGTTAGACAAGAAGAGGGAATCAGACTCAGTTTCTTAGACACCCGAAACAGAGAACACACTCGGGTATTACAACAAACCACATACAGAGAAGGTGAGGGAGTAAAGCGAAACGATAAGGAACCGGCCGCGGTCTTTACCTTGCCTCCTTTGAGTTGATTGGCTCCCGATTCTTCCAATAGGTTTGCATGCGAGGTCAGGCAACAACAAAAGAGGGAAAAGAAGTGAAGAAGACTTCAGACGAAGGAAAATGAAGGAAGTTAGGGAGGCTTGAGTAAGAGTTTTCAGACACAACAACAGAGGGAAAAGAAGTGAAGAAGACGGTGGGGAGCATTACCTTCTGAAAGTTCCTGGAGCCGATTCTTCTCAAGGTCAGTCAGTGGAGGCTCGAACAGGGAATCTGGACGATCTCCGGCCCAACTTGGGGAGGTTTCTCCAGAGAAACTCGTGCATGCAAAGGTCAGACCAAGTGAGGATGTCAACACGCCACTTCCGGATATCAAACAGAGGAGATGGAAGGAAATTCAGGCAGCGAATATTACCGGTTTCTTGCTCTTACCTTCCAGAGCTTTGGAGTGGATTTTCATGTGACGGTTTCCAGAGATCCTCCCCGCAGGTTGCATGCAAGGTTTATGCGAAAGAGGGAGGAGAAGATTAGAGAGGGTGAGTAAACGAAGGAAAGTGAGGAGTTCAGTGGTTTAACCGATTGCCTGAGGATACGGATTCACACGCGAGAAAGGAATGTATCGGTTTACAGGTAGCAATGACGGGCTGAGTAGGTTAGTCACATGGGTTAGTGGGAACTTGCCAAGCTTCTCGGTAATGCAAGGTGTGAGTGGATAATTACATACTTGCTAGTGGATTTCAGGACTTTCGGATATAATATGGGTGGGGGCTGATCAATTGCTATTGTATTATAATGAAAACTGGTAACACATACCTAATTAGTTTAACAAGTGAGTTCAGGGGTTGAAATTTGGTGAGCACAAGGGTTTATATTACAATGTGACTTGTCACAACATTCCTTAGTATCATAGCAATAATGTGACCAGTTTATAAACACACCACACATATTCACGATTTAATGTGTTTTAATTATTAGGGGTGTTTCAACCTACCCCCCTTAAGGAGACTTCGTCCCGAAGTCTAGTCTCGTTAATTTATGTTTGTATTCTTGATCATTCACCGGAATCAAATCCCGAATTCATTCTCACTACCCAAGGGATCATGTCCCACAATTTCATAGTTCTACTTCACCATCTGTGCTTATAAGTACCACGCCACATTTATGGCTTCGCCAAGTTCTCAATAACATGCCACATCTGTGGCTTCACCACGTTCTCAATAATATTTCAATGTACCAGTAATATTTATATGTTGTACTCATATGTAACCAAGAAAACCAGTCATTGATTCATAACCAGGGTATCTCACAAAACATCCAAATACAATCCAACACCGTTCAAACATGCATAGCATCACAAAACAACACACCAAACGAAAAACAAGCAAAACGCAAATGCGCCTACCCCCCTTAAGAATGGATTACGCCCACGTAATCCCTATCACATCATCTTTGAACCTTGGTTTTAATTCTCATGGGGTATTCTAGTTTCTATGCGATGTTGCTCACAATATAATTTCATACAAGGCCTTGGCCATGTTAATGGCTTAGTTTCTGTATCGAAGGCACTTATCGGTGTCTATACCGATCTACCTCCGGATTTGGGTTTAGCCTCTCCATGTCTAAGGTATTGACCGATATGTCATCTGTTATTCAACTGGGAAATGTGAGATACGGTCCACCAGCTTCTGCTGTGCGACTCTGATTACCTTAGGGTTTCATTTTCCTTTTTTTTTTATTTGTTTACAATGTATTATCTAGCTCCCTTGAATCTTTATAATTTAGTCGTGACGGTCTCTTTATTGACACTAGGTATTTTGATCTGTACATGGTCTTGGCGGGTTGTAGCTTATCTATCCATTTACCCTGGAGTTCAGAAGTTCAAGCTTTCAGTGTGTCTTTCATCGTCTGGATTATTCTTTCTGGCTGACCTCCATTGTTATAACAACATGGTTATTTGTATTACCGATCATAATTATGTGCTGATAGGTAATTTACTCTCTTAGCATTAGTATCTATTTTATGTCTTAATGTGTACCATCAAGTCGGAGTTTTCTTCGTCTTCAAGTAACCTTTATTCTTCAGCCAAGTTATGGCCTTGATATTTCTGGTTGTCCTCACTTAGTTTCATCCAAAGTGTTACCGAATTACACATGTTGCAAGTTTATACAATTGTAATTTATCTAACATAGGATGGTTAGTTTCCTTCTCATCATCATTATTCTTATAATTGTATCATTATTATGTTCGCCAGGGACTAAAGTAGTTGGCTAATACCGGTGGCGTATTGCATTTTATTTCGATAGTGTATATATTTTTTTATGTATTGACTATCAGGTTATTAGTAACCTCACAACACTTCAAGTTCCGAGTCATGTATCTATGTATTTTACACGCTTGTATTATCTAACATCGACCTCGCTTCCTTGATAATTTTCTAACCCAGCGTATAAAATTTCCCACCTATTTGTAGTTTATGTGACCACTTGTAGGAGGTTCCGAAGATCATGCAACACTGACGTGATCAGCGTAAGTGTTGGACTGCTCCTTCACCCCAATTTGTGCTCCGTGTCACTTGACCTGGCCAGGGTCGAGTTCACTTTGCACGTCCGATTTACACGATCAAACAATTATTCACATTTGTATTCTTATCCCATTCGTTCTTATCTCTGGCAATCAATTCATCGACTTGTGTCACCATCTAAACCTTTAGATTAATCGTTCGAATTTGTTAACTGTATGTCATATATATATACTTGTGTGTTTTAAACCTTTTGGTTTATAGGTAGATTCCCATATAAGTGTTTCAATAGGTTTAGTGATATACCAGTGCATGCATTTATACCCTGCTGGTATTATCAACTCTTCACCTTCCAATTCTTGTACCCTAGGTAGGTATGTACATCTTTGTTTTCCAAATACATGTGGTCTCATTAATTTTAGTGTTAGTCAGTCGGGTGTACAGTTGTATACTTCCCAACTCTCATGTTATTACTATTATCCTCAACACTTGTAGATTAATGTCTGAATTTACAGCATGATTCATTACTCATCTAAGTCCATCAATTTAATCTCTCTCTTACGCCCTTAATTTATTTCAAAATCTCGATACCTAGTTGTTCATAAATGTTTGGTTCTCCCTTGATAATTTCCTCTTCATAGATGTTTGACTCTAGTGGCGAATTTACTGCCATGTTCTTATCGGTTTGATTTGTGTTGGTGTGGGTAACCAGTGCCTAATGGGAATGGCTATCTACAATAGCAGGGAATTTATTGAATTCCGTAATGGTATACTTTAGTGTGTAAAATTATGTCGGGCTTCGTTAAGCATTTTAGGTTGTACCAATTGTATGGTGTGATTTAGTCTTGAGCTATATTCCATTATTTCGTTGTTTTACGAGAGGTTTCCTTGACTTACCCTCTTAAGTGTTCGAATTGTAGAATTTATCTCAATCCCATCCTTGGCTTAATTAATTGCTTATAAGGTCCTCTCTGCTTGTGAGGTGGGGTCCTATCGACTGCTAAGCATGTCGACCTAAGTTGTCGCTAAAATTGGTCCCTCTACGGGTATTATCCCTTTGGCAACGTCTATTGTATAGTACAGTCTTTCCTTCTCGGGTTGATTGTATTACATTAAGTAGGTGCCAGATCGGGTTTCCCCAAGTAGGAGGAGGCTTTCTACCTCTCTGGCATCCTTTCTCTGAATTTAAGAGACAATTAAGGATGTGAAGGTTGGGTGTAGGTGTTTGCTGGGTAGCCAGTATTACTGGGGAAGAACCCTAACTAACGCGCCTCACATACTACCTATAACCCCGTTTCCCCAAATTTAGATTTTCCTATACTCGGTACTCCTCTGTTCCAGTCATCAGAGCGCAACTACGCTCTGATACCACTTTCTGTAACACCCCCGAATAAACATTCAACAGTACAAACCCAACTCCGGTCATATTGCACGATAACTAAGCAGCGGATTCTCGATATCTTTCGGGTGCTACAGATGCCAACCACCCACGTGGTTGACAGACCACACTACCAATACTAAGTTACGGTCTGCATGACTGGAACATCCCTCAACCAAAACTTTTATACAATGTAAGATACAAATCTGAATACCGAGTGTCTACAACAAGAATACCAAATCATAAACTAAGAATTATATCTCGGGTTTAGTATCAACCCCTATATTACATGTGCTACTACAAACTTAAAGGTTGTGCCCCGGTGGACTACCCCCATGGTAGTCACCCTGCCTACGCTCCGTCGCGATCCAGATGATCACCTGTAAAAATAAAGGACTCAGCAAAACTATGCCGAGTATGAACGTGTGAAGCCCGCATGTTACCGGGCTACACGACTACTTGGTCGAATATTATTAAGTCCAAATTACATGCCATGAATAAGCAGTAACACACAACATGAAATGGCAACACACCAATTCCCAACACGCTGAGCACAGAGACAGCCACAAGCACATCATCACAATCACAAATAGAGTGTGCCATAGAATACAAGTGATGACGATCCTCACAGCGGGATCATATAGGCGTTGTGTGTTTTCATTTCTTTTCCTTGTTTCCATAGTGTGTATTCTCATTCTCTTTCCTTGTTCCCATAATGCGTATTTTCATTCTTTTTCCTTGTTTTCATAGTGTGTATCTTCATTCTCTTTCCTTGTTTTCATAATGTGTATTTTCATTCTCTTTCCTTGCACCCGGTCTAGGGATATAGTTTAGATCCCGTGACCATATAGTATGGGTGCTCATCTTTCCCTGTTTCTCATAGATTAACGGTGTATTCTTCTGTTACCGCACGTTGGAGGACGTCTCCTCCTTAGTTCATACCTTTGTTCATACCATAGTTCATATCTCCATTCCCGGCGTCGTACGTCGAGAAAGAGGGTTCGTCTTTTAGACCCCAGATTATGCTCTTCAATTAGCTGATCCTCCAATCCCGACGTCAGGTCGAGACAGAGGGGTCATCTCTTGACCCCAGGTCATGCTTCCCAAAATTGCCAATCTTCCAATCCCGACGTCGTTCGTCGAGAAAGAGGGTGCGTCTTTTAGACCCCAAGATGCATTCCACAATAGTCGGTCGAAGGATCTGATGCAGATACCAACTCCCGAATATACATTCAATACCGCGCGGCCCGAGATGTTGTCTTCCCGGGTTATTCTCATGTTCTACCAGTTGATAATTACTTATTATGTGTCTTTTCTTTTTGTTCAGCTTGACACCATTGTGGGTGTCGATAACCGTCCTCAATAGGGCATTCACTTATCGTAAATAGTTTGACACCATAGTGGGCGTCCTTGAGAGTCCTCCATGGTTAGAGAGGAGTTTTCCTTTATATAAGTAGTTTCCTTATTCGTTTGTATTATTCGTTAAGTTCCGTCCCGTAGTTTACATAAACGGGGAGTGACTAAGTTACTGTGTGTACGCAAGTAAGGTATAACAGGTATGAAGCAACAATACCGCAATTTAAATGAGCAATCCATTATCATACTTCACATAAACACACCGCAAGCGAATAAGCAAGATAAACAAACAATCCATTTTCATGCTTTAGTCTTGAAGTCATTGGCAAACAAGGCACACAGCACACAAGCAAACAAGCCGTGTAACACGGCAACATACGAACCACACATGTCCATACCTTATTTGGAAGCGCGAGTTGTCTCACTCTCGAAGTCCCGGTCGGAGCTCGCTACGGTCCTAGGGTTAATTAAAACAATATGTCAGTTGTTATTTCATGTGACGCCACCTTATATCGTATGTCATCCCCTAGGTATGTTGTTACATGATTAGTTTATGTTGACTCTTAGAGCTCCACGCGCATTAATTCTAGGCTTAACTTACTACTAGGATATTTCATATATTTACTTACATGTTAAATAAGCCCTTTTTCCTTAGTTAATGTCTTAGGGCGTTTTAAGAGGTAATTATGTAACAAGTTTGTATAACATAGATATGACTTACCTAATGTGTACTCCTTTCTTAGATGAATAGGTTAGCAATGTTTTAAACCTATTATCATAGTACTAAAATCTTTAGACCCCTCCTAAAACATGTTTATACAGAAGCATTGAATTTTCCAAATCTGCACACAATTTCCATGCATTACCTCATCTAGCATCACCCCTAAGGTGCCAAATTGATGTCTAACTCTCCCAAACTGTTTTACCAACTTAGCTAAGTGTATTTGTAATGGATTAGGTTCATTATTAGACCAACACCCCTCCTTTAACACTTCTGGAAATTGATCATACAGAGGCACAAGTTTCAGTAGACTGAATCATCGACATGCGAATACTTCCATTCCAACTTCACTCTTACTGCCTGAAATCGATTTCTAATTTTTCCCAAAGTGCTTAAACACCTAGGTGATGTATTATCACGGTTCTAAGTTCCTTTCCAACCCATTTCACCCCTCTTATACCACCTGTATACAGTTATACAGAAACATCAATTACAGAAAAGCTGAAAACATAATTTGTATATCTCTCCTCCAACTTTTCTTTTAGTTCATTAAACTGCTTCCGAATCCACACAAAACTTTCACCTAACTAGATAAATGTACTAGGGAAGTTTTAAACTAAAACCCAACTCAAGCAATGCTATCATCGCCTCAGAGAGTCCATTATACAGAGGCTATAGACTGCAGAGAAAAACTGCAACAACACTCGGCGACTCTACTTCAATCTTTCTTTTTGACTTCATTATCTGTCTTTTAATCCCTCCCAAAGTGTTTATAATCTCACTTATGTGTATTAGCTAGATTTTAGGTTTATTGGTAAGACATACAAATTCTCCTACACCTTCTGCGTCAGTCATACAGAGGACAACGTTTCAGGAAATGTAAAGCTGAAGTATGATATTGATTTCTCTCTATTCTTTCATCGGTTTTCCATTTAGTTCCTGAGTTAAGTTTCAGTTTACTCTCATTACTAACTCCCGTAGCTTAGGGTGTGACAGTTGTTTTTGTTCCACCAGACCCAGAATGACATAGATGCCAACAAGACAGAAAACTGAAAATTAACACTCGACAGAATCTGAAACTGAGAAAGGAACTACTACATCTGTTTCTACCTCTCCTCTTTGTTACAGATTGACCACCAGTCTTCCCTAAACTACCTTATCCCCATAGATGAGTGCTCTGGTATAACCTTATCTCTAAACCAAACTTAATACAGCAAGGGACACCCCCTCTGAGTTCTTACCGAAGAAAACCAGAAACCATAACTACTGCAACCCTTTTCTGTTTATTGTTGTCTTTCTGTTTTCCTTATGTTCATAGATCTAATTTTCTTTTCCTCTTTCATTGATAGCTCACGTGTTTAAGTGTTATGTTAAATTTTAAATCTCCAAAGCCACCTTGTGACTGTTGCAAATTTATCCCTATACTGGAACAACAAACTCCAGACACTGAAAAACAGAACTGAAACACTAAAACTGATCTACCTTCTTCTATCTCTCTGTTTATTCCTGAATCTGCTCTTAAGTTTTTTTCCTCAACTCGATAGCCCACCTAGTTAGTGTATTACCAGGTTTTAAATACTGAAACAGACCCAAAACAACACTGTTCGAGCTACTGAGAGATCTTATTAATGTAGTTAGTAAAACTGGGCAGAACGTGGGAATGAAGTTGATCTCTCTTTTCAGTTTTTCTTTTGTCTGATCAGATTGGTTTTCCCCCTCAAAACAACCCCAAGCCAATACAGTTATCCTTACTGCAACATATTTATACTGACATTAAGAATTTCAGAATTGGAGTCCAACTCTTGCATTCTTCTACTGTTATCTTCTCATTTAATCTCACTTTCTAGACGCTAAACAATTTTATAATTCTTTCAATCTGTGTGTATATTCGGATATGGGCTTAAGCAATGTTTTAGACTCAACCTCAAGTTAACATCACCCTTAGACCCCCTTCTGAAAATCGTCCATGCAGAAACGGCAAGTTGCAGAAATTAAATTCACGTTCCTGCACTAGTTCCTTAGCTAGTTCCATACGGAATTTTTTCTGAACTGTTTAACTTGTGATTTAATTGTAGCAACTGGTACTCTTGTTACCTAACTTACCCCTCATTGTTTACATAGGTATTTAAGTATTTTATCAGAAATTTCAACTCAAAGCAAAACCCAAAACTCCGTCACTACTGCTACTGAATTCTCATTCGCCTGCAATATTACTCCCGTTATCTTTCTTTTATTCTTCTTTTACATTTCTGTTTGTTCACTCTGAATTTCCAATTCTCCCAAGTTGTTTACTTCCTTGGTTATGTGGCTTACCAAAATTTGAATTCGAGAACAGACCCAAAACAATATAGACCCAGCTACCGCCACTGAAGTAAAACAGAAGGCATAACCGATGCATCTGTTTTCTGCTATTTGAGTTTGTTTTCTGTTTTTGTTTCTCAGTCATTGATCTGATGTCTTCTTCACTCTTCCCCACCTTGTCTAACTACTGGGTTATGTGTCTTATTCAGTCTACAACGTAAACCCCAAGAAGCACTAGTAATTCTTCTGGAATTCTCCTATACAGAACTAGAAGGCCGGAAGAAAGCTGAAACGCTGACATACAACTTGTTGGATTATCTTCTGTATTACATCACGGTTGATGCACCAGATTGGGCTGGTAATTTTTCCCAGGGTGTTTACCACTGACTTAGAGGAATTAGCAAGGCGTTACACTCTCAACCCACTCATAGACAGGAATTCCTTGGACTCCTGAAACATGACAAATTCTAATTTTCCTTCCTAGCCTAGTTCCTGTCGGGATTATACTGATGACACACCAAGTTTCAAACACCCATTTAATCAGATTTTCAACACTCACCGCTTAGGCATTATTTAGTTTTGATTAAGTAGTCCCCCCCTGATTTCTAGTGGCATTATTTCCCCAGCTACCTATCGGTCTAATATCTCCAGCACACAGCACACCATTTCAGCAGAAAACGCTACAGGTTTGCAGTCTAATACATCAGTTTTTTTTTTTTGGTTGTCTTGCTATTCTGCTTCTAACTTGATTTTCACACGTAATCACTAGACCCTTTTAGGCATGATTTTCCTGAGTTCCTTAACATTATTGTTTTCCTGACCACCTCAGTCAAATGTTTTCCAGAACCACACCACAAAGTCTCGGCAACCAGGACAAGTATTTTCACACAGCAGTTAGCCTTAAAACCTCATCTTGCTAATCTGCCAAACCGACATATAACCAGATGTAGCTTATTAAATCTTATTTTTATTTTCATTTTTAGCTTAATACCAATGGCACTTCTCACTTGTTTTCGGTGGCACTTAGAACATGTTTTTAGTTTCTTAAAAGAAAACTGGGTGTTTAGATCACCATTTTACCAGAGCATTAAACAGACAGCACACACGTTTTTTTCCAGTTCAAAGCTTCCGGGTTAGTCTCGGTAAGTTTAAACAAAATGGCATGCAAGGTTTAACTTAATTTTAGATAAGGGTTTGGATTACAACCTTGGGGTTTCTGGGGTTGTTTTTCTTGAGTTGTTCCTGGGCTCCGCTTGGTTCACTCAGGCACTAGACACAACCAGATAAGTGTGATCAGCTTCTGGTGTGGTTTTGAGAAACAGACCATAGTATTAAGCCTATCATATTTTTGGTAGAACTTTACCTATGGAAGGGGTGATCTCGGTTGGGTATTTTTCTCCAGTTTTTGGTTGGCGATTCTGATCCAGGACTTTGGCTTGGTAACCGACCATGCATAAGAGAAAGGTTCCGGGTTAGAAAGTCTTTAGCGGTGCTAAAACAGAAACAGAATACACGGGGTAAGTCAGATTATTGCCTTACCGTGAATCCAATTGCAAAGGCAGTTTGGGATTAATCTCTGGGTGATGCATGTCGAAACCTTGAGGCGGTTTATCAGAGGAATCCTCGCATGCAATGGTTAGACAAGAAGAGGGAATCAGACTCAGTTTCTTAGACACCCGAAACAGAGAACACACTCGGGTATTACAACAAACCACATACAGAGAAGGTGAGGGAGTAAAGCGAAACGATAAGGAACCGGCCGCGGTCTTTACCTTGCCTCCTTTGAGTTGATTGGCTCCCGATTCTTCCAATAGGTTTGCATGCGAGGTCAGGCAACAACAACAGAGGGAAAAGAAGTGAAGAACTTCAGACGAAGGAAAATGAAGGAAGTTAGGGAGGCTTGAGTAAGAGTTTTCAGACAACAACAACAGAGGGAAAAGAAGTGAAGAAGACGGTGGGGAGCATTACCTTCTGAAAGTTCCTGGAGCCGATTCTTGCTCAAGGGTCAGTGGAGGCTCGAACAGGGAATCTGGACGATCTCCGGCCCAACTTGGGGAGGTTTCTCCAGAGAACTCGTGCATGCAAAGGTCAGACCAAGTGAGGATGTCAACACGCCACTTCCGGATATCAAACAGAGGAGATGGAAGGAAATTCAGGCAGCGAATATTACCGGTTTCTTGCTCTTACCTTCCAGAGCTTTGGAGTGGATTTTCATGTGACGGTTTCCAGAGATCCTCCCCGCAGGTTGCATGCAAGGTTTATGCGAAAGAGGGAGGAGAAGATTAGAGAGGCGTGAGTAAACGAAGGAAAGTGAGGAGTTCAGTGGTTTAACCGATTGCCTGAGGATACGGATTCACACGCGAGAAAGGAATGTATCGGTTTACAGGTAGCAATGACGGGCTGAGTAGGTTAGTCACATGGGTTAGTGGGAACTTGCCAAGCTTCTCGGTAATGCAAGGTGTGAGTGGATAATTACATACTTGCTAGTGGATTTCAGGACTTTCGGATATAATATGGGTGGGGGCTGATCAATTGCTATTGTATTATAATGAAAACTGGTAACACATACCTAATTAGTTTAACAAGTGAGTTCAGGGGTTGAAATTTGGTGAGCACAAGGGTTTATATTACAATGTGACTTGTCACAACATTCCTTAGTATCATAGCAATAATGTGACCAGTTTATAAACACACCACACATATTCACGATTTAATGTGTTTTAATTATTAGGGGTGTTTCAAATTAAGTAGAGGTATTTCATATAGTCTAGGGTTTTGGGTCTAACGACCCTAAACCACACCCTAAAAATATGTCGAGTCAGTGGCGAGATTACAAAGTAAAAAATGGGTTAAAAAAAAAGATTACCCTACTCCACACAGTAAAAACCACCATAGGAAAGTTAAAACGTCGAATACACACACTAAAAACCACCTTAGACAGTTAAAACTTCAAATAATACATTTCAGGGTTGAAGTCTACAGGCTATAGAAGGAATAGCCGCTGGGTGGCTATACCAGCCTAGCCGCCGGTCGATTGTATATGTCCCAGCCGCTGGCCGACAACAACAGAGGTAGCCGCTGGGCGGTTGTGTCTGGCTGCTTTACAATTATCTCGAATCTTGTATTTTTGGCATCTTGATGTTCATTAAACAGTTGTTGCCCATATCTATCACTTCTACCTCTTTCGACGGGTCGTTGGAACACTTTTCTTTTAATTTTTGCTAACAAAATAATTTTTTTTAACAAAATAGAAAAAGAAAAGAAAAGTGACCGCATGAAGTAATGTGGTAACTGCAAATAGCTTTGTAGATTTTTATGTATAGATGCTATGTATTACGTCAAGTGTATGGCTTATAGTTTATATGTCTATGACATATATTTCTATGTATAGATGTCATATATTACTTCATGTTTATGGATAATATTTTTTATAATTATAGCATTCATATTTATGTATGAAAGGCATATATTATTTCGTGTATTTGACTAATATTTTATATACTTATGTCATATATATTTATGTATAGATAACATATATTATTTCATGTGTTTTGCTAATGTTTTGTATACCTATGATCACATATATATTTGGCCATACTCTAGGAATGTTAAAGCGTTAAAGGTAATCTGCCTAGATAATTGAAACATTACGCAAGTGTATAACGATCACATAAAGATATCCCAGTGAACAAACATACCCTAAGATGTTAAACTGTTTAAAGTTTATTTTAGGGTTTGAAGTCTAGGGTTTATGGTCTAGCGATCATAAACCACAAACCCTAAAAATTTTCAGGATAATTGAACCATTACAAAGACGTATAATGAATCACATAAACATACCATATAGAGCAACCATATCCTATGACTGTTAAATTGTTGAAGGTTTATTTTAGGGTTTGAAGTCTATGGTTAAGGGTCGCTAACCTTAAACCACAAACCTTGTAAACTTCTTAGGATAATTGAAACATTATAAAGGTCTATAATGTATCACATAAAGATACCCTAGCAAACAACTATACCCTAGGAATATTAAATTGTCAAAGGTTTATTTCAGGGTTTGAAGTCTTAGGTTTATGGTCTAGCCTAAACCACAAACCCTAGAAACCTGCCGGGATAATTCAAACATTATAACAATATAGATCAAATGACATAAAGATATCCTATGTAACACCCATACCCTAGGAATGTGAAAGCATCGAAAGTGACCTATGAACGCAAACCAACTTAATTTGCAGTATGAATTAACGCAATATATCTAGTCATTATTGATGTGTTGCACAAGTATGTAGTTGGTAAAGGGAAAAAGATGCGAGCGTATCTAAAAAATCTACTCAACCTAACTGCCGGGCTCTAATATTTTATAAGGTAAGATTTTATTGATTATAAATTTGTTAGTTTATTTAATACACACTCACTATTTTATTTACATCATTATAGGTAAAATGATTTGCTTTTAGTAAAATTTAACTTTCATTAAGATCTTAATATCGTCTAGATATATAACAACAACATTAAAGCTTCATTTATAAAACACTTGGATAGGTTAGCATGAATCATCGTATGAAGTTGGGTGAAGTAATAGATATACGAAAAATAAAAATACAAGACAATAAAGAATTATGAACAAGTACCAGATGCCTGGTTATCAAAATATGATAAAAGTTACTGAAATATGATAGTGAAAATACTAAGATAAAAAAAACTATAAAAAGAAGTTTCACTCATAGCAAAGATTAATAAGGTAATAAAAAAGACATTATAAAACAAAAAATATGATTAATTTTTAAGGAAAATTTCATAATTTTTTCTTTCCATTCAATTGTACATATGAAAATTTTATTGTAAGGATAATACTTTACTCTTACATTATTGCCTATTTTTATTTGTGGTTATTAGTTTGTTTATTATTAAAAAATAAAAGCTATTATTTAAATTGTTTATAATTCTAGCTGTAAAATTACTTTTTATCTAGAAAAACAAAATATTGCAAATAAATTGATTTCTTTTAAATGGAGTTAATTAAATTTTTTACCCTCCTGAATCCGCCACTGTTAAGTCTTAAACTACCAGATTATATAAATGTATTTGCTTTACAATATAGGGATCCAAACAAGATGTAAATACACTTTTATAAAAAGATCCCTCTTCTCTTTTATAAATGAAAGAACTATGACATTATTTGATTTAAGAAAAGAAAAAAAGAATTGTGACTTCAGTCCGAGAACCCGAAGACATGTGTACTTGATTAGTATAATTGAATCCAACTACACGCTTTTTAATCACCCAAATTAAAAGCAACATTTTTTTAAAAAATTAATAATATGTTGCAGGAGTCCTGCCGAGACGTCGTTGCAGCATCGCAGCCACTTCCTTTACTCTATAGTTTTATCATCATTATTTTCTATCATTTCATGCGTCTTTTCACTTTCATATTAGAATATTTTGTTTCATCGCTATTTCGATTAAATTAACTTCCTCTCATTTCATTTTATTTTGTTAACTGTTTATTTTATCTTATTTTTCGCTACCCTTATATATCTAATTCAATTTCCATTTTATTACATCACTCGTATTTTATCTCCGTTGTATTAGTACTATTTCATATTTTATTGCGAACTATTATTAATGGTAGTACTCTATGATTGTTGTTATTAAGTACTATTATTATTTCGATTATTCTACCTCAGTTATTGCTACTTGTACGTATCTAATTTAGTTTTCATTTTTATTGTATTTGCTTGCATTTTCGCCAACATCGTGTTAGTACTTTTCACTATTTCATGTACTTGTCATTTCTATAATTTATTTATTTACTTTATTATCTTTCTGTTTTTTATGTCTACATTCCATTATTTCATGGTTCTTTTAGAAGAAAACATTTCATTTTGTTAGATAAAACCGTCTCATCTTACTCTACAAAAATGCTAGATTTTATCCAGTTCGAATTAGAGCTTTAGTATTATTTCTCGCATTCACATATTGAGTTTTGTTGTTAGCGTAGCTGGTGAGTATGTGCATGCTAGAACCTAATGATCTTGGGTTTGAACCTTGTAAAGAGCGCAGATGTATTTTTCATCTTGTCCATTCAGCTAGTGTCTGAACTTTATTATTATTTCCCGCATTTATATATTAAGTTAACGATTGCGAGTTTGAGCCCTGGAACGAGCTCGAGGGGCGGTTCCATTTTTATCCCTCATTCTCCTGCCCGTTTACTTGCCAAACATGGCCCATCTGGATTTAGGCCCGGTTCCCCATCTAAGCACCCCACAACAAAGCCCATAGGCATTTTAGTAAGCCCATTGATAAAATCAGCTAACTTTTCTTTACAAAACCCTAGTTTTTCTATTATAAAGGGTCATCCAAAACCCTACTGTAGCAATTCTTTTAAAAGCTAGCCGACAAACCCACATTTTTTTCGGAGTACATTCTTCTTCATCCTGAACTTTGGCATTGGCACAAAAGAAAAAAACTCTTCACTGTCCAGAAACCAACTAGAAGGAGGTCCCTTCTATTCTTCACCACAAAGCTCAATCCATACCCACTAAATCGACCCATTCTTTTCCCTGTTCGATCATACTAGTTGAGCTTCGAGTTCGCACTAGGTAAGACTGGTGCCCAAACCGTGGTTTTCCCTGAATTTCTTCGTTCCACCCTCTTCTCCTCATATGTTCTAGTTTTTATTTTGCTCCCAAAACACCAAAGGGACCAAACCTATGATGACAAAGTTTGAATATGACTCTATCGGAACTGATATCCGAAGGAAGAGTTATTTCTTCCCCCTTTATTTTTAGGGAAATTTCATGAAATGCCACTATATTTTTGTTAATTCATGAAATGCCACTAAAAAAAAGAAAGTCACGAAATACCACTATATTTTCTGAAAAGTCCATGAAATGCCACTATAGATGGAAAAAAGGCAAAAATACCTCCACTAGTTAACAAAGTACTTAAAGTTCACAATAAGCCCCTAAGTGTTAAAAATTAACAAAAGTATCAAAATACAAAAAAATACAAAAAAATTATAAAAAATTATAAAAATTAAAAAAATATATAAAAATAATAAAATTGTAAAATTATAAAAATTAAAAAACAATTTTAAAAAGTAAAAATAAAAAAATAAAAAAATTGAAAAAAATGAAAATATCTATATATTAAAAAAATATATTTCATTTTCTAAAATTTATTAAATACCATAAAAGAATATTGAGTTCTACACAAATAATTTATACCAATTTTTCTACCAATTTAGTACCATAATTTATAGCAAATAAGTACCATAATTTTTATCATACAATTTTTAATTATTATTTTGTATCAATTTAGATTATTTATTTCTTCAAAGTAAATTTTTTTATATTGATAATAAATTTTAAAAACTAAAATTTCTATATAAATAATTTATTTGAGATAGCGCGAATGAGAATATATATATAACATAAAATATTAAATAGTAAAACTTTTTTGAAATGTAGAAGAAACATTTTCACAATAATAATATAAAACTTATTCTTTCTTTGGTTATCATTACTTGCTCATAATAAGTGGCATATTATTATATTCTGAAAACATTTTATTCTACTTTTCATACAAGTTTTACTATTTAATATTGGGGGTTGCTATTCGCAGTACAAAATTACTAATCACCGCAGTACAAAATTTTTTTAATTCATATTGACGTTGTACACATGTAATGATGTGTCGCTGTGTTTTTTTTCCAAAAATGATATCTGTAAGTAAATTTACCGAAGTAGTTTGTAGTTGATTAGTAGCGAATTTTACTAGTTACTTTTTTGTTGGAATCAATACAGGAACCTTTTTTTTGTAAAAAAAGTGTTGGATTACATTTTTATGTGTTTATATTACATTTTTATGTGTTTATATTATTAATTTGACTTAAAATTAATTTGTACTGTGAATAGCAAATACTTTACTATTCGCAGTACAATTTTTTTTTTCACTAAACTTAGTTGAATAAGTTTGAATGTTACGGGGAGACACTTTTTTTTCAAATAATAGATGTTTGAATAACCAAATTTAAGTAAATATGAGTAAAACAACAACTAAGTTAAAGAGAAACTAAGTTACAACAACTAATTTATAGAAAAACTAAGTTACAACAACTAAGTTACAACCACTAAGTTAAAGAAAGACTAAGTTACAACAACTAAGTTAAAGAAAAACTAAGGTACAACGTTGATCCAACTATCTAACCTAGATTGTAATTGATGAATCCAAGGTCCGACAGTGTTTGGATCTCTATAAGCGAACCACTGCGGATAGACAGGGGGGAGTGGGGAGTCATGAACCATGCCGAACCTTATGAAATGACCCTGGGGGCAAATTCCTATGTGGATCTCTCCTCTTGGCCTATCACGATCGGTATAATTATCGAGCGGAAGGTATGTGGCACTTGCCGCACCCCCATAGAAAGTAGAGTAGAAAACTACTATCGAAGTGTACCTTGTCGCGATCGCCAACCCCATTTCCGTGTGCATCCATTTCTGTGGGTACTCTTGGGGACCTCGCGGTGGATAACTGATAGTGTAGTAAATTGACTGAGATTTCTAGTAAACAGATCTTATCATTTTTTGAAAGAAAGAAGAGGTTGAAAACTTAATTTGAATAGTAATACAAACAACTAATCAAAACAGAATAGAGATAGAAATTATAAATCTTTTTGTTTTTAAGAAGCATCCTGGGTTGTGCTGCTCACCTATTTTTATCCAATTATATAAATATAAAGTTTCCCACTTTAGCAATAAACTCAGGAATCTTAATTAGTTCATTGACCGGTCCTTGTACAATAAACCCTGACTAACTTAAACAACAAGCCGCAATCCTTGCCCAAGTGATTATAAATTACTCGCTTTATTACTAATTTCTATTGGAGACAGATTAACCTATAGGCGAGACACACTTCTAGTCATTAACCTGTTTTGACTTCCTTTGTCTAGAACCTTGTCTTAGCACTGCATTTTAACAAGAGAACTACAAATATCACTTTAATAATTGTACAAGAAGATTAAAGCGCATTAAGGACAAGAATCAAAATATTGCATAGATAAATTATAGTGGAAAGTTTACATAACACAATTATATAAAATAGGCTCGCTTCCCAACCCGGGAGGCTAGGTTTATTAATCACACATAATTATAAAACAAACATCAATAATAAGATACACATTAAAACAGAGTAAAGTTAAAGGAAAGAAAGAACTCTATTTGGGGAGAGTTGTTCCGCTTCCGGGGTTGTCTCCGTGATTATGCTGACCTCAAAACGATGATAAACAGGTAAAACGAAGAATAACAAACAAACAGGCACAAGTTGGTCCTGTCCGTGTGGGGCCACGTGGACACAAACACGGATGCAAATCTGGACACAATCTGGAATTGTGCAGAACGTCGTTCTTCTTCTAGAAATCTGGAAAATAACAACGTAACTTTGTTTGGAGATGTGGAACTTGATCGATGGGGTGGTTGTAGGGATTTAGGATGAGAAGAAAAGAAAGAGGAAAAGAAGAAAACTGGAGAATTTGGATTTAGGAAGGGATGATTTTTAAGATCGAAGGAGCGTGGGTTATTTATAGCAGAGGAAACAGGGGGAAGAGGACAAAGCTTGCAATAGGCATGGGTGAAGAGAATGCGGCGCCTGATATGTTTGATGTAGTAGATAGATAACGTTGTGGGCGCTGCAATTGAAGAAGAAAATGGTGAAGATGACGCAGTAATTGAAGAAGAAAATGGAGAAGACGGCGCCGAAATAAATCAGTCACGTGAATTCTGGATCTAGGCTATGTTTACACGCGTCCGGATTTGTGTCTGGATTTGTGTCCGGATAAGGCTCATCAGGACGTGAGACGTCCGCGTTTCTGTCCGTATACGGACACATATGTCCTGGCGAGAATTTACACGTGTCTGAGTTTCTGTCCATGTGGGGGCTACGCGGACATGTGATGTCCGAGTTTGAGTCCGTTTACGGACACGTGTCCGAGTTTGAGTCCACGTACGGACGCGATCTCTTGCTTTCTGTCCGGATAAGCGTCCGAGTGGGGCTACGCGGACATGTGTATTTTTTCTCATTTTTCTGCAATCTTCAACAGGGCTTAGATTCTTCGTTTTAGCTCTGTTACACTTGCAGTTTGTTGTGTTGGAAAGCTTGTGAAGTAAACTATGTGATTCCAAGACTTTTTATTGCATTTGATACATAAAATGTATCAGTTCATATCAAAACACAAATCTTAGGAAAAACATACGATAAGTGAGTAATATTATCCTGAAAGTAAGCGAATATAAGGTAAATTAAACCCTTAAATGTCTATGTATTTCTCACTTATCAGCGGTGTCGGGACTTTAACCAAGAGATTGCTTAGTGGCCCTTCTGTGATGTGTCTTCCCTTTATAAACATCGTTTAAGTGCTCGAGATCAACTTCCCTATAACATTCCCCAACCTGGCTGCCAGGATCTTGGATATAACTTTGTAGCCCTATCATACTAATCGGATGGTACTCCTCCACTCTAGATGCGTCGACTTTCTTTGGAATCGGCGAGAGCCATGTGGTGCTACTTCCTTGTGGTAGTTTCCCGGTGTCAAAAAATCTTAAAACCGAGAGGGAGAATTCACGGCCAGTCGTGTTCCAGATGCCTCTTATGATATTAAAGTTGAGACCGTCATAGCCCGGGGCCTTGTTCCCATCAATGCTCTATACTATATTCTTAATCTGGTTAAGGAGGGTTTGCTTGTCAAACTTGCGGCTTCTGCTGAGGTTAGTTAGGGTCGTGCAGACAGGGGGGGACGGAGCCCGAGCTTGGCTTGCTTGTGAAGAGGCGCGTGAAGAAGTAGCAGATCTCCCTTTGAATTTCTTTGAGGTCGGTTGAGGGTTTGCCTCTGATGACGAGGCTAATGATGGAGTTTTTTCTTCTGTTTAACGACGCTTTTTGATGGAAGTAGGCTGTATTGAGGTCACCTTCTTTGATGAATTTTTCCTGGGATAGTTGCCTCCAATATATTTCTTTTTGACGCAGTGCATGCCAGATATCGTTCATGGCATGGCTTCTTTTCTCTACGTCTGTATGTACCTCTTTGTTCATTTCTACTTGTTTGTCTAGCCATTCTACTTCCTTGAAGTCTTGCTCAATGCATCTGTCAAGATGCCCGTAGATGGTTCTATTCCATATACGTAAGGGTGCCTTGAGCCAGCCGTTGAGGGCTCTAAATGGTCATGGTCCCCAATCAACAAGCTTGAGGGTGATCCTTATGAAACGGTGGTTGGATAGTCTCCATGGGTTTGCGTGGATGGTGAAGGATGGGAAAGCTGAGAACTAGTCCAGGTGTGCGAAAGCTTTATCGTTTTTACCCATCGATCTCTTGTTTCTCCAAGGATATTTAGCACATTGCAACTCAATTTCAATGAGACCCAGTCGATGTATCCAGCCTTTGAGTTCTTCCATGCCTTGAGTGTGCACTTGAGGGTTGTCTCACTTTCTTTCTTGGCCTTGAATTACTTCGTTGAGGTCTCCGGATATCAGGATAAGTTTTCCCAGGTTGAGGGTGAGAATTTCCTGGTATACAAGTTGTCGATCGGTTGGTTTTGGTTTGGGAGTATAGGAAAATGACGTATCCAAAGAAGGGGATGTGAGGCCAGTTGAGTTCTACTGCTATACACCTGGAGCTTTGCATGGAGTTTAATATGGCTACCATGTTGGGATTCCATAGGATAATTATTCCCCCTGAGTAGCCTGTTGACGGGACTTCTAACCATTGAGAGTTGGAGCTTGGTGTAGACACCAAAAATTCTCACCCCATAAAGCAAATTGCGAAATAATGAGAGGGGTCGTCGCCTTTCTTTTTTCAAAAACGTATCAGCGTGTGTGCCGAAATGAAACCATCATTTTATAACCTTTTTTAAAGCATTTCATAAAAACACGATTTTCCAAAAATGAATTTTCAAACAATAATCCGGTTTTAAACCCATTCATCTTGTTTTATTTACATCTTATTATTACATTCCATAATTTCATGCCATTAGATTAGTCTTCTTTTTTTTCCTTGTATACTTTCTTTTAAACTCGTAGCGTTTTGTAGTTTTAGAATAGTCACCCCAGTCCGGGCTAAAAACTCTAGTTTATTTTCTCCCATGAAGATTTGATTTCCGACTCAGCATAGCCGGTTAGCATACTCTCCATGTAACCAGCGGTTTCTGGGTTTGATTTCTAGCTAAAGCGTCTTTTTATTTATTTCCCGTTAGCTTGCAATACGACTTTTCTTTTACTATATACGGTTAAGAACTGAAATTTGCTACAGCTCAATCGCTAAGTGCACATAGAGGTGTGGGGGAATTACTGAGTTTCGAATCCCAGTAATAGCAAAACCTGTTTTGTCTACCTGTGTATGGGCTGGACTTTTTTTTAATTTAATTTTCTTGCTTGTGTCGGTCCACTACGTCTTCATTAACCCTCGGTATGAGCATTTCTTTTCTTCTTGAATGGGCCGACGACATGCTCTGCAAGTATGGGCATGTTCTTGAAAGTGTGGATCAAAACATTACAGTATGGGACGCCACGAGTATTCCTCGGTCATTCTTCCCCAAGCTACACCACGCCTGAAGTTCACCCTCCCCAACATTTCGCCATTTCAAAGCTGACCATCTCAAGCTTCACTCTCGATCAGCCCACAGTATGGGCACGTTCGAAAGAATCGATTAGATTCTTCGGTCGTTTTCCCAAGTCGATGGCTCTGGTTCTTAAATCTTGGACCCCTCATTTTCTTCGGGAGAAGGCCTCGTTTTCGTTCTTGCCCGCTGAAACTATCTCCTCTACCTTGGTCTTCATTTCAAAGCAACGCTCCATCACATTCGAAACTTACTCCCACCAGAGACCACCGTTGATGTCTCTCCTACCGGAAAGTTACCAGCAACAGACACTTATTTGGGCTTTGGAAACATTCCTTTCGTCAGTTGAAATCCCGAGAGGAGAACCCCTTCTTCTTTCCCGTCTCTTGGTCTGCTCTCGAAGTTGCCGTTTACCACCATCAACGGCTTCCTCATCAGTCCCTCACTATCTCCAAACATTCGAACCCAAAAGAAAAAAAAAACGATCTGTCTCTTCGAAGACTGGATTTTAATCTCTCGATCTGCCCATTCCCTCTCGATCGAACTCCCTCTCTCTCTCGTCCCCATAAACCCAAACCACAACACATCCATTCGCCCCATCCTCTTCAGTTTTGCTTCCACATCGAACAAGGATTCATTTGAATCGATCATTAACTTTGCTTCAGATTCTGACTTCTACCTGAAAGTCCTGTTTGTTCGTCCCATTTGTTCAACTCATGGCTAGAGAGCTCGAAAGGGAAGTACTCAGGCCTGAATAAACTCACAGCCTCATCAAATCCCGTCAGCAATCGACCGACATCAGCTCGTTTTCTTATGTAGGAAATGCTTCACTTTCGGCTGCCTCCCGGTATTTCATCCTACCAAAATAACTAGAATAATTGTGTGAATTTTGTATTGTATGCAGAACGAGTGCGTGTGAATTCGTGATTAGTCATTTGCATTTATGTAACTGCATACGAGTCGTCTATGTCAATCTGGTGCAGATGCATGTATGTTGGCTTCTTTGCTGTACAAAAGAAGATCTGAACATTCTGATGTCTGATTAATCAACCGGTGTGTTGTGGTTGGCGTTCCAGTATCAATAAACAAGATAGATCAGTCCCTGATTTAGTTTTCTGGTGTTTATATTGGGTCCTTCCTTTTGTTCTGCCCAGTTTAATATCAGACTAGAAGAAGAATGATGTAGGTGCCTCTTGTAAGAAGTTCGAATAAACCAAGATAATAACCCTGGTTATGATTCTGTAAGTTCCAATCAGATTAGCTATGAACTTAGAATGATCTGGCAAAGAGGAAATTATAGCTCATTATGTTCTACGTGATCAAACTGGTTTGTTTCTTATTCAGGTTCTGTTGTCAAAATCGATTACCCTTTTTTAACTCTAATCACTCTTTTCAATCATGTTTACTCCCAGTTTAAGTTGCTGTAACCTTGTCGGCCTACTGTAAATATCATTCAGATAATATGTTTACACTTCGGTGACATTCTGATAGTGTCATTTGTTTATTCTTGCTTTATCGGTTTGCTTCTTTACTGATGTCATTTAGATTCATTTTCCATTACAAACTAATAATCTTGCTCTTTTATTTATGTTTCTATTAAACCATAGTTATCACTCTCTAGGACCCTTTAGCTGACAGAAAAGTTTAGGATGCATTACCGCCCCACACCTAACGGGTTCTCATTCGTTTTGTGGGGCAATAATCTCCTATAACTTCAGAAAACATTTGAACTACCCTTATATTTACAAGAACAAAAACTTCAGAAACAAGCCCTTAAGGCTATTTTAGGAGGGCTTAGGATGCGAAACCACCCCATGCCTAGCGGATCTCTCATCCGTTTTATGTGGGTGGAATTCTCCTTTGCCTTCAACACACCCCTAATCAAGAGTTAATAAAAAACCAATAAATCAATTCTTCCCACTTGTTAATATCTCACAAATCAGCCCAAATCAATAAGGCCCAAATCAGGCCCCAGAACCAAAATCAAATCTGGCCCAAAAGCCTTATCACATTAGGCCCACATCTCAACCAAGGCCCAATTCAAAAATCCACTTCAGCCCATAACTAAAAAACTAAAGGGCCAATTCAGCCCAAAACAATAAGGCCCATTTCAGTCCATTTTCAAACAAGACCATAGTCAAGCCCACAAAAAAAAATCAAACCAAACCTACAAAAATCAAACCAAGTCCACACAAATGTCAAACCTTGACCAGAAAACGTTAACCTTGACCAGAAAACGTTGACCTTGACCAAAAATATTGACCTTGACCAAAACGTTGACCTTGACCAAAAAGTTGACCCAAGCATTGACCAACCTCACTTCAACTCGAACTTTGACCCGGCTCATCATCCAATGCAAGTCAAATCAAAATCAAATCAAACCCGATTCACTCAACCTAGTTCAATTCAAACCCAAGCTCATTTCATCCAGTCCACACTCAGTTTGTAAATGTCATTCGAACTCCAAAAACCCAAAAAAGAATTTCAAACCATTCTTTTATTCAAACTTCATTAAGTTTTCACAAGAAACCATTTTGTAGAATTTTAAAAAAAGGAAAAACTTTTCTCACATCACAGAAAACTCTTCTCAAATGCAGAAAGTTCTTCTCACATATACAGAAAGTTTTCTCCTAAAACATTTCTCAAAATCAGTGTTTCTTTACAGAGAATTCCGAACAAATTCAAAAGTTTTCCAACTAAAATTTCAAACTCAAAACTAAACCGTCTTCAGGGAACAGGAGATGTCTAACATTTTCAAAACGTTTTCTCCCTAGTTAGACAACACTTGTCTCCCTTCCAAAAATAAAAATCCGAGGCGGGGCACTAGGGTCGTCTCATCCCTTGTCGCAGTCTGGACTTCTTTAGGCGGGGCATTAGGGTGACAAACATCCCCTAATTGCAGCCTAGATTTTTACGAGGTGGGGTGCTAGGAATGTGACTGCCTTCCTAGTTGCAGCCGGGATTTCAGAATCGTCTAACTCCCTTCCACTCGATTTCAATATTTTCAGTTTTAACGTTTTAAAACCCGGGAGTTAGAGACGCTATTAGGGTTTGACCGAGGGCATCTCATTCATGGTGTTTCTCTCTAAACCCTAGTTTTCGACATAAATTCATTGCCCCATCTTTTGAGCCTCGGCACTTATTATTAGTTAAGTGTCGTGTTCGAGGGGGTACATAGGGTAATCCCTCGGGATTCTCCGCCCTTTTACAATAAAATAATTTTCCTCAATCGCTTTCAAACCTCAAATTTTAAAAAACTCGGGATCTCTATTCAAATACCAATTGCCTCACACTCAAATCATCTTCAAAACTCCAAATCACTTCATACCTAAATCATCATTCAAACTCCAACTCGCATTAAACTCAAATCCTCTTACAAATTCCAACTTCATTCAAGCTTCCAAAGTCTCACAGGCCTGAGCGTCAAATAGACTTGAACATCTCACGAACTCGAATGTCTCACAGACCCGAGCGTCTCACAGACTCAATCATTCTGAGATTTCAATGTCTCACAGACCTGGGCATCTCACAGACTCTAACCTCCCAAAACCCGAAACGTCTTGAAACTTCGAACCCTTCTAAATCTCAAACACTACAAATATCCTCAAGCTCCACAAACATCAAAACTTCCAAAACCCAAACACACCTGAACTACGTAAGGTCTGATCTCAGTGGAGAGTTGAGTACGTAGGCAACCCATCCAGGGTGCGACCCCATTCCAAACAAAAAACCCCTTTTCCCCTTTAAGGTGGCCCTCACATCTCTCAAAATGCTCAAACCTTCTTTGGTTTCCCACAAACTTCAAACCATCAGACTCTAAGTCTTGCCTATTTACTCAACCTCAGACTCTTCCCAAATCTTCGTTCCATACTCATCTGAGTTCACCAACTCCTCTCTTTGGCGCTAGCTTGGCAGAAAAACTCGCCTCATTCACTCGTATCCTTTCCTCCTGTCCTAATCCTATCCTTGGCTTTTAAATGAATCTCTTTAATAAGGTTTTGAAAGAAGACAATCCTGACAATTGGAGACCGAGGTTTCCTCGGGCACCAATCCGAAGTCGTGGTCGCTGCCACTTCTGAGGGGTGTAACCCAGTACGAACCCACAATGGAATCTCTGACATGACCAGATAAGTCCTATCCATAAGCAACAATCAGAGTAAACCAACGGTTCTTTGAACCCTCATTCCCTTCCTTCCTAGTATCGTAGGTCAAACTAGGTGGCGACTCTAGTCAATTTCCGCCTCTAGGGCATAAGTCCGCGTGGAGCCCATTGGGAGCGGATGTAGTGCATATTTGCACTCTCCCTTATGCTTTCTGGGAAAGACGGACGATAAAGTAGGTATTTGAGGGCTGCCAAGAATAACGGGTTTTCACCCTCCACAGAACGGCATTTTCTAGGATCTAAACTTCTCAGTCAGACCATATTTAGATAGACCCCCCCTCATACCGAAAAAATCACCCTCCACAGAATGGCAACTCTGCTGGGGAGAACTTAAGTAAGTTTTTCTCATAAAACTTGGTTAAGGAAGACTGAACTCCATTCAAGATTGTCAGGATTTCCCCACTTCTTTCAAAACCTTCAAGAGATTCATTTCCAAGCTCTAGGATTATTCTACTCCACACTTAGAGTGTGTATCTGATGAGGACAGATAGGACTTGATAGATTCTCAACAAACATTACAACAATTGGGTTAATGATTAGCTCACGACTAGAAAGAGACACTTAGGATTAAATGGAGCTAACTTCCCTTTAGGTTAATAAACAACCAAATTGGAATCACTAATCTCAAGATAAAACACTTAGCAAATAGGTCGGTGCTAACTCCGTTTGCTTTATTTACTGCTTCCATATTTATATTACAATTGTGGGGTGCATTGGGCGGGTAGCTTAGGACATGCATTCCTCTGTGTCACCCATTTTACCCACGATGTCACGGGATCCCCAACCGGTCCACGGTTGATTCCCCATGAGCTAGGGTCACTCTCTCAGTGAACAAACCCACAAGGCGGTACGGTCTCCGACCAACGCTTTGAGCTCATGATCCAAAAATATCCTCCATTATCCGAGTCGAAGCCAGCATATAGTGAACTCTGAGCCTTCAGTGTCCAGCTACCTGGTCCGGTGTCTAAGACGGGTTTATGGAAGTCACCCCTTGTATGCCGCCTGTCTGTCCACCCTTCTGCCTTACCCTGAAGATTGCATGGGCCCAGTTCTCCATTGTTCATCTGCACCACGGGTGTCTCTAAAGCTCGGTGTCACGCTACACGTCCATAGAGGATCCCGTATTTACCGGATACCCATACATGGCACAACGTAGTCAGTGAATAATTTGGACTTTAGACACACCTGACCGTGCAGGTGACGAGAGACCCGTTCCCATGCAGTGCTTCCCCGAGTTTCCCGAAAAGTGGGGTGTTGTCGGATCATCACTGGCCGTGGCATATGTTTCCTTATCATCTCGGGTGTCCTGACCTTTCGAACTTAAGCACTCCGGACTTTCTTGATAAGGTGCCCTATAAAGGCATAGCAGAGAAAAACCTCGAGAGATGATAGTGAAGGGACGACGGTTCCCCCGGTGTGACGGAATCATAATTGACCTAGAAAGTGATTATCCCAACATTAACACTTACAGCTCCACATCAAATATAGCCACGATCTACTTTATGTTATACATGTGTGCAAACCACTTTTTCAGACCAATCCGTTTTAAAATATTCGGAATTCTCGTTTGCATGTCCCTAAAAGTTGTTTTACGAGCTCGTTTAATTTAATGTTCCACAAAATATTTACTCATAAATGGGGTTTTCAAAATTTGTCAATTCTCCTTTAAAAGGTTTATTTCATTAAAATGCTATTTTTCGAAACAGTTTTTTTTTTTAAAAAAAATTGATTTCGAAAAACCTACTTTCTACAAATGAATTTCAAACAACGTTCTTCACCAACATTCTTTCAAAATTGTTTTGAAAACACTTCTCAAGTTGTTTTTCACAAACGTATTTGAAAATAAATGATTTAGTCCCCATGTTGTGACCCGCTATTGTTGAAGTTCATCCCACTTTCAAGAGCAGCGGCCATTACCGTGGAGCGTACTAGTCATTTCGTGTTTTCACAAAAGTGGTAGATTTTCACAATGATTTTGTGCTCAATCATTCACCTTTCCTTTCTCAAAAATATCCCTCATTCCCCACGACGGAGCAAACGAGGCAGCATGAAGATCAACTACGCGGATCGAGCCGGAAATCAGAGGTGCACCAACCCGTGGAGCTAGCCGAGCGACATGAAGACCAGCACTAACCGTTCAAATACCAAATTAAAGGTGTACCAACTCGAGTCGAACGACATGAAGGCTAGCAACACCGGTTCGAGTTCAAACTGTTGAAAATCAGAAGAACACCAACCCGTTTTGTTTGATCACAGTTTTGCTTCGTTGCAAAAGCCTGAAAACGAGCTAGCAACCGATCAAGCACCTGAAGATAAGCGTGCAACCGGTCAAGAGCCCGAATGTGAGCAAGCAGCCGGTCAAGAACCCAAAGACGATCGAGCAGCCGACCAAGAGCCCGAAGACGAGCGAGCAATCAACCAGAAGCATGAAGATGGACCAGAAAAGCTCAAAAGAAGTTTAGCTCAAAACTCCCCCATTTAATGACTTTTAGAATTGATGTATAGGTTTTCCCCTATGATTTCTTTTCTCTCTTGTCCATTTCTAAATAGAGTACATGTATAGGTGTATATATTCCCTTCGAATTTATTTAGATCAATGTGTATAGGGTTCCCCACTCCCTATTTTATTTGCGAATGACCGAGCGTCAAAATTTATATTGAGAAAATCCACCACTTTGAAAAACACGTGTTTTCAAAACTGTTTTTCCAAAACTTGGTTTCTTTTGGCATGCACGTACAATGAAAAGAACGAATAATGAACGACCCCTCACGGTTATATGTCATTCATCAAATTTGCTTTATGGGGTGAAAATTCACGGTATCTACAGGAGGTACCCCTTAAAATAAACAACGCCAACAAATGCAACCGGGCACAAAGCAAAACACATGCATTGCATTCATGACAAAAAAAAAGAGAAAGGAAAAGTAACTTGCACTTCCAGTCATTTCAAATCCATCAATCATTCACGGGTCTTGTCCACCTCAAAATTTGCACAGTCATGTGTTCCATTTTAACCTTGTCACACACCGGCCTTCATCCCAATATCTCAACCGCCGAAGCCCGATCTCGGAGGGATAGAAAAGAAAACCGAGTTCAAACCTTTTTCAATTGGAATCACCGTGCACGCCAGTGACCAGAATGAGAGAAAAAAAAGAAGTGCAGTTGTTTCCAAATCGTGGGGTTACCATACGGGAGTTGTCACTCCCTAAAATCCAAAATCCAGGAGCCAATCACCAACCCGACCTCACTCGAGAGTTTCTTCTCCGACAATAACCCCAGCAACTAGACCACCTTCAAGGCCAACAGTAATGGGATGAGCTTCATGAACCATGAGCTGAATTCGACTCAAGCGAGACTAGGTGTAGCCTTACCACTCATGTATTGCATCCAGAAAAAAAACATTCAGTCAACCATCTCCACTCATTTTTTATCATTTCATGCATCCTATACATAGTAATTCCATATTACCACAATACATTGCATTGTAGATAGTTGCATTTACATCTATTCGTATCGAAACGACATTTTTGGTGAAAATCCTGAGAGATTGATTGAATAGTGTGCGTGAACCATTAAACTCTCGACCCGTCAATGAACACAAGGGTCTAATCAGACTCAGCACCACAGACAAAGTGAGTAGTGTGCAAAGAGCGGTATTTTCCCTTGGATTTTGAATGAGGATATTGGACAATCCTATGAGCGTTGAGGGAAGGTAGAGAGAGCCAATTGAGGTAAAACCACGAGCGACATGTGTATTCCTTCATCACATGGAGAGGCATGATTCAAAGTGAGATCAATGTTGATAGCAAGATATGAACTATGATTCATGTAAAGAGCCGAGAATAGTAAGAAAACAATCATTGATTAATTAGAATGACGAGACACTTAGGAATAAAAATCCCCACAAAACCAAAAAAGATTCAACTGCCTGCACATAATCCCTTAGTGAGCCCCGCTGAGCCTTTCATGAAAAACTTTTTCTAAAAAAAAAAAAACAAACTCCACAATATGCCATCCTACATATATTTGCCTGCCCTTGCAATAAAGGATCTCGAAAGAGCCAGAGCCATGGCCCCTCCCCACCATCTTTCACAAAAACAATAAATGAAATGTTTAAAGAAATCAGTGAGTCAATGAAACTCCAAAGTCAAACACCCAAAAAAAAAAACAACACAACAAAAATAGTCAAAGAAATCAATGAGTCAATGCAACTCCAAAGCTGAAAGTCAAAATACAAAGCAAAGAAAAAATGCTTGAGAAGGTTGATGAGCCCAATGCGATTTCAAAAACACAGAAATGAGAAGGAAGTCCAAACCATACATCAGAAGAGACAAGAAGGAGAAAACCGAATCCAAATGACCAATGATGTCCCGTAGAAATCAATAAAAAGGTCATCAAAACCCGTCTAATCATTCCACCCATGGCAAAGGCGAAACATACCCTCTATTGCGCAAAAGCTCCACAACTCCCCAAACACATCCATCCGGCCCAAACCAATTCAATTTCCAATTCAAATTCAAATCTAAATCAACTCATTTCCAAATCAAATCTGATTCCAATTCAATCTCAATCCAATTCCAAACATCATAAATCTCAAACTCCTTGAAACTCCAAACTCCTTGAAGTCAAGCATCTCAAATCTCTAAACATCTCAGCAGCTCAACAGACTCGAAGGTCTCAGCAGCTCAACAGACTCGAACGTCTCAGCAGCTCAACAGACTCGAATGTCTCCACAGCTCAACAGACTCGACCGTCTCAACAGCTCAATAGACTCGACTGTCTCAGCAGCTTAACAAACTCGACTATCTCAACAGCTCAACATACTCGAATGTCTCCGCAGTTCAACAGATTCAAACATCTCAATAGACTCGTCAAATTCAAACACCTCACAAATTCTCAGCTCCTCAAAAAGCAGTGAACTACGTAAGGTCTGATCTCAACAGGGAGTTGAGTACGTAGGCAACCCACGCAGGGTGTGACCCCACATCAATAAAAATACCCTTTTGCACTCGACTATCTCCCCTCCAAACAACCACTTCTAACCCTCGACCACCTCAAAAAGTCCAGCCATCCTAAAGGTCCCGGAACTACATAAGATCTGATCTCAACAGGGGGTTGAGTACGTAGGCAGCCCACACAAGGTGCGACCCCACACCAATCAAAATACCCTTTTGTCATCATCCATCTTACCCTCAAACAACCTCGTTCGCTTCCAACCCTCGATTAACTCAAAAAACTCAACCATCCTAAAGCAGTGAACTACGTAAGGTCTGATCTCAACAGGGAGTTGAGTACGTAGGCAACCCACGCAGGGTGCGACCCCACATCAATCAAAATACCCTTTTGCACTCGACTATCTCCCCTCCAAACAACCACTTCTAACCCTCGACCACCTCAAAAAGTCCAGCCATCCTAAAGGTCCCTGAACTACGTAAGGTATGATCTCAACAGGAAGTTGAGTACATAGGCAACCCACACAGGGTGCGACCCCACATCGAACAAAATGCCTTTTTTCACTCAACCACCTCACCTCCAAACAACCCCGTATCGTCTCACAGACCCGAGTGTCTCACAGACTTTGTTATCCCAATGATTCGAATGTCTCACAGACCCGAACATCTCACAGACCCGAGCATCTCACAGATTCGAGCGTCTCACAGACTTCGACGTCTCAAGGTTTAAAGCTTCTCATAGACCAAGCGTCTCACAGACTACCCCCTCAAACCCGAAACTTCAAACATCTCCAAAACAACGTGAACTACGTAAGGTCTGATCTCAACAGGGAGTTGAGTACGTAGGCAACCCATCTAGGGTACGACCCCATTCCAAACAAAAAACCCCTTTTCCCCTCTAAGGTGTTCTTCATACCTTTTGAAACTCTCAACCCTTCTTTGGTTTCCCACAAACTTCAAACCATCAGACTCCATGTCTTGTCTATTCACTTAACCCCAACTGTTCCCAAATCTTTCATTCTATATTCCTCCGATTTAAACGATTCCTCGTCTTGGCGCTAGCTTGGCAGAAAAGCTCACCTCATCCACTCTCTTTCTCACCTCCTGTCCTAATCCTATCCTTTGGCTTTTAAATGAATCTCTCTAAAAAGGTTTTGAAAGAGGGTAATCCCGACAATTGGAGACCGAGGTTTCCTCGGGCACCAATCCGAAGTCGTGGTCGTTGCCACTTCTAAGGGGTGTAACCCAGTGCGAACCCACACAGAATCTCTGGTATGATCAGATAAGTCCTATCCATAGGGAATAATCTCAGAGTCAACTAACGGTTCTTAGAACCTTCCTCTTCCCTTCCTAGTTCCTTAGGTCAAACTAGGTGGCGACTCTAGTCAACTCTGCCTTATAGAGGCATAAGTCCGCGTGGAGCCCATCGAGAGCGGGTGTAGTGCACACTTGCACTCCCCTTTATGCTTTCTGGGAAAGACGGACGATAGAGTAGGTATTTGAGGGATGCCAAGAATAACGGGTTTTCACCCTCCACAGAATGGCAGTTTCTAGGATCTAGACTTCTCAGTCAGACCATAATTAGACAGACCCCCTCATACCGAAAAATCACCCTCCAAACAAATCCTCCGGGCCCATGTGACATACATCGCACACCTCAGCCCCATTACAACCCAATAAAGACCTCTGACTCATAAGTCGATGAGCGTTAACTGAAAGTATCGGATCTGAAACATGAATCATAAGCTTCGTACTTGTTATCAACATGTCCCGGCATACCAAAGGGACCATGAGCGAATGAGTGTGACCTTACACCACGAGGTCTTCTGAGTGCGAGTGAATCTCAGTATGAGCACCAAATCATAAACAGCCTACCCCACTGCAGGTGAGGAATTAGTAAGGGTTGTAAAGTCCGGAACCTTGAAAAGAAATTCTTAGGAAAATACCGCTCCGAGCATTGAGAGTATCATTACACCATTAGCACACACAATTATACTCACGAGAGATTGACCCACATCCCTCCATGAGAGGAAAGTGATTCACGCATTCTTGTTTAACAATCACTCAAGATCGAACCGAAGATGTCTTATATTCGTAAACCTCATATTAATAGAGATAGAACTGTACCTACTCTACAAAAACTGCATATGCATTTTGCATCGTTTCTAGCATTTAATATTTGCACACATCATAAGCACCTCATCATCAACGTCTGATTGGTAAGATCTCTGCCTAGTCTCGCTGAGAGTTGACTTCAGTTGCTGCAGTTGAAGTAAAACTTCCTATCAAAGGAAATCAAGTTGAAGCCTTCCCATGCTACCTTTGAGCTACATCGAACCAAAATAAGGCCATCCTGAGCCGTACGAAGACAATCTCGGAGCCATCCACTGTCATACTTGAGTCTCATCGACACCCCTCCCAAAGCCAAATTGGAGCCATACGGGAGCCGTCCTCAGACATTGTGACCATCTTTAAGAGCTACACAGGAGCCATCTCAACAGTTCAAGAACAATATAGGAGCCACCTAACATCCCTATTAGAGCCATTTCATCACCAGGGTTTTGCCTACAAAATTTCGAACTACGTATGGTCTGATCTCAATACGGAATTGAGTACGTAGGCAGCCCATCCAGGGCGCGACCACCTCAAAAGAAGATTCCCCTTTTGTTCACCACTATCATCAAATGGAGCAATCTCGCAGCCTCCCCGAACTATCCTAGAGCCCTCTCGAGGATACTGAAGCTGAAACTGACCGTACTTAAGCCATTCATCCACAAAAAAAAATGTCAACCACAGTAAATCACATCGACCCACCATTCGACTCAAAATCCAAAACAAATCGAAACTCACCAACCATCCCAGAGTCGTTGCTCACAATGGGGTCGTGAATCATGTCGGCGCCATCCGACCACACTGGAGCCACCGACCGCACAGGAGCCATCCGATCATACCGGAGCCCTCGGATCATATCGAAGCCATTCGGCCATATCAAAACCACCGACCAAAGTCACCCAATCACAAAAAACCATCCGTTCAGACCGATCACAAAATCACAGAACCAAAAACAAACTCAAGAGCCACACCGGAGCCATCTCGAACTCTGGAGCCGAGAGTCCTACCAAATCCCGAAACCAAAGTGCACATCGGGTGAGACTGTCAAAAACAAAATCGAAACATAAGTCCCACACTGACATAGTCAAAGGCCACATCAACAAAAAAAACATTCGACTATCACATCCCTCACAAAAACAACCGAAAAGCATCCAATCCCGGATCAATCCACAACCAAAGCCATCCTCAAATCAATCTACCACTACAAACGACTTCAGATCAAGCTTTCACCACAGCGAGTTTCGTACAACTCCACCAAAGTATTATAGGCTCATCATAAGTCCTATAGCTAGATGTCAAGAGGTCTAGTTGAGGCACTCCTAAGTCCTCGTACTTTCAATCGCATTCTAGGCCCATCATAAGCCCTAGGGCTGGATATCAAGAGGTCCAGTTGAGGCACTCCTAAGCCCTCGTGCACCTTAAATCAAATCGGGTTGTTGGTATTATAGGCTCGACATAAGTCCTATAGCTAGATATCAAGAGGTCTAGTTGAGGCACTCCTAAGTCCTCGTACTTTCAATCGCATTCTAGGCCCGTCATAAGCCCTAGGACTGGATATCAAGAGGTCCAGTTGAGGCACTCCTAAGTCCTCGTGCACTGAATCAACCCTATTGTTAGTATCCTAGGCTCATCATAAGTCCTAGAGTTAGATGTCAAGAGGTCTAACTGAGGCTCGTCATAAGTCCTCGTACTTTCAATCACATTCATACACTCACGGTCGCATCCCTATGCACCACTAAACCATTGTGAGAATTTTTGGCGTCCCGTCAACCTTGATCCAATCCTGCAAACCTTCTGTTGCAGAATTGAATCAAGGGGAGCCATCTGTAGACACCAAAAATTCTCACCCCATAAAGCAAATTACGAAATAATGAGAGGGGTCGTCGCCTTTCTTTTTTCAAAAACGTATCAGCGTGTGTGCCGAAATGAAACCATCATTTTATAACCTTTTTTAAAACATTTCATAAAAACACGATTTTCCAAAAAATGAATTTTCAAACAATAATCCGGTTTTAAACCCATTCATCTTGTTTTATTTACTTGTCTTATTATTTACATTCCATAATTTCATGCCATTAGATTAGTCTTCTTTTTTTTCCTTGTATACTTTCTTTTAAACTCGTAGCGTTTTTAGAATAGTCACCCCAGTCCGGGCTAAAAACTCTAGTATTATTTTCTCCCATGAAGATATTGATTTCCGACTCAGCATAGCCGGTTAGCATACTCTCCATGTAACCCAGCGGTTCTGGGTTTGATTTCTAGCTAAAGCGTCTTTTTATTTATTTCCCGTTTAACTTGCAATACGACTTTTCTTTTACTATATACGGTTAAGAACTGAAATTTGCTACATCTCAATCGGCTAAGTGCACATAGAGGGTGTGGGGGAATTACTGAGTTCGAATCCCAGTAATAGCAAAACCTGTTTTGTCTACCTGTGTATGGGCTGGACTTTTTTTTAATTTAATTTTCTTGCTTGTGTCGGTCCACTACGTCTTCATTAACCCTCGGTATGAGCATTTCTTTTCTTCTTGAATGGGCCGACGACATGCTCTGCAAGTATGGGGCATGTTCTTGAAAGTGTGGATCAAAACATTACAGTATGGACGCCATGAGTATTCCTCGGTCATTCTTCCCCAAGCTACACCCACGCCTGAAGTTCACCCTCCCCAACATTTCGCCATTTTCAAAGCTGACCATCTCAAGCTTCACTCTCGATCAGCCCACAGTATGGGCACGGTTTCGAAAGAATCGATTACTGATTCTTCGGTCGTTCTTCCCAAGTCGATGGCTCTGGTTCTTAAATCTTGGACCCCTCGTTTTCTTCGGGAGAAGGCCTCGTTTTCGTTCTTGCCCGCTGAAACTATCTTCCTCTACCTTGGTCTTCATTTCAAAGCAACGCTCCATCTACATTCGAAACTTACTCCCACCAGAGACCACCGTTGATGTCTCTCCTACCGGAAAGTTACCAGCAACAGACACATTATTTGGGCTTTGGAAACATTCCTTTCGTCAGTTTGAAATCCCGAGAGGAGAACCCCTTCTTCTTCCTCGTCTCTTGGTCTGCTCTCGGAAGTTGCCGTTTACCACCATCAACGGCTTCCTCATCAGTCCCTCACTATCTCCAAACATTCGAACCCAAAAGAAAAAAAACGATCTTGTCTCTTCGAAGACTGGATTTTAATCTCTCGATTCTGCCCATTCCCTCTCGATCGAACTCCCTCTCTCTCTCGTCCCCAATAACCCAAACCACAGCCACATCCATTCGCCCCATCCTCTTCAGTTTTGCTTCCAATCGAACAAGGATTCATTTGAATCGATCATTAACTTTGCTCTCAGATTCTGACTTCTACCTGAAAGTCCTGTTTGTTCGTCCCATTTGTTCAACTCATGGCTAGAGAGCTCGAAAGGGAAGTACTCGGGCCTGAATAAACTCACAGCCTCATCAAATCCCGTCAGCAATCGACTCGACATCAGCTCGTTTTCTTATGTAGGAAATGCTTCACTTTCGGCCTGCCTCCCGGTATTTCATCCTTACCAAAATAACTCTAGAATAATTGTTGCGAATTTTGTATTTGTATGCAGAACGAGTGCGTGTGAATTCGTGATTAGTCACTTTGCTATTTTACTTAACTGCATACGAGTCGTCTATGTCAATCTGGTGCAGATGCATGTATGTTGGCTTCTTTGCTGTACAAAAGAAGATCTGAACATTCTGATGTCTGATTAATCAACCGGTGTGTTGTGGTTGGCGTTCCAGTATCAATAAACAAGATAGATCAGTCCCTGATTTAGTTTTCTGGTGTTTATATTGGGTCCTTCCTTTTGTTCTGCCCAGTTTAATATCAGACTAGAAGAAGAATGATGTAGGTGCCTCTTGTAAGAAGTTCGAATAAACCAAGATAATAACCCTGGCTGTATGATTCTGTAAGTTCCAATCAGATTAGCTATGAACTTAGAATGATCTGGCAAAGAGGAAATTATAGCTCATTATGTTCTACGTGATCAAACTGGTTTGTTTCTTATTCAGGTTCTGTTGTCAAAATCGATTACCCTTTTTTAACTCTAATCACTCTTTTCAATCATGTTTACTCCCAGTTTAAGTTGCTGTAACCTTGTCGGCCTACTGTAAATATCATTCAGATAATATGTTTACACTTCGGTGACATTCTGATAGTGTCATTTGTTTATTCTTGCTTTATCGGTTTGCTTCTTTACTGATGTCATTTAGATTCATTTTCCATTACAAACTAATAATCTTGCTCTTTTATTTATGTTTCTATTAAACCATAGTTATCACTCTCTAGGACCCTTTAGCTGACAGAAAAGTTTAGGATGCATTACCGCCCCACACCTAACGGGTCTCTCATTCGTTTTGTGGGGCAATAATCTCCTATAACTTCAGAAAACATTTGAACTACCCTTATATTTACAAGAACAAAAACTTCAGAAACAAGCCCTTAAGGCTATTTTAGGAGGGCTTAGGATGCGAAACCACCCCATGCCTAGCGGATCTCTCATCCGTTTTATGTGGGTGGAATTCTCCTTTGCCTTCAACACACCCCTAATCAAGAGTTAATAAATAAACCAATAAATCAATTCTTCCCACTTGTTAATATCTCACAAATCAGCCCAAATCAATAAGGCCCAAATCAGGCCCCAGAACTAAAAATCAAATCTGGCCCAAAAGCCTTATCACATTAGGCCCACATCTCAACCAAGGCCCAATTCAAAAATCCACTTCAGCCCATAACTAAAAAAACTAAAGGGCCAATTCAGCCCAAAAACAATAAGGCCCATTTCAGTCCATTTTCAAACAAGACCCATAGTCAAGCCCACAAAAAAAAATCAAACCAAACCTACAAAAATCAAACCAAGTCCACACAAATGTCAAACCTTGACCAGAAAACGTTAACCTTGACCAGAAAACGTTGACCTTGACCAAAAATATTGACCTTGACCAAAACGTTGACCTTGACCAAAAAGTTGACCCAAGCATTGACCAACCTCACTTCAACTCGAACTTTGACCCGGCTCATCATCCAATGCAAGTCAAATCAAAATCAAATCAAACCCGATTCACTCAACCTAGTTCAATTCAAACCCAGCTCATTTCATCCAGTCCACACTCAGTTTGTAAATGTCATTCGAACTCCAAAAACCAAAAAAGAATTTCAAACCATTCTTTTATTCAAACTTCATTAAGTTTTCACAAGAAACCATTTTGTAGAATTTTAAAAAAAGGAAAAACTTTTCTCACATCACAGAAAACTCTTCTCAAATGCAGAAAGTTCTTCTCACATATACAGAAAGTTTTCTCCTAAAACATTTCTCAAAATCAGTGTTTCTTTACAGAGAATTCCGAACAAATTCAAAAGTTTTCCAACTAAAATTTCAAACTCAAAACTAAACCGTCTTCAGGGAACAGGAGATGTCTAACATTTTCAAAACGTTTTCTCCCTAGTTAGACAACACTTGTCTCCCTTCCAAAAATAAAAATCCGAGGCGGGGCACTAGGGTCGTCTCATCCCTTGTCGCAGTCTGGACTTCTTTAGGCGGGGCATTAGGGTGACAAACATCCCCTAATTGCAGCCTAGATTTTTACGAGGTGGGGTGCTAGGAATGTGACTGCCTTCCTAGTTGCAGCCGGGATTTCAGAATCGTCTAACTCCCTTCCACTCGATTTCAATATTTTCAGTTTTAACGTTTTAAAACCCGGGAGTTAGAGACGCTATTAGGGTTTGACCGAGGGCATCTCATTCATGGTGTTTCTCTCTAAACCCTAGTTTTCGACATAAATTCATTGCCCCATCTTTTGAGCCTCGGCACTTATTATTAGTTAAGTGTCGTGTTCGAGGGGGTACATAGGGTAATCCCTCGGGATTCTCCGCCCTTTTACAATAAAATAATTTTCCTCAATCGCTTTCAAACCTCAAATTTTAAAAAACTCGGGATCTCTATTCAAATACCAATTGCCTCACACTCAAATCATCTTCAAAACTCCAAATCACTTCATACCTAAATCATCATTCAAACTCCAACTCGCATTAAACTCAAATCCTCTTACAAATTCCAACTTCATTCAAGCTTCCAAAGTCTCACAGGCCTGAGCGTCAAATAGACTTGAACATCTCACGAACTCGAATGTCTCACAGACCCGAGCGTCTCACAGACTCAATCATTCTGAGATTTCAATGTCTCACAGACCTGGGCATCTCACAGACTCTAACCTCCCAAAACCCGAAACGTCTTGAAACTTCGAACCCTTCTAAATCTCAAACACTACAAATATCCTCAAGCTCCACAAACATCAAAACTTCCAAAACCCAAACACCTGAACTACGTAAGGTCTGATCTCAGTGGAGAGTTGAGTACGTAGGCAACCCATCCAGGGTGCGACCCCATTCCAAACAAAAAACCCCTTTTCCCCTTTAAGGTGGCCCTCACATCTCTCAAAATGCTCAAACCTTCTTTGGTTTCCCACAAACTTCAAACCATCAGACTCTAAGTCTTGCCTATTTACTCAACCTCAGACTCTTCCCAAATCTTCGTTCCATACTCATCTGAGTTCACCAACTCCTCTCTTTGGCGCTAGCTTGGCAGAAAAACTCGCCTCATTCACTCGTATCCTTTCCTCCTGTCCTAATCCTATCCTTGGCTTTTAAATGAATCTCTTTAATAAGGTTTTGAAAGAAGACAATCCTGACAATTGGAGACCGAGGTTTCCTCGGGCACCAATCCGAAGTCGTGGTCGCTGCCACTTCTGAGCGGTGTAACCCAATACGAACCCACAATGGAATCTCTAACATGACCAGATAAGTCCTATCCATAAGCAACAATCAGAGTAAACCAACGGTTCTTTGAACCCTCATTCCCTTCCTTCCTAGTATCGTAGGTCAAACTAGGTGGCGACTCTAGTCAATTTCCGCCTCTAGGGCATAAGTCCGCGTGGAGCCCATTGGGAGCGGATGTAGTGCATATTTGCACTCTCCCTTATGCTTTCTGGGAAAGACGGATGATAAAGTAGGTATTTGAGGGCTGCCAAGAATAACGGGTTTTCACCCTCCACAGAACGGCATTTTCTAGGATCTTAACTTCTTAGTCATACCATATTTAGATAGACCCCCCCTCATACCGAAAAAATCACCCTTCACACTTGGTCCCCAAAGGCCTCGACGACAGTCAAAGGCTTTGCTTAATGCATCTCGAAGATGCCTATTATATTGGTTTTTGCTTTGTTGACTTCTTTCTTGAGCATTATCTAGCGTTCCAATCGACTTATTCCTCTAATGTTTTGGAAACATATCTTGGTGGTCATGTTGCTTAATTGGCGTTCTGTTTTTCCTCAACTCTAGGGCTTGTTCTGTGAATCTGGTTAAAATTTTATAGGGCTATGTTGGGATGATGATAGTGGCATCTAAGTCTTCTACCGTAGGAGAGACACTTTTGGGCTTGATTATCCACGTATTTTGGTTGTTTGAGTGAGGTAATTTACTGGGGTCGTTGCTTTGCGGACTGTGGTTGAGGGAAAGGACTACTTCCAGGACTAGGCCTGACAAGGAGGTGGAAAATTGGTTGCTATATGCTATATATGAAGAGGATGTGGGGGAATTGTTAGACGACAGACTGGAAAATTGTACGTTTGTTTGATTTAGAGAGGGGCTCTAGGGCGAGAGTAAGAGAGGGAATTTTGTTTGACTTAGGGGGGGCTTTGTGGTGTGAGAGGGGATTCAGGTACAATGGTTTATGACTTGAGGGATTGGGAGAGGCAGTCGGTTGTGCGGCTTAGAAGATAGTGGTCTAGGTTAGATATAGGGTCGTTTTCAGAGATGAGTGGGGGGACAGGGGAAAGTGGATGAGTGTGCATGGTTTCGTGCGTTCCAAGGTAGGGTGATGATTGGGAGTAAATAATTGTTGAGAGGCGAAGTGTTTTGGCATTTTCCGAGGAGGAGGGAGGGGGAGGTGGGGCGGGCAGAGATTGGGATTCAGGAAGGTACTTTCTTCCTGACAGGTAATGTTTCAGAACGTGACCAGGGATGAAGGTGGAAAGGTCTCTCGAAATATGTTCCAGTAGAGAGATGTACATCATATAGAGAAGATTTTGGGACTTGATAAAATTACCTGCGGGCGGCTCCCTTATTTCTGTTGGTTTCCAGGCAGTTAAGGGCACGTGAGAGGGTGACTTTTCATTTTCTATTGCAACAAAACTTATCGTTTCATTAATTGTATTTGGCACTTTGGGAGCGTGCTGCATCTGCTGCATTGGTCCCAGTTCTCCCGCGGTTGTTTGACTCCCACTTTTTCCAGTCGGTGGTGTTCGACAGCTCTTCCGCTCAGACTTCTATTACTCCCACTTTGCTCAGTATGCCATCAGGCTTTGCACTTTAGGAATTTTGGTACTTTTTTTTATATTAGAGTCGATGCATAAGATGGTGCCAAAATGACGTAGAATGGAGTGCAACGAGTTCTTAGTCATTAGGATGCCCTAAACGACTACTTGAGCTTGTCTTTTCTCAACTTGATCTGAGTTGCACCATTTACGTGTTGCCCATACTTCCTCTTTGAGAGGTTTTGACCAGATGAAAGATGTAACTTCTTCATGACTTGAAAAGAAAACCACGAATTTGTGTGGAAAGAGGACTGTGATATCCTCCAGGCTTTGTACTTTGCTTCCGATACTTACCCGAATTTGTTCCAGTGATTGGCTTGTTTTTGAGATTATAATTTCCGCTCTATCAAGCCTTTCCGTCATGGTAAGGGATTGACCAAGTGAGATGTATCCCGGCTGTTATGATGCTGCCTGACTGTGCGAGTGCGGCTCAGGGATAGGGTGGGCTTGGTGCTTGGAAGTGTGGGGATATAGATGTGCACGTTGGGACCAACCTGAGGGTTGAGGTGTTTCCTGGTGGCCTCGCTGTTATTGGGCATGTTGGGAGGACTGAAGTGGTGACCGTCAGGGCTTTACTGTTTGAGCGGTGATTCTGCAGCCGTCCACCAGTATATTGTTCATGGCCTTTATCCTATCATCTGCTTCTTGTTTTGTTCGATACTCAACAAACCCATAGCGGGTGTTTGTCCATATGGATCAAAGAGCCACCAGGGGGTGCCTATTCTTGTGTTGTGACTGAGTTTGTCAATGAAGATCGCTGCCCCTGAGGTAGATCTAGCTTGAGCCATCGGGAGGTTGAAGTAGCAGAAGGGAAATGAGGTATAGGACGGTGTTTTTTTTGGGGGGGGGTGTGATGCAGTGGAAGGTGTTTTTGGAGGAGGAGGGAGTGGTTTTTGGCCGAGTTAGTGGAGAGAGGGGCGGTAGACATGGTGGCTAGGCGGAAAGGGAGGGGTTTGGGGCATTGAGGAGAGAGGTGGGAGCGTGACATCCTTTTTGGAGGTTGAGCCAACCAAAATCAGGGAAGTGTGAGATCTCTAATAGTCTTTCTTGATGTTAGACCAATGTTGCCAAAGATTATCCTCCCTTAATGAAGGTAGCTTGGCCAAGGCAAACAAGAGAGGGGATGATCTCTTAAATTCTCCTAGCCAAATATTACTAATGACCATTCCAATGAATAGTTCTGTATTAGACAGGGCGAAGGTTAAATTAGACCAGACAATTCGGGTCACTCGGTTTGAATTCGGTTCGGTTTGGGTCAGTTTGTAGATATTTATTATTTGGTTCGGTTCGGATCGAGTCAGGTTCATTTGGTTTAAATTAAATTCGAGTGATTTTGATTCTGGTTGAGTTCAGGTTTGGGTGCTTTCGGTTCGGAATAGCCTCTGCATCATTTGGTTTTTCGGGTTATAGGTCAAATCCGGGACTTGTCAAGGTTAGGTTTGATTGAAAAAATTTTTGAAGTACAAATTTTAAGCAACCATTGTAACTTATATTAATTTTCATATTTAGCTCCAAATTCTCTTAATATTGTGTTACTCTTGATCAAGACTGCTATTGTGTATTGGTTAGACATTATCAAATTGGATAACAATTTTTGTATATGAATTTTTAACTATACATTTATTAATTGTATCAACCAAGTATAAATTAAAATTTTGTGAATTAGTGGTCAATATTCGGCACTCGATGCGCAGTCTACGTACCCCACCCACACCTGACGCCGTGCCTCCAGCCGTCCCGCGCCCGTCACACCCCGTGCTAGTCACCTCGTGCAAGCGTCGCGCGCCTGGCCCATCCATCACCTCCTCGCGCAAGCGTCACATGTGTGCGCCCATTCATCAACATTCAAACTATTCCCAAGTCCTAAACATAAAGAAACCTAAGTTTATAAAAATATAGAGTAATATAAAATAGTAATGATACACATTACTCTGTCCTACAAAATATTTTAGGTTATATTGTCAAACCTGGTGGAGATTATTCATCCTCTAAAATGCTAGTCTATCCCACGTTTCACACTAATTTACCATTGAGAATATTTATTTTCTTCATTTATTGCTTAATTTTCTTTAGACATATACACATCTACCTTGGTTAATATATGTCTCAACTGAAATTTTTTAGGTTTTATAAGTAACCTTCATCACCATTCAAACAATTCACAAGTCTCATGTCCTAAATATAAAAGAAACACCTAAGTTTATTAAATTAAAAACTAGTAGAGTATTATAAAATAATAATGATACACATTAAATTGTATTATAAAACATTTTAAAGTAAAACATCTATAGTTCGTAGCAAAACATCTATGTGTGGGAAGGGTAACAACACAGTTTATGAATGTTCTAATACAACAAGAAGGTTTAAGATGCTTGAAGATTGAAGATGTCCAATATTATATATATAATTTGTGAGCAATGAACACTTATTGGACGTCTATATCTCTATTATGTGTTTTTGGTTTCAAGATTATTTTGACGGTTGGAACAACTATAATAGATTTAGGTTAACAAAGCATTCAGGTGAATTCGGTTCGGGTGATATTCGGGTTGTACGAAATTTCAGTTTGGTTCGGTTTCGGTTTGGTTCGGTCGGATTTTCGGGTCACATTTCAAATAACGCCATTTAGGTTAATATCGGGCTCGGATCGGGTTGGATCGGTTTGATTTTTTGGATTCAGGTCACCTTTACCAGGTCTACGTTAAATCACTTTATCATTACCATGGAGACAAGCACAACTCTAACCTCATTGGGTAAGAGGCTCCCAAAGGTTAATGTGCCTATCATTTCATGAAGAAGGGTTGGCGATTATCCCACATTCCATTTAAAAATTTTAGAAGCTCTATTAAAAAGAAAGGGTACTACTAGTTTAGCCTCTCTATTGCAACTTTGACCATATTGTCATTGAAATTTATGATCGATTCATGACCTAGTCAAAAGCAGAAAGTGGAAAAGAACCCTAGATCATCATATCATGATTTATTTTTATTTTATAAAAAAAGAGAAAAAAACTTTCTTTCCCAACATTGAAGACCTAAAAAAAGGCAGCAAACGTTATTTCTCCTCAAAACAAGGAGAAACCAGTAAAGGATGGGTTATTAAGAGGAAATAAAATAGCTAGCTGGAGAAATTAACGGAATTATGTGGTTATGGCTGTGGTAGTTCTGAAAATTTTCATTTAGGGAGGGATGTACTATTTTTAACCTGAATTCACATATAAAATGATCGGGGATAAGGTTATCAAATGAGCTGAAAAGACTCCAACAAGATCCAATTTCTTTTGATTTTTTTTAGGAAAAAAACTTAAAAAAAATAAATCATTGCAAAAAAATAAAAATGCTAAACAGTAGATGTATGCATACGATGGTGGCATGGATAGTAATCTTGTTGATGGTGACAGTTGTTCATGCCGGTGATCCGTACTTGTTCTTCGACTGGGATGTCACTTGGGGTAATGTTTCACCATTAGGCATTTCTCAGAAGGTAATCCATATAAACGGCAAATTCCCTGGTCCTAATCTCAATACCACTACCAACAATAACGTTGTTATCAATGTGTTTAACCACCTGGATGAGCCATTACTTTTCACATGGTACGTATAATAGATAGATCATTAAATTAATCTTGTTACAAATTAATTATTGTTGTTTATTGTATATATGTAATGTTTTTAATACTGTAGGAATGGTATTCAGCAAAGGAAGAATTCATGGATGGATGGAACACTAGGAACAATGTGTCCAATCCAACCAGGGACAAACTTCACTTACCATTTTCAAGTCAAAGACCAAATCGGCAGTTTCTTCTACTACCCAACCACAAATTTCCAGCGCGCAGCTGGTGGATTCGGCGGTCTTAGAATCAACAGCCGTGACCTAATTCCTGTCCCATTCCCAACACCAGAAGATGACTACACTGTCTTAATCGGTGATTGGTACTCAAAACCCCACACTGAACTCAAGAAACAGCTAGACAATGGCAAAACCCTAGGAAAACCAAACGGTGTACTTATCAACGGCCAATCCGGTAAAACAGATGGAGATTCAACCAAAAAAGACCCACTTTTCACAATGAAAAAAGACAAGACATATAGATACAGAATCTGCAACGTGGGTATGAGAAATTCCCTCAACTTCAGAATCCAAAACCATAAGATGAAACTAGTGGAAATAGAAGGATCCCATACCGTACAAAACATGTATGATTCACTCGACATTCATTTAGGGCAATGTTACTCTGTACTAGTCACAGCTGATCAAGACCCTAAAGACTATTACATGATTGCATCCTCTCGTTTCACTAAGTATAAACTTGAAGCTACTGGAATCATCCGTTATGAGGGTAGTAAAACTGGAGCTTCATCTGATTTACCACCTGCTCCACCATCTGGACGTGCTGGTTGGGGATGGTCATTGAATCAATTCCGATCCTTTAACTGGAATTTAACTGCTAGTGCTGCTAGACCTAACCCTCAGGGTTCATATCATTACGGACAGATTAATATAACTCGTACCATTAAGCTGATTAACACAGCTGGTAAAGTTGATGGCAAACTTCGGTATGCTGTTAATACAGTGTCTCATGTTGATCCTGATACACCACTTAAATTGGCTGAATACTATGGTGTTGCTGAAAAGGTTTTTAAGTATGATACTATTAAAGATGACCCATCAGCTGATGTTGATAAAGCTACCATTACTATTCAACCTGATGTCCTTAACGCTACGTTTAGGGATTTTGTTGAGATTGTGTTTGAGAATCATGAGAAGAGTATTCAGTCTTGGCATGTCAATGGATTCGCTTTCTTCCCCGTTGCGTATGTACTCCTCCATTACCCAACTACTGTCTAATTCAACACGTTTCCATCTATTTGAGTTGAGTAGTATTAAATTGACATATATAATTTTGGATGCAGGATTGAACCAGGAACTTGGGCTCCTGAGAGGAGAAAGAATTACAATCTACTAGATGCTGTCAACAGAAATACAATCCAAGTTTACCCAAAGAGTTGGGCGGCAATCTTGTTGACATTTGATAATGCGGGAATGTGGAACATACGATCTGATGCACCAGAAAAAGCATATCTAGGACAGCAGCTTTACGTCTCAGTGCTCTCACCAGAAAGATCCATAAGGGATGAGTACAGTCTCCAGGATTGGACCTTGATTTGTGGTATTGTCAAGGGACTTCCCAAACCACCACCATACGCCTAATTAATTATAAAACATACACCCTCACCCCCACCCCCACCCCCACACCCACTCCCTATTTCTTTTAAATACAATACATATACATAATTGTATGTATACACACTGTTTTAATTTCGCTTGTCTTTTCAGTTCTGCTGTTCTTTCTTTTGTTTAAAGTGAATTATCATTTCCATTTGAATCATTACAACTGTTTGTTGCGTTTTTTCTACTACTATATACTAGTTTCAATTAATTAAGATATATGAATTAATTAATTATCGTCCTTGTAAGTACTTAAAAGATTTTATCTTAACATCGTAGTTCACAAATCAACATAAATAATTTAATTATTAAGGCACGGAAGTTGCTAAGCCCGTATTGCTTGGTCAGTGGTGGAGTGATATCAGGAACCAAAGATCATGGTTTCAAAACTTACCCACTACCGTATAGTGACAACGGTTCATTTAGAGCTTCAGCATCGCTCTTATGCTGAACTTTCAGTCACTTATAAAAAAGGCAGGAAAATTAGGGTTTATAATTCAGATTCAGGTTAACGTATATTCAACACATTTAAGAATTTATTGACCTGCATTTTTATTTTTATCTCCGTAGTATAAGAATTATTTCCGTTCCACGTGAAAGATGTAGAACGCCTCTCTTTATCCCCACTGTGGGAGACAGCCGTAAGCCGACTTCCCAATCATTTGCTCTGCCCAATTACCGTTGTCCACCTCCCCTCTCATGCCACCACCATCGCTTCTTCTTACCCTCCCGTCTAATCCTGCATTCCCTTCCTTGAGGTAATCATGGTTGTCTCGAGCTCCAGCACCACCTTATTTACATGAAAAGTTCAACTGTTGTTTTGAGATGAGAACGAGACTCGACATCCTTAGGCTGAGACGAATCTACTTCTGAACCCTTGGCAAACTCAATATTTCCCAAGTGGAGAATTGCGGCAATGACTTGGAAGATAGCCTCCCTAAACATGAACAAGAATTTACTTTAAGTGAGACATTAACATAGAGGTGCAGCAAAGCATGTATGTCGCTTTGTTTGCCAGTTAGGGTTGCAAAAGTACTGTAAGTGAAGAGAATGAGATAAGTTATAGTGTAATGTCGGTTCCTAAATGAATTTTTTCAGCCCCATCTTCAATATGGTGTGCGATAGATGCAACATTTCCTTCAAATCCAGCAACTTATCTCTGTAGAGGCGCACACAAGAAGAGACTGAAGAGAGGTGCAGAGCATGTATGTTCCTTGTCACCAGTTAAGGTTACAACATTACTAAGAGTGATGAGAATGAAAGATAAGTTGGAGTATATTACCGGTTCCAAAATGAAATGCTTACAACCCCGTCTTCAATCTGGTGTGCGAGGGATGCAGTAGTTTCACTTCAGAGGTGCAGATACAAGAAGAGAATGAAGAGAGGCGCAAGGCATGTATGTTCCTTGTTCACTAGTTAGGGTTGCAAAATTACCAGAGAGAATGAAAGATAAGTTAGAGTATATTAGTGATTCCCAAATGAAATGTTTTGATCCCCGTCTTCAATTCCAGTAACTTATATCTGTAGAGCGCAGAAACAAGAAGAGAATGAAGAGAGGAACATAACATGTCCGTTCCTGTTCACTAGTTAGGGTTGCAAAATTACAGTGAGTGAAGAGATAAGTTGAGTATATTATCGGTTCCGAAGTTAAATGCTTTCAGCCCAGTCTTCAATCTGGTGTGCGAATTTAGAGGTGTGGACACTATAAGATGATGAAGAGAGACACAAAGCATATATATGTTCCTTGTTGCGGGTTACAAAATTACTCTAGTGAAATGAAGAGACCGTGAATTTTTTTTAGCAAGTTAAGGAACGTGCAGGGCGGGCTGTGGAAAAATGTAGTCCTTGGCAGCAAGGTTGTGAAAAATGGTACGGAGGTTTAATACGAACTGCTTATAGTACGTGATACGGAAGTATTGATACGGATGAGACAAATATAGTGATACAGACAACATATGTACTGTAAAAATACTTAAGACTTATACAAATAAGTTACACAAAGTATTAGGAATATAGTTGTTTCTACTAAATATTTTGGAAATGATCAATATAACAATAACTAATTTAGATCACCCTGTAAAGAAGAATAGCTGTCACCGTGTTGTTATTAGTTAGTGTGACATAACAGAATTAGTAGTTAGACACTCTCTCTGTATAAATACCCTCTCACTGTTACAGATACAACTAAGCAATACAATACTGATTCAATTTGTTCTATTCTCATTCTCTCTCAGTCTTTCCTCTCGCTATTCTCTGTCTCTAAATCTTCTACATGGTATCAGAGCTTACATGCTCTAGATTCGTTTGCGCCTAAACAATTTTGTCTCATCCAAAGGAAGAACAACATGAATCTATCTGATTGCAAGTTAACGTCGTCAAACCTGCACCAGGTTGTAGGAATCTCAACAATTAAGCTACAGGGGGACAAGAACTTTCTGAGCTGGCATACACAGATGATGAATCTGTTCGAGTCGGTTGGTGTAGCTGGCATGATTGAAGCCAAATCCATGCCAAAACAGAAGATTGAAAAGGACGACCAAGAAGTCGATAATCCAGACTATAAACGGTGGAAAGAAGTAGATGCATTAGTCAGATCTTGGATTTTGGCGACACTATCAGAGGACTGCATCGCATTGACGATTGGCTGCACCACAGCGTACAAGATTTGGGAAGAATTGAAAGGGGAGTTTCTTCAGTCGACGAAGGATAGGGAGTTCCAACTTAAAAACAGGCTGCGATCTCTGAAGCTAGGAGATACTCAGTCGGTGAAAGATTACGTGAAGGAGTTTAAATCAGTATGCGACAATCTCGCCGCAATCGGAAGTCCGATTTCTGATGAAGACAAAGTTGTTACACTAGCTCAAGGTTGTGGTTCAAGGTACAGAATTCTCAGATCTGTAATGCTTAGCAAAGCACCATATCCAAGTCTGAAGCAATTCGTGACTGCTCTGGAAGACTACGATGCGAGAGAAGGAGACAGTGGGACTGATGTTCTTGAAAAGCAAGGAAACGTGCTTGCCAATGCCGCGTTTAATGTTCGCACTGACTCTGGAAGTCAAAATTGGTCGCAGAATGTGCGAGCGGAGTCGAGCTTCGGTCGAGGTGGTAGATTCGGCGGCCGCGGTCGTGGTCGACATGGGGGAAATAGAGGACGCTACCAGAATTATCAGAACAGTAATCAATCTTGGAGTCAAAATCAATCTGGAGTAGCAAATCCTTGCCAGATCTGCGGAAGAACTAACCATACCGCAATCAGTTGCTTCTACCGTTGGGATCACTCGTACCAGTCTTACGATCCCAAACCTCTGTCGACTCCACAGGCTAACAATCCACAACAGGCTCTTACTGCTGTCTCATACAATCCACAGCAAGCTCTTACTACTGCCTCGTATGGTACAGGGGATGATTCTTATTTTGTGGATTCAGGAGCAACTGCACATATGCTCACTTCTCCAGGTAATGTAAATTCTCTGGTTCCTTATACTGGAAATGAGTCAGTTTTGTGGGAAACGGTAATGAGATTCCAATTCAGTTTACTGGTAGTTCTCTCATCAAAGGAATGGAACGGGACCTGAACCTAAAAGATGTGTTAGTTGTCCCTGATCTTCAACGGAATTTAATTTCGGTTAGCAAGTTGACCAGTGATAATTATTGTTCTGTTGAGTTCATTGACTCTAGGTTTATTGTGAAGGACCGTCAGACAGGGAAGATCTTGGCAAGGGGCAGTAGAAGTGGCGATCTATATGCTTTAAAGAAACCAGTTTTTGAGGCTTTGCAAGCTATTAGTGCTGGTAAGACTACTAATAACATTTGGCACCAACGGTTGGGCCATCCAAACTCAAAGATTTTGAAGATGCTTAGTTCACAGAATAAGATTGATGTTTCTGTTTGGAATAAGGATGTTTCACTTTGTAGTAGTTGTCAACTTAGTAAAAGTTGTAAATTGCCATTCAAGGGAGTAGATAGTCGTGCTGATACTATTTTAAAGACAATCCACTGTGACTTGTGGGGACCTGCTCCAGTTTCTTCGAGTCAGAATATGAAGTATTATGTCATTTTTGTTGATGATCATTCTCGGTTTACCTGGTTTTATGCATTAAAGAAGAAGAGTGATTTCTACGATGTGTTTGTTTAGTTTCAAAATATGGTAGAACTTCATCTTGATAGAAAGATTAAGTTTTTTCAGTGTGATGGAGGTGAAGAGTTTACTAGTCAGAAGTTCATTAGTAGGCTACATCAATGTGGTATCATACAACAGATTTCTTGCCCACCTACACCTGAGCAGAATGGTGTAGCAGAACGCAAGCATAAGCACATTGTGGAGACTGATATCTCTCTTCTTCTAAGTGCTGGTTTACCTCTTTTTCTGTGGACTGAATCATTTATGATAGTTGTGTTCTTGATTAATCGCCTGCCAGCAGCACCAGTGAACTTTCAAGTTCCCTTTACCTTACTTTTTTAGAGAGAACCAGATTACAGCAGTCTTAAGGTGTTTGGTTGTCGTTGTTTTCCAATGCTAAGATATAACGCCACTCACAAGTTGCAGCCTCGTTCCCTACCCTGTGTGTTTATCGGGTACAACAACTTGTATAAGGGATATCGTTGTTATCATCCTGAAACCCGGAAAGTATATATATCTCAACATGTAGTGTTTGATGAACTCTCGTTTCCTTATCTGAAGACTTGTCCACCTCCTGATAATTCCAATTTGTTTGTCACAACTTTCTGTATGTTCACTCAAGAACAACCTGATGATATTCTACCCATCCCAGCACATGAAACACCACCTGGCAATGCAAGTGTTAATCTCCATCCTGTTTTTCCTAGCCTAAATTCTCTAAACCTGCTACATTCACCTGATCCAGATCCCACTGCACTAGACCCAAACCCCACTTCATCAGACGTAAATCTCATTGCACCAAAACCTAGTTCTCCTTCGCCTGAGCCTGATCCTCCTACACCATAGTTTGTTTCACCTATTACTATCACAGATTTATTATCATCAGAAGCTGCAGTCGACAGACCATCTGAAAGTGCAGATGTGCCAATCTCTTCCACTCCTGCTATTAACCTGATCGTGGATTTGCCTCTACCAGCTGCACAGGCCAATGCTAATGCTCACCAGATGATTACCAGGTCAAAGAATGGTATTTTTAAACCCAAACCTGTTACTGCTTTACTTGTGCAACAACAATTAGAGCGAGAACCACACACTGTTCGTGAAGCTTTCAAATACCCCCAGTGGATTGCAGCCATGACTGAGGAAATGGAGGCGTTACATCGCAACAACACATGGAAGCTTGTTCCTCGACAACAAGGAATGAATGTTGTTGGTTGTAAGTGGGTGTTTAAGATTAAACGCCACGCTGATGGGACAATCGAGCGATATAAAGCTCGACTTGTAGCTAAGGGGTTTCATCAAGTGGAAGGAGTTGATTGTGGTGAGACATTCAGCCCTGTTGTCAAAAGTGCCACGATCAGGATAGTCTTGTCTGTTGCAGTAACTCGACAATGGGAGATTAGGCAGTTAGACGTTAAGAATGCTTTCTTACACGGTGAGTTAGTTGAAACAGTCTTCATGGATCAGCCTCCAGGTTTCTGTGATTCTTCACGACAGGACTATGTGTGTCAGCTACAGAAGTCTTTGTATGGGCTCAAGCAATCTCCGCGGGCCTGGTTTCAAAAACTAAGCTCACTGCTTACACGGATTGGTTTTTCTTGCAACAAAGCTGATACAACTTTATTTTATTGGCATTCCACTCGAGGAACTGTTCTGTTACTTGTGTATGTCGATGACATACTGATTACAGGGAGTAATCCAAGTCTGATACAGGAAGTCATTAACAGGTTGAGTCATGGGTGTGCCCTTAAAGATCTTGGACGGTTGCAGTACTTTCTTGGGATCGAGGCAACCTTCACTGCTCATGGGTTGTATCTGACGCAAACTAAATATATCAAGGATCTTCTTGAGAAAGCTGGAATGCAGGATGCAAAACCAGTTCATACTCCCTTGAGTCTTAAGCCAGATTCAGTTGTCACGGACACATCTTCAGTTGACGCCACTATGTACAGAACCATCGTAGGTGCCTTGCAGTATGCAACACTTACAAGACCAGACATTTCTCATGCTGTTAATCTAGCTTGTCAGCATATGCATCAGCCTCAGGCAACACATTTCCACGCTGTTAAGCGCATTCTTAGGTACCTAAGAGGCACTACCACCTTAGGTATTCTAATAACTCCTCAGACCTCTCTTGCTCCTGTTGCTTATTCAGATGCGGACTGGGCAGGGTGTGTATTCACTCGCCGTTCAACGACAGGGTATTGCGTTTTCTTAGGGTCAAATTGTGTTTCTTGGGTCTCTAAGAAACAACCGACAGTATCACGCTCAAGTGCAGAAGCGGAATACAGAGCACTTGCTGCTGCTGCTTCAGAACTGATGTGGATGAGTTATATTCTAGCTGACATTGGAGTACCTTGTACTTCTAAGCCAATGCTCTTTTGTGACAACCAAAGTGCTCTTCATCTTGCCTCAAACCCGGTGTTACATGCCCGCACGAAACACATTGAACTTGATTATCATTTTGTGCGCGAGAAGGTAGTTCAAGGAGTTATCGCCACCAGATTTGTTCCATCTGCACAACAGGCAGCCGACATCTTTACCAAAGGCCTTACTTTTCCAAACTTCATCTTCAATCGATCCAAGCTTGGCATCCGCGCTACTCCTGCTAAGCTTGAGGGGGAATGTAAAGAAGAATAGCTGTCACCTTGTTGTTATTAGTTAGTGTGACATAACAGAATTAGTAGTTAGACACTCTCTCTGTATAAATACCCTCTCACTGTTACAGATACAACTAAGCAATACAATACTGATTCAATTTGTTCTATTCTCATTCTCTCTCGGTCTTTCCTCTCGCTATTCTCTGTCTCTAAATCTTCTACACACCCAACATAGTTAACTTGGTCATATAAACTTTCAAACAAAATTCAATATTTTTTTCAATTTAAGCGCTCACCACCTAAATTAAATATTCAATTCCAATTTAATATTATATATTGCAATCTTGCCAAAATAATTTTATACAAACAAAACTTACTACCTAAATTTATTAAAAAAAACCTGAACAAACAAACATAAAATAAATATTCATTACAATTAGTTATATATTATAGAAACTTTCTTCTATTTCTATTTCTTACAATTTGTGGAGCACAATCCATTTACTTGTTAATGCAAAACATTAAAAAAAATTAACAATATAATTAATCTAACCCTGTATCTAATTTTACACAACCATACAACTCATCATTTAAATATCTTCCAATCTTAACAATAAAAAAAATGAAACAATAATCTACTCGTTGTTGCTTTATTAGAGATCTGAAAAAAAAAACAATATTAAAGTGTGGAGGGTAAAGTGCATTTGAGTTGCAGAGACAGACATTTACCTCTGTAAAGCAACAATGGTTTTGCATATCTAAAAAAGGGGTTCGTCTTCTTCCCTTGTTTCTCACTCCCACAGTCGTAGTTACACCAGTAAAAATCAGAAATGAACAGGAGTGATGAAGAGGCAGAGCACACTATAGAGGAGGTACTGCACACAAATTTCTTTTGGAAAAATGCCTGAGAATGAAGACGAACCATGAACATTGAAGTCTAGTTTTTGAGTTTTGATTAATTTGTTTTTGTCGCATAATCGAGCAGAGCACACTGTAAGAATTTTTTTTTCGGCAACTAGCGACATCTCGTTCTTATCCCTTCTGTGTGTTGTTACTACCTACTCTCACTCATGAGGAATTGAATCATCGAACCCGTCTTGAAAGTATATACGGATGAATCGATTAATCCGACTTTTATACGCCCGTTTCACAACAAAAAACGGTATCTTAATCACTACGGAAACAACGCGGTCGTCTCAGTACGGTTGTTGCAGGATTTGGGCGGTATGGACATTTAAACGTCGTTCTATCCCGTTTTTCACAACCCTGCTTGGTAGTGGAAGCTCTCTCCTCTCTCATCTTCTTCTCATCCTATTCTTTTCATCCTTTCTTCTCCTTCCCACCGTTTTTCTCATCTCTTTTGGTTAATAGTACTACTTCTACAGACTAGATGTCATTTTGCTTAGTTTTCCTACTCTAGTTCCTAGTTTCCTCTTTCGGTGACGGAAATGGTTTGGGTTTTATCCAGCTTGTTTTTGTTTTTGGGTTTTGTGGGTTTCGGATATGGTTTGGGTACTAGGTTTTCTACCACTAGTATTGCTATAAGAGCCGAAGAGTCTAATCACTGCTTATGGGAGCCGATGGATGCCTTTCGGTATTGATTATCGATTGTTGTTGATAGCAGAGAAGGGATCCGCAACGTCTGTAAAGCAGCGGATGATGGTGATGGTGGAGGTGGTGCCGGTACCGGCAGTGGTGGTTGCTCACCATGTTGATGACCGCTATCATGCAAGTTTTTTACACTTAGGACACATGTTGGAAGAAGGGTAGGGGATTGTATCTTTTGTCCATGTGTTGGTTTGCATGTAATCCTTTTAATGTTTTATCCAGCTTGTTTTTGTTTTTAGGTTTTGAGGGTTTCGGATATGGTTTGGGTACTAGGTTTTCTACCACTAGTATTGCTACAAGAGCCAAAGAGTCTAATCACTGCTTAAGGGAGCCGATGGATGCCTTTCGGTATTGATTATCGACTGTTGTTGATAGCAGAGAAGGGATCCACAACGTCTGTAAAGCAGCGGATGATGGTGATGGTGGAGGTGGTGCCGGTACCAGCAGTGGTGGTTGCTCACCATGTTGATGACCGCTATCATGCAAGTTTTTTACACTTAGGACACATGTTGGAAGATGGGTAGGGGGATTGTATCTTTTGTCCATGTGTTGGTTTGCATGTAATCCTTTTAATATAATAAAAAACGCTAGTGCATTTTCTTCAAAAAAAAATGTTTTCAGAATTATAAGATAAATGCATATATTTTATTGGGTATTTCAAACAAAAAATGTGTTTCTTCGAGGGATATTAGTGTAGTTAATATTCATTTATCACCTAGGGAATATCCGGTGGGAAATATCATATCTGCTATAACGATTGTGCAAACCATTAGTGGAAAAATAAATTGTTAGAAACTATGGTGCTAATTTTTTCATTTTGCCCGCCAAATATTTGGTACGAAAATTATATTGTATTCCTACAAAAAATAATTCCTACAGAAATTATGTAGAAAATCTATTACTGATATAGGGTAACAAGGTGTTGAAGGAAAAATATATGTACATCAATTATATGGATTATTCCGTCTCTAATAGTGGCTTACAAGAACGGAAAAATTTCATTGGAAAAATTTTGTAATACTATGCCTTCTCTTGTAGTATACTTCAAACCTCCTGAGGTGTGTGAGAATATTACAATTAAGCATCTTCAATTTATTCATATATATTCTACCCCCTCAAGGTAGGGGGTTTCTAATAGTGGGCCTTCAAAACTATATACTACCTCCGTCCCACCAGGATTGTCCAGTTTACTTGTTGACACGTTTTTCAGCTTCAGTATTTAACATATAAGATAAAATAATTTTATAAAACTAAAGTTGTCAATATATAGTTTATTAAATAAGGAATCAATTGTATAACTTAGACTTATAAAATTATATTATCTTATATGTTAAATATTGAAGTCAAACAACATGTCCACATAGTAAACAAGATAATCCGGGTAGGACGAAAGTAGTATATGTTTTCGTAAGCATTAATTCCCTCCGACCTAACAACCTCACCATGTCACATTGTCACATTGAATAATACTTAAGACATAACCACACCCACAATCTCTTTCTTCTTATATATCTCTTTTTCTAAATCACAATTTTCTCCTTCTTGTCACCTAAACGAAGAACTGTAACTTCAACTAATCAACAAAAATATTAATAGGTGTCACACTCTCATGATCTTTTCTTCAAAGAATAGACTTTTAGGGAGAAAAAGATTGTGGATGGGTTATGTTTTAGGTATTTCATATATAGTGCAAAAATATGACATTATGAGTGAAATCTAACATGTGGAGGATAAGTTGTTAGGTCGAAGGGAATTAATGTCTAAACAAACATATTTATAGTTTTGATGACCCAGTGTCAAGAACCCTTATACCTCGTGGGGTTGAAATATATATGGATAACCTGAAGATATTAAATTATACAGAAAATTACATCCCCCACCCATGATGTATGGTGAAACTACATACCCTACCTACGAGATTTCAAAAATTACTTTCCCCACCCATGTGGTTTCCCTCGTTTTACATCCGCAACTTTTCTAATATTCGTACAACTTAAGAGATGCTTAAACGTTGTCCAAAATTGATGAAACTTTACATGGATGATGCTAAAGTGTAATATTTTGGTCCTATGCCAAATCCAATAGTTTTTAATCTCACATGTGACTCGTGCGACCCAATGAAAACACATTCACATGTCACATGTTTCATTGGGTCTCACAAGTCACATGTGATCTTAAAAAACTTTGGATTTGGCATTGGACCAAAGTATAACACTTTAGAATTGTCCATGTAAAGTTTCATCAATTTGGACAACATTTAAGCATCTCCTAAGTTGAACAAAAATTAGAAAAGTTGTTAAAAGTAAAATGGAGGAAGCCACATGGGTGGGGGAAAGTAATTTTTGAATCCTTGGGGGTGGAGTGTGTAATTTTTTCAAACGTCATGGGTGGGACAGCTAATTTTCCCTAAACCTCATGGGAGCTTAGAGTAATTTACTCAATAGAATATAAGCAAGAAGTTTCAATTGTTCTGGAACTATTGGGCTCCAATTCAAAAGAGGAAATAGTGTCTTCTGTAAAAAAAAGCATAAAAAACCACTCATGGGATTTATAGGCCATTTGGTTCTTGGAATGTTAATTCGTAGAATAACATCCTAAAATAAAATAAAATAAAATAAAATATTTCTTTATTTGATTGTTATGATAGGAATACTTGGATTTTAATGTTTTCTTTGTTTTGTTGGCAGAATAATAATAGGAATAGAAATGGAATAAAGTGCACATTTGAATCTATCCTTGATAAATACCACGTTATAATTATCACGAGATCCGCTGCCGAAATGCTCCTCTTTCGACTCCCTTAGGCGGGAGATTTGCCCATATTATGTGTAAGGCCACTACCTTTAAACTCCCATTTTTTGTCTACTCAAACTTGTAGCATGCAAATCATTGCATTACTGGTCCCTTGCCGCCTACCCTTCCACCCCTTTGACTTCTCCTTCCCGACCCCCGCTTAAATTGAACAAAAATCCTCTCTCATTTTATCCTCTCCTCCACTCACACAACCTCCTTGCTCCCGTACTTGTTGCTTCACCACAACCTCACTCTTTTCCATGGGGATTGAAACCTTCTTCAATTCGCCACTTACTCTTGAGCGCTGTCTCATCGGAAAACTCTTTGCCCGTCCTAGGATCTCTTCATAGTTCTCCGCCCTCTTTATGACTTATGGAGCATATTTGGGGGTTCTAAGTTTAGCAAAATGGAATCTTACATTTTCATTATCAAGTTTAAATCTATTGGATCTCTGCATGCGGTTCTAGTTCGCGGATCTTGGCTCGTCAACGGTTTTCTATTCGACGTTTAACGCTTGAAATCTTACATTTTCATTATCGAGTTTAAATCTATTGGAGCTCTGCATGCGGTTCTAGTTTGTGGACCTTGGCTAGTCAACGGTATTCTATTCGACGTTCAACGCTTGGAAGTTGGGGTGACGATTCCTCACCGAGAGTTCTGATGGGCACCCTTTTGGCTAAGAATCTTCATTGTTCTGCCTTCTCTCTGTAATGGCAACTTTGTCGAAATGGATGCGACAAAAATGGGTAGATTCAGTAGTATTATGGATGACCCAGCTTTGACACCTTTTAAGTTTGTTCAATTTAAGATCAAGATGGATATTACTCGCTCGATACTTAGATGCATGTCGCATCAGGTTGATGGAATTTTTTTGGTGTTCAATGTCTCTTGTGACTGCATGCCTAAAATATGTTCCAAATGTGGGTTATTTTTTCATGCTTCTGAGTTTTTTTTAATAAGACAAAATATATTAAGTTAAAATGATTACAAGACTAACGCTACTAAGAAAGAACATAGACATCAAACAGGCCAAAGAAAGACATGAAACTGTGCCCATCACCGATGAAACCAAGCACTAAAACCGAAAACAAAACCAAAAAAGGGCAATCAACTAAGGTTAACCCCATCCGTAAGGATGGTTGCCTATCCATCTGAACAAAGGAGCATCCTTGAAAAAGAAGTGCAAAGAAGAGAGGTTTCAATCAGAAGTGCAAAGCCAAATGCCCGGTGTTGCGCTAAAGATGGGACCGGAACTGCTTTCAACATCAACAAAATCAAGGATCCATCCCAACCTAAGGTAGGGTAAATCCTAAAAGCCAACAAAATTCCAAGATCTATAACTAGATCCAGATTCATAAAAGGTAGGTTTATTTCTAGAATCGAAAACAACATAAAAACACAAAAGAGATCGATATGCAACAAATCCAAAAGCTCGAACTCGGCTTCAGAACCTGCAATCGGCAATGATATAGTGGATCTTGGATAGGCAGAGCTGGAGACCGGAATGGAAGCCTTAATCCGACATGCAACATCTAGATCTGCACCAGATCTGGACATAGCAAGTAGGATAATGTCTAGATCTGAGAGCATAGGACTTTGGAAGTTGGAGATGCATACTCGGTGGCGCGGCTATCATTGAAAGGGGAAACATGCAACAAACATTATTCTTACCAAAGACGGAGTAGAGACTAGATAGAGAAAGCCACACCCTCGCCGAATAAGGAAATCACACCCTCACCGAAAAGGGAAAAATTGAAGTGGTGGTGGTGGAAGGTGGACCAGATATTTAAGTGGGTGGAGGTGGGAGAGAGATAAGGTGGGTGGTGGTGGTAGGTGGTGGGAGAGAGATTAAGATGGGTGGTGGTGGTGAAAGGTGAAAGAGAAGTTTAGGTGGTGGTGGGAGGATGGGAGAGAGATTAAGGTGGGTGGAGGTGGCTGGTGAGAGAGAGCTTAAGGTGGGCGATGGAGGTGGTGGTGGAGTTGGGTGAGCAGAGAAGGGGAAGGGAGGGGAGGAGAGAAGAGAGAGTGCTTTCTCTCTCAAGGGCTACAATTTGGTCATGTTAGTTGGGAATTTCTTCATGCTTCTAAGCTAACTCCTAAATAGTGTTCTAAGAGGAGAAACGCTCGAGCCATTCAGCTCTTGGTTATCAACCAAAAAAATTTCTAGCTCGACACAACCTTCAGGATGGTGGCAGCAACCGGAGGTGTGGACGCTTCCAGATTATTTGGGGATGGTGACCCATCTGTCTCTACGGCCATCGGTCTGCCTTTACAGACCCGACTCCTCATGCTTCATGAAAAAGCTCAATTACAGGTCAATTGGCCCTGACATTTATAGCACAATGTAAGAAGGAAGTGTGTGATATGTTATTCCCAGAGGCGCAGCGCTGGACAAAGAAGCAAGAGGTTGCATCATCCAATTTGGAGCCATTGTCAGCTAAAAACTCCAGAATTGGTAAGGATGTTAAGATGGTGGGTGGGAGTGCGGCACTACGCAAGCCACCACAACAATCAATCATCTAGATGGAATGTTTAGCTGCATGAGTTAGGATGGTTTTATTATCATGCAGCTTGTTTTTGTTTTTGATTGATGGCCTTGGATGTTAAGGTTTTAGGTTAGTGTTTGTACATTTTACTTATCATACGTGTTGGAGGACTAATGTTGGCTTTGGCATGGTTTTTGGATGACAGTGGTAGGGTTTGTTTCGTTTTGTAATTAACTCCTGATGGTTGGGTTGTTTTTAGGTTCGATCGTGATATATTGCATTAATACCACTCATGTAACGTCCCATGCTGGACCAAGGGTCACAAATGATGGTGGCTATTTGATGATGTCTAACCTCATTTCGCTTGATGTGTACCTAGTTGTTGCTCTTGGTGGGTAGGTTGTATTGATCGTTGCGTTGATCTTGATCACTCATATTAATGATAATGAGGATGGATGTGCTTAAAACACGTTACAATTATCACGATTAACTATAAATTTTAGTTATATAAAAATAAATTCAAATTTTGTAAAAATAATTGTTTAATTTTACTTGTAGTAATTATAAGTACCCAAAATATAAGTCAATAAATTATTTTAAAAAATATCTCTTACTTTTTGTTTAAATTTTATAGATAATAATAGATTGATACTATGAATATAAACTTGTAGTTATTGAGTATGTAGAAACATATTATGTACCAGTATGTAATATGAATGTGATTAATATAATTTGACTTGTGGAGAACAAATTAATGAGAAAGTTGCACAATTAAAGAAGGAGAAAGATAATTCGTAGGTTTGTATGGGTGAAATTCGTAGAGATGATTACGTTCAAGTGACGACTAGCAACTCATTTGGAATTCTAATTCCTAGTTTTAAACCAGGGAACAATATTATTTAGTAATTTTTTAACTACATCCAAATGTAGCTATGGATGGTTACATATATGTACGTACTGTTGGTCTACAAAAAATGTACTTTTGGTATATAAAAACTGTACAAATTTATATAAAAGGTACACATTGAATTCTGATGTTACTGAAATTGTACAAAATGTAGATACTAATTTCTTAAACTATACTGTAAGCTTACAAAACCTGTACTTTTAATATGTACAAATTGTATCATTATAAGTGTAGGAAAAGTTAACGACATACGGTAGTAGCATTATGTGATTGAATTCTTTAGTAACAAAATAGAGTAATTATTTCAATTACAGGAATTCTAATTCTATGACATCTTACCACACGGCCTGTAAGTTCGTTAAAATAAGACTAGCATAGATATGTTTACAAGTTTAAAATTTGTATTAGCTACATTAATGTGTTTGTGCATATCAACATTACTTATAATTCACCATTAAGATTTAAAATACTCGATGTAATAATAATCATACACCATAAAACGATGATCGATTCAGAAATTTATAAAATTTCTTGGCTACATCCTAATGTAGTTATAGATGGCTACATACATGTACTTTTGCTCCATAAAAACTGTAATGTTAGCATATAAAAATTGTAAAAATGTATACATAAAGATATTTATTGAAATTGTACTAGATATACATACTAATTTCGTAAATCGTACAGTAAGTTTATAAAACTTGTACTTTTTACTATATACAAATTGTGCCACTACAAATGTAGCCAAAAATATTTACATATGCTTGTACCTAGAAGGGATAATTTATAAAAGGGAAAATTACACCCCCCCACCCATGGGGTTTGTCATATTTTCATCATCCACCCACATGGTTTGCGAAATTACTTTCCCCACCCACCAACTCTTTAACCGTTTTTCATCTGTCAAATTCTATACAATTTTCGTTAAACTGTCCCACGTGTCAAGTTACATGGCAATTGACTAACGTTTGCTAATGTTGAGCTGGGTTTTGACTACCCCTTGGCATTTGACAGACCAGGGTTTCGATTACCCTTTGTCTCTTCTCCTCTCCTCTCCTCTCCTCTATCCCGCATTTTTCTCTTCCTCTTCGTCTGCTCTCGAGCTGGTGTCGCCTTCCTCTCAAGTTGGTGTCGCCTTCCTCTTTCTCTTCCCTTGGTATGATTTTGGAACTTGCCTCGAATTCCCATATGGATTTGTGAGTTAGGGTTTCCTTTCGTGTTGTATATTTGGTCGATTCTACTGCCCTGCCTTTGCGACTGTGTGATTGTACTGGTTTCGACTACTTGGTTTGATTTTAATAGTTGGGGGATTTGCCATCTCCCTCTGTGAGTGTGTGTCTCGATCTTAAGCCTTGCCCTGCCTTTGCGACTGTGTGATTCTACTGGTTTCGACTACTTGGTCTGAATTTGGAACTTGCCTTCTGGTATGTTATTTTGCGCAGGGACTGGTCTGAATTTTGATGACTGATGTTCTCTGGTCACTGCATGTGTGATTAGTCGAATGTTTGTGCACTTTTGGCTTAAATGATTTACAATTATAGTCTATTTATGTGTCTGTTTTCAGGCATGGAGGTACACATTGACGTGGAGTACAAGGGCCACCGGTATAGACATCACATGTTGTTTGATCCCGACAGATACTCAACAATTGATATGGTCGATGACTGTCTCAATGTTATCAAACACCAGAGCACTTTTAAGCAACCAAAGCATCCAATTTTCAAACACCGACACCCAAAGAGCCAGAAGATGATTGAATTAGGGTCTGGCAGACAATTGATAAACATGCTGAATCTGTTTGAAGGAATGGAAGTGATTGAGATATCTGTTGAGGATGGGTCGAAGGATACTGAACTTATGATCACGTACAATCGTTGGCTTTTGGACGCAGAGAAAAGGGATAAGGGTGCTCATACTAATAGTGAGGATGCACTTGAGATGGACCTCGATGAACTGATGGAAGTTGATCCAGACGTCATTTTTCCGACTTCACCACCTCAAACACAACCTTCACAAGACCCTCAACAACCACCACAACCATCACAACCCCAGATTTCAAAAGATGACCCACAGTCCCATCCAGTTAACCAACCACCACAAATACCCCCTCATGAACCACAACAAAATGTTAGCAACGGCAGTGGGAAAACTCACAAAAAGAAAAAAAGGCCAAGAGGGCTCAATATTGTCTCATCTACATGTCCCGGAAGTTACACAGACAATGCATTGGCCGTTGCAACATGTAATCAACCCCCACCAACAAATCAAATCATTCCATTACCTCCTACACCCCAAAATTAGTCTATTCGTTCTTCACATGCCCAAAATCCATTACCTCAATCTGACTCAATAGGCGTTGTTGTTGGGTCAGGCACACCTTCATTATTCAGCCCTACAGTAGCATCAAATCAAAACAGCACCATAAACAATGTTGTTCCCAGCGTTAATCCGCTAACTGCAATTGCGCACAAAACCTTAGTAACGAGGGATGGGGCAAATGATGATGATGATGATCAGTATGCGGACCATAGTCCTATATTTTCTGATGACTCATGGGACCATAATGATGACAATGAATGTTATATTAGTTCACCAGCTGAGAGTGACACAGATGGTGATGGTGGGGTTTATGTTGATCCGGATGATGATGTAGTGGACGTCGAGGCAATGGAAAAGATTAAGGAAAGTGGTTGCTTTTCTGGGGATGATGATGAGGGACTGAGTGGGGATGCACCATGGCTTAAAGATGGTAAACAATTTGAATACCAGCCTGATGGTACCATTAGGCTAGAGCCTAAGCAGATGTTTCTGAGTAAGAGTGCATTTAGAGAGGTGATGGAGGACTATGCTGTCCAGGAAGGAATTGATCTTCACAGGGTGGCTAACGACCCATGGAAGTACATGGTGTTGTGCAACAATCTAAGGACGTGTGAATGGCGTTTGCAAGCTTCCCTTTTACCCGACAACATTACATTCATGATAAAAACCATCAAGGGGGAGCACATGTGTACAAGGTTATCAGATAATCCAGCGGCTACATCCAAGTGGATAATGAGGAAAATTCTGCCAGAGCTAAGGGCTAATAGTTCGATGACACCCGCTTCAATCCAACACTTTATACAAACCAAGCACGGGGTAACGGTTAATTACATGAAGTGTTTTAGGGCAAAGAGGGATGCCATGAAACTGTTGCAAGGCAATCATATGCAAAAATTCATCAATACGTCAAGATTGCTCTTGAGCGAAACCCTGGATCCATCATAGATCTGAAATACCAGGAATACTCTAACGCCCCACCCACCTTTTTTAAGCTCTTTATCTGTTTCAACGCCTTGAAAGAGGGTTTCCTTAGAGGTTGCAGGCCTTTCCTTGGTGTGGACGGTTGTTGTTATAACCCATAGTTTTCGCTGCATTTTATTTCGTCACAAGTGGCCTTACACTATTGTATTTTGGATTTAGGACATGGGCGTCCTTCTGATTAAAGACAAGGCCGAAGAAGTCTTTTTTCCTTTCTTATTCTATTCCTGGAAAGGTTAATTCCTTAATTACTTTATTTCCTTTTCCTCTTAATTATTTTCCCTACCTTCTAATTACGTTCACACGATCTCAGTCACGCTCCTCTCCTCGCTCAGTTTGAAACCCTTAAACCGTTCCTCTCATCTCTGCTCTCTCTCTCTCCCTCAACTGTTACGCTCTGTTCAACCTTTCAAGTCTTGCCAATTGTGGTTCTTCCTCGAATTCCGCTGTGGATTGTACGCCATTGCGAAATCCGGTTCTGAGTAAGGTAATCCACGTTTTTCATTCTCCTTCAATTCTAGAATTGGAATGTTTCTTCTTGTCTGAATCACTCCTTTGCAACCTGATTAGGAATCCGATTGTGCTCCGTCCCCTTGTCGGTTCTTCCGCTGTTGGATTTCTCTGAGTATCGTGGATGACTTCAGGTATGGATTGTGGATTCTTCTACGTTGGCAGTTTCTGATTTGAGAGTTAGTTCTGATTTCGGTGTTCTTCGGTCTGTTCTTGATTGCGTTGCTTTAAAGTTTGGGAATTGTATTTCTGGTCTGCATTTGGGTATCTGCTTGGATTCGAGCTCTGCTGTTCAGATTGGATTCGTCTCTGCTGTGATTGAGGTAGGGGGCTAATGGATTCAGCTTGTGTGTTCAGCCTTGGGGAGTTTCAATTCTGGTATTGAATGTGTTCTGTCTCTGCTCTAGGTTTGCGAATTCGTCTGTTTAGGTGTTGTTTAATAATGTACAAACCCCCAAGGTTGTTTTCTGCAAACTTATAATGTTTTGACATTGTTTTGATGCCTCTGTCTGTGTGAAAATCGCCTCTGTTTTCTGGGTTTTCGGCGCGTCCGAACTTCCGTCCGACCTTGGAAGTTCGGACATGCCCTTCTGTGCTTTGAATTTCTGAACTTTTTACCGTGTCCGAACTTCCGTCCGAGCTTTGAAGTTCGGACGGGGTGCGAGGACGAGTCCGACTTACAAGTCTCGAGTGGTGTCCGAACTTGTAAGTCCGGACAGAAGTTCGGACACACTCGTCCCCTTCTTCTGTTTTTGCTTCGACCTGTGTCCGAACTTCGTTGTTCGGACACATGTTCGGACCCTACGCGTGTTTGATTTCCGAAGAACGTCCGAACATCCGTCCGAGCTTTGATGTTCGGACACCTCTGTCTCTGCCTCTGTTTTAAGGTTCGACCTGTGTCCGAACATTGATGTCCGGACACAAGTTCGGACGAGCTTCTGTTTTGACCATAACTTGCTCGTTTGAGCTCCGTTTTGACTTCCGTTTGCGGGGTTGGATTCCCCTTCTGATTTCCAAGCTGCATATGTGCTTTCTGGTGCTTTTGGTGCACATATGCTTAATTGTTTTAAGCTTCTGTTTTAGGACCTAGTTATCTCTGTGTCTGAACCTTTGGATGGCTGGTCTCGCTGTCTCGTAGTGCGCTATGTAGGATCCTTCTGTTCACGGGTGATGTTCCCCGTTCTGTTCACAGGTGTTTCATCTGTTCTGTTTACGAGCGAGGTTTCCTCGTTCTGTTCACGAGCTGGTTGCTCGTTCTGTCTGTATGCCGTGATCAACTAGTGTCCCGCTCTGTTTTCTGATTCTGTCTGCTTCTGACTCTATTTAGTCCTTTGCTGTTTGGACTTCTGCTTCTGGTTTCTGACATGTTTATGGACTCCCTTCGACTCCTTCTGATTTGTTAACATTCTCTAAATGTTTTGAGCATGCTGGTTGATGAAGTTAGTCATCTACTGGGCATAGTTGTTTGCTCATTCCCCTACTCTATCTAACATTGCAGATTGATCAGCGAGGGTCACTTTGCTCAGCTCTGGAGTTTAGTTTGTTTCGTTATTTGAATTCTTGAGACATTTGTATTTGACTTTGAGCCTTTGGGCCTCTTTTCGGTTAGCTTCCGCTTGTTATTCGTTTGGTGGGTTTTGTAATAACTTTTAGGATGTTACGACATCACTTTGATTATACTTTATTTAGGTATTCTGTTTTGGGCCTTTATTTGTTTATTTGCGTTTGAATATTAGAGCCTTGCGTTATTAGGTAACAATACGTGGCGTGTAATACCCCTAACTCCTAGGCCAGTGTTTGGGGGTGTTACAGTTGTCACCTGAAGGGGTCTTATGGAGGAGTATTGCTTAGTGCAGTTTCCCTTGATGGTAATAATGCCATATTCCCAGTCGCGTTTGCCATTGTTGCAAGTGAAACAACGGAAACGTGGACTTATTTTTTTAGCAATCTGAGGCTGATTGCTCCTGAGGATGTGAGGAAAACTTGGGTTATCATTTCGGATATACAGAAGGTAATCTACTAAGTATTGTTTCCTAACTTTGCATGTCACATTTGTGTTGTTGTACTGCTAAATGCTTCTGCTTCTGTGCTATAGGGTGTGGAGCCCGCCCTTGACGCTGTCCTACCAGAGATAACAAGAAGGATATGCTGCAGGCATTTGTATGCCAATTTCAAAAAATATCACCCAGGTACAGTTACATTATTGTTCCCTTATTGTTTCTACTCGCACTCGGTCCATATATTGCAACTCGGTTAGTAATTGTTTTGTATGTGTATGTACCTTTGTGTAGGCACTTTGCTAAGAAACCTTTTTCTGGGAAGCTGCTCAGTGTTACACCCAGTCTCATTTAAAGATGTGCTCAAAAGACTAGAAGAAACCTCCTTAGGTGCTTTCAGGTATCTGCGTGAGGTTGACTACAATTTGTGGGTTAGATATCACATGCCTAAGGAGGTAAAAGTGATTGAGACAACTTCCAACTTCGTTGAGTCATTCAATGCCAAGTTGTCTGGTATTAGGGGTAGCCCAATATTCTCTCTTTTGGAAAGCCTAAGATGAACCTTAATGAAAAAGATCAATGGAAGGAGAGAATCCATTGGGAAGATGAACGGGAAAATTACACCTTATGCCAAGAAGGTGTAGTACAAGAACACTAAGGCCGGCTGTAGGTGTGGGCACACAGCTAGTAGCGAGCATGAGTTTGAAGTGACTGAGCTTGACAGACACTACATTGTCAATTTCAGAGACAGGCATTGTGACTGCATGGCATGGGATCAGTCAGATATCCCATGTAAACATGCTTGTGCTATTCTAAATTGGAAGAGAATAGACAAGGAGCAATTTGTTCATCCATTCTTTTCAATGTCAACATATGATGCCGCTTATGAAAAAGCAATCTCCCCAATCCCTGACCCTTCTATCTGGCCTGATGCTATTGGGTTGAAAATTCTTTCTCCACCCTTACTGAAGAAGCTACCTGGCAGACCTAAGAAAAATAGGAGGCGAGAAGAGTGAGGCACGGCCTAACCCTAAGAGGTCTTTGCATGTAACTTGTGCTAAGTGCAAAAAGAGGGGCCATAACTCGAGGACTTGTACATCACAGACAGTACGTGGTTTGGGACAGGGTCAAGGGTTAGTTCCTACTATAGAAGTTGGGGATGGGAGCGGTTCTAATCAGGTGGATACACAGCTGAATGAAGCGGTGAAAAAGCCTACAAAAAGGAAAACGGTGACTGGTCGAGCGAGATCATCTAAAAGAAATTAGAAACTTTGACAAGGTAACGGATTTTCTTGAATGTTATTTGTAACCACCATCTTCCACTGAAGTTGCACTGAAAATTTAATTTCTTTTGCAGGTGCAGTTCACTTGTCACATGCTTTGGAGCTGCTTCTACAAATTTCAACTGCTGATGGGGTGCAAACACATGCTTTGGAGCTGCTTTTTTTTTGTTTTTGGGGACATGATGTACGCCTTGCTTTCACTCATGGAGTGTGTGTTATGAGTAATGACTAGCTTGTTTTTGGGAACATGTTATAAACCTTGTAATCAGGTCTGGTGAAAGTTTCATCTTTTGGATTGTGTTATGAGTAATGACTAGCTTGTTTTTGGGAACATGTTATAAACCTTGTAATCAGGTCTGGTGGAAGTTTCATCTTTTGGATTGTGTTATGAGTAATGATTGCTGTAAGCATGTGCATTTGCACACTACTGTTGTTTGTTTCATCTTTTATGAGTAATGACTGCTGTAAGCATGTGCATTTGCACACTGCTATTGTTTGTTTCATCTGTTATGAGTAATGACTGCTGTAAGCATGTGCATTTGCACACTGCTGTTGTTTGTTTCATCTGTTATGAGTAATGACTGCTGTAAGCATGTGCATTTGTACACTGCTGTAAGCATGTGCATTTACTGATGAGTAGCTGAATGATGAAGTCTTGTTTATGTGCATATTTATCAGGGTGGGGATTTGGGAGGGATTGGTATGGTGGTGGTGGTGGTGGTGGAGGTCGCATTTGATTTGGCCTGGTGGGGATTGCTGAGTGTGTTTATGTTGGGGAAGGGTGGGTCTGTACAAGTGAATTCCTCCTTAATAGGAGCAAAAGAAAAGTTCTTCACTTTTTTCATGTCATTTCTTTGGATACAGGTCGAGAAGAGGTGGACATTTCATAACATTTGTGATGGCTCAGTCGTGAGTCTTAGTTGCTGCTATTAATAGTATATGTGGGAGCTACTCATTGTGTATAGCATGGACTCCTGATGACTTTGTCATCCAATTTTTTTCTTCCTTCTAACATAGCAATTAAAGTGTCATCCTGAATGATGAAGCTACTCATTTTGGTTTCCCTTGGTTCAGTCTGCAGTGTGCAATTAAAGTGTTGTAATGTAAACATAGCATGAATTTCCATTAAAACAAAAGTGCTGGAATATTGTATTTTGTTAAATACATCTTGATGTTACATGAAAGTAGTACTACCAATACAATTACACTTCCACAAAAGTAACTGTCAATACTAAACTAATTTAAAATACAAAAGTACAACAACAGCGATTAGTACATAAGACACAGTTACAAGCTTGCTAAATTCAGTCTTCAAATCAGCCATGTCTCTCTGAAGAATAGTCTTAACCTCCATCAGCTCATCCCTGAGTTGTCGTTGTTGCTGAGTGATTACGTTGTAATTAAGGTCATTAGAACTGACCTCTCCACTGTATATTTCTGGCCTCAGCAGATGGCCATTGTCATCCTCCTCATACCACCACTTAAACAATCCAGTGCGACAATCACAACGATAAAACAGTTTGTTGGGATTGTCAGATGTCTCAGACACAAATAACAGAGCATTTCTCTTACAACTACACTTCACATTAACAAATGTGAATCGACTGTCGCTTTTTCTGTTTGTTGAAGATGACATAGTATAGCGTCTTGCCTACTTTGTGTGTATAAGATCATCGACCAGAAAGAAATTAGAAGCACTTCAATTGACAGAGTTGCAACAAGCAGAGATAACCATTACAAAATACAGTAATATACAACAGAAGTTGAGCTCAGATTAGGATATAAGCCCCATCATCATTGCCACACACAGTAACACCATCAGATCAGATAGCACAGTGGAGCAACATCAGTTGTTTCTCATATGGTCAGGAGCAACAATGGCAATCTACCAATGTCGCGTCGACAGTCCCAAATGAGAAAAAACTGGTACTGCTTCAACACTTGCATCGATCAAAATAGGGATGGGAAAACTGAGAAATGAGGAGCTTCAACACTAATGCGACTCAGTTTCAGACATTTAGTGACCAAATTGAGCTCAGATTAGGATATAGGCCCCATCATCATTGCCACACACAGTAATACCAGCAGATGAGATAGCAAAGTGGAGCAACATCATTTGTTTCTCGTATGGTCAGGAGCAACAATGGCCAACTACCAGTGTCGCTTCAACTGTCCCAAATAAGGAAAAATGGTACTGCTGCAACACTAATGCAAGCCATCGACCAAACTGAAACTGGAAAAACTGAGAACGAGGGGCACTTCTCTGCGATTCATTGAAAATTCAGACTAGTTTCACACATGCAGTGACCAGAGAACATCAGTCATCAAAATTCAGACCAGTCCCTGTGCAAAATAACATACCAGAAGGCAAGTTCCAAATTCAGACCAAGTAGTCGAAACCAGTAGAATCACACAGTCGCAAAGGCAGGGCAGGGCTTAAGATCGAGACACACACTCACAGAGGGAGATGGCAAATCCCCCAACTATTAAAATCAGACCAAGTAGTCGAATCCAGTACAATCACACAGTCGCAAAGCCAGGGCAGTAGAATCGACCAAATATACAACACGAAAGGAAACCCTAACTCGCAAATCCAGATGGGAATTCGGGGCAAGTTCCAAAATCATACCAAGGGAAGAGAAAGAGGAAGGCGACACCAACTCGAGAGCAGACGAAGAGGAAGAGAAAAACATGGGATAGAGGAGAGGAGAGGAGAGGAGAGGAGACGAAGGGTAATCGAAACCCTGGTCTGTCAAATGCCAAGGGGTAGTCAAAACCCAGCTCAACATTAGCAAACGTTAGTCAATTGCCATGTCACTTGACACGTGGGACAGTTTAACGGAAATTGTATAGAATTTGACGGATGAAAAACGGCTAAAGAGTTGATGGGTGGGGAAAATAATTTCGCAAACCATGTGGGTGGACGATGAAAATATGGCAAACCTCATGGGTGGGGGTGTAATTTTCCCTTTATAAAATTTCTGATTCACCATATAAGAATTTAAAAAATCATACAATAATTATAACACATCACAAAACAATTATGATCCATAATCAGTTTCAAAATAAATACATTAGAAAAATATATGAACCACCATATTATAATTAATAAATCATGTCAAACATTTTCAAGACCGTCTTATTTAAAAAAACAGTTTGAATTTAGATAAATAACAATGTAAACAACTTATATTCACAAGTTATAACTGTTTGAAGTTTACATATCTGTTCCATTGTCTTCATGATTGGTATTTATGTAATTTATGTTCTATATGTGCACTTCAAATATGATCCACTTTAGTTTGTGGCTTACCTCAAAAAAAATTATGGGGATAACCTACTCCACAAATACGTTGAACGGTTTCGTAACTGCCTGTACACCGAGAATGTCAATCACACGACTTTACTTATATAGACAACCAACATACACTTTTATTTCATACCCTTGTCTCTGAAACAAAATGTACTTGGCATCTTAAAAAAATTACTACGAGTCTAGAGCTGAAACAACCATCCTGTCAAAAGAAAAAGGCCACGACGATATATTCTGGTCCACAGCAAGCAGGACGAACCAATTTGCGTTTCTTGAGAGGGAAAACAACACATGTACGACCCAGATTAATTTGCTTACTCTTACTCGAGCAGAGCTTTCAGGAGTCATATATACTCTTTCATATATGGAAATTTACTGTAAAATGAATGAATTATATTGCCTTCACCCTGGTATACACTTTGCTTGTTTCCAACTCTCTCCATAAACTACAAGGTCCGCATCATCAAACAGGAAATAACATATACCCTCACTCCATATGGTCGACGAACAGAACTGGGTTTGTATCTGAAATTTAACTTTCCTTTTCCTCCCTTCAAAACCCAACGGTGCCTCCAATGCAAAACATATTCACATGACAACCTGAAGAAGAGAATAATGGTGGTTGCCTTCGTTTTGGTTTGATAATTATTCAGGAATCAGAACGATTGGTAGTTAGTGATGAGAGAAAGCCTCCAGCAGCTTGCATCGGCAAGATTTCACCAAATGAACTTGATATGGATCCCAGTTTAAATGTGCTCTCCCCAAACCTACTACCAACCTGGTTCAGCGAAACATCAATAAATTGGGAGTGTCAGTGGGGACAACAAACACTAGTAAAGCAATCCTGGAAAATCTATAACACCATGCCTGTATCATCCAATAATAATAAGAATTAACTCCGATGATCATATTTTTTTGTCCATAACTAACTTTATGTCCTTTACTGTGGAACCCAAATTCAGCAAATCTAACATTAATCAAAATGATGCAAGTAATCCATACTTCTTTTATTGAAAAGGAAAAAGAAAAACAGAGGATAGTCGAGATATCATTCAGAATTCAGTTGAGATATCATTCAGAATTCAGTTTTAACACAAATGTCCAGCAAATCCCAAGGGGCCTGTCTCATTTTTTCCCAAAACGTAATTTTATGCTTATAACCGTTGGAGACCCATACCTGCATGAAGGATTTGAGGAATGGTGTTGCAGCCCCAAAACCTGAGCCGTCATCAATATCCAGCTTCTGGGACCGATCTCCATTCATTAAAGATTTTAATGAATTTCTCAAAGCAATATCATCTGACGAGGTTCTTAGAGGAGTTTTAGCAGCAACTCTTGAGGATTGCACTGGGCCGCTATTATAAGTAACAATTTTTCAAGTTATACATGAGACAATAAAGTTAAAAAAAAAAAAACACCACATACAACTAGAAAAATTACCTAATAGGAAGGTATTTGAAACGTGGAACTGTGGAACACCTCATCAAATTAGATTCTGAATTTGATGGAAGTTTCTGCAGAGTGTCTGTGTACATTCTGTTGAGTTGCACGAAGAAGCCAAAGAGAACAGCATGCCTCATGTACGATTGCTTCACATTCTCCCAAAGGTATGGCTCATATCTAGAACATTTTCATGCACGTACTAAAAATAAGTAACTAGGAACGCTCAATCAGAAAAGTAAATATTTCAAACAACTGAAACACTATATGAAAATCAGCTCACGTTTGCCAATCAATTGGATCCAGCTTCTGCCAGAACTGACTAAGCACCTGATTCAGACGCTCCCTTGAGGCTGTTGTAGAGATGCTCTGCTCTTGTTTTCTTCTAAAAGTATATTTAGTTGATGAGCCCTTGGATATCCCCTCGTTAAGGATGGAATCACCACCAGACAGAATATCTGCAGCGAATCTCAAGTCCAACAGCATTTGCAGAATTCCTTTTTCAGAAACCCTGTCACCATCGCTAGTGAAGAATTCCTGATAGCAACCCATCACCTGTAAAAACATATTCAACATATTCAAGTTCATGGGCAAATACATAATCAGAGGAAACGAAGAGTACTAAAATGGTAAAATCAGGTTATAAAACAAAAGAAATTGCTAAAGTGAAACATGTTCAGTTCTGCAGAAAAGCAAAAGGGCTAGGATTCAGCTCATGATCATATAATGATGTAAAATATACCAATATAAAGTCCAAAATATATGAAAGTGAAGAACAAGCCTCCGTAGCTATGTTGCAAATTTAAAATAGCATCGACCATGGTGAAAAAGAAAGCATCCAAATATAATAAAAATTGGTCCATTAACCAGAAAATCAACAGATCATAAAAGAGGGGAGGAGATCCCACACTTAGCATAGATACCAAATAGCTTTAAGATATTCAAAGTTCAAGGACAAGAAAAAAAAATTGAAATGACAAATCTTCAGAAGGACAGTAAGAGGGTATATTGTCATTAAGAATTCAATTTCATTATTTGGTTCAAACTGAAGTTGCAGAGGTACTGCGAAGTAACAAATGCAAGATGGGCCAAAAAAGATATATATTCTGTAGTAACAATGGAGGTGGGTGAAATAAAAAAAACACACCAATACAATACTACCTCCGTCCCATTTTCACAGTCTTGTTTGCTTTTTGGCACGTTTTCCACTTCAATATTAAACATATAGGATAAAAATAATTTTACAAAAACTAAGTTCAATATATAGTTTTTCACGTAAGGATTCCATTGCAAAACTTAGATTTGTAAAAATAAATTATCTTACATGTTAAACATTAGAGTCAAACAATATGCCCAAATAGTAAATAGGACGGTCAAATAGAGAGAGGGAATATATAGTTGCAGTTCATTAGAGTTCACAGGGAAGTAAATGATATTATTGACAATAATTTGCTTACTGATTCTAGAAGTCTTAATGCAAACTGTTGCAAAACAGTCCTGTCAAGCACATGGCCTCCAACTCGGTGAACTTCTCCACATGCCCTGAACAAAAATGAAGTAATATACATAGATGGCGTGTTTGGGAGAGAGATTTTCAACTCAGAGCTACTCTCCCCATCCTGCTTCACAGTAATTTCCTCCCAACCCTGCATAAATTATACTATTTAGTTTTGATGCAACAATCTCATGCAGCAATTAGGCTCCAAATGGAATGCAAATTCACTCAAACAATACATAGATGATAACACATGATTATGGATGAATAACTAGCATATTGTATAAGAGTTTATCCTGCAGCAACATAGACCAAATTAAGAGAATCTATTCCACAAAACAAATAACCTTGAGAAAACCCGAATGTAGCAGCAGGTAAAATGTTAATTTAACTACTTACATGACATACTTACTTTTAAAGAAGAGGAAGTAGAAGTGGATAATCCATCATCGCTCTTAATGTCATGAGTAAGTATAGCTGATAGTTCTTCAACTAGCCATGAAATCCACAAGCCATGGGCTGTAATGCTCAGATCCCTCATAGCTTTGATAACTTCTTCAAGCTTTGAGCTTGAGTAGTCATCAGATCCGAATAAAGCAGAAGCAGCCCGAGATGTCTGCCTTCTAGAACCATCAGTGTTCTGCTTCCCAATGACATCAGATAAAGGAGATTCAGTGGATAATCTAGAGCTCTTCAACAGTGGTAGCTTCTCTAAACCTGCAACCATGGAGTCATTTGCCCATGACTTGGGAGAACCAAGGATAACTGGAATATGCTTCGAATGGTTCTGGAAGGCAAAAAGCAACCGGCCAATGAAAAGGGATTTCTCAACTATAGAGGCTGGTCTCCCGGAATTCACTCCCTTGTTTATATTATCCAAGGCAGAGCGCAACTGCACCAGCTCATTCTTCAGATCCTTCAATATGGTTGATAAACTTTTATGGCATCGATTCTGTAGATAAGGTGCTAGATCCTTAAGCCTTAAAGATGACTTAGGAGATTCTAAGAAACGGAGCAAGTCCTCAAGAATGCTGCGGCATCGACTATCTACAGCTTCTCTAATCCGACTAGCCTCTGGTCCAAGATAAGCATTGAGGCAACTATCAAAATCATTGTCTTCAAACTGAACTCTGGCACCCATCAGGGAAGATTTCTTCACATTTGGATCAGCAAACCACACAGAGCCAGTGGAGGTTGACCTATTCATGTATGCCTGGAAGTCGATCAGATCGTGAGAGCTTTCTCCAATGGCAGTGACAGATCCTGTCACATTAACTATGCTGTTCAATTCAGTAAACCCAGAGTCAATGATTACTGTTATCCTTTGGACAAATGCATCTTCAAAAATTTCATCCCACAGATCAATATTCTCTTCCAAGACAAGTTCTCTTGTTCTGTTCCAAGGCAACTCAATGTTAGACCCAAAGACACTCTTTAGCCACTCCAAACTCCCATCTAGAACATCCTTGCTATCCATTGTTTCCCTTATCATGTTCTCAGCAGAAGCAAGTTCTCCTCCATTAGCGATTGCATTGAGAAGACACTTATCATTAATTTTGTTAATGATTTCTATCCTACATCCCTTCAACCATCCGGAACAAGTCTTTGCAATATATTCACGATCCAAATTTACCATAGCTGACTCTAACTTATTCCTGAATTCGGTCCACAACCTTACTTCTTCATCTGGATTGGGTATTCCACCAAACAACTGAGAAGCAGGTGGTGATTCCAAAATCATCTTAAAGAACAAAGGCTTATCATTCAATACATGCAAGAACAACTCCCCAACATGTGCAACGGTGACCAGAATTATCTTGGTTATTTCACATAGTACAGAAACAACTCCAGAACCATCAGAATCAGTGCCTTCGACACTGCCACCAGGACCACAATTGTTAAGTTTCTGCATTATCCATGACTTTCTGGAGTCCAAAAACAAGCTAAAAGCCAGCTTAGCATCAAAATCATCAACGACTGCAACACCAGCCAAGGCATCTGCAAAAGCCCCAACTGTCAGGCAACCAACAGTATTCTTGTCCACTGACATTAGCCTCTCGCGGCTTCTCTGTGAAATTTGAGCCCTAAAACTCTCTACAATCTGCCACTGATGGTTTAAAAGGGGGAATTGTTTCGACAGGATCTTGCCATCACCCTCACTATCCATACTGTTAATAGAATTCAAGCTTTGGTGAACCAACCTCGCTCTAACATATCTGGCAGCAGCCTCCAGGAACATAGACTCGTCCAAGCATCCCCAGATATTCTCCGGCGTATCCACCAAGTACTTCACACGACAGGCAATGCCATATATTTTTGCTCTATTAGGGTTGGGTTTGGGAAAGCCTAGAGAAAGATTAGGACTCTCGGAAGATAGGGACAAGATGGAATCCGAAATACTGGAGACATTGGAATAGATCGACTCACAGGACGATTTCATAGACAGGATTGAATCTGCAGAGTCGATCAGATCACGGTATCGGTTGCCTATCAACTGCCTTAGCTCTTCCTTCTTGTCATCGATCTGCTTTCTAGTGTTGGATTCCACATTCCTGATCTCAGATATTGGTTTTGAACGGAACAGCGACTCAGCGTCTCTGTAGCCGACGCCAGACAGTGCCGCGGATTGATCTGCCGACGAAACCCTCATTATGAGAAGTCCGCTGTTTATGTGTCCTGTCTCCCCGTCTTATGCACACTCCTGAAGGAGTAACCCGCTACCCGCTACAGGAGGGCAACTACAGAGCAATGAAGGCAGCACCAAGATTGGGCTAGCACAGAACTTATCCTGCAAATTTTTCGACCACGAATCGACTCACATGTCAAAAATTGGAACAGATAAAGCAGCAAATAATGCATGTGGTGAAGTGATCGAATAATCGTCCTACTGTTTAGATCTGACGAAAAACAGTTTGACTGACCTGAAAGTAGGAGACGTGAGAGAAGGGAATTGGAAGGTAATCGAGATACGGCTTCCTAGCTCGATCTCGGGAAACTTCAAAGCTCATTACCTGCCGATGATCCACACACTAGCAACTCGATATCCCACTTCTTTGCTTCTTAGAAAGACCGAGAAGGCAGAGAGACTGACGGGGAACGAGATCTACGGGTGAGGAAAATTTTGGTGCCTAGCACTAGCTAATACTTACTTACCATGTGAATGTTAAGGTTTTAGAAACTTTGTCCATATAATTATATGTTTTAACTGATTAACATGATGTTTTTTTAAGTTTTAGGCCCGTTCTTTTGACGTTTTTGAAACTGCATGCTGGTAGCAGATACGAGTTGATATTGAACTATAAAAGTGGATGGTCGTGTAAACATGAGAAGTGGTTAATCTTTTCATAAGGGAATTATAAGTGTGATGGTTGTTTGCTATGCCTTCCACGAGTAATGGTAACAAAAAATTGTGAGATTTGTATTCTTGTATGACACAACATATACTCTACATATCACTCTCAATACTACCTGGATTCAACGGAGTCAGCACAACATTTATTAGTCAGTGCTAATATATCCCTTTGATTTTAGTAGTTAATGGTATTGTTTCGCAAAACAAAATATGACAGAAACAACATCTTTCATTCCATACCACAAAGTTAAGCAACACAAACACTGATGTTCCCTAACATAGCTCAGAGGCAAAAGTCATGCTTTCAAAAGCTACATTGTAGTGACACAATACGATAGTAAAAAAAAAACAATTTGTAGTCCTAGACATTACACCCATAGTACACAAAACAACAGGTTTTTTTCAAATTCTAAAGTAACAGATGCAGCCATATACTTAAGATACAACCCTACCGACATCTACCGCTAACACCCCTCAGCTGCTGCATATCATTGGTTATTTGGTTTCACAGGGCAGTCATACTCTGATCAATACCAGCCCCGGCGTTGTTCTCATCAACTTCACCAAGCTCAGCATCAATGTTTGCTTCTTCGGGCATGACCTCTGGTGCATTATCAACGCCTGCAGCAGATGGATCACCAAATTGACTGAGCCAACAGAAGTTGTGAAGTGTAATTCATGTGTTGATTGTTATGCCCTAGTTTTTTTGTCTTTTGTGTCAAGTTTGCAAAGGGAATGTTATTTTGTTTTACTCTTATATTAAGTAAGATTATGTCATTGAGGGCTGATTTTATTAGCTAAGAGAAGAGGGACAATGTGGTAATTTGTCTAGTCAAATATTAATTAGGAATAAGGAAAGGAGTTTCCTAATTTGCGTTCATTTCCTTTTCTGTATTCTCTTTTCTCATTCTACTTTCGCTCTCCCTTTTCTCTCTCTTCTTCCTTTGTTCATCTGCTCCGTTGAAATAACCTGAACTTAAATATAGCGATTAAAATAATGCTAATATGTACTTAAGGGCCTAACGACGCCTAAGTAATATTGGTGAGGAAAAATAAATCCAAAAGAAATAAAGAAACGCTTAAAAAGCAGAAAACGCTAAATAAGCATTAAATAACCATAGGAGGTACGAGACCTCGGTTAGCGTATTATATGGATTCCAAAGGCTTAATAAGGCCAAAATAATATATGGGAACAACTCCCGAAGAAAACGGATCCAAATAATGTATTAAAACGCTAATAGAGCTTTAGCGCACGTTTTTCAAGAAAACCCGAAAACGTGACTTAGATTGGTCAAACGAACCCGTAAAAATTATAAATCATTAGATAACAATAATTAAGCATTAATGGAAGCTTAATAACCAATAAAATTAAAGAAACGAGAAAATTCCAAAAAACGGGCCCGGTTAGTGAATAGTACCGAAACCGGGTAAATTAACGAGCATTTTCTGTAAAAGACGAAAAACGCTCCAACTGGTATTAATGTATGGGGCCGGTTTTATTAAGTGATTCAGCCCCTCACACACACAATAAGTAAGTAGAGAAAGAAAGAAAAAGGAAGGAGAGAAAGAAAAGTACATAAAGCAAAAAGCACTCATTTTTTTCTCTCACCTCTCATTTCATTCATCTCTCTCCTTCCCTCCTCTCTTCCCCACCGATTTCTCTCTCTTTCTCCCCATGGGGCTGGCGATTTTGAAGCTCCACCAACATCCATGGCTACCTCACTTCTCCTCCACGCTCTAGCCTCATATGACCTCCAAATGCAAAAATAATTGCATATTCGTACTCCCCTCATCATTCTCTACACTTCCCTCTTTTTAGAATTTCAAAATGAGGAAGTTCATCTCCATGGGTTTTCCCCATTCAAAGAGAAAATAGCATCAATGGGTAGCTTGGAGTCTCCTCTCTCCATTAAGGTAAAAATCTTCATGAAAAACTCAAGTTTCCTTCATCCTCCTTTGTAACCGATTTTTACCCCTTTTGTAATGCTATATTTTTCTCTTTATTTTGAGCATAATTCCAACCTTGCAATGGTGGTGGAATCACCTTCTTGAACCAAGGGCTAAAACCCCTCCTAAAACACTCCAAAGGTAAACTCTAGAAATTGTGTTTTAAGCACTTCAATGAATTAATATAAATCTAAGGGTTAGTATTTTAATTACACTTGTTTTTGTGTGCTTTGGGTGATGGGAATGGAGTTTGGCAACTCCATTCCCTATATGGCTGATTTGTGCAAGAAAGAGAGAAGGAGGAGAATTGGAAAAGAAAGGAAATTAAGAGCTTAAGGTAAGAGCTCTTCTTAATGCTAAATTTTGATGCATTAGAGTAATGGGAATGGGTAAACTAATTAAAGAACCCAAATTATTGTATTGGTATTGTAGTTATGGAAGCTTGAGTATTTGTAAGCAAGTATTTGAATTGTAGGCCTTAGAGCCAAATGGATTGTGTATGTGTATTAGTATGGTTGTTGAGGAAGTATTGATGGATTGATATTGCTTTGAGTTCTGGTAGGACCCTTGAATGGGTGTGGCTATATTAGGAATGAATTTGGTGAAAAAGTATGTATGTGGAGAAGTTAGAATTGTAGGTAAACTATGGCAAAATTTTAGTAGGAAATTGTGCATTTATGGATGACTTGGTGAATGGGAGAACCAAGGTGTGTATTGGATTGAGTAGAGGTGCTTAGTAACCATGAGGTAGTAGTTGTAGTATGAGAATATAAGAGTGTAAAATCTGTAGCAAGGAGTGTTAAAATGCATTGGAGAAGTTAGGAAAAATTAGTATGCAAGATTTAGTAAAATGAGTGTTGGACTTGGGTATAGATAGTGTGGTTGCTTGGAAATGGCATTAGGAGAGGAAATTATGTGTGGAGGAAGTAGGAACCAAAATCTGTAGCAAAACACAACTAGGAAAAAAATAATGTAAGTGCTGGAATGGAAATGTAGAAAATATGTGTGTGAATGGGTATGGAAAGAAGTAATGAGTTAGTAATGGATTTATACATGTTTAGGAGACCAAATAGGTGCTTAAATATGTGGGATTAAGTGTAGGATCATTGGGGGATTGATTGGGCAAAGAAGGAAGTGTAACAGAGAAAGAAAAACATAAATCTGTAACAGGTAGCAGCTGGTCCAGGACCTAGTCCCCATATGAAGTCCCGGACCAGTGTAATAAAACCGCCGAGAGTATTGCTGTCACCTTGGTTCGGGACTTAGTCCCATGCTCATGTCCCGGACCACCCTAAAATTTCTGCCGAGAATGCACCCTAAGTATGGGTCCGGGACTTGGTCCCCATACAAGGTCCCAAACCATACCTTATTTTGTGTCCGAGAGTGTAGGCAACATTTGATCCGGGACTTAAGAGAGGGGTAATGTCCCAGACCATAAAATAAATCCACCCGAGACTTAAGACCAGTGTTGGTCCGGGACTCAGGACCCGGACAAGGTCCCGGACCAACACCAAAAATGAATTTTAAGCTTATTGAATGAGTTCTAAGGAGATGTAATGAATGGTAATGATAGTATAAGATAATTAGTACTTGATTAATGATGTTTAAAGGCCCTAAGAAGTGTAAACAAATATGAGAAGTAGTCAAGAGAAATTGTAAGTTTAAGGACATTAAGTTAAACCGAAACAACGGGATAACGGGGTAAGTACGGGAGTAGTAATTATGTATGTATCGTAATGCTTAGTATTAATGGAACCATTTGGCATGTAGCCGGAGGTTCGAGAATAAGACTTGAGGAACGAGAGTGAACCAAAGGAACAAGGGAACACCCGGTGAAGTAAATCCCGGTGAAAGGTATGATTTCTTCATGCTCTGTATCCTAACCTGGTTACCCTGATTTGTGTGCTTATTTGATCACCTAAATAAGATAAATGCATGAATCGGACTTTAATGCACTTACTCGTGCTTGTTTATATTTGTTCTTGCTATTTTGTCTTGAACACTTAGTTTGTATAATTCATGAAATGAATGGATGAAGATGGAGTGTGTATGTACCTAGTAGTGTACTTGTGTAATGTAATGTAGCTGGTATGGATGTGGATGTAAGTAATGTATTATTGTGTGGCTTGGATGTGTGACTTCTACTAATTCCTAACTACCTAACTCCTAACGTAAGTATTGAGTAAATTGGAATGAGTAGAAGTCCGATATAGTTTCGGCCACGCGTGAGGATAAGGAGACACAAGAGGTTGGATCCGATTCCTGGCTCTTAAACTTTTCCACGGCCCAAACCCCTTAAATGGGTAGCATCCTGGATTAGTGAGCCAAGTAAAACCCGGTGGTGGGACGGTGTAGTCCCTGCCCGGAGGTCCCGACGACTTGACTTGAGTAAGTAGTAAGTAAAGTATTGTATGAGTAATGGTCTTGGCTGGTGTAAGTCATTGACCCCGAGTAAAAGAGTAATCTCCACCTGATTAACCCGAGTGGACAAATGAAGCTAACAAGTATTGTGTATGTGTATTATGTATGCGTATCTCGGTAAAGGTAAGTATGAATCGGTTGACTTGTATTGTCTTCCTTGTATGTAACGGAATGTATGTATGTATGTATGCCTTGTGGAGTATTTTAGTAGAATGAATGAAAGCATGTATGTATGTATTTGTAAAATGAACTGCATGTATTCGACCAAGTGGTCGGCATACCCTCGCTAGTACGCGGGGTATGCGGAAGTCATATGCAGCGTAAGCTGAGCCCCTAGAGGCAATGTTTTTATTGTACAGGTACCGAAGCGGCTAAGGTCATAGTAAGAGACCGGTGGATATGCCTAGTCCATTAGGAATGAAATGTAGATAGTGGTGAATAGAATTGGGCTTGTAGCCTTGATGTAGAGGTGTACCAAGGGGTACACCGTTATGTAATGGCAAGTATGTAGTTGTGAGGAATGGGTAGATGCTAGACTCTAAATGAGTATGTGTAAACTTGAAGAATTATTGTATTGGATTTGGATCTTAGTAAACTCGGAGTATTGTATCATGTTGTATTGTATGGTAATGTATTGGAGTATTGTATTGAATGGAGCATTGTAGTACTTGGTTAGTAATTGGAGTATGTATGGTAACTGTGTAGTACTCGGATATTCCGGTCCATCAGACTGATGTTGTATGTAGTAGTAGGCTTTGTTAGTCACGTGGGTGACTAACGGCATTGTACCACCCACCGTTGTGTAAGTATGTATCCGCTGCGTGAGTATAGAAGTATAAGGAGTTTGGACGGTAATGACGGTATTAGCGGTAGGGGTGTTACAAAAAGTGGTATCAGAGCGAAGTATCGCTCTGATGACTGGAAATACCGAGTTAGGAATTAGAAGCTTAGGGCTAAGGGCTGAGTGATAGCATTAGATATGTGCTAGTTAGGAACTCCCGGTGTGTACCGGATACCTACAATATCAGTCCCGCCCACCGCAAACCCCATTGTATAACTTGGGAAAGGACACCAGAGAGAAGGAAAGTCCTCCCATACTCGGGAAAACCCGATCTGGCAGTTGTGAAATCACCATACGGTAAACAAGAACCAACATATAGTAGAATCCAAGAATTGGAAGTCCCGAAGATGGTTCTCGGTTGAATAACAATGCCCGCACTTAATAGCGGTAGAATGAGCACTCCAGCCATAAAGAGGCTACAACTTACAACAGCATGGGGCGACATGCTTAGCAGTCGCGAACCTGACTAGTCAACCAGCAGCAGGAAAAGAAGCACTAAGTGTGCAACAGAGTGGTAAAAGGAACAGAAACAAAACCCAAGACATAAGTCTACGGGACAGTAATAGCTTAAATAATACCACCAACGGTATGCTAGCTGACTAAGGACATGGACGGGAGTGGTTGACTCCAGAACTACAACGCCACAAAGGTTACAATACCTGGCCAACATAGCTCAGATAGCTACAAGAACATTCACGAGATATAATTCGACAGGACTACAGGAGTAGTGCCTAAACAAGTTCAGGCTCAATAACCACGGTAAACATGTGGGAGTGAGCAACAAGGAAAAACACAAACCAAATAAATAGGAATCTCCAAGGATTGGAGAAGTACCCCGATCAGTGACAACCATGTCGAGATCACTGAGAAGCTCTTAAGAAGATTGAATAACCCACGTAAATGATCAGTGGATCAATGGAGAAGCCGATAAGGCTACCGAATATATAAGGAAACAATACCATGACCGGTATAGGTTTACCCAAAAACCACCAGTACCACGCACTTGCCAGGGCAAGTGCAGTAAGAACAGGAATATGTAAAGGAACTCTAACACACCGCAGGTACATAGTAATGTACCGTGACAGCAATGAAACAACTACAGGACCACACATCCTAAAAACTGGAAGAATGGGACTTGGAAAGGCCTGACGGTCTGACCATTGTACAAAGGACATACCAGACAGCAAGAAGCTGGACTTGGTCAAGACCTCAGACATGGCCACGCCATGAGAGACTTCTTTTAACGCCAAACTATAGTTTTAAAACCCAAATTTTTCTTTCAAAACCACAACCTTTCTTTTAAACCTTGGATTTTAAAACCAAACCAACATAATTACGGGGAGTATCATAGGATGATACAAGAGGAGTTGACAATAGAATACTTCACCTAGGCGTGTGACGAGCACTACGAGTGTACCCAAATATGGGATGTGGGACGACCGCACTCCGAAGGAGCTTGCGGGCCTGACAGATAGTCGGGTAAGTGGTAACGTATCAACAAGGTACCCCACATATGTATACATGTAGTGTGCAAAACACGGGAAGTAGTCAACTCCATTCTACGGACCATGAGTAAGTTCAAACCAGAACAGCTGGACGCCACAGACAATCAAGGAGAAGGAACTCAACCAAAGTAATAAGTATAAAGGAACTCAGAGAATCCATCTGAAGATAAGGAATGAGGACTAGGAAGTGTAAAGAGCACAGACTAGTAAGCATAGACATTGGATATGTCTCAAAGACATCAAGCAAATACACGACAGCTGGGAAGTATACCCAGCCTGAACATAGTAAGGCAAATGCCTAATGTGAACACCACAATGTTCAACAAACGGGACGAGGATCCCAAGAACAATTACAAACTACCAAGTAGCATAATCCGTCATTGAAGAGGATGTTAAACCTAGTCTAAACACTAGGAGAAAGTATAAACAGTCCACCCAAGGACGGGAGACGTTATAACCCTAAAAGGGATAGTTCAAATACAATACCACAAGGCGGTAAAGCGGACACAACATATCATAAATATTAGCCGGATGTAACAGTGTAACCTTACAACACCCAGGAGCAATCCTTGAAGGGTGTCTGAGTTAACAACAATCGAACAAAGCGTCAGGATAAGAGCACGGCAACTAGAACGAACACTCGGTTAGGACACTGAAGGGATTTCACTTAACATGAAATACCCTCAACCACTAGAAGGCACTGATTAGCACCAAGTTGCCTAAAGGGGACTCCTATTAACAGAAGCGTGATGACGCGACTTGCCATGGAGCCCAGTAAATACCTCCAACCCTATGATGGTATACAAGGAGTGGAAACATGTATAAGCAGCTTGCAAAGAGCATCGCTTGCAGTGATAAGGCTCAAAAGCCATAAACCAACTACTTGGTACAAGTTTAAATGGTTGCAGAACCACATTGAAAAATAACAAGAACTGCAAAGTATACTGCTTCATACGACAAATAGATCGACAAATGAACCACCCAATTTGAGCTCAACATTATGAGTGGCTTTGAGTAATGGCTACCTTAGTGACACTGTCACTAGAGCATCAGTCTATATACAGTTAACGAAGCTTTTAATTTCCCTTCATGCCTTCTGTAGAAATGGTAACATAGAGGCATAGGAATCGTGACAATGCCAACATTGGCCTAGTCCACACTTGGACACTACGGAAACTCGAGGAAAGGTACCTCTCGTTAACCGAAGACCACCAATGTGGTGAAGTTGTGAACCCTTAGAAAAGGCTTCCATCTACCATAACAACAAAGCTCGCGCATGTAGTTACCGCCAAAAGGCAATCGAATAAGAAAATGAGATTTTCAAACCACTACGCCTAGAAAAGGCTTGAGAACAACTATGAAAACCAAGATGGATCGGTTTAGAAGCAAACCCAGAATGGGTATAATGTGGACTGGAAAAGCACATCGCTTAAAGAGCATAGAGACTTAAAGGAGTAAGTATACTCCATATGCACCCAAGCACGTGGTGAATCATTGTATAAATACTAACATAGTAGATCTTGTCATGAGACTTATGAGTGGGAACAAACCTCTCAACAAGAACTTTCATTTATCAGTGATAGAATACTCCTCAATTGGAGAACGGGACCAGAAAACCCTTGAAGTTTCTTGGGATGTCCCGGTGATGTACATACAAAAGTAAAACTGTACAGCTAGAGCCTATAACCGATGCTCAGCACTGGGAAGACAGTAGTTGTCAAAAACAACCAATGTGAATGCACATTGAACACCACATATGACCAACGCTCAAGAGAGCTTGTAACCCGATAAATAACTTCATCCACTGTTAACCAAGATACTTGGTAAGTTATATCATAAATGATGAAATAATGTGAGGTAAGCTAACCTACACATAGAACCTAAATGGAAGAAGAACATCTTCACATTAAAATGACAACACTGCGGTATGCTACGACAACCGTCATGTAAGCAAAACTAGGAAACTCCTAGTGTATTTACACCATAAGGAAATGGTGCCAACGACAATGGAAATGAGTAAAGATAAACTACCACAGTAATGGAGACCATAGAAATGATGTGTCTAATGTGTAAGAATAGGGTGCGCAATGAGCGACCGCTATGAGGAAGTAGTTAGACAATGACACGGAGTATAAGTATGAGATGACAAGTAGAAATATTCATTTCTATCACATAAGCGACTTACTGCCAAGCGTTTATGCCTCTGCACTCTATATGACTGAGTGTTTTGGTATTGCACTTGTGCAGCTAATGATCTAATGGGATAGCTAGGAATATGGAAAATGTAAACCGTAGTAAACCTTTCTTTTCACCAACGAACATGGCATAAGCCAGCTAAGCAAGCCTAGAAACAAACCGTTCGGCCTAAGACCAAAGAAGCACGAAGAGTGTGAAACACACCGACAATCACATGATGTGAATTCCAGCGGAATAAAAGTAGAAGGGAACTTAAGGAAGTCACTAGAACCGACGCATAGAAATGCAAGGTCATACAAGTAAAGAACACTTGTACTGAACTAGAAGAACTGGTATAATTCAGAAGCTATTGACAACAGAGGAAGCACTACAACTAAGTAGTGACTTAACCTCGCCCGACAATAAGTCGGAGGAACTTAGCGAATAATCGTGGGAGTACAAATAGTATATATAATAGATTTCCAGAGAGCTGGTTATAAATCTAAACCCATCGAGTTCAAGCACGGTAAAAGAATATCACACTTGTTTAGTAAACCTTATTCCCGCAATAGAGGGATCAAAAGGTGATGTGTAGCACATCTAGAATAACCCGAGGAGCGAATTAAGCACTAAGGTTATCAGGGTCGTGCAGCAGGAGCTAGTGGGCCCTAGCTAAGAAGTTAATACACCTAGTAAGTATGAGAGAATGGATATCAATGCCTTAAAGCCTAATAGGCTAGAACTGAATTAATTATGAGTTAAATAAACTCATATAGGAATTCTTGGTGCAAGGACTAAACCATTAGTATGGTTAGGACCCTTTGACCAAAATGCATTGAGTAATAGATCGTAGGGAAGCTAAAATGCTTCAGAGTGCCCGAATTAAATAACCAATGTTCAATAATAACATATGGTAGATTACGTGGGCGTAATCCCTTTTAAGGGGGGTAGAGCGAAAACCGCCTAATGTAAGTTTCATGAACAAAACACATAAACTACAATGTGCATAGCACAAATGAGAATTGATTCGATGATTGGTACTTATGTTAAATAAACATACGTATTCATTCATATTGTAATTGTGGTAATTAGGCACGAGAGATGCAAATACCATAACATGAGTCGGTATAAAACCGATGTAGAACCTAGAGAAATTGAGTTCCCTAGGTGATTGTTGTGAGGAATTGAGAATGAGTAGTGGACGGATCTCCACAAGTATTGTAACCCTTGAAGAAGTAGTACAAAATTATTGTGAGTAGTAGATGAATGAAGCCCATGAGTAGTGTATTCGTAGGTAAGTTATTGGAAACAAATTGAGGATGATTGGATTTCGTAGGTATTGTATTCCTTAGTTAGATTAATTGAGATGATGGAGAGTAATAGATGAAAGTAACGAAGGCCGATGAAATGAGCACTTAGGTATTGAATCTCGAAGTAAAGTATTTGGAAGTAGAGCGAGGATGATTGATGGACTGAATTCCATCCTTTGGAGTTGTATGAATTTGTAATTATGACTAGGAAGAGTAAAAAGATATAAAATGGAACTAACTGATCAGATCAAGGGAAACCGAACACAAATTGGGGTGAAAAGATAGTTCAACACTGATGCTGATCACATCAGGGTCGAATGATTCTTGAAGCTCCCCTCAAGTGGTCACAAGAATCACGCATAGGGTAGATGTAATGAATATAAATTGGAATTTGGAGTTGTGTGTTTTAGAAAAATTTCTACTTAGTAGTAGTGGAAGAATTTCCCTTAGACTAGAGAATGAGGATTTGTTAGAAGCTTATACCGGAAGAAGATAGTGGTATATCATATTGTATTATTCCAAGGGTAGCGGGACATAGAGGAGTCCTGTGTCTAGAAAACCTGAGTGCCTGCGGGATTGTAATGTGTATTGCATTGCTTTGGGGATAGCTTTGCACTGTATGTATGTATAAACCTTGTAATGTGGAACCAGATGGTTAGATGTAATGCGGATTGGAGTAATAAGGGTACATTTGTATGGTATAGAATGTAGAAACCTTGAGTAACGGATTTGGGAATGTGTAAGGAGGAAGAATGTATGACTTTTGGTATTAAACGTGTATGAATGAGTAAGTATAGTAATTCTATAACCTTGAACAACTTTGAGGACAAAGTTTCTTAAGGGGGGTAGATTGAAATACCCCGAACTTAAAGATAGCGATTAAAATAATGCTAATATGTACTTAAGGGCCTAACGACGCCTAAGTAATATTGGTGAGGAAAAATAAATCCAAAAGAAATAAAGAAACGCTTAAAAAGCGGAAAACGCTAAATAAGCGTTAAATAACCATAGGAGGTATGAGACCTCGGTTAGCGTACTATATGGATTCATAAGGCTTAATAAGGCCAAAATAATATATGGGAACAACTCCCGAAGAAAACGGATCCAAATAATGTATTAAAACGCTAATAGAGCTTTAGCGCATGTTTTTCGAGAAAACCCGAAAACATGACTTAGAGTGGTCAAACAAACCCGTAAAAATTATAAGTCATTAAATAACAATAATTAAGCATTAATGGAATCTTAATAACCAATAAAATTAAAGAAACGAGAAAATTCCGAAAAACGGGCCCGGTTAGTGAATAGTACCGAAACCGGGTAAATTAACGAGCGTTTTCTGTAAAAGACGAAAAATGCTCCAACTGGTATTAATGTATGGGGAAGGTTTTATTAAGTGATTCAGCCCCTCACACACACAATAAGTAAGTAGAGAAAGAAAAAGGAAGAAGAGAAAGAAAAGTACATAAAGCAAAAAGCACTTACCTTTTTCTCTCACCTCTCATTTCACTCATCTCTCTCCTTCCCTCCTCTCTTCCCCACCGATTTCTCTCTCTTTCTCCCCATGGGTCTGGCGATTTTGAAGCTCCACCAACATCCATGGCTACCTCACTTCTCCTCCATGCTCTAGCCTCATGTGACCTCCAAATGCAAAAATAATTGCATATTCTTACTCCCCTCATCATTCTCTACACTTCCCTCTTTTTAGAATTTCAAAATGAGGAAGTTCATCTCCATGGGTTTTCCCCATTCAAAGAGAAAATAGCATCAATGGGTAGCCTGAAGTCTCCTCTCTCCATTAAGGTAAAAATCTTCATGAATAACTCAAGTTTTCTTCATCCTCCTTTGTAACCGATTTTTACCCCTTTTGTAATGCTATATTTTTCTATTTATTTTGAGCATAATTCCAACCTTGCAATGGTGGTGGAATCTCCTTCTTGAACTGTGAGCCTCGATTTTAAACCCTATCCTATGTTGATTAAAGTTGACTAGGATCTAGTCGGGTTTTAGGTCCACTTATAACCTAAGGTTAATAACTATGTCATATAACAATAATTATTAAATCCTACGCTAGCTCACTGGAACCTATTGCGAGTCGCCACCTAATTTTTACCTAGAGTAAATTAGGAAAGGTAGAGTTCGGGTTCGGGGGCTTGATATTCGACTTAGTTAGGGTTCAATTACTTTCATTACCCCTAGAAGTCGTTTTTCCTCTACTTAGTTTAATTACGGCTTATTACGAGTCGTTTTAAGCTAAGTGCGCGAGCTTCTGTTTTTTTTTGTTTTTTAGCATTTTTTGACTGAAAATAAAAGTGAAAGTTGAAATTACCTAAACTAGGGTTTCGGAGGCAGAATTAGGTCAAATTTTGTTTCCGTCCGTAGCCACGGACCTAATGTCCGTAACCACGGACCCTAGTTAATCTATGTGAAAATAAAAGTCGAATTAAACAGAAAACAAAAAATTTGAAAAGTCCGGGGCCACGGACAGGATGTCCGTAGGCCCGGACATAGTTTAACAAAACCTAATTTTTTAAAATTTTAAAATCCCGCCGCCGTCCGTGGGTGTCCGTGGCCACGGACAACCCGTCCGTGGTCCCGGACCATAGGTCCGGGATCCCGGACCACCCACGGACGGGGGTTTTATGGTGGTTCCCGAAGGTGTTTTCGGCTCAAAATTTATGCGCGTGTAGCCTGAAAGGTGTACAATTTGTTAGTAATTGAAAGATTGCAGTTTGAAGTCGAATTATGTACGAAACTTGGCGAACAAGTAACAAGGCAGAAACAAAAGTAATTAGCAATACAGAAGCGTAAAAAGGTTAGTTTGAACCCAAAATTTGACAGAGAGTTAATAAGGTCGTGGAGAGTTAGAAAAGTAGAATTGCAACCTGTTTTACCTTCGAATTTAGGAGGATTCTTCACGTCGGGATTCTTCGGAGGCCTCGTTGATGGCGGATCCAGAAGAACTTCGAACCAGCTTCTGACTCCTTGTTGTTCTTGATGTTCTTCACGTTTGGTGCTGTTTTGGTGGGGGTTTGATGATGGATGATGTTGTGGGAGTTGAAAAATGTGTTTTGGTGTTGATTTTGGTGAGATTTCGGTGTTTGATCGTGGCTCTGGGGTTCAAAACGTGGAGAGAGAGAGACGGCTGCCTTCTTTGAGAGTCTAGGGTTCTTGAGCTTCTCCTTTGATCATGGGATAAGGTTCCTTATATAGACCTCTTTAAAGATAGAAAAATCCGGTAAAAACCGAGATTTACCGACGTTTTAGCTCAAGGGCTTCCAAAAGGAATTTGATTATGAAATTTCACACATGGGTAAAGGATGATATTTCTTTTTCTAAAGTGGAATCGAATTTTTTGGATATTGGAATATTTTTAAATTCAATTTCTCGTCAGATTCAATCAGAAATTGCTAGAAAATTATTGGAAATTCGAAAAATCAAAATTCCAACGCCATTATGCTTAAAATGTCATCCTCTATCTTGGGTAAAAATTTCAAAGCATTTTGAATTGATTTGACCCTTATTTGGAGGAGAGAGAAAGCCTGTAGGGGGCTTAGGAGCCTTGAAAAATTACGAAAATGGCCCTGGAGATGACTAAGCTGTCCCTAGCACTCTGAAATGTGCCGATCGATCGGGAACCCTCACTACTAGCCATTAGAAGAGACTCTCCTCCGGGGGGTTGAAATTTTGGGTATAACAGATTGCCCCCCGTCAACTAGACTTTGTAATGGAAATGAAAAGGCTAGTTGATGCTTGAGTGATACCCCAAAATTTTGGATCTTAAAGACCCCTCGTGCAATTGAAAACCAACAAGTTGTGTCGAGCTGTTCTAAGGCGCTGACTACCTATGAGTAAAGTGGAAGGATGTCGAGCGATTCTAAAGCGTCGGCCACCTAAAGGTAAAAAAAAAATAATGTCAGACTATTCTAAGGCGCCGACTACCTATAACGAATGAGATGATGTCAAGCTATTCTAAGGCGTTGACCACCTATAACGAATGAGATGATGTCAAGCTATTCTAAGGCGTTGACTACCTAAAATGAAATGAAGTATGCCGAACATTCTAAGGGGTCGGGAACCTGTAATGCAAATGTAGATGTCATGCAGAAAAGATGATATGATGATGATATGCTAACGATGCTGATGATGATGTTGATGCTGATGATGCTCGGATGCTTCTGGGGACCGAAACCCGTTCCAATGCTCCTGGTTGGTATACTATGGGGACTTATTGCCTCTGCCCACAACTGGGGTGCTGGGATAACTTCTAGATTACCAAGGGGACTTATTGCCACTGCCCACTAGTTGCTTCTCCCAAGAAGTTGACATAAAGATGGGGACTTATTGCCTCTGCCCCGCCAACTTAGATCACGCTCTATCTCGCACTGAAGATGATACTAGGTCTCGTACTGGTCTCGCACTGGATGATGATGCTCGGTCTCGCACTGATGAAACTGATGGGTCTCGCACTGAAGATGATACTAGGTCTCGTACTGGATGATGACGCTCGGTCTCGCACTGATGAAACTGATGGGTCTCGCACTGAAGATGATACTAGGTCTCGTACTGGATGATGACGCTCGGTCTCGCACTGATGAAACTGATGGGTCTCGCACTGAAGATGATACTAGGTCTCGTACTGGATGATGACGCTCGGTCTCGCACTGAAGAAGATGATGGGTCTCGTGCTGATGAAGATGATAGGTCTCGTGCAAATTATGAGAACTGATTACTGGAGTGCCAAACATGGCAATGATGATAAGATGTATGCAATCAAGATATATGAAAGATACTCGTTCAAAACAGGAAACTGTTGGAAAAGGTGCCGAACTTGGCAATGCTTGAGAAAAACCCTGCTGAAAAGGAAAGTGAAATGATCATTTCCTGACTAAAAATTTCAAATCTGCAATTTGCTTCTTGAAAAATGAACATGCCATTGGTGGAAGTATGTGGTGTTTGTTGTGGTGCTGAAGGCTTTTGCCGGTGTTCAGGATTTGTGACAGACCTGGGATTGGGTTGTGATTTTGGATGGAGGTCAGGGTTATGACGGGCCTGATGTCTTTGTGGAGGTAAGGCCAATGACGGGTTTGAGAGTGTGTGTGTGGTGGTAAGGGCTTATGTGTGCCTGTGGTGGGATGGTGGTGCTCGAGCTTTGGGTTTCAATTGGTGCTGACATGGCAATTGTTGGAACCAACAATTGCCCCCAGTATTTTTTCCTTAGGTCAATCTGAGCTAGAGTTCATGGCAATCGATCGGGACAATTGATTGCCCTAGTATTTTCTTTGATTAACATGCGAACAAGTTTCACCCTCACAGGGTCGAGGCTTATGCTTTGATGTGGTGCTCCCTAACCTACACTCGATGTGGTCGGTGTTTGCACTCATTTCTCGCTCATGGTCATAACTTCTAACCATTGAATTCGATATTTGATGGATTTACGCATTTGATCTGTTACTTTCATGTGATTGGACACACACTATCAAGTCGGAAGTCTTTAAGCTTATAACGTGGCCATAGGGTGATGAAAGACGACGGGATCATGGAGGATATTTGAAGTATGTGGAGCTTAAATGGGTGACCAAAGCTGCAACTTGCGTCTTCTCTCAGATTCATCTTCCTTGTCTTGAAGTCGTCTAACGTAACTGCTTCATGTTGACGTTGTTTTTGAGCTTCTGGACCTGGACTTTTGGAGTTGTCCTTTACACCATTTCTCTTTTTTTGGCATTTGGACTTCTTCGAGGCACTGGGTTCGCCTTTTTGTTTATCCTTTCTTGACTTTGCCTTTGGGGTTCTGTGTTTCCCAGTTTTGGGCTTCGAGAGCTGTTTTGACGTGAGCTCTTTTGATCCTGTGTCACTTTGGGACCATTACGGATCACTTCGTGCTTGATAGCGGCATGCTTCGGACGATGATAGTTATCCGAGAGTCGGGCTCCTTGCTTCCTTTGGTCACCGGGTCGGGCATTCATCATTGGCTGGGTTATTTGTGGTGTTCATATTATCGAAAAGGGATATATGAAAGGCTCAGCGGGGGTGCCTAGGGTTAATGTCAGGGTTTACAAGCTTTTGGCTATGTGTGCTTACCTAGGTGCTTCGTCATTCCTGATAATTGTGTATCCGTTCTTTGTTACTTTTCACAGGTCTAAGAGTAAATTACAAATTATCTCCTTCGGTCAGAGTTATGCCGTTTTTCCTCACCTTTGAATGTGGTCTCGCCGGAGTCGTGTAAAAATGACACGCTCGTTCACTCATGGTTTTCCCGCTCAAGACACTCTCGCGAATTTCATCAGAGACTAGTTCACACGTTTAAACAAAAGATTCGAGACAATGATTCTAAACTAGATTGCCCCCAGTATTGATTTGGGGTCGTGACAACAGTTTGATAGATGTGGGCCTTGAACCTCATTGTGGGTTGTTTGGATATTATGGGGTGAGTTGTGGTATTTGGTTAGGCATGTTCAATTTTTTAGAAACAAGAGACAAGCCGTTCCATTGCATATCAGAAAATGATTGCTTCGTGATCCTTTTCCTTAAAAAACTATTTTTTTTCCTTATTTTTTTCGATGAATGAAAAATGGTTTGTACAGGAGTTGTGAAAATGGAATATGATTTTATTTATCATAAAGAAACGTAAAGATTACAATCAGAGGTGACTGAAAACTAACTAATAAGTACTAGGAAAATTTGAAGATGCAAGAAAACGATCTGCACACTTAGAAAAATTGGACTCCTTGCTCGAGGAGGTCTTGAATCTTGTGCTTCAATGCTCGGCAATTGTCAGCATAATGGCCAGGCAACTGATGGTAGTGGCAGAATTGATTAAGATGCCCCCAAATGAGTGGTTCCTGGCCGAGGGGCCAGGGCTGTAGCAGGTTTCTCTTCTGAAGCTCTTCAAACGGCCTGACTTGGCTCGGCCAATGTTGGTGAACTCCCTTTGCGATGAGTCTCGGCGTGGTAAGGGTATTGTCCTAAGGTTTTGATGCGGAGATCTAGGTCGTTGAACCATATTCACTTCTGGGAAACTGCTTTGAGCGCAAGCTACTGTCTGAAGATAAGCCTTTTCTGGTCCTGGCTTAGATAATTTGGAGCCACTGCCGGAGTTTCTTGAGCACTCGAGCTCCAAACCTTCCTTATGAATCCTTTCCTCTAGAATACCGACTTGTCCCATCAACATGTCCAAACTCGGAAAGTACATAAATTTTAGCTCATGGTTGTGTTGTTTTCGCATGTTCTCAATTATCATGCGGATTTGCTCCTGCTCGTCCATTCTGGTAGGCATGGCTGCAGCCTTTCTCCTCCAACGCTTGATGAAGTCAGACATGGACTCACCGTCTTTCTGTCGAGTTCCTGCCAGATCGATTCTGGTGACCTCGAGGTTCTTAGCATACTCGAAATGATTTAGGAAAGCCTCGCAAACCTCCTCGTAGGTTTTGGTATTCATCTTCTGAGTGAGATACCAACGCTGAGGAGTCTCGTCTAGATAGCGTGCGAAAACTTTGGCTTTTTGCATATCGTTGAGCCCCAAGATGGACATTTCTCGGTCGAACATAGCCAAGTGAATCTGTGGATCCGAGGAACCCTTGTACAAAGCGAGTGCAGGCAGCTTCAGCTTTAGGGGAAGAGCAACTTCGGGATACGACGCCGTGGAGAAATAATCGAAGCCAGCTGGTTTGTTGGTTTTCTCTATGCGCTCAATCCTTTTCAAAACCCTTTTGACCTCTGCAGCTAGCTGGTTGTCAGGAACATCCTTCCCCATACGTGTTTGAGGATCTTGGGCCCTAACAGAGTCAATCTCGATGTAATTACGATTAAGATTTTCATCCACAAGCTTTTCCAGAGTGTGCTGGTTTGTCTCCTGGAGATTAGCCTTACTCCTCAGTTCCTCGACAATGGACTCCAAGACCTTGTACCCTTGCAGCACAGCGGCCAACTGGGCCTCGGTGTTGATCGGATTTCCTCCTTCTGCCATATCTGGATTCGGGCTTGCCTGTTTCCAAGAAGTCCATTATTAGCTAACAAGAGGAAGTGGGTTGAAAGACACTAAGGTGATAATGACACTTCACAAGGTAGATCGAAACAGGCTTAGGCTGAAAGCAAGTGGGCCAAGATACCCAGAAAATGAGGTGCTTGGGCTGAAGTATCTCTCAGGCTATGAACTGGAATTTGGACTGAAATGTAAACAGATGGCTTTGATTGGGCCTGAGAGGTGACACCTAGATCTAGGGTTTGGGGCTAGGGCCCGGATAAGAAGTCTACCTAGTCTAGAATGAGCCCTTGGGCCGGAATGTGTTTGGGCCTGGAGTAAAGCACATGGGCTGGAATGGTCCCTAAATCACAAATGGGCCCAACTTTCTTTGGGCCAGAGAAGATGGTTGCTAAGCAGAAAAAGATTTTGTTTTCGGGACTTGTGAGTTATTTCGAGTTCAGATGGATTTCCTTTTTATGGGCCTAGAACTAATTGGATAATTCAAAATGGGCCAGAAGAGAAATCACCTAAGTCTAAGCTTTTGGGCCGAAGCCCGAACGACTCACATGTTAAACCAAACAGGGCCTCTGGGCCGCAAACAAATAGAGCTGCCAATTCGTTTTGGGCTAGGTTGATGTAGGAGAAGTTCCTATCAATCTCTAGGCTGGGTAGTGGGCCGATCATACAAGCAAACAAGGCCCACACAAATTCAACATGTCCTCACTAGACGTTTAAGTCAAACCGGGTATGGATCGATCCGGAGAGGTGCTTGGGGCGCGGGCCCAGGTCACCACAAAGGAATAGGGCTTGTACGCTATTCTCTTTGGGCTTCCCCACTCTTTTCACATCACCTGAAGGTGTGCGTCTACGGTCGGGTCTTTGACTGACCAAACAAAGGGCTAGGTAAGGGCACTGCCAGGAAGACGCTTGGGGCTAAAGCCCAGGTATTAAGGGGGTGTGGTTAGACGACACCCTCCTCTTTTCCCCCGCTTATTCACATCACCTAAAAGGTGTGAGTCCCTGACAGGGGACCCTCAAATGGGTCCCGGGGTGAAATTGGTTTGTGTGGACCCTCGCTCTCATATGATGCCAAGGTGCAGAAAATTAAAGTGCGCACGAAGGTAAACAAACAGAGTAATAAAGCCATAAATAAACATTTTCGAGTTAAGCCCTCTTTCTTAAAATTAAACAAGTTAAAATTAAGAAGTTTGTCCCCAGCAGAGTCGCCAGTCTGTGAGCCTCGATTTTAAACCCTATCCTATGTTGATTAAAGTTGATTAGGATCTAGTCGGGTTTTAGGTCCACTTATAACCTAAGGTTAATAACTATGTCATATAACAATAATTATTAAATCCTACGCTAGCTCACTGGAACCTATTGCGAGTCGCCACCTAATTTTTACCTAGAGTAAATTAGGAAAGGTAGAGTTCGGGTTCGGGGGCTTGATATTCGACTTAGTTAGGGTTCAATTACTTTCATTACCCCTAGAAGTCGTTTTTCCTCTACTTAGTTTAATTACGGCTTATTACGAGTCGTTTTAAGCTAAGTGCGCGAGCTTCTGTTTTTTTTGTTTTTTAGCATTTTTTGACTGAAAATAAAAGTGAAAGTTGAAATTACCTAAACTAGGGTTTCGGAGGCAGAATTAGGTCAAATTTTGTTTCCGTCCGTAGCCACGGACCTAATGTCCGTAACCACGGACCCTAGTTAATCTATGTGAAAATAAAAGTCGAATTAAACAGAAAACAAAAAATTTGAAAAGTCCGGGGCCACGGACAGGATGTCCGTAGGCCCGGACATAGTTTAACAAAACCTAAATTTTTAAAATTTTAAAATCCCGCCGCCGTCCGTGGGTGTCCGTGGCCACGGACAACCCGTCCGTGGTCCCGGACCATAGGTCCGGGATCCCGGACCACCCACGGACGGGGGTTTTATGGTGGTTCCCGAAGGTGTTTTCGGCTCAAAATTTATGCACGTGTAGCCTGAAAGGTGTACAATTCGTTAGTAATTGAAAGATTGCAGTTTGAAGTCGAATTATGTACGAAACTTGGCGAACAAGTAACAAGGCAGAAACAAAAGTAATTAGCAATACAGAAGCGTAAAAAGGTTAGTTTGAACCCAAAATTTGACAGAGAGTTAATAAGGTCGTGGAGAGTTAGAAAAGTAGAATTGCAACCTGTTTTACCTTCGAATTTAGGAGGATTCTTCACGTCGGGATTCTTCGGAGGCCTCGTTGATGGCGGATCCAGAAGAACTTCGAACCCAGCTTCTGACTCCTTGTTGTTCTTGATGTTCTTCACGTTTTGGTGCTGTTTTGGTGGGGGTTTGATGATGGATGATGTTGTGGGAGTTGAAAAATGTGTTTTGGTGTTGATTTTGGTGAGATTTCGGTGTTTGATCGTGGCTCTGGGGTTCAAAACGTGGAGAGAGAGAGACGGCTGCCTTCTTTGAGAGTCTAGGGTTCTTGAGCTTCTTTGATCATGGGATAAGGTTCCTTATATAGACCTCTTTAAAGATAGAAAAATCCGGTAAAAACCGAGATTTACCGACGTTTTAGCTCAAGGGCTTCCAAAAGGAATTTGATTATGAAATTTCACACATGGGTAAAGGATGATATTTCTGATTTTTCTAAAGTGGAATCGAATTTTTTGGATATTGGAATATTTTTAAATTCAATTTCTCGTCAGATTCAATCAGAAATTGCTAGAAAATTATTGGAAATTCGAAAAATCAAAATTCCAACGCCATTATGCTTAAAATGTCATCCTCATCTTGGGTAAAAATTTCAAAGCATTTTGAATTGATTTGACCCTTATTTGGAGGAGAGAGAAAGCCTGTAGGGGGCTTAGGAGCCTTGAAAAATTACGAAAATGGCCCTGGAGATGACTAAGCTGTCCCTAGCACTCTGAAATGTGCCGATCGATCTGGGAACCCTCACTACTAGCCTATTAGAAGAGACTCTCCTCCGGGGGGTTGAAATTTTGGGTATAACATGAACCAAGGGATAAACCCCTCCTAAAACACTCCAAAGGTAAACCCTAGAAATCGTGTTTTAAGCACTTCAATGAATTAATATAAATCTAAGGGTTAGTATTTTAATTACACTTGTTTTTGTGTGCTTTGGGTGATGGGAATGGAGTTTGGCAACTCCATTCCCCATATGGCCGATTTGTGCAAGAAAGAGAGAAGGAGGAGAATTGGAAAAGAAAGACGGAAATTAAGAGCTTAAGGTAAGAGCTCTTCTTAATGCTAAATTTTGATGCATTAGAGTAATGGGAATGGGTAAACTAATTAAAGAACCCAAATTATTGTATTGGTATTGTAGTTATGGAAGCTTGAGTATTTGTAAGCAAGTATTTGATTTGTAGGCCTTAGAGCCAAATGGATTGTGTATGTGTATTAGTATTGTTGTTGAGGAAGTATTGATGGATTGATATTGCTTTGAGTGCTGGTAGGACCCTTGAATGGGTGTGGCTAGATTAGGAATGAATTTGGTGAAAAAGTATGTATGTGGAGAAGTTAGAATTGTAGGTAAACTATGGCAAAATTTTAGTAGGAAATTGTGCATTTATGGATGACTTGGTGAATGGGAGAACCAAGGTGTGTATTGGATTGAGTAGAGTTGTTTAGTAACCATGAGGTAGTAGTTGTAGTATGAGAATATAAGAGTGTAAAATCTGTAGCAAGGAGTGTTAAAAGGCATTGGAGAAGTTAGGAAAAATTAGTGTGCAAGATATAGTAAAATGAGTGTTGGACTTGGGTATAGATAGTGTGGTTGCTAGGAAATGGCATTAGGAGAGGAAATTATGTATGGAGGAAGTAGGAACCAAAATCTGTAGCAAAACACAACTAGGAAAAAAATAATGTAAGTGCTAGAATGGAAATGTAGAAAATATGTGTGTGAATGGGTGTGGAAAGAAGTAATGAGTTAGTAATGGATTTAGACATGTTTAGGAGACCAATTAGGTGCTTAAATATGTGGGATTAAGTGTAGGATCATTGGGGGATTGATTGGGCAAAGAAGGAAGTGTAACAGAGAAAGAAAAACATAAATCTGTAACAGGTAGCAGCTGGTCCAGACCTAGTCCCCATATGAAGTCCCGGACTAGTGTAATAAAACCGCCGAGAGTATTACTGCCACCTTGGTCCGGGACTTAGTCCCATGCTCATGTCCCGGACCACCCTAAAATTTCTGCCGAGAATGCACCCTAAGTATGGGTCCGGGACTTGGTCCCCATACAAGGTCCCGGACCATACCTTATTTGGTGTCCGAGAGTGTAGGCAACGTTTGATCTGGGACTTAAGAGAGGGGTAATGTCCCGGACCATACCTTATCTGTTCACTTAGGTAACTATAGTTAGATTTCCTAACTCGGTATATCCCTAAGCTCGGTATTCTAGCCATCAGAGCGATACTTCGCTCTGATACCACTTTTTGTAACACCCCTACTACGCACAAAACATTACTTGAAATCGCAGCAGAAATTTAAACAACTAAACAGTAACTAAACGATTGGTGCTACAACGCCGTCAACCACCCACGTGGTTAACAAGGCTGAATAAATACAAGTGTATCGGTCTGATGATCAGACTCCCGAGCATAGAACTAAATACCATATATACATAAACATAATACCGAGTATTTACTTACATCCTTCACTGTAAACCATCACTGTAAACTGTTCACAACCAAATACATAACGCCACGGGAGCACAGGCGCATCCCGGGCCCAACATCCAAAAGTAATCAAAAGTATAACAACAACCTAGGATCTAAAACCACTCCGCTTCTTCGATCCTCATCCTGCAGTAAAAGAAATATGGAGCCCCCGAGGGGGTCAGCAACCCTTGGCTGGTATGGTTAACGCGCAGCCCATCGGCTACCGGGATACGCGCAACAAATTATCATGGTGACATGGCATTCATTTAAAACATACAATATATACATATATCACAACATGAGTATTGTACACAACTTCACACATAACATACAAGAACAAATCCTTTTAGAAAGAGAACCAACACAGTTAATCCCCATAGAGAGCCTAGAGAATGTTGCCATGCTCATGCCAAGCTCGTTACATAATTCGTTACCGTCCCGTTAGATTGAACGGATAACTTAACACAAGGTGCCTCGGATATAGTGATCCAAGCACACCGAAACAACACATAGTATGCCCCTGTGGCCCGACGTGAGTCAGTAAAATAGCCTTGGTTAAGCTAAAGGGAAGGTTGGAAACCAAATTGGAAAACAACCATAACATACAAGAGAATCGAACCGGTTATGACATCGACTCCCATACTCACACGCGTGGCCGGAACAGACCGGACTCCTCACTTCCCCCGTTAGCACTTGTTAGTGGTTCATCATTGAACTCAATTAACAATTCACAATAATAGGTCAAGTCTTGTTAGACACACACAAGGGAAGAGAGAGTCATACTTAACAACATAATAATATTTAACAACTGTAAACTCTTTACATGGTTTAATCTTACAAGGTCATTAACACACAGAAAAACAAACAACACACAAGCCGGTGTAAACCGGTAGGCAACAGACTGCAAGAAAACCATACCTTGGTCCTTGCTTCGACTGGTTTCCACCGTAGGTCACTCCTATACATGATTCAAGAATGTCGGTTAATTAGCTTACTTAATTTCAAATTTACTAAGTGTTTAACATGATTATTTGACATGTTTTAAATGTCTAACTTACCCTAGGTTACCTTCATTATACCCTCCTAGGGTTTATTACTTAAGCCATTCTTGTTTGTTTTTTTTTTACGAGTTTAGGTCCGACCGAACTTGCCGACCGAACTTGCCCAAGTTCGGTCCATTCCAGAACACATCACCGTTTGAAAATTCTACCCGACCGGACTTGTAAGTTCGGTTGCTTGTTCGGTCCATTCCCGAGAGTTTCTTCCCTTTGAAAATTCAAGCTCGACCGAACTTGCTAAGTCCGGTCCCATGTTCGGTCGATTCCAGTAACTTAATTCGTACACAAAATACAAGCCCGACCGAACTTGTAAGTCCGGTCCCCAAGTTCGGTCGGTTCCAGAGACCAATACTCGCAGGGTAAACTGGGCTCGACCGACCTTGGCAAGTTCGGTCGCAAGGTCGGTCTGCCCTAGACCCTTATTTTCTATTGCCCATTCAACTCCAAATTTCTCCTAAGGCCTCCTAATGTTTTCTAACATCATTTGGTACACTTATACCCACATACAACATCCATGAAACTCATTATCTATCACCTTAAACACTTACTCATTTCATATCGAAATTCCTAACACTTATGTTATTTCCTCCTTAGTTTTCCAAGTGGTGTTTTATACCTATGATAACTATTATCCCAAAATGCTTTCTCCTCCTTCTAACATCACCTCCCAAGCATCATTTCTTACCACTTAAACCCTAGTTGATGTCTAAGTCCCTTTGTTTACCTAGAACACCTTAAGACATTGTTTCTCCTCTTGTAAAATACTTAAGCATTTTCCAACATTTCTAGTGCACCAAACCTTATGTAAACACTTAGAACTTCTTGCTTCTTACCTAAATTTTGACATGGATCCTCCTAGAACATTACTAAGCCAAAACACTTTGTTTTCTCCATTAAGCACACAAGAACACCTAAATTCACCAAGAACACTCTCATACACAAAGTTTCACCAAATTTACACTACATCACAATATAGTGCATCATTTAAATTGCATGGCACTTAGGCCCTTAAAATGCATGGCTCTTAGGCCCTTAAAGTGCTTAAATCTTAAACACTGAATTTCCACAATATATATGCCTTTGACCTGCAATTACATACAACAACACATATGTCCTTTTACTAGTCTCCTTGAGAACATCTCACTAGGTCATTTTCCATTTGCTCTTTAGGTAGTTTTAACAAGCATTATAAGCTCATTTCTCCTAAAGCATTAAACTACATTAGGTTGGTATGTTTACCTCTTTTCCACACAAACTTCTTTCTTGTTTCCTTATAAAACCGGTAAGGTATTTGATTCCTTGTCAACTACTAAACAATATACAAACATTGAAATGAGTATACAAGCTCCAAGCTTAAACTCATTGTAAACCCTAGGTTTACATTGTTTCAAAAACACTAATGTAATTGTTTTACCTTGGTCTTTGAAGAGAGTTTGAATATCTATCAAGAGAGGACTCCACCTAGTCCATGAAAGGTTGGAATGAAGCTAAAACAAAGCCATATAAAGAGCACCTTCAATGGGTATTTTCGGTCAACAACAAAACATGGAGGAAATGAAGTTTTTATTTGAGATTCCTTACCTAGAAGCAAAGGAGATCAATAATATGTAGAAATATAAGCTCAAGCTCCTTCAATGGTGGAACCCCATGGCACCGAAATGGTGGTCTTGAAGTTTTGAGAAGATAGGAATGAAGAGCTTGATGAGAGGAAGAGAATGGCGGTGTTTGGTTTTTATTTGGTTAAGTGAGCTAGAATTTACAAGAGGTCAAAGATGGAGTTTGTGTGTTTACTATTGCAAATCGTGAATGAAGAGAAAAAGAGAGGTTGAAGGAGACTTGGAACCGTGGGAAATGAAGGAAAGAAATGAGAGAATGAGATAAGTGAGTTTGTTTTGCTTTTTAGAAGATATTTATGCATTAAAGCAAATAGTAACTTAAGTAGTCTTCTTCATTTTCTTAACATGTTAACAAGAGTGGTGAGTCACCACACTTAAGAAAACCGGCCCCCAATAGTACTTAGGGGTACTTTGGTCTTTATTTGTCAATTTAATTACTTATAATAACATATGTTACAAACTAGCTTATAAAAGTCACTATTCATAAAAACAAGGCACATAGAAGTGAAATTTTTGATTTCCCATTGATATAGACTTCCAAATGTGATACTATATAGTACACATGTTAATTAAAGAGTAATTATGGACATTTAGCCATTCAAAACTCATTTACAAGACAATCTTTCAAAAATGTGCTTTAAGACTCCTTAAAGCACATTTTGTGTTTTAACTTATTTTCAAGCTTGGTTTTCTTTGGTAATTGGTTTAATATGTTCATTAGTATATAAATAAGGTCTTGGTAAGTTCATTAGGTCTTAACCAAGCTTATCCCAAGCTTAGAGCACATTTTGGCTCTTATTGACCTTAAAGCACATTTCGTGTTTTCTATGGTTTAAATTTCTTACTAACATTTCTAAGACTCTTTTTAGTCTTAATATTTCATGTTTAAATGTTTAAACAACATAACTAGGTTTGGGGTATTTCAATCTACCCCCTTAAAAGAACTTTGTCCCCAAAGTTCATACTTCCACATATCCTAAATATTAGAACACGGGAACACATATCAACAATACTTCCATAACAACATTAACAACATCTTTACATTACATCGGACACAAGGTCCAAACAACAAAACATCACAACATCATTCAGACTCAGCGGTCTGTAACATGACGACATAACAATATGACAACACAACACAGACAATGTATCCAAATACATGTCATACACAAAACCGAAACGGCTCTACCCCCCTTAAATAGGGGTACGCCCCGTACCCTATACATACAAACACTAAGAAGTAAACAATGACGGGTACTTTGCCTTCATCTTATCTTCTAGCTCCCAAGTGGCCTCCTCAACGTCCTGGTTAGACCAGAGAATCTTCACCAGTCTCACAGACTTATGGCGAGTGTCTCGAGTCTTAGTATCCAGAATGCGTACCGGAGTCTCCACTGACCGCATGGTCGGCTTTAGGGTTAGCCTTTCAGGCTGGAGTACATGAGACGGATGAGACATATATTTCTTCAACTGGGACACATGAAATACATCATGTACCTTGCCCAGCTCGGCGGGTAAATCAAGTCTATAAGCTACCGGGCCGATCCGCTCCGTCACGACATATGGCCCCACATATTTTGGGCTCAACTTGCCTTTCTGGCCAAAATGAAACACTCCCTTCATGGGGGATACTCTCAAAAATACCTGATCGCCCACGGCGAACTCCAGGTCACGTCTGCGCACATCTGCGTACGACTTCTGTCTATCCTGAGCTGCCTTCATGTTAGCCCGGATCTGGCGAACTTCTGCCTGAACTTGTTCCAGATACTCTGGTCCTATAATGACCGTCTCACTCGACTCATCCCAGCATAATGGCGTGCGGCATGGTCTACCGTATAATGCCTGGAAGGGAGACATCTTGATCGAAGCATGGTAACTGTTGTTGTAGCTAAACTCGATCAGATGTAACTTGTCAATCCAGCTGGTCTGAAAGTCAAGTGCACATGCACGCAGCATATCCTCAAGTGTCTGAATGGTGCGCTCACTCTGACCGTCTGTCTGTGGGTGAAACGCTGTACTCAATTTCAGTTCGGTACCCAGTGCTTCTCGCGTAGACTTCCAATATCTCGATAAGAATCTGGTATCTCTGTCAGATACAATTGTTTTCGGTACCCCATGATGTCTTACAATCTCTCTGTCGAAGAGCTCTGCAAGCTTAGCCACTTTCCATGTGTCCTTCATCGGTATGAATCGAGCCACCTTGGTCAGTCGGTCTACAACAACCCAAATCATATTCAGACCTCCCCTTGTAGGCGGAAGCCCTACTACGAAGTCCATAGATATGTCATGGAACTTCCACTCAGGCACTGGCATTGGCTGCACCATACCACCAGGCCGTCGGTGCTCAAACTTGACCTTCTGACAAGTGAGACACCTCAACACATAGTCATTCACATCCTTTTTCATTCCTGTCCACCAAAAATATCTTTTCATACCCTTATACATTTTTGAAGCTCCAGGGTGAATCGAAGTAGTAGAACAATGGGATTCACTCAGTATGCGCTCCTTCAACTCAGCGCTACTCCTCGGTATACACAATCGGCCATTAAGCCTAATCAGGTCATCATCGTGGAGTCTGAAGTCGTACTTCTGACCCTCGAATGTGCCATCAGTAAGCTTCTGTCTAATCTCCACCATATACTGATCCGTCATCTGAGCACTCCGCACCTCTTCAACCAAGCCAGTATGAGAGACTAGCGAATGGAGAGAGTGTGCTCGGCGACTCAGTGCGTCAGCTACCACATTTGCCTTACCCTCCTTATATTGCAGATTAATGTCGTAGTCGTTCAGAAATTCAACCCACCTTCTTTGTCTCATGTTCAACTCCTTCTGAGTGAACAAGTACTTTAAACTTTTGTGGTCAGAATAAATCGTCACACTTACCCCATACAAGTGATGTCGCCATATCTTCAGTGCGAAGACAATGGCCCCCAATTCTAAGTCGTGGGTAGGGTAATTCTCCTCATGCTTCTTCAGCTGTCGGGAGGCGTAAGCTACGACCTTCCCGTGTTGCATCAACACACAACCCATACCTCTGCCTGATGCGTCGCAATAGACCTCAAAACCATCTGGACCGTCTGGTATAGTCAGGACTGGTGCAGATGTCAGAGCATCCTTGAGACTCTGAAAAGAACTCTCACAGTCGACTGTCCACTCGAATGGTGCATCCTTTTTCATCAAGGAAGTCATCGGCTTCGAGACACTGGAGAAGTCCTTTACAAACCTCCTATAATAACCTGCCAGACCGAGGAAGCTCCTGATATCGGTAACTGTTTTCGGCCTAGGCCAAGTGCGCACTGCATCTATCTTTGCCGGATCAACAGCGATCCCGGCCTCAGAAATCACATGTCCAAGAAAGGATACTTGGTTCAACCAAAATTCACACTTTGAAAATTTTGCATACAACTGATTCTTCCTCAATGTTTGTAACACATTCCTCAGGTGGCCTTCATGCTCACCTCTCAATTTCGAGTACACAAGTATATCGTCGATGAAGACTACCACTGACTTGTCCAACTGATCTTGGAACAAGCGGTTCATTAAGTCCATGAACTTAGCTGGTGCATTGGATAACCCAAATGGCATAACCGTAAACTCATAATGTCCATACCTAGTTCTGAATGCTGTCTTTTCAATATCACTGTCACGGATAGCAATCTGATGGTATCCAGATCGTAGATCTATCTTGGAGAATACTGATGCTCCCCTCAACTGGTCAAATAGGTCGTCGATGCGTGGTAAAGGGTAACGGTTCTTCACCGTAACTGCATTCAGTTCTCGATAGTCAATACACAGGCGGAGACTACCGTCCTTCTTCTTCACGAAGAGGACCGGCGCTCCCCATGGTGAAACACTAGGGCGGATAAAACCCTTGTCGATTAGGTCTCTCAGCTGCTCCTTGAGCTCTGTCATCTCTGCTGGAGCCATACGATAAGGTGCCTTCGCAATTGGTCCGGTGCCAGGAACCAAATCGATCTCAAACTCTACTTCCCGTGCTGGCGGCATGCCCGGCAGTTCATTAGGAAATACGTCAGGAAACTCCGACACTACCGGCACATCAAGACTAAACTCTGGGTCTCTCTCTATGTCTTGGACATAGCAGAGGTATACATCACTCCCTCGTCGTAATTCACGATACATGGCCATGGCGGTGATGATCTGAGTCGAAGGCTCCCTGGGCCTCTGGCGGTAAGATATAGTAACCCCAGATGGACTCCGAAGAAGCAGACGATGCTCGGCACACAGGATCCTGCCCTTGTACCGCTCCAACCAGTTCATCCCAACAATCACATCAAAACCAAGTCCGTCGAACTCTATCAAGTCGATCGGAAATTCTTCACCTCTGATTTTCACAACAACATCTCGGTGGTAGCGGGTACACCTGATCCGCTCTTTGACGGTAGAGTGACTAGGAAGTCTGGCATCTCGTCACCGTCTAACCCCAGCCTCTTCGCAAAGGATAGCGAAATAAATGTATGTGAGGCTCCGGAGTCGAACAAGATCGAAGCGTCCACGCCATTCACTGGAAAGGTACCGATGAGGATTGTGCCGCTCTTGCCGGCTTCTGCCTCATTGCAGACACTCAGTATACCTCCCGTTCCAAGTGCACAACCTAATTCATTGGCAAACCAATAAGTACTGGATAACAACACGGTTGATATACTTCAAACAACTCCACTTTATTCATTAACACACTTTCTTTACACATTCGTTGGCTTAAACTGTCGCCATGATTAATACTTACAACATTCTTAACACACACTGGTTCAACACATCACATAACTACACAAGGCTTAAAACTGTCGGAAGGTCAGATTCAAACGTCCGGGTTTCATGTGTGTGGCATTGATCACTGCCGACGGTGCGGTAGTCAGTTTGATCTTCCTGATGTCATGATATAGCATCCTTGACTGCCCACCCATGATTAACACGTCTCCTGATTTCAACACTAGCTTCTTTGCGAGATCAGCACGCTTCTGCTCGCCATACACAAACACTGCGGTATCACCAATGGACCAAGACACCACGGGTACTCCCTTACTTAGAGACTTGGGTGACTCGTCCTTGTCTTGGTGTAAACCTAATCGTCCACCTTTCTGGTAGAAGTTCACAATACACAAGTCTGCTTTCACATTTGGAATTGAATCCGTTTCAACTTGCTGAGCAATTCCCACGACGTGGTTAACGACCGCAAGGAACTCCTCAGGTATCATCGGTACAGTTGCTCCATCCTCGGCTCGCACTTCTTGATATGTCTTGGTGTAAGGGTTCCAGTCCTTACCCATGCACATCATCTTCAGCTTCATTCTCGATCCGTTCGGGTATTCAGGTGTGTAGAAACCTCCTGGTGCTGCTCCAAGTTCGTTGCATCGCTTGATGATGTGGATTTGCGCTTCCGGTGTCAGGTATCCATTTAAGAGTACCATACCTGGTTGGATGACCTGACATTGCTCCATTGAAAAGTCGGTGATGTTGATGGTGGTTTCTTCAGGGTTTGGTGTGGGTGGGATTGGATACCATATATTGAAGGTTCCTTTAAGTTTAGAGTTACCTAATTAGGTGATTTTCACACTATACTTTAACTGTTTACTCACATGGTTGTTTACTTAAACTCATTAACACACATGCATGAAATGCGGTATGCAATCACTTATTCCATTCAACAGTTTAGGTGGTACCTGGTCTAGAAGAGGGCCCTGGCGCCTCAGACCGGTCCACCACATTCAGGGCGGCCTTGCTAGGTCCCGACCCCTTCCCCTTCTGGGATTCTGTGTACCTCTTATCTGGGGGTGACTGATTCGTCGTCTTTAGGCCATCGGTGGTTGCGGTGGTCTTACCCTTCCATTGCCCCTTGGGCCTGTAGTTCCTGCTGTTCGGGTTCTGCCAGCACTCATGGTCGCGGTGACCCATCTTTTTGCAGTATCGGCACTGCACATCATTACCCTTGCAGTCCTTGCCCCGTTACACCACTTGCAGTAATAGTGGTGTTTCGGTCCAGAGCCCGTGCTAGTTGCTAACACATCACACACTCAGTACATACTTCACAAATTAATAACACACACTAGGTTTTGGTATAGAAATTTGTTAATTACCCTTGGGTGGGTAAGATCGTAAGGGCTTGGCCGCATACGCATAGGTGAGCTGCAGAGGCTCCTCAGCAGTGGTGGTCTGGGTCTGGCCCTTGCCACCCTGTTGCTGTCCTTTCTGGGACTGGGGGTATGGCTTCCTCTTCTTTCCTCCCCCTTGCCCTTGCGTGCCTTGGCCCTCGTTCATGGCCTTGTGCTTGAGCGCACTCTCCTCGTCCCTCAGACAGATGGTGATCTCCACAATTGCAGCAGCATGGTAGCACTCCTATATTTAGGGTGTCAGTTATGCCCCGCCAAACAAATTCACATCACATTAACATACTATACATACTCATTCACTTATACTGTAGCTCATTACCTGCAAGGTGGTATACCCGCTCGGCCCCATGCCGTAGCGTAGGCGGTAGCTCAATCCGTTGTAGAAACGGTTCACAAGAATCCGGTCTGAGTAACCCAGATTCGGTAGCAGGTGGATAAGTCCGATGAAGGCTGAGTAGTACTCATCTACCGTCATCTTATCACCTTGCCTCAGATTGTCCAACTCCAGGCGCTTGGCCTCCTGCACATGTATCGGGTAGTACTTGGCTCGCAGCAGAGCCGTGTACTCCCTCCACTGAAAGGTTGGGTCAGCAACTCTGCCCTCCCGTACTAGCTTCCACCAGCTCTGTGCAGAACCCTTCAAGTAATATGCGGCAAGTCGTACCTTGACCTCTTCAGGCACCGCTAAGGTCTCGAAGGCGGTCTCTATCTCGGAGATGTACACCTCCAGCTTACGAGGGTCGGTCTCCCCACCGAATGATGGTGGCCTCAGATCAGCCAACGCCTTGACCCAATTGGTCTCTCGTGGCGGTGGCGGTGGTGGTGGTTGAACTCCGGGCTGTTGCCCCTGCTGAATCGTAGCTACAAGTTGGGGGTACCATCTGGGCTACGGCGGCTGCTACTGCCTCAGCCATAACCTGGGCCGTAGTATTCTCGCCCTGGTCACTCGTATCTCCGTTGCCGCCTCCGCGGCCTCGACCACGTGCTCTACCTGACATCTGAATTCACATGAACATTTATTAGCACTGTGCTTGCACACTTATCGGTCCAACGATTGTAACGCTTTTCCCGTCCACAAGGTATTTCCACACTGAGTTAGTGGTTAACCTTTCCACAACTGTTCACTTAGGTAACTATAGTTAGATTTCCTAACTCGGTATATCCCTAAGCTCGGTATTCTAGCCATCAGAGCGATACTTCGCTCTGATACCACTTTTTGTAACACCCCTACTACGCACAAAACATTACTTGAAATTGCAGCGGAAATTTAAACAACTAAACAGTAACTAAACGATTGGTGTTACAACGCCGTCAACCACCCACGTGGTTAACAAGGCTGAATAAATACAAGTGTATCGGTCTGATGATCAGACTCCCGAGCATAGAACTAAATACCATATATACATAAACATAATACCGAGTATTTACTTACATCCTTCACTGTAAACCATCACTGTAAACTGTTCACAACCAAATACATAACGCCACGGGAGCACAGGCGCATCCCGGGCCCAACATCCAAAAGTAATCAAAAGTATAACAACAACCTAGGATCTAAAGCCACTCCGCTTCTTCGATCCTCATCCTGCAGTAAAAGAAATATGGAGCCCCCGAGGGGGTCAGCAACCCTTGGCTGGTATGGTTAACGCGCAGCCCATCGGCTACCGGGATACGCGCAACTAATTGTCATGGTGACATGGCATTCATTTAAAACATACAATATATACATATATCACAACATGAGTATTGTACACAACTTCACACATAACATACAAGAACAAATCCTTTTAGGAAGAGAACCAACACAGTTAGTCCCCATAGAGAGCCTAGAGAATGTTGCCATGCTCATGCCAAGCTCGTTACATAATTCGTTACCGTCCCGTTAGATTGAACGGATAACTTAACACAAGGTGCCTCGGATATAGTGATCCAAGCACACCGAAACAACACATAGTATGCCCATGTGGCCCGACGTGAGTCAGTAAAATAGCCTTGGTTAAGCTAAAGGGAAGGTTAGAAACCAAATTGGAAAACAACCATAACATATAAGAGAATCGAACCGGTTATGACATCGACTCCCATACTCACACGTGTGGCCGGAACAGACCGGACTCCTCACTTCCCCCGTTAGCACTTGTTAGTGGTTCATCATTGAACTCAATTAACCTTCACACATAATAGGTCAGTCTTGTTAGACACACATAAGGGAAGAGAGAGTCATACTTAACAACATAATAATATTTAACAACTGTAAACTCTTTACATGGTTTAATCTTACAAGGTCATTAACACACAGAAAAACAAACAACACACAAGCCGGTGTAAACCGGTAGGCAACAGACTGCAAGAAAACCATACCTTGGTCCTTGCTTCGACTGGTTTCCACCGTAGGTCACTCCTATACATGATTCAAGAATGTCGGTTAATTAACTTACTTAATTTCAAATTTACTAAGTGTTTAACATGATTATTTGACATGTTTTAAATGTCTAACTTACCCTAGGTTACCTTCATTATACCCTCCTAGGGTTTATTACTTAAGCCATTCTTGTTTTTTTTTTTTTTACGAGTTTAGGTCCGACCGAACTTGCCGACCGAACTTGCCCAAGTTCGGTCCATTCCAGAACACATCACCGTTTGAAAATTCTACCCCGACCGGACTTGTAAGTTCGGTTGCTTGTTCGGTCCATTCCCGAGAGTTTCTTCCCTTTGAAAATTCAAGCTCGACCGAACTTGCTAAGTCTGGTCCCATGTTCGGTCGATTCCAGTAACTTAATTCGTACACAAAATACAAGCCCGACCGAACTTGTAAGTCCGGTCCCCAAGTTCGGTCGGTTCCAGAGACCAATACTCGCAGGGTAAACTGGGCTCGACCGACCTTGGCAAGTTCGGTCGCAAGGTCGGTCTGCCCCAGACCCTTATTTTCTATTGCCCATTCAACTCCAAATTTCTCCTAAGGCCTCCTAATGTTTTCTAACATCATTTGGTACACTTATACCCACATACAACATCCATGAAACTCATTATCTATCACCTTAAACACTTACTCATTTCATATCAAAATTCCTAACACTTATGTTATTTCCTCCTTAGTTTTCCAAGTGGTGTTTTATACCTATGATAACTATTATCCCAAAATGCTTTCTCCTCCTTCTAACATCACCTCCCAAGCATCATTTCTTACCACTTAAACCCTAGTTGATGTCTAAGTCCCTTGTTTACCTAGAACACCTTAAGACATTGTTTCTCCTCTTGTAAAATACTTAAGCATTTTCCAACATTTCTAGTGCACCAAACCTTATGTAAACACTTAGAACTTCTTGCTTCTTACCTAAATTTTGACATGGATCCTCCTAGAACATTACTAAGCCAAAACACTTTGTTTTCTCCATTAAGCACACAAGAACACCTAAATTCACCAAGAACACTCTCATACACAAAGTTTCACCAAATTTACACTACATCACAATATAGTGCATCATTTAAATTGCATGGCACTTAGGCCCTTAAAATGCATGGCTCTTAGGCCCTTAAAGTGCTTAAATCTTAAACACTGAATTTCCACAATATATATGCCTTTGACCTGCAATTACATACAACAACACATATGTCCTTTTACTAGTCTCCTTGAGAACATCTCACTAGGTCATTTTCCATTTGCTCTTTAGGTAGTTTTAACAAGCATTATAAGCTCATTTCTCCTAAAGCATTAAACTACATTAGGTTAGTATGTTTACCTCTTTTCCACACAAACTTCTTTCTTGTTTCCTTATAAAACCGGTAAGGTATTTGATTCCTTGTCAACTACTAAACAATATACAAACATTGAAATGAGTATACAAGCTCCGAGCTTAAACTCATTGTAAACCCTAGGTTTACATTGTTTCAAAAACACTAATGTAATTGTTTTACCTTGGTCTTTGAAGAGAGTTTGAATATCTATCAAGAGAGGACTCCACCTAGTCCATGAAAGGTTGGAATGAAGCTAAAACAAAGCCATATAAAGAGCACCTTCAATGGGTATTTTCGGTCAACAACAAAACCTGGAGGAAATGAAGTTTTTATTTGAGATTCCTTACCTAGAAGCAAAGGAGATCAATAATATGTAGAAATATAAGCTCAAACTCCTTCAATGGTGGAACTCCATGGCACCGAAATGGTGGTCTTGAAGTTTTGAGAAGATAGGAATGAAGAGCTTGATGAGAGGAAGAGAATGGTGGTGTTTGTTTTTGATTTGGTTAAGTGAGCTAGAATTTACAAGAGGTCAAAGATGGAGTTTGTGTGTTTACTATTGCAAATCGTGAATGAAGAGAAGAAGAGAGGTTGAAGGAGACTTGGAACCGTGGGAAATGAAGGAAAGAATCGAGAGAATGAGATAAGTGAGTTTGTTTTGCTTTTTAGAAGATATTTATGCATTAAAGCAAATAGTAACTTAAGTAGTCTTCTTCATTTTCTTAACATGTTAACAAGAGTGGTGAGTCACCACACTTAAGAAAACCGGCCCCCAATAGTAATTAGGGGTACTTTGGTTTTTATTTGTCAATTTAATTACTTATAATAACATATGTTACAAACTAGCTTATAAAAGTCACTATTCATAAAAACAAGGCACATAGAAGTGAAATTTTTGATTTCCCATTGATATAGACTTCCAAATGTGATACTATATAGTACACATGTTAATTAAAGAGTAATGATGGACATTTAGCCATTCAAAACTCATTTGCAAGACAATCTTTCAAAAATGTGCTTTAAGACTCCTTAAAGCACATTTTGTGTTTTAACTTATTTTCAAGCTTGGTTTTCTTTGGTAATTGGTTTAATATGTTCATTAGTATATAAATAAGGTCTTGGTAAGTTCATTAGGTCTTAACCAAGCTTATCCCAAGCTTAGAGCACATTTTGGCTCTTATTGACCTTAAAGCACATTTCGTGTTTTCTATGGTTTAAATTTCTTACTAACGTTTCTAAGACTCTTTTTAGTCTTAATATTTCATGTTTAAATGTTTAAACAACATAACTAGGTTTGGGGTATTTCATAAGTCGTTGATCATTGGATCGAGTTATCCCGTAGCATGGTGCACAAGACATCTTTTTGTTTTCTATTCCTTGGGTTTTCTAGGATGATCTATGACCAATGGTCCAACTAATGGTCTGAACCATTTCTATTATGTGGGATCCTCTTATCCATGGGTCTCTAACCCTTTTTGTATGTGAGTTCCTAGAGCTAGCCCCTCACTCTGTTTTGTGAACCACTCTACGCTCTGATTTGTGAATTCTTATAAGCTCTGCTAAACGTATTCTAACATATCATTTTGTTTAGTTTTGAGCTTTGGCAGCTTTTGTCATGAGATCCTGCTTTATGCTTTGTCTCATTCTGAAAGTGTGGTTTCTGCTTTTGTTTTGTCATCTGTGTTTTGTTAGTGTTGGTTTGGGGTTTCTATTTTGCAAAGACTATGATTTGTAATGCAAATGAGCTTTGATATGAAACGTTGCTTATGTTCTGTTTTCTTTCTTTTGATAAGTTTGACAAGGGACTTCCGAATTTTGAAAGGCTTTATGGTTTCTATAATTGTTTTCCATTGTTAAGTTGCTTTTGTGACTTCTGTTTCGCTCTGCTTTGTATTTGACTTTGGATCATCTTGAAAGGCTTTCCGTTTGATTCTAATTCTGATTCTAATTTGTGGTACATATGTATATGTAAGTTATGTTCTGTAAAAGTGTTTTGAGCATGCTCATGCTGATGAAGTTTATCACTCACTGAGTTGTTCCTCTGATTTACAAGTTGTTTAGTCATTTGGTTGGAGGTTTTCTGCTTTCTCCTCTTAGCATTTGAGTTGCATTTGGATTTGTCGACCTTGTGGTTCTTATGTATTTTGGAGCCTACGAGCTTATCGTCATTTTGTTAGTTTCTCCTATGTAAACTATTTGACTAAGCGTTGTAAACTCTTGGGTGTGTAATATATTGAGTTATTGATTTCAGTCTTGTGTTTTGGATTTGGGTTTCAGTTTAGTAGTCTTAGGTAACATAGGTAATAAGTGTGCGGCGTGTTTCAACCTTAGAACTAGGGTGGTTTTAGGGTCGTCACATTGATAACTCTTGTCTGCTTGTAAAATGTCTTATGATTCGGTACACATTCCAGTATCTACCACTTCCCTTTGAGTACCCCAAATGCCCTCTCAATAGCAGATCTCAAAGAAGAATGAAATTTGTTGAAGTATTCATTTGGCCTTCTTGTGTCTTCAGCTCTAAATTATGCCTGGTGGTATTCGTCGCCTGTATGGTATGAGCACACAATCCCTTTCAGCGTAACCTTTTTCCACAATGTAGTACTTTCCTAAATAAAAATTAAGAAATCATAACAACAGATCATATGCAATTCCAGATGTAGACCAAACTAATTATAATCTAAATGCAAGTACCATGTAGTGGGCTTTAGAAACTGCAAACATGGATCACTCATACATTCTGTTAGCACCCTTGAGTCATGAGTAGTACCCTCTCATCCAGCACACACAAAAGTGAATATTAGATCAAAATCACAAACTGTGAGTACATTAATAATAGAGAATCCTTTTCTTCCAATGAACCTGAGTTTGTGTTGTTCCAACTATTAATTGCACATGGCAAACATCTAAAGCACCAACACTGTCCTATCATTTCATTCATTATTTCAGTAGTGACCATTTGCAAAACAACAAGGGGAACTAAACTATATATCATACAAAAGTAAAATATGAAATGAAAAACATTGTCATTCTTAATCAAACCTTATAGTAAGGATAGTACCATGAGTTGGAAAGTATGTGATGAGGTACAATATCAAAAGGAACCCTTGGGGACACAATATCTCTACCAAGCATGTCCACAACCGTAAGGATGTCTTCAAATGCCGATATATAATACGGTGATTGTTGAAACCTTTCTATTGTGTCGGTTATAGATGACTTGTGCGCAAGGACATACATAAATATGGCAACCTTCTCCCTATGTTCCAATCTGTCACTTTATTGTAGATTGTACTGAGTTTGTAGTACATCTACTAACGATAGAAAGGTATCTCGGTTCATCCTAAATGTGTTGTTGCATCTTTGAGGTATATTTAACAATTCAGATACTCAGTCTGCACCATTGAGTATTGAAGTATGTACTGGTGTTCTCAGTTGTGTATTTAGATATTCAGTAGCATTCACGTTGTACTGAATAGCTTCCTTGTCAAGCTATACATGTCCATCCTAGTTGCATCACAAAATATTCTCGCTTTTTGAAGATCATTTCTAATTTTGTCTATTATCCCTCTCACTTGTTCTGGTGTTAGTTGTGAGTCTCGATTTTTGAACCTTATCCTATATTGATTTGGGTTGATTAGGATATGATTACGTTCTAGGTCCACTTATAGCCTAAGTTTAATAACTATGTTATAAAACAATATTAAAACCTAAGTTAGCTCACTGGAACCTATATGAGTCGCCACCTAATTTACCGTAGTAAATTAGGAAAGGTTAGTTCGGTTCCGGGGGCTTGGTATATAACTTTTCTGGGTTCTAATTTTTTTCACTACCGTTCTAAGTTATTTATCATCTACTTATGTCATTTACGACTTATTATAAAGCTGATTTAACCTAAGTGTGCGGGTTTCTGTATTTTTTGGGTTTTTTAAACAATTAAATTGAAAGTGAAAATTGAAATTACCTAAACTAGGGTTTCGGGGGCCAATTTAGGTCAAATTTAAAATGTTCATGGGCACGGACCTAATGTCCGCACCCATGGACCCTAATTAAACTAGGTTTGTAGACAAATCAAATTTGCAAAAAAAAAACAAAATTTTAAAGAGTCCAGGGCCATGGACAGGGTGTTCGTGGGCCCAGACATGTTTAGAAAACCCTATTTTTTTAAAAAAAATTGTCCTGCCACCATCCAGAGGCGCCCATGGCCATGGATAGGTCGTCCGGGACCTCGGATGGGGTGTTCGTAGGCACGGACGGCCACCTGACAGCGGCTTTTGAGCACTTTTCAGCTCAAATTTTATGGGTGTGATCCTTGCAAGATTTTACACAAGTTATTAATCAAAGAATTCAATTTGAAGTTGAACTTAAGACAAAACTTAGCAAACAAGTTACAAGGTAGAAAAAAATCTAAACCCTAATTCGGCTGCCGAAAAAGGTCGAATTAACTCGAAATTGAAAATGAGAGTTGATAAAGGTCAGGGGAATTAAAGAATTAGAAGTCTAAACTGTTTTGGTCTGTAGACAGTAGTTTCTTCACTGCGGGATTCTTAGATTGATCCGTTGAAAACCAATCTGACGGGATTTCGACCCAAGCTTCTGACTATGTGTGATTGGTAGGATTTCGGTGCTGGGGTGGTGAAAAGCGTGGGAGATCTATTGATGGCAGTCTTCCTGGCTTTTTTAGGGTTCGAGAGTGTATATGGGGTCAATAGTTTCTTATAAAGACAACGAATAAGATTGAGTAATCTTGGTAAAGGAATCCAGTTTACCGAGTAACTTCTTGAAGAAATCTGATTATGGGATTTTTCCAGCATGTAAATGATGATATTTCTAAATTTTTCAATCAAAAATTAATTTATTTTGATAAGGGAATGTTTTTAAAATCAATATTTCATCAGATCTATTCAGAAACTCATAGAAAATCATTGAGAATTCAAATATTCAAAATCCCAAAGCCATTATGCTCTAAATGTCATCCTTTATCATGTGTTAAAATTTCAAGCCATTTGGAGTTGATTTGAGTCATTTTCAGAAGAGAGAAAATTACAAGATGACTTATATTTTCCCTTTTTTTGGGGTTCGGGCTTCGAACAAAATTTGTTGGCCTTTTGGTTGTGGATGGGCCTAATAACCAGATTGCAACTTTTATCCAATGGATGGAGGCATTTTCTCTTATATTTTTAAGAATTTGGGACTTTAGAATATAAAAAAGTTAGTTTATACTATGCATTAAAAGCTAATTTTTCAGAATAATAATTCTGAAAAATTACAAAAATCATGATGATTAAGCCGTCACAACCGTTCTGAGGTGTGTGAGTTAATCATGCAAGGATAGAAAATACCAAAAATGTCCATGTCAACTCAAGATTCCACGTTCTTTGACCGTTTACCCTTTTATGCATTCGTGTCAAACGGGACTCCTTCTGAGGGTCAAAATTTTGGGTATTATAGATTACCCCCCCCCCCCCCCCGGTCAACTAGACTTTATAATGAAGACAAAAATACTAGTTGATTCTTGAGTGACACCCCAAAATTTTGCCCGACCTTAAAGAAACTATTCTCCATCTTGAATTTTCGCCAATGATACACTAAAATGATGTTATGTGTTTACAATGATACACTAAAATGATGTTATGAATAATAAGGGCATCCACAATGGTGTGGATTCCACCCTAAAAAAAATAAAGATGCTTTTGTAGTGGTGTGGAATCCACCCTTATTCTCTCTCATCATTTCTTAATTAAGCAACGCTCTGCAAAACATCGCTATTGGCTATAACACTACAATATTAATAAAAAAATAAAAACTCCTAATAGAATGCTAAAGCAAAAATTACGGAGGGGATGAGGTAAAATGTTAAGGACCCTTACCATTATAGAGATGAGAGTTTCTTATACAATTAAATAATATATTTTGCTGACATGACATTTAGAAATGAGTTAAGAAACTCTCTACCATTGTGGATGCCCTAAGTCTCATTAATATATATGGATATATACATGTAATTAATATAAATATATAAACTTCTCAAAACATATTCTTGTTTGTTCTTATTTTGAAGAGCTTGAATTTAGATGAACAATGGTGCAAAAAAAAATTATTTTGGACTTATATTTTAAAAGATACAATAATTCAAAGTTAATATAACAAAAAGCAACCCACTCAGTAGCTGATTGGACTGCGGACTAAGCTGCCAACTCACTGAGCTGCACAATGTTGGACGCAGGCACGCTGCACCATCCCCGGTCTGTATGTGGAAATACAATGGATCCCAATCATTAGTTATGTAGCATCGGGCGAACCTTTCTACCACTGTGTTTTTAGATGAAATTGTTAAATGTCTTAAGGTATCCCAAAAAAATTATCTTTGAATAGACTGAGACATAAAGATAAATCCAAGGGGTGAAATTATTATTTACTAAAAAATAATTAAATCCTTTCAAAGATTTTTTTCATTAAAAGACATTTTTTTTCCTTTTTCCTCATTTAACAGACATTTTTCTCCTTTTATTTATTTAACATTCATTCTTCTCATTACAAAAATACTTCTAAAAATGTAATTTCCATAAAACATTTCTCACATTATGTTATATGTGGCATTTAAGCAAACACTTTTTGTCACTGTAACAACCCAGTATCCCACTGTTGTGATATTGTCCGCTCTGACACGCAGGCCACACGGTTTTGTTCCTGGGGTTTCCTAGCCCCAAAAGGCCTCACAACACGGAGAGGTATCCCCACCCATATAAGGAGTGGTTCATTCTTCCCTCCAATCGATGTGGGAGGTAAACCTCAAGGGTATTACACTCCACCCCCTTGGGAGCCCAGCGCCCTCATGGGCCACACCGACACACCGACCTGGGTCTAGCTCTGATACCAACTATAACAACCCAGTATCCCACTGTTGTGATATTGTCCACTCTTGCACGCAGACCACACGGTTTTGTTCCTGGGGTTTCCTAGCCCCAAAAGGCCTCACAACAAGGAGAGGTATCCCCACCCATATAAGGCCCACTATTGTGATATTGTCTGCTCTGGCACGCAGGCCGCATGGTTTTGTTCCTGGGGTTTCCTAGCCCTAAAAGGCCTTACAACATGGAGAGATATCCCCACCCATATAAGGAGTTGTTCGTTCTCCCCTCCAATCGATGTGGGAGGTAAACCTCAAGGGTATTACAGTCACCGTCTTCCGGGACTGGTTCAAATATCCTCATAGATCAACATAGTTATAGATCTGTTGTGGAGAGGAAACATCAAATCTTGTTATGATATTAGTGACTACTACTTCATACTCCTTAGGCAGTTCTTGAAGGATTTAAGACTGAAACTCCCACTCTGTAACCTTGTGACTAATCAGATTCAAAGAGGTTGCAAGCTCACAAGCTCGATTGTAATAGGATGTAATATCTGCATCAATTTTCTTTATGATACTTGCCATTTGTAAGTGGAGCTAGCCTAGATGCGCAGTAGTTTTTGCAGAGAAAGAGTCAGGGAGATCTTTCCACACATCAGTAGATGTTTCAAGATCAATAACATGAGCAGCGATAGATTTAGACAGAGATAAAAGTAAAACAGATAAAATGAGATGATCATTCCTCTGCCATTTGGAGAAATCCGGATTCGGTGAGCCATTAATCATCTCAGGAGGGCAAGGGGAAGAGCCATCTAGGTATTTATAGAGATCATTCCCTTAAAGGAAAGGAAGAAGCATACTTTTCCATAACCGAAAATTTGTTTGAGTGAGTTTAACAATATTAGCAGCAGCAGATAAAAGTGACTATGTGCTATGTGTTTGTGACAATAGCAGGAACTGATGATGCAGTTCCATCCGAGGAAGTTTCGGAACCAACCGATCCAGGAGTAGCCATAAGAGAAGAAGAGCAAGACAGAACTTCTAGATCTAGATCGAGATACGAAGAAAAACATTCTCAAATGTGGCTCTTGATACCATGCTAGATATGATGATATTAGAGTGTAAATATCTCTCAATGTGCATACAATGTATTGATCTGAATGTAATAATAGTATTTATAAGACTGTAAATGGACTAGTATTGTAAAGTAGGCACATTGGCCTTTATTAAGGTTCCGTTCACCCATCGATTCTAAATTTTGAGTGAGATTAATCTTCTTGTAATAGACACTTGTCATAAGTTTATTGGTTTCTTTTTCTACTTTTCTCTGCTGAGTCCCACAGTTGCTCTCACAAGAGAGAGCTCTATTGTAACGCAGGTATTCCTGCGTTCAAATAAATCTACATTAACGCCCTGAACGAACAGGGCCTAAGATACATTGTGGCTGAAACTATAATGGGTCATTTATGCGCGAGCAATTACGCTCACCTGTACGTTGCATGTGCAGATGATTTTCCTCCTTAGGTATTCGTTGGATGTTCATACTGACTATAATCATCTTGTCCCATGTTGATTGTTGGTTGGAGACATGAAGAGTTTCATGCCAAGTGTTTTGTTGTGTCGGGTTAAAAACACGTAAATCCAAACTAGAATATAAACAGGTGATCAAGCGGATAGAGATTCACATGAGCCCAACTTGGTTACTCTACTAAAGGAACAGCGTCGGACTGGTGCGTCGGTTTAGGGGTGGCAATTTTTACCCAACCCGATAATCCGACCCATACTCAACCCGAAAATAGCGGGTTTGGGTCACGATTATTGACCCATTTAATTATTGGGTCGGGTATGGGTTACCTATTAAATTTGTGGGTTGGATATGGGTTTAAAGTCCTAACCCGTAGTCAACCCGACCCGTTTATCTTATTTTATTAAAAATAATAATAAATAAATAATTAGATGAAAATATAAATATATTGCTAAATAAGTGTTATAATATAGATTATGTAGTATCTTTTTGATGAGAGGTTGTTTATTTGATAATACTACTTTGTTGTATTTCTTTATAAAGCAAAAAAAAAGAGTATTCGTTATGTGGATTGTCAAAAGCCAGTGTGCTACTCTCTCCTCCACAGCTCCCACTGTGGTCCTATCTCTTCTGTACTCTGAAGATTTTTGTCTATGTTTTGATTCTATATTCTGAAAGAGAAAATACAGTTATATTTGGCCCAGGCGCGTACACATCACCTTCTTCTGTTAAGTGCCACTGAGCACGACATGTATGTGGAAAAAGAAAAAAGACGGAGAATAATGAAAACTCTGGAATATCTACCATATTGAATGTATGATTTCATTCATTTGTAACTCCGTTTGAGCAATCATAAAAAAATTTAATTCCAGGTCTTTTAAATTTTACATAGCCTAATTATGTTGGATCAAACGGGTCAGGTATGAGTTTAATCATTTTATATGGGTTGGGTATGGGTTGATAATTTGTAACCCGAATATTATTGGGTCGGGTATGGGTCAATACAATTTTAATCGGGTCAGGTATGGATGAGCTTCAACCCAACCCATTAATCCGAATTGCCACCCTGCGTCGGTTGATCATGTTTATAGTACAAACATTCTGTTCCATTAGGATTGCTCATTTCATTATTGACCGCTTAAACGAGAATTACAATCCTACTTAACTCTTTGTTCCCAACAGAACTAAAACAAATTTTGGATTATTCTTCTCAACTTCATAACTACTGCCAGAGCGGAAGTCATCACCCTTTGGACGATCTATTACCACAATGAGCTGATTTGCACCTACATTTCTCTTACATTATAAGAGAGCAACCAAGCCGTATCAGGTGTAGGGACCATAGAAGAAACCGTGCTCAGGCCATTGTCATCAATAGAGGCACCAGGACTACATACTTGTGAAATGAGTGATGGCTCTCTCTCTCTCTCTCTAGTCTCTACATGCTCGTAGGATAAGAGTACCCACGAAGATATATGGAATCAACCTTCGACTCTCGCACCAAAGCAACGCGTCCAGTCCTCGCCACCTTCAAACAAAAAAAACAAAAAAAAACAAAACGATATTCAGGTACACAACGGATCAGGTGGGTTTAAGGGATAAAACCACGGTCTAGATCAGTTTACAATTTAAACCAATCAAGCCAACCAACCTCACAGATTCCGTAAGGCTCTAGCAGTCGTTGCAATGCAACCATCTTTTCTATGTCCCCTGAAATCTGCACCGTTCACCAGTGCACAACCCATTTGACTGTAAGATTTCATAACATAAACACAGGCAACACACAGCACGAAGAAACACACACACACACCTGAAGAGTTATGGTGTGATCTGATACATCAACGACTTTGGCACGGAAGATACTAGCGATGTCAAGAACGTCCCTTCTAGCAGAAGTGTTTGCCGCTATTTTGATCAGCATAAGCTCTCTCTTTGCAAATGGGGAGTGAGTCAGATCGTGAACCTATATAAAAAAGGAATGAATTACCAACAATCTTCAGAAGTAGAATGAATCCATTTTCTTTTTCTACTACAAAGGAGCATCTTTCCCAGTTCCTGTATACAATCCAGTGTGTTTATTATACTCAAATCTCTCACCTTGTGCATATCAATTAACTTGTGAAGCTGTTGAACCAGCTTGCCAATGGATTGATCAGTTCCAGCCACCACGGTTGTAATACGAGAGAGGCCTTCCTTTTCAGCAGGACCAACTGCAAGACTCTGTTTTACAGTACATATGTAGGCAAACAGTCCACAGTGAGTACACATTTATTAGTTTCCTATTCCTCTGGAAAAACTAATCTGTAGTTGGACAGACACAAATGACATAAAAATATAATAGTTACAATAAAATTAATCACTAAAAAAAAGGGAAATGGACCAACTTGGATGTTGTATCCCCTTCGTGAAATGACTCCAGTGACCACATTTAGCACTCCAGGGCAGTTATTTACAAGCATGGACAAAGTATGTGATCGAAGCCCACTGGACTGAACCACCAATATACAACAAACATGTCAGAAATGGTGAAGTAGCAAGCTATCCTACGGATCACGAGTACTCAATCAGGTAACAAGGAATCCATTGAAAAATAACTTCATCCTCGTGATTATGCATATATGAATGTGGACCGTATGTTAGCAAATGGAAGCTTACATCACCATCATTGAGTTCACCCCAGTGAGCATCAAGGACTTTATTCAAGTGCAAGTCGTCATATGGCTCCACAGGATAAACATCACCCTTCAAGAGAAAAGCACACATGCATTAGGATACAATAACTTTACAACATTAAGACCTCCACAGGTCATAACCCTTAAGAGGGGGGAAGACAAAGTTAAATGCTAGGAGAAAGGATTATAAAAATACCCCAGACATTGAACTACCGTTGCTGCTAAGACTTTCTGTAGACTTTATATGGGGAGGAACAGCAGGTTTCTTTTCAAGATCTGGATAAGATGCAGCAGAAAATCTCCAATAGGGCGCCGACTCTCCCATTCTTTCCCTCCTCAAAGCAATCTACGCCAATCACAGGCATAAATTAGATGGAACGTCCACTTACTTGTCATTACAGAATCAGCAGAAGTAAGAAGTATCTCACTTTTCCAGTTCTGGCAATTTCCTTAATCCCGAATTTGCTCAAATTTTTTAGAACAGCGACCAGCTTGCCAGGATCACCAATTACCTAAGAATGAAAGAATGAAGGGGGATGCAACTCATAAGAGACTGATAGCAAAACTGTCCACTCATTAAAAAAGACAGAGAATTTGTGAAGTCAAAACAAAAACACAGGTCGAATAAACACAACGATCTTCATATGAAGTTACAACTTTCAGAACTGGTTCAATTCAAAATTTTGATATGTGATATTTTTCATTCCAAACTGTAGGCATGAGAAGATAACGTTTACTTGCCTCTATTGTCAGGAACTGATCAGATATGTCAACGATTTTAGCTCTGAAGATGTCAACCAACCACATTATCTGATGACAGTCAGATAGAAAACAAGAAGCAAAAAGTTGTTGACCAACAAGATATATATATAGTATTCATTTGCACATAGCATGAGTAATAACTACTATATGTATAACATCCCATCTTACCAACAAATGCAACCATAAAACAAAGTTTTTAGTAATTTACCTGTAACCAACAATTTTTTTTAATAAACTTAAATATATATAAAACAACCCTTAAAGTTTGTAGGACTCATACCTCAGCATGATTCACTTGATCAGCACAAAGCTTAACGAGCATCAACTCACGTTCTACTTGTGGCTCCCTGGATATATCTTCAACCTATGAAGGAAAACATCAACCACTCACATAAACTGATATCTAACATTAAAGTAAACAGATGGTAGTTCACCGCAAATGAACAGTAAAAATCTTTTAAGGGAATGGGATTGGTGTATATGTATAACCTTCCAGACATTGACTAGCTTATTAAGTTGCTCTACCACTTGCCTCAGAACCTTTTCAGTCCCTATCACTACTATGGTGAAAAGGGCTCTGTCTTCGTTCAACCCGACAGCTAGTGATTCAATGTTGTATCCTCTACGGGCAAACACCCCAGCAATTCTATTGATCATTCCACTTTCGTCCCCAACAAAGACAGATATGGTGTGGCGCCTCACCCTAGAAATGAAAGAAAGAAAAGCTACTGCAGTAAGCCAGGTGAACAAAATCGAACGGTTTTAAGATCACATTCTATATTGGCACATATTCAACAGACATGGCGGGCGAACGAGTGCAATTGAGTATAAAAGGATATATTCATTCTCAGCTAAAAAAAAGTAAAGACGGCATAGTTCTGCCAGATACAAACCCAGAAGTCAGGAACCCATCCAACACTAAGCGCAGATTAGATAGAAGAAAGAGCCACCCACCAGATAAAAAAATCCAATGAACTTCATAAGAAGAAATAAGCACATACTAAATAAGGTATCAGCACCTCAAGACTAGAAATTTGAAAATACAAATAACGCCAAAAAGAAAAAGGAAACAACAGAAGAAACGATGGTAAAATGGTTAGTATAGTTTGCTCTTTGGAGCTAGAAGACAAGAAATGAACAAATTGGGCTTACTGTGGGCGAGCAGAGACATTAACAGGAGCGTCGGAGAGAGGGACCGCATTCCCACTGGTCGAAGTTGAAGCAAGGATGCGGGTTGCCTTTGACCCAAGACGCGGCGGTTTGGATCTCACCATCCGCAATTCTGAAGCTTCAAATGCGAGTTTCTTCAGAAGACCATTTTCAGAACTGGGCTTCAGACAAGGGTTCTGAAGTTTTGCGCCATTCGCACAGAAAGAGACAGCCGCCATTAGAGAACAGAGGAAGAAGAGAGTGTGGCGGCACGGAGAAGCGGAATACGAGAGATAGAAAGCCTGGAGAGTAGGAGAAAGAAGGGTAACAGCATTTTAATAATTTCTAGTTTTTTTTTAATAAGTAATTTCTATTGTTTTTTTTGTATCAAAATTTCTATTGGTTTTTGAAAAAAAAACTTGTACTAGTATATTATCATACGCAAATTAGAGGCTGCGCTTCTTCATATGACAGGATTGTTTTACTGATTGAACTACTTTTTTATTATACTATTAATTTTAATTAATTATAACTTTTAATATATAAGTCCAAAATAAAAAAAAATTATATCATTGTTTACATAAATTCGAGCTCTTCAAAACAAGACCAGTCATGATTATGTTTTGACAACTTTAGAAAAAAAATTACATGTTATGATGATACACTAAAATGATAATATGATTCATTAATTTTGATATTCTGATTCATTAAAATTGATATTACGATTCATTAAAATTGATATTATGATTTACTAACTAATAAGTGATGAATTAGATAACATACTTTGGAACCGATAAAAAATTATTATTATTTTGTAGTGTATTATTACTGTATGGTGTATTTTAAACCTTATATGGTGAATCATGTATTTTCCGTACATACCAAATTTGTTTTGTGTTGTATTATTGTTTAATTATTTTTATTTTTATATGTTTACGTTGATATACTAAAATGATTATATGACTCATTAACTTTGATATTATGATTCATTAAAATCGATATCATGATTCATTAACTAATAAGTGGTGAGTTAGATAACAAACTTCATAGCCGATAAAAAAATTATTATTGTTGTAGTGTATTATTATTATTGTATGAGACAATTTTAATCTTCTATTGTGAATCATGTATTTTTATACATACCAAATATTGTTTTTTATTGCACTATTGTTTAATTTTTTTTATTTTTATATGTTTGTGATGATACACTGAAATGAATATATGATTCATTAATTTTGATATTATGATTCATTAAAACTGATATTATGCATCATTAACTTACAAGTAGTGAATTAGGTAACAAACTTGAAACTAATAATGGATCATTATTGTAACACATTATTATTATTATTATTATATATTATTATTATATTATTTATTATTATTATTATATATTATTGTTTTGTGGTGTATTATTATTATTTATACCATGTATTTTAAGTCTTATATAGTGAATCATATATTTTTTTAATATACCGATTTCAAAACAGATGATGAATCATTATTGTTTTGTAGTGTATTATTATTATTGTATGGTGTATATTAAACTGTATCTAGTGAATCAAGTATGGTTGATATGTATAGATATATACATATAAAAAATATAAAATTTTAAAGTTGTCAAAACATATCCATGTCTGGTCTTATTTTGAAGAGCTTGAATTTAGATAAACATTGATATAAATTTTTTAAATTTTGGACTTATATTTTAAAAGTTACAACCAATTGAAAATTAATATAATAAAATAGCAGTCCAGTCAGCAAAACTATCTAGTCAACTGCTGACTGGACTGCCACATCAAATGGGCCGTGTATACTCAGGAGCGGACGCGCTGCACAATCCACCTACTGATCATCATAATCACATAAAAAAACAAAACCAAAAGTGGGACAGTCAAGAAACAAACACCACCCATCGTACAAGCAGACATTACCCTGGGCGAGTAGTTCATTTTCATCCCAAATGTGGACTCCAAAAGATTTGCTAATAACCTCTCTCAAAATAAAAATGGCTAATAACCAAACCAGTTACTAGGAAAATAAGCATAACCACTTTTACATGACCAATCAACCATAACAAATGCTGGCAACGAGGAGCACCATTAGGAGAAACTTAGCAACCATAGGAGAGCAACTCTCATCTTTTCTAGCATTTTTGCTCAAGTTTGTTATGTTCTCTGTCACTAACTTCATCATCATCGGAGCAACTTCCCAAACTCTTTTCTAGCATCTTCTATCTAATAGTGTGAGGGTCCTTTGCCTTTCCATGGCTGCCTTTTCAGACGCCTGGCGGGTTTTGTTTTTCTATCTATGCACTCTATCTTTTTTGCTACCTTTATTCTTTATTATCATAATCCCTTGTATATGTCATAGTTTTTGTCGATCTCCATTTACGGAGAGTGTCTTTTTCCGTGTTATTTTGTTTAGTGTTAAGTTCTCATCTTTAATTGAAGCGGATATGGGTTTCCCCTCTTCTGACCCTCCAAGATGGTGCATATTGTGAACGGTCTCTTTGGTTTCAACTTTTGGCCTGATTTCTTCCAAAGTGGTCCACATCCTACTCTTGCATCTTGACGATTTGCCACTAACTCCATCTTGTCTTCTAATGTAAACCGATATCGCATTTAATTTAGGAAATTTTGTTCCCTCTCTCTAGTTTTGGCATCAAACATATGGCTTCATGCAGAAAGGGGGCGAGCGGCTCATTTCTTTTGGAATTTACAGGCTAATCATTCACCTCTTCTCCACTTTGTTGGTGCATGTTCTCTTGGGCAGCAGATTGATTGATCTCATCGATCTCGTCAATCCATTTTGTCAGTTGCCGCTTTACCATTATGTGGATGCATGTGGAAGCTTAAATTTTAACAAAGGATGCGTTTATGGTGTTTTTCTTCACCGTATCAGGATCGTTGATGTAATGATAAGGATTGCGATGATGAGGGTGATGAAGTCTTTTGTTGATTATACAGATGGTCTTTTCCCAACAAAGGTGGGAGATCGAGGCGAAAAGCACCACCTATTGGAACTGAAACCATTTTGGGTTTCCATAAAAGTGATAATTGGATGTAGGGGTGGCAAAACGGGTTCGCGGGTCGTGTTAGGCTAAATCCAAACCCAACCCGTTTATTAAGCTGGTTGACCTGACCCAACCCATTTAATTAATCGTGTCTAAATATGAAATTCAAACCCAACCCATTTATTAAACGGCTTGACCTGCTTATTAAATGGGTTGCTCCGTCCAACCCAATTAATTAATTGTGTTCAAATTTAAAACTCAAATCCGCATATATTAAACTTAAAACTAATATGTTTAGTTATATATATAAGAAAATAATTTGACTAAAATTAACATTACTTTTGTCATTCTATGATATTATTAGCTTTACTTCAAATTAAAATACTTAATTTTTAATTTTTGTATATCTTATTATATTAAAATTTGATCAAAAATAATTAACCTATTATAATATATATTTATTTAATATAAATTACTTAAATGGGTTAGCGGATATACACATGTTAAACTCAAACCCGACACGGTTATTAAACGAGTCGTGTTCGGGTTGACCTGTTTATTTAATCGTGTAAAAAATTTTAAACCCAAACCCGCTAACATCGTGTCGGGTTCATGTTGGTCAAACGGGCCGTGTTGAAATTGACATCCCTAATTGGAGGGTGGTTTTGGGCACCGCTTATGGAGTGTTTGGTTAGTTGTAATTTCGTTTTATTAAAATTAGCTAGTTTTTATGATGTCTCCTTTTGGGGATTCGGATGTGAATATGGGTGGTTCTCTTTCGTACTAATGGTGATTTGAAACAGCAAGGAACGTTGTTATGGCAAATCTCTGTTGAGATTTGGCTAATTCAAGGCTTGCTCATGCAACCTGTAACACCCCTAATCCTATACCTGTAATAACGTCACAAGTCGTAGCATAATAAATAACGTTTGCAGCGGAAAATAAAACTATCTATCCTTGGTGTTACACGCCGTTACTCACCCTTGTGAGTAACAAGGCATCCTTACTCCTTTCAACAACTTCAACTCCTCACGCTGTGATGAACAAGATACTTAGCACCCTTAATATTACAAACCAAATCCAAACTAAATGAGCAACTAACTGAATACAACAAACTCCAAAATACAGTACATAATAAAACTACAAAGTGTTTATTACAACACATCAGCTACCCTGTTTTCCCCGCACTCCGGCTTGTGTCTTCAATCAATAACCTGAAATGTTTTGCCCATTGAAGGGCTCAGCAATCGAAATGCTGGTATGCTAAATGTAGTCCTAAGTCATCTAGATTCCTTAAGTCGTTTCAGCCATCTTGATATTAGATTCTTTACATGAAATACCGGTTTACAATAATAACAGTAATAACTGTAAATGCTAAACAAACACATAACAGTTCACCTGCAAATCACATCACATAATAGTAAACATCCACCAGATAATCAAACACCAATAATCCATAACAATAACCAAACAAGATACGTGTATTGATTAACTGTACTTGTTAGTTGGCCACCTGGCCCTTATCCTTTAAACCAATCACTTAAACTTTCCAATTAAATTCCACCTCAGGCGTCATGTTAAGACAACCCTTAATAACTTAATAATGGACAGTAGTCCACTGGGTTCCAATGGAACAGTTACCAGCTGGCCTTATGGCCCTGGATAATTATTTTGACCGATCCGGTCGAACCTGTGCACCAACGGTAGTGCCCTCCGCCATCATCGAATGTGGACAATGGATTCCCTTGAGTGACTCCCCACTGAAGTCCCTCGTAGTGATCACGATGCGCAACCAGAAAGTCGAAACAGTATGGATTCCTCTCTTTATAAGTTAGTCCTTTAGTCAGTGGTACAATATCCAATCCTTGAGTTAAGACTATAACAGTTGACCATCAGTTAGGTTCAATAATACCTAAAGGTTAGTTAGTCTTGTCCCAGTTTAGATGTATAAACTTCTAGTCATAAGACGTTCGCGTAAAATAAAACGCAGTGGTGTTGAGCAATGCAGTATACAATATAATATACATAAATCACAGATATCGCTCTTAGCAATTAAACACACACGTCTGGACCTTAGGAAAATCCTTAGGACATTCAGACCACACAATTAACATACCGTTCACCGTGTAACTTGCTAGCTTGACAGTTCACGCCTTAACAGTTTCTCCCCGTACGCTGTTATATTTACATGCAATACCGGGTAATATTAATACAACTGTTCACTAAGTATTACAGTACGGTCACTACAGAACTAATACTCGTAGTATACTAACCCCGTATATTCTTTATTTTCCCCTGTTATTTTACAGTGGTCGAGGTAGTTTAACAGTTCATTATTTTATATAATGGCTACATGTGATAATGAATTTCCATTGTGTTGTATATCTTAATTCCATTAATCATATATCCATAATTATTTTCACTTATTCCATATATCAATATCCTTTGGTTATTTTTATTATAACCACATTTATTTTATAAACTTTATATTATATTCCATAATATATCATATTACTTAACTTTAATTCCTTTCTTTATTAAATTACCAAACTAACCTTATAATTTCGGTATTTATATTTTGGACACATTAACTTTTGTAATTTACCAAATAACCACATATATCTTTTCGGTAATTACATTCAAATACTCCAACTTTTATAAATTACTAAATGACCATATAACTTTATAATTTACTAAATATCCATATTACTTTCGGTAATTACAATCTAATTTTTATAAATTACCAAATGGCCACAAATACTTTCGGTTTAAATATATATCTTTCCTTTATTCACAATTTAACCCCAAAACTTTATATAAGTTACATATTAACTTATAAACTATAGTTTTAATACTTACTTTTCTTAAATAACCGAAATGGCCCTTATAATTTTATTAATTATGAATTCGCCCCATGTACAATTCGGTTTTTCAAATAAACTTTCATAAATTACATTTTCACCCCATAACTTTATAAACTTAATATTTTATGTCATAAATCATTCTAATCCAAAGTTTTTGGTCAACACTTTGACCAAGACTTAATTTCATAATTAATACTTTAATATACCCATAAAATCATTAGTAATTCGGCTGTACTCCTAAACTTTCCAATAATTACAAAATAGCCCTAAAACTTAATAAAATGTTATCTTAACACTTAAACACTTATTTAAATTCACCAAAATTCATAATATTAATTCCTACCTTATATTATATCATAAATATACCAAATAGACCCTTAAGCTCTCGACTTTTATTATTAGTACACTAAACTTTACAAAATTTACATTTTAGCCACATAAGTTATTAAACTAGCCATTTAAATACTTGTAGCAATTTTTAACACTCCCAAAATTTATAATATATGTTATTACACTTATATATTTCGAAAATCACCAAATAGCCCATTTTATTTTCGGCTTTGACAAATATTTATTGTATGGTTTTAAAACTTGATTTATACCTTATAATAAATACATATAAATGTATATAAGCCATATAACACTTCTAAAAATGATGCTAATGACTTAGAATGATTATAAAATCAAAATAGAACATTTTATTCCTAGATAATTCGGCTTGTACATATATGTATCATATTTAATTTTTGTGACACAATTTTATACCTTAAGGTAATAATCTTACCTTATATGTTATAAATTATTTTCTTGACATTTTAACCCAATATTTTCGGCCTTAATATTACTAAGGCTCATACATAATTTTTATACCAAAGTTTGAAGTTTAAATCAAGCTTAAACTTAATAAACCTTAATTATTGAAACTTACTCCTTAAATCAAGACAATTCTTGTACTTGATTTCTCCTTGAATTCCAAGCTCTACAAATGATATCTTGATGAAGAACTTTCAGCCTCCTTGTATATATTTAGGAGATCCATTTGTTAGACTTCTAACAAGGATTTATAAATAAGATTTGGAGTAATTTTACAAGAGTTTACCTTAGGTATTTAACAAGGTATTTTCGGTACACCTTGGGATGGTTGGAGATCCAAATTTCCTTCATGAAATGATGAAGAGAATATAGATTTAAAAGCTCTAAATTTTCGGTAATAGCTTAAGGAATTTATTTAAGATTTTCAACATGAAAATATACCTTAACTTAATCATGTTGTTCCTTGTGTTGTTGTTGAATCTAGGAACCTCCTTGGAACACTTAAGCTTGGCGAAAATAGCAAGGGTTGCTAGGATGATTTCTTGCTTCAAGACTTAGTAGATTTAACTAGGAAAATTACATAGAAATGGTGTTAGAACTTAGAACACCATTAATGGAGCTTAGAAGCTCTAAGGAATAAACTAGCAAATGAAGAAGAAACGAGAGAAGGATGAGCTTACCAATTCGGTGAATGAGGGCAAAGGGAAATGAGGAGTGCCGTGAGGTATTAGAGAATAGGCAAGGATAGAATTTTTGATACAATAATGTCAATTGTCTAATCTTTTCTTTGTTTATTATTTTGATTGTTTGGCTCAAGAAATGCCCTTATTTCATGCTAGACTTTCGGCTGATTGATAAGGAATAATGAAGGCTTTGATTGATAATTTAAACTAGAAGACAAAGGCAAAGTTGGTGCATTATTCTTTTGATTTTTCTAAGCTAATTTGTCATTGTTTTCCTTGTATTTTACGGTAGTGTATATATACATAGGCAGCTGATTTCCTTGTCAATTGAAGACATGAGCACATGCCTAGGTTAGTAGATGATTTAGCTTGATTTTAATAAGGCAATCAAGCCCTCCTTTCTTGCTTGAAATCGGCATCTAGGTGCTGTATGGGCACACTTGATTTTTGTTTATATTTGACAAAGGAACATGCATTGTTAGGTGGCTGTTTTATTTGACTAGATAGACAGCAATTAAGACTTGCTTTTCCTCACAAAAATCGGCAGCCATAAGGTAGCACATGGGCTGTTTTGTTTGTTTACATTGCACATGTATAAAGTAGATTCTAGTCACTTATTTAATTTCATTACTTTTATTTAACTTATTCCTTTGTTGTTGTCTTGCAGGTCATACGGTAATGGTAGTCTTAATTGACTGAGATTATTTGACACAATATAACATGGCATGTGCAAGTTGAGTCACCATCCATAAGGCATTATTTTTGCTAAAAATCAAGTCCAAATCACCCTAAATGGCGCCCACTCTCATGACCATATGGGACTGATTTTTAATTTGATTCCTGTCAAATTATATTGTATTAAGACCATATTATAACATGTAATAGGTTCCAACATTTATTTGGTACATTTATATAATGGTAAAAGATGAAAGTTCTAAGGTAAAAATGCTGATTTTAGGTACCTTTTTTATCATAATTTCGGCCCTGCTTATGCTATGATTTTAGCATTGGAATTAATTGATTAAGATGGTCAATTCATCCCCTTTTAATATTATCAACTAGTGGCTACTCAAAAGCTTCAAGGTAATTGCGTAAAAACGCGTTTTTATGACACCCGAAGGTGCATTTTTGTGCTTTAAGGATATTCTGGAAAATAAGTAGTCGCTATGAGTTCCAAGTGTTTATAAAAATTTTTATAGTCAATAATAATATGTTAAGGTGTTACATTGAGTTATATGGGGTTATATCAACTCAAGACACAATTTCCGGCTTACCGGGACACTCCCGGGGCAAAAAGGAGAGTTAAGAAATTCTCCCAAGCACTTTGTGTATTTTTGAAAAATTAGTTTGAGCATTCTCTTTATAATGGTGAATATTGATAATAGGAACTCTTAGAATGATTTATATTGGAGTTTGTGCCACTTCGGTACCTCTCCGGGGCACTCCCGGGGGTTTATGGGGCCCCCATCGGGAACCTCCGAGCACTTTGTCTTTAACTGAGAATTTAGCTTGAGGATTTCATCTTATATGTTTAATAAAGTGTTATGGTGCATTTGGAATGAGGTGTAAAGCTTTACTTCATCCTATAAGGTATTTCCGGGACTTTCGGGCCTTAAGGGCCTTTAAGGGAACTCCCGGACATTTTGTATTTTTACTCAGTTTTAGATGATGTCCTGTGTTCTAAGGGTCATATAATGATCCTTTATTAACTTCATATGATGTTCATAGCTTATATAACTTGTTTAGCTTAAGGTCCGGCTTAACGCTCGTTTATGACCTTAAGGAGTTCAGGTGCGTATCTAACGCCTAACTGTTTATATACTTTTCTCAGGGTTTAATAATCCCCCAAATATATATATTTCCCTTTATTTAATTATTTAAAGGTTTGGGGTATTTAAGTCTACCCCCCTTAAAAGGACTTCGTCCCAAAGTCATAACTTCTACTTACATATCCTATGGAATCAAGTTCCTCGTATCTATTCTCTGTATGCTTATCATTCCTGGGTGTCAATACTATATTGACACCTCTACATTCCATCAGTAATCTGAGTGTATGCAATTCGTACATACACATAACCTTGCTCATGGCAAACAATGTAATCATAGCATAAGTAACTTGATAGATGCTGTAAAGTAAATAAGTGTCCCAACTTCCTAGCTATCCCACTAGGTCATCACTGCACAAGTGCAATACCAAAACACTCAGTCCTACAGAGTGTAAAGGCGTAAATTAGCAGTAAATCTCTTGTGTGATTACAATAGGAATGAATATACTGTAAAGTAAATAAGTGTACTTTTATTAACCATCCAAGTGTTACATAGAACACATCAATACCAAGTGTTACATAGAACACAACCATAACCATTCAAGTGTCACATAGGACACAACAATAACCATCCAAGTGTCACATAGGACACAACAATAACCATCCAAGTGTCACATAGGACATATCAATAACCAAGTGTTACATAGAACACATCCATAACCATTCAAGTGTCACATAGGACACAACAATAACCATCCAAGTGTCACATAGGACATATCAATAACCAAGTGTTACATAGAACACATCCATAACCATTCAACCAATTGCACACATGCGCAACAATCAAACACAATCAACCAAATGCAAAACCAGTATAGACTGCAGATATGCAAGTCGCATGTGGTGCTCTACCCCCCTTAAAAAGGGTTACGCCCACCTACCCTAGACTAGTATAACTAGTCGGTTAATAGTGAATGAATCTTCACTCTCATCATTTTTTTAACTTATGACTAGTTTTAAAGATAGCCTCCCGGCTGTAAGACTTTAGGTGGATAGGGCACATATTTTTGGATAAGATACGTGAAATACGTTGTGCATTCCTCTTGAGCTCAGTAGATAACTCTAACTGATGGGACCACCATGCTTCCACTGCGCAACTCTGATTAAGTAATGTCTAATCATTCTGGAATAGTCTTAAATGTGCTTTGTTGGTTGTCATTGTTGATCTTGTCGGGACTTCTGTCCGTTTACGAGGTATAGCCCCCAAGAATCTATGCATTCTCTGACATGTTCCATAGTGCATTAGTATGCTTTTATATTTGAATCCCGTATGTATGGGTGAAGGTGATCTACCATCTTGTACGTTGCCGATATTATCTCATGGCTTGTTTAAACTATCATGTGTAACACACTTCCATTAATCTCCTCTTGTAGTTGTAATCGTCGGCGCTCGGGTCTTGTATTAATATTGGGGCATACTTAAAATCCCTCTCTTTGATCTTCAGGTCATCATCTTATGATTCTGGTATTTGAGTTTACTGTCACCATATTCGGTTTTCATTTTCAATGTAAAGTATGAGCTATGGTCGAGCCGTGCATCTTATGTATAATATAGAAAGATTTCTTGATATTATTAATTCACCAATTGTCGGTAGTACATACACGATTACTATCGTCTGTTCATCAGGTATACCACAGTAGGGTTCCCGCTAAGGTTTCTAACAAGGTACAGTTTCCTCTCAATTGAACATGTTCTTGCGGTTGTGAATCAACTCATGTGAGTATTAGTATAATGTTTCTACTCTTTATATTCTACCATGCTTATAGGTAGGTTCCCATTTAATATATTGGGTTTGAATTCATAAAGAAAGACATGAAAGTCGATCTTTCCCTCCAGATGGCAATACGGCCATAACTTAGAAGGTAGCTTGAGAATGCTCTTATTATAGGTAAATGTCTCTTAATCTCATTTTAACTTATTAACATGGCTCATGTATAATAACAGTTATTATTCCCTTCACAATTGACTATTTTTACGACATACGCGGAGTCATTTTAGCTATTTAATCTCTTCAGGATAACCTGGCCAGCTTAATTCTTAACTTACACTTTCTACAACTCATATACTTCATTAATCAAAATTTATATTAAAATTAAGAATAAATATTACTTATCACAGAGATATTTGTGACCACTTGTAGGGAGTCTCAGGAATCATTCAACCCTGACGGGGTCAGCGTCAATGTTGAACTATCCTTCCACTCCATTTTGTGTTTGGTTTTCCCTGATCTGACCAGGATCAAGTTCGACCTCCCACGTCAAATATCAAACAATCACATAATTGTCATTTTCCAAATTTTATCTTATCAAACTTTGTGACGTGGTGAGTACTACATTTTCTCTTGACCACTATACAACTAATCCAATATCTGTTATAACCTATACTCGAATCTAGTGTATTACCTAATCCCCGGAACCATATTCCTTTGATCAAATCATCAAGCGGGGAAGCCAGTTTTTCCTCTTGGCATAAAAGGTAAATTCTTATTAAAACATCTAGGCACATACTGTCTAATAATTATATTCATCAATCATTTTAACTCTTAAATCCATCATACAAGTAATAAATTCAGTTATGGACTTGGATACCTTAGAATACCCTCTTCTCTTTAAAAGGCTCATCTAGTATTTAACTCACCAGGGCTTGATTATTGCCTACACTTTGGTTATCATTACATGGAACAAGGACAGTCACAGTTAGACTCCAAGGAAAAGTTTTCATAACTCGATCAACAATTACAGTTCCATAAAGTATTATTCCTCTGCCTTAAAGCTTGGCTTTTTCTTATTCCATTTAAACTCCATGAATCAGGTGAACCATATGTTCAGCCTAGGTTAAGTATCTCTTAATATTAGTACCATCTCAAACTAAGGGTTTCCAGTTTGAATCCTACGGTTTGGTAACAGGACAATCAAAGCTTATTGTTTGTTTCTATCTCTTAGAAACGTGGTTAATCCACAAACTCAATGGCTTCCAAAATAGGTCGATTAGGTGTATCAAATAGAGGATTTAGAATCACAGGGATTAGTATATAACGTTAGGAAGGTTTACGTGTAAAACAATTGTTACAAGCCAAGGGGTATGTTTTCCTACTTTTAAATTTAACTTCCACTCACTTTTAGTGTATATATTAATTCAAACTCTTAATATAACTTACACTACCTTCATTGCAAGTGTCAAGGAGAGTTATTCGTTACCATGTTTATATTAAAAGTTATCTTACATAGGGGGTTAACCTTATTTGATTTCTTGCTCTCTTTATTCGCATTCATAAATTGAGCTGTCATAGAAGACATATGCTCGTATAGAACCATAAGGATAGTGTAGGACGTGAGCCTCAAAATAGGGTAGGTATATTTAATGATACTTAGCCCTCTGAAATGTATCAATACTCCTCAACGTTTTAGGTTTACAACCTCCAAATTATATGTATATATGTAGCATTTGGTATTGCTAATTAGGTAGTTCTCCCGACTTCAGAAAATATAGATTCAAAGTTTGTTCTCTTCCCTTTATTAATTAGGAGTCCAGCACTGTCACTATATTGATACTAGCTGAGACCCTTGGTATTTGCTCAGGTATTTAAAACCCGTGCTTATCCATGATGGATGTTTAGTTATATATTTTGAGATTCTGTTTCTCTATTGTCATATTTCAAGGTTTCGCACTATCTTCTCGCGAAGTTAATAAGGGATTGTAAGATTTTCCAGTCCCGCACTGGGCGGTAAGCTCGGTGCCTGGGTATCCCATAAAATTCAGTGTTTGCTCTTCACGTGCAGGTCTTCATTCACCTATATTTGGTTTACTGGAGCAGCACTTGTTGTAGCAAGTGCGCCATGCAGGTTGGATCATCATGCAGTGTATGTCCATTGAGGTGTATATTTACTCCATCATCATTGTATACTTGGCGGTATTGTCAGCCTTTCTGGTTATCATTGGTATGGCGTCACTGTTATTCGTCGTCAGCTTCCCATGTGGATGACAGTTGGCGTCGTACGGTCTTCAACAAACCCTTTTGACAATTCATATAGTCTTAAGTATTTCATATTAATCAATGTATTCCTTTTCACGACATCTGCTCGTCATTTAGGTAGGTCATAATTTGTAGTTACTGTAAGTTTGGACAGTTGATAACGCCCTTCGGCGGACCAAGCAAAAACTAACTTACTATTCCTCACTGTACTATCTCACACCCGTATCCCAAGGCTAATCTTGGTTTGTATTCGGTTTAATACTCTTAATCCCATGATACACTAATCTGGATTCTCCACAAAATATCAACGCGTCTCCTGACTTCAAAATAATCTTGTTCGCCTTATCCATCCTCTTCTGATCACCGTATAAAAACTCAGCATCATCTCCTATGGAGAATGATACAACTGGTATCCCTTTGGTAATTGACTCAGATGTCTCGTCTCGGTCCTGGTGTAATCCAAGCTTCCCTCCTTCCTCATAGAAGTTCACAATACAAACGTCGGCTTCAATGTTCGGTATGTGGTTGGTTTCTAATTGTTGTGCAATTTTGACCGCTTCTGTTACCAAAGTTTGGAAACTATCGGGTATCCTAGGAACTCGTGCTCCATCTACCTTTCTTACTTCACTATATAACCTAGCCTGTGGATCCCAATCCTTACCCATACACATCATATATAATTTAAGTTTTGATCCACTCCCATATCCTGGAATATAAAATCCTCCAAGGCCTATCCCCAAAGTTCTACATTCATTTACAATGGTTATTTGTTCATCTATAGTTAAGTATTTCTAGAGTAGGATCATGCCGGGTTGAAGTACTTGGCATTCTGCCTCTGGATATTCCCGACCTTCGCTCATTGGCTCAAGTGACCTCGGTCTCATAGGTAAGGGAAAACAAATGTCGAAGTATCCCATTAGGTGAGAGGTTACCTAAGTTAGGTCTCTCTAAATTTTTGATACTTACTAACACATACAAGTCTCATCGACTGATAACTATAAACACACATTCATGCATCATGCATTTGGTTTAAGTTCTAGGCTTACCAGTTTCGCGCTAAGCGCTAGCCTCAGCGCCTGAAGTTCCCACTAAGTATAGGGTGTTTCTTCCTAGAACTATCTCCTTTCCCTTCTGACTCCCGGATGAGGATGGCTGTCTTGCCGGTCCTCTAGTATAGGTGTTGTTCTGCGGCGCCTGGCCTCCTCTTGGTCCGCCCGCCTCAATAGCTGGTGTTCTCTGTGAACCTCTAGATCCCTTGTATACTCGGCTCCCTGGGTTGGAAAAAACATTCATACTCTCTATGGCCTTCCTTTTTGCAATAGCGGCACTCCACCTTCCTTCATATACAATCTACGCCTGGGTGATCATCTCCACAACGTTTACAGTAGTAGTGACGCTAGGGTGGTTTATTGCCCTTAGGTGGTGCTGATCTTAGTGGCTGAGCATCAATAGTTGGGCCGGTCAGACGAGGGACCTGCTCCTTCGTCTTCTGACCATGGAAATCCTTCCGCCCCATCTTCTTATCAAAGAATTTCTTCCCCTTCTTGTAGTAACCGCCAGAGGTTGCTCCCCCATCTTCTCCTTCAGTATTCTTTCTCTTCTTTCCTTGGGCCTCTTCCCTGGACTGAAGCATTAGTTCTGTTGCCGATGCGGCGTCATAACATTCTTGAATAGTAGCAAAACTTATTGCTCCCATGGCGCCCTGGATGCGAAATTGCAAACCTCCCCTAAACTTTTGAATCTTCACGGTGTCGGAATAGTCGACCCCTGGTATGTAATCTAGCAGACTGATAAATCGTGCGTAGTACTGGTCAACTGTTTGACTCCCCTGGATTAAGGTCTCGAACTCTTGCCTCTTCCTATGCTTCAAGTGTTCGGGGTAGTACTTCTCCCGCAACACTTCTACAAATGCTATCCATCCAAAGTCCGGTGTAGCTCTATGGTGGCCCTCCACAGACCGCCACCAAATATCAGCTGCGTCCTTCAGGTTGTACACGGCGATGTCGACCTTCTGGTACTCCGCTATGAATTTCTCCAGTGCGGCGGGGTCTGGTCCCCCTGAATAAGTTGGCACTCTCGCGTCTGCAACGCTCTTCAACCAGTTGGTTTCTCTGGGATGCGGCGGGTGGGGTGTGGCTCCCGCAAGTTGAGCTCCTAGCTGCTGCGCGAAGGCCGCCATGGCCGCTGCTAGGCCTGGTACTTCTGGAACATCTGCCGGTGTCTCGCCACCGCGTCCACTGCTGCCTCCACGTGCTCTTCCTCTTGTCGACATCTATAGGATATTATACTATTATTTCTACTCGGCTGTTACACCGTTTTCACATTCACAATCATAAACATGTAAGTAAGCTAACTACCAACAATAAAGATATCCCTAAGAATTTTCTTTCTAAGTCACGAATCCTCACAGACGTTTCCCGTTTCCCATATGTCCTATGCTCATTGTTCTTGACTCAGTATCTCTTCATCAGAGCGTAGTTACGCTCTGATACCACTTTTTGTAACACCCCTAATCCTAAACCTGTAATAACGTTGCAAGTCGTAGCATAATAAATAACGTTCGCAGCGGAAAATAAAACTATCTATCCTTGGAGTTACACGCCGTTACTCACCCATGTGAGTAACAAGGCATCCTTACTCCTTTCAACAACTTCAACTCCTCACGCTGTGATGAACAAGATACTGAGCACCCTTAATATTACAAACCAAATCCAAACTAAATGAGCAACTAACTGAATACAACAAACTCCAAAATACAGTACATAATAAAACTACAAAGTGTTTGTTACAACACATCAGCTACCCTATTTTTCCCGCACTCCGGCTTGTGCCTTCAATCAATAACCTGAAATGTTTTGCCCATTGAAGGGCTCAGCAATCGAAATGCTGGTATACTAAATGTAGTCCTAAGTCATCTAGATTCCTTAAGTAATTTTAGCCATCTTGATATTAGATTCTTTACATGAAATACCGGTTTACAATAATAACAGTAATAACTGTAAATGCTAAACAAACACATAACAGTTCACCTGCAAATCACATCACATAATAGTAAACATCCACCAGATAATCAAACACCAATAATCCATAACAATAACCAAACAAGATACGCGTATTGATTAACTGTACTTGTTAGTTGGCCACCTGACCCTTATCCTTTAAACCAATCACTTAAACTTTCCAATTAAATTCCACCTCAGGCGTCATGTTAAGACAACCCTTAATAACTTAATAATGGACAGTAGTCCCTTGGGTTCCAATGGAACAGTTACCAGCTGACCTTATGGCCCTGGATAATTATTTTGACCGATCCGGTCGAACCTGTGCACCAACGGTAGTGCCCTCCACCATCGTCGAATGTGGACAATAGATTCCCTTGAGTGACTCCCCATTGAAGTCCCTCGTAGTGATCATGATGCGCAACCAGAAAGTCGAAACAATCTAGATTCTTCTCTTTATAAGTTAGCCCTTTAGTCAGTGGTACAATATCCAATCTTTGAGTTAAGACTATAACAGTTGACCATCAGTTAGGTTCAATAATACCTAAAGGTCAGTTAGTCTTGTCCCAGTTTAGATGTATAAACTTCCAGTCATAAGACGTTCACGTAAAATAAAACACAGTGGTGTTGAGCAATGCAGTATACAATATAATATACATAAATCACAGATATCGCTCTTAGCAATTAAACACACACGTCTGGACCTTAGGAAAATCCTTAGGACATTCAGACCACACAATTAACATACCGTTCACCGTGTTACTTGCTAGCTTGACAGTTCACGCCTTAACAGTTTCTCCCCGTACACTGTTATATTTACATGCAATACCGGGTAATATTAATACAACTGTTCACTAAGTATTACAGTACTGTCACTACAGAACTAATACTCGTAGTATACTAACCCCGTATATTCTTTATTTTCCCTTGTTATTTTACAGTGGTCGAGGTAGTTTAACAGTTCATTATTTTATGTAATGGCTACATGTGATAATGAATTTCCATTGTGTTGTATATTTTAATTCCATTAATCATATATCCATAATTATTTTCACTTATTCCATATATCAATATCCTTTGGTTATTTTTATTATAACCACATTTATTTCATAAACTTTATATTATATTCCATAATATATCATATTACTTAACTTTAATTCCTTTCTTTATTAAATTACCAAACTAACCTTATAATTTTGGTATTTATATTTTGGACATATTAACTTTTGTAATTTACCAAATAACCACATATATCTTTTCGGTAATTACAATTCAAATACTCCAACTTTTATAAATTACTAAATGACCATATAACTTTATAATTTACTAAATATCCATATTACTTTCGGTAATTACAATCTAATATTTATAAATTACCAAATGACCACAAATACTTTCGGTTTAAATATATATCTTTCCTTTATTCATAATTTAACCCCAAAACTTTATATAAGTTACATATTAACTTATAAACTAGTTTTAATACTTACTTTTCTTAAATAACCAAAATGGCCCTTATAATTTTATTAATTATGAATTCGCCCCATGTACAATTCGGTTTTTCAAATAAACTTTCATAAATTACATTTTCACCCCATAACTTTATAAATTTAATATTTTATGTCATAAATCATTTTAATCCAAAGTTTTTGGTCAACACTTTGACCAAGACTTAATTTCATAATTAATACTTTAATATACCCATAAAATCATTAGTAATTCGGCTGTACTCCTAAACTTTCCAATAATTACAAAATAGCCCCAAAACTTAATAAAATGTTATCTTAACACTTAAACACTTATTTATATTCACCAAAATTCATAATATTAATTCCTACCTTATATTATATCATAAATATACCAAATAGACCCTTAAGCTCTCGGCTTTTATTATTAGTACACTAAACTTTACAAAATTTACATTTTAGCCACATAAGTTATTAAACTAGCCATTTAAACATTTGTAGCTATTTTTAATACTCCCAAAATTTATAATATATGTTATTACACTTATATATTTCGAAATCACCAAATAGCCCATTTTATTTTTGGCTTTGACAAATATTTATCGTATGGTTTTAAAACTTGATTTATACCTTATAATAAATTCATATAAATGTATATAAGCCATATAACACTTCTCAAAATTATGTTAATGACTTAGAATGATTATAAACTCAAAATAGAACATTTTATTCCTAGATAATTCGGCTTGTACATATATGTATCATATTTAATTTTTGTGACACAATTTTATACCTTAAGGTAATAATCTTACCTTATATGTTATAAATTATTTTCTTGACATTTTAACCCAATATTTTCAGCCTTAATATTACTAAGGCTCATACATAATTTTTATACCAAAGTTTGAAGCTTAAATCAAGCTTAAACTTAATAAACCTTAATTATAGAAACTTACTCCTTAAATCAAGACAATTCTTTTACTTGATTTCTCCTTGAATTCCAAGCTCTCCAAATGATATCTTGATGAAGAACTTTGGGCCTCCTTGTATATATTTAGGAGATCCATTTGTTAGACTTCTAACAAGGATTTGTAAATAAGATTTGGAGTAATTTTACAAGAGTTTACCTTAGGTATTTAACAAGGTATTTTCGGTACACCTTGGGATGGTTGGAGATCCAAATTTCCTTCATGAAATGATGAAGAGAATATAGATTTTGAAGCTCTATATTTTCGGTAATAACTTAAGGAATGTATTTAGGATTTTCAACATGAAAATATACCTTAACTTGATCTTGTTGTTCCTTGTGTTGTTGTTGAATCTAGGAACCTCCTTGGAACACTTAAGCTTGGCGAAAATAGCAAGGGTTGCTAGGATGATTTCTTGCTTCAAGACTTAGTAGATTTAACTAGGAAAATTACATAGAAATGGTGTTAGAACTTAGAACACCATTAATGGAGCTTAGAAGCTCTAAGGAATAAACTAGCAAATGAAGAAGAAAAGAGAGAAGGATGAGCTTACCAATTCGGTGAATGAGGGCAAAGGGAAATGAGGAGTGCCATGAGGTATTAGAGAATAGGCAAGGATAGAATTTTTGATACAATAATGTCAATTGTCTAATCTTTTCTTTGTTTATTATTTTGATTGTTTGGCTCAAGAAATGCCCTTATTTCATGCTAGACTTTCGGCTGATTGATAAGGAATAATGAAGGCTTTGATTGATAATTTAAACTAGAAGACAAAGGCAAGGTTGGTGCATGATTCTTTTGATTTTTCTAAGCTAATTTGTCCTTGTTTTCCTTGTATTTTACGGTAGTGTATATGTACATAGGCAGCTGATTTCCTTGTCAATTGAAGACATGAGCACATGCCTAGGTTAGTAGATGATTTAGCTTGATTTTAATAAGGCAATCAAGCCCTCCTTTCTTGCTTGAAATCGGCATCTAGGTGCTGTATGGGCACACTTGATTTTTGTTTATATTTGACAAAGGAACATGCATTGTTAGGTGGCTGTTTTATTTGACTAGATAGACAGCAATTAAGACTTGCTTTTCCTCACAAAAATCGGCAGCCATAAGGTAGCACATGGGCTGTTTTGTTTGTTTACATTGCACATGTATAAAGTAGATTCTAGTCACTTATTTAATTTCATTACTTTTATTTAACTTATTCCTTTGTTGTTGTCTTGCAGGTCATACGGTAATGGTAGTCTTAATTGACTGAGATTATTTGACACAATATAACATGGCATGTGCAAGTTGAGTCACCATCCATAAGGCATTATTTTTGCTAAAAATCAAGTCCAAATCACCCTAAATGGCGCCCACTCTCATGACCATATGGGACTGATTTTTAATTTGATTCCTGTCAAATTATATTGTATTAAGACCATATTATAACATGTAATAGGTTCCAACATTTATTTGGTACATTTATATAATGGTAAAAGATGAAAGTTCTAAGGTAAAAATGCTGATTTTAGGTACCTTTTTTATCATAATTTCGGCCCTGCTTATGCTATGATTTTAGCATTGGAATTAATTGATTTAGATGGTAAATTCACCCCCTTTTAAGATTATCAACTCGTGGCTCCTCAAAAGCTTCAAGGTAATTGCGTAAAACGCGTTTTTATGACACCCGAAGGTGCATTTTTGTGCTTTAAGGATATTCTGGAAAATAAGTAGTCGCTATGAGTTCCAAGTGTTTATAAACATTTTTTATAGTCAATAATAATATGTTAAGGTGTTACATTGAGTTATATGGGGTTATATCAACTCAAGACACAATTTCCGGCCTACTGGGACACTCCCGGGGCAAAAAGGAGCGTTAAGAAATTCTCCCGAGCACTTTGTGTATTTTTGAAAAAGTAGTTCGAGCATTCTCTTTATAATGGTGAATATTGATGATAGGAACTCTTAGAATGATTTATATTGGAGTTTGTGCCACTTCGGTACCTCTCCGGGGCACTCCCGGGGGTTTATGGGGCCCCCATCAGGAACCTCCGAGCACTTTGTCTTTAACTGAGAATTTAGCTTGAGGACTTCATCTTATATTTTTAATAAAGTGTTATGGTGCATTTGGAATGAAGTGTAAAGCTTTACTTCATCCTATAAGGTATTTCCGGGACTTTCGGGCCTTTAAGGGAACTCCCGGGCATTTTGTATTTTTACTCAGTTTTAGATGATGTCCTGTGTTCTAAGGGTCATATAATGATCCTTGATTAACTTCATATGATGTTCATAGCTTATATAACTTGTTTAGCTTAAGGTCCTGCTTAACGCTCGTTTATGACCTTAAGGAGTTCAGGTGCGTATTTAACGCCTAACTGTTTATATACTTTTCTCAGGGTTTAATAATCCCCCAAATAATATATATTTCCCTTTATTTAATTATTCAAAGGTTAGGGGTATTTCACAACCCTTCGTGGACATTGTTGCAAATGGCGTCTTGTGAACTTTGTCTACCGCCCTTTGTGTTAGATTATTTTCGGGAGGGCTTTATCTTTAAGCTTTCTTTGGGTCTAGTTGTCTGTTGGTATGTTTTTAATCTAGATTGTATGTTTCTAGTCTAGTTGTTTGTAGGTATGTATTCCTCTAAATTATAATATATGTTCTGTAAAAAAAAACGCTGGCAAGAGGTTTTACAAAATAGCATCTTTTTGCCTTCCGTTACACTTTTTGCCTTCTCTTTCCTTAGTCTCTCAGGGATTACCAAAATCCTTCGATTTCTCACTACAAGAAAAATAGTAATTAGTGTCCGAATTTAGCGTCCGATCACTTGGCGGACGCTAATTTTTTATTAGTGTCCGAATTTAGCATCCGATCACTTGGCGGACGCTATTTTGTGTCTAAATTAACATCGGACACTATCATAGACGCAAATTAGCATCCAAATTTAGTGTCCAATAATACATGGACACAAATCAACATCCATATTAGTGTCCAATGTGTATTCGGACGCTAATGTTTTATGATTTCATTTTTAACTAAAGGAAAATTATATTCCATCAGTTGTTAACAGTATAGAATTACCGTTTTTTTATTGTTCCCAAATTTCTTCTACACTTATCTATTCTCAAACCCTATCTCTTCTCCCGTTCCCAATCTCGCACGATGAAACTTCCGCAAGTCTTCTCCCGTTCCCAATTTCACACGATGAAACTTCAGCAAGTCTATTCTCAAACCCTATATCTTCTCCCATTTCCAATCGCGTACTCATAGACATTGATTTCCATACATTTCTGGTGTACTCATAGACGGACTGGAGAAGATAATTAGTACGGGTCCACGAATGATTTCCCTGATGTACTCGTAGACATTGATTTCCATAGCTTACAAAAGGTAACTTGCCTGTTTGTGGTGTTCCTCTATGTATATCAATTTAGGGCTTTCGATTTAGGTTACCAGAATTGAATAAAATCGCCTGTCATCAGTAGTACGCAGAGGACTTGATGCCGAAACTGGAGAGTCCTGTCGTGCGTGTCGGGAGTGAAATTGCGTACAGAGGGAGTGAAGCGTGAGAATGAGGGTGACTTAGCAGAGTTAGGGTTCATTGACGATTTTAGAAATTGAGGGTGGATGTCGTGAGGTAGAAAAGGGTGATTAGGCGTTTGTTTTTTCCACGTTGATCTTTTTTTTAATAAGGTTACATGTCAGCAACTATTAACGTCAGGATGACGGAGTTAGACTTCAGGGTCTCAAAGTCAAGGATGTCATTACCTCAGGGGGTTGCTAATAATTATTAAAAACATAAGGGGGTTATTAGTAATATCCTGAAACCTCAAAGGGGTTGTCAGTAATTTAGGAATTGAAAAAGGTAAATTCTTGTCTACAGGTCTATATATGGGAGGAGCACCTCCGTAATGTGAATTTTTTTTTATTTTTTCTTTTCACGCGCACCACAATGTTGATTTGTTTTTCTTTTCATTTATCTAAAAATTTTTATTCTTTTTTTATCATAAAAATTTTAAATTGTTGTAATTTTTAATATTTAAGTCCAAAATGAAAAAAAATTATATTTTTATTCACCTAAATTCAAGCTCTTCAAAACAAAACCAGTCATGGATACGTTTTGACAACTTTTAAAAAAATATTTTTATATGTGTACGATGATACACTAAAATAATAATATGATTCATTAATTTTGTATTATGATTCATTAAAATTGATATTATGATTCATTAGGTAATAAGTGATGAATTTGACATTTTTAACTTTACTAGGATGGTTTTTGAGGTGTTTTGGGGTAGGGCAATCTAGAATTTGTTCTGTACTTTATATTGTAGCACCTAACTCGACAGGTTTTTAGGGTTTGTGGTAGCGGGTTTAGGGACTAACGACCCTAAAAATGCCTTCGACGTTTTATCTTTCCTAGTGTGGGTTTTAAGGTGTTTTGGGGTAGAGTAATCTATTTGGAATTTGTTTTGTACTTTATATTGTAGCAACTAACTCGACATGTTTTTAGGATTTGTGGTAGCGGGTTTAGGGTCACTCAAACCCTAAACATGCCTTCAACGTTTTTTAGCTTTACTAGGGTGGGTTTTGGGGTGTTTTTTTTTTTTGGGGGGGGGGGGTTAAGGTAATCTATTTGGAAGCCGTTCTATACTTTACATTGTAGCAACTAACTCGACAGGTTTTAAGAGTTTGTGGTAGCGGGTTTAGGGTACCTAAACCCGCCATTACAAATCCTTAAAATGCCTTCGACGTTTTTTAGCTTTTCTGGGGTGGGTTTTAAGGTGTGTGGGGTTAGGGAAATCTATTTGGAAGTCATTTTATACTTTAATGTGATGATGTACATATTTTAATGTGAGAATGTACATGTTTTAATGAGAAGATGTACATGTTCAAATGTGAGAATGTACATGTTCAATTATCATAATGTATATGTTTTAATGAACATTTGTACATGTTTGTATGACCATCTGTACAAGTTTTCTCCCTTATATGTACATGTTTTAATCTAAGGATGTACATATTTAATGATTCGTACAGGTTTATGTGACCATCTGTATGTTTTTAATGCGAGGATGTACATGTTTTTACGTGAGTATGTACATGTTTTAATGAACATTTGTACAGGTTTGTATGACCATCGGTTCAAATTTTTCTTTTACATTCTATGCACTATAACCCTTAGCAGCATCCGTTTTACATTTTTGTAAAAAATAATAATTTTTTTACTTGCCCGATCATCATATGTAGTCAGGATGGCTACATTTGGATGTAGCTCAGACCTGTTCACTCCACTAAAGGCATGTCAGAGTATATTATTCCTTTAAAATAAATGTAATAGAGTAAAAAACTAGTTAAAAATAAATAATTACTTATATGAAAGAATTAGAATATATAATCATTCGGAGTTAATATTTATCAGTTCCTAAAAAGGTGCCGCTGCACTTTCTGTTCGGGTGTCAATCAAATTTAATAATCACCCCTCCCTGATTATCAAATTGTAGGAATAGAGCTCATTTAATTCTTATTCTCTCTTCCTAAAAAATAGGACTTTTATTTACCAAGTATGGAAATAGGAAATAATTATTTCCATTCCCATATATTCATTGACATACCCATGTACCAAGCACCCCCTTTAACTAAATGTTTTGTAGTTCTATAAGACAAGTTACTTGTATTTTATTATTCATTTTTTAATATTCTTAATTTTTATCAAGAAAAAACTTTATTATTCTTTAAAACCATACTTTAATTACATCATTTATTATTTATATATTGTATGAATATTTAGATAAGTTTTTATTTATGACTTTTTATTAGTTGTTCTAAAGTTAAATATACATTTCAATTATTATTGGTTCAATTAGTAATAATTTTAAAATAAATACTAATATTTTCAATCAACCTTACACTTTTACAACTATTGTTTTGGGAAATAAATTTTCTACATACGTTTTGAAAAGAAAGTAAACTATCAACTTATTAATAAACAATTCTCTATATTATTGTAGTTGTATATGTAATTTCATTTTTTTTACATATTATATAGTTAATATTGTAACATGTTAAATCTTTTTGACACATTCTTGTAATTTACTAAAATTTACATTTGTAAAGTTCATAGCTATAATTTACAATTGCAAATTATTAAATAATAACAACATTTATTATTCTTTAGTTACCATACTTCAATTACATTATTTATTATATATCTATTGTATGAATATTTAGATATATTATTATGAGATTTTTATTAGTTTGTTCTAATGTAACACCCCTACCGCTAATCAAGTCATTATCTCATAATCCGTCTCAATTACTAATACCAACGCAGCGGAAATCATACTACAAACGGTGGGTGATACAATGCCGTTAGTCACTCACGTGATTAACAAGGCCAAATCCAAACAAAACAATATCCGTCTGATGGACTTATATACCGAGTACTCTATATCAAACAAGACATTTCATTCCTTAATCAATTCACAATACAAATACAAATACAATCCTCAATTCCGTTCTATATCGAGTCTACTACAATCCTCAATTGCCGATAACACTTCGGACTTACAATACAACAATTATAAAATCAATACAAAGGTTCTTAATCAACTACCCATTCTTATGCAGCAACCCCGTCCTACTCTCGAACGGTAATTGGCTCCAAAGTGCCTGGAAAGTAAAAACGGTGCCCCAAGGGGCTCAGCAAATTGCTGATATGAAATTCGCATACCCCGCGTGTTAACGGGGTACGCCGACTACTTTTTCGAGAGCATGAGATTCATTTTAATTCAACAATCATGCAAGATAGCTATACATTAAGCATGTACAATAGTAGAAGTATTCAGCATTCAATTATGGAATACAATCCCTAACTAACACATCAAGGTTGTTAGTTCATATTACTGTGCTCTTCGGCCTTGAGGGTTTCTACCTCATTGTTGTCTTGGTCACTTATTCATTGTCTTACCCATTCTCTTGGGTTACTGAAATACCCCGAATAATTACTACCTTAATTAATAAGGATTAAATTAAACCATGAGCAATAATTGCTATCGATATAATGGTATAAAATATATAGTCTAAACTGGACATTAAATTATACACTAATCTCTAATCAAAGAGAAAATATTAATTAAGGAGAAATAAACTCCTAAAATTAATACCACATGTAACATAGTAGTACATGTGTTAAATACCACCAATATCACTCTATAAATTATATAAATATATTATATACTCTAAACAATCCTAGATACAATACACATATTCATATATGCACCCATAGACAAAAAAAATTAATAATATACCATAAGTCATTAAGTGACACATTACTATAATACTAATTGTACAATTTCTGACATATGTTAACTAATAAAAAAACATTTTGAATTCCCTCGCAAAATGCCAGCCGATTACCTACATAAAAAAACATCATTAGATTAAGTTAAACAAGTAATATAGTACAACAAAGTACAAAGAAAAGTTTAATTTCCTTACCTCTTTCCCATCCCCCATCGATTTCCTTTTCAGCTAGGACTGCATCAGTTACCTTCCCATCACTTCATCTGTTTCTTTTTCCCTTCTTATACACATCAGTTCTCTCCTCACCTCTTGCCCACGACAACAGCACCATACCCTTTACTTCTCTTGTTCACTTTCGGTACTGCAATACTGTCGGACCCAGAATTTTAAATTAGGTGTGTCAAACTTATAAATTTAAAATTTTAAATTTAATAATAAGTTTTTATATAATGTTATATTGAAGTTGTGATCATATTGATAGTATAATGTCTACAATAAAATAAATTTTAATTATATTCTTAAAAACAGTTAAAAACATATTATTCATAATCAAAGTAGTAAATCATAATTCATGAACAAACTAGAAGAATAAATTTAGGTTGACAAGTAGCAAATGTTAACCAATAAATTAAGTAATTAACTTTAGAGGTTTTGTTGTTCTTGGAGATAAAAATATAAGGCGGAAGGGGGTGAGTGCATAATAAATCAACATTAGAGAAAATAAACAATATTAGTTGAGGAAAGAAAGATACAATTAAATATATAAGGACTAAAATAAAACTAAAAAAATTTAAAAGCTAAATATAAAATACACAGATGAAGAGTGATTTACAAAGTGAAATAAATCTATTATTAAGGTCATTCTTTAGCCTTAAACTCAATTTATTTTACATATATTAGATGGTATTTTGTAATGAAATAACCAAATTGCATTAACCATATTTGAACACAACTCACATTTATCAACACATGAGTGTCAAACCACCTAACTAAACATGATTACTTGTAGCATATAAATAAATTTTAGTTTTTTTTTTTTTGATAAGTACGACTTTCGCCTTATATTAAAAAACCCGAAAATCGGGCGGGTGAGGCTAAAACGGGCCTCATTAAAACCTTTCCTAAGCAAAACCCAGTGGGAAAAAGCTTAAGGAGGAAAAAGAGTACCCAACCTACACCCTGAATACAAGAAGTTCCATGTTCACAATTACAAAATCAAAAAGAAGAAAAAACAGACAAGACAAGAAAACCACAAAGGAGGGAAGAAGAATGAAAATAACAACTTAGTCTACAGAAGAAAGCAAGGAGAAAAGGTCTAGAGCATGTTGAAAGACCCCAAAACACATTGAGGGGAGGGCTTCTATACTGTCTTTCTTGGACCACTGTCAAACCTTCAGCTTAATTGTGTCCCCACCTGACACCCAGTTCGGTGAATTGCATGTGTGTCAGTTGACACACTACGCTCTACATTGGGTCCACCCCTGTACTGCAACAAGGACAGGAGCTCCCACCATCTTCTACTCTTCTCAGTTGCAGTAGCTCAACATACAGAAAAAAAAAAAATATACAAGCAGAGCAGCAACACAGCAGAAATCGGTAATGTCCAGCCCCATCTCCTTCATTTTCTTCACGCCTTTCTTCAGCCCTTGCTTACCAGAATATTCCTCTTCATTTTCCATCTTCTCAGTAGCATCACAGCAGCTCTTTTCCCCTCCTGTACATTCACGCACAACAGCAACAACAGAGGAAGAGTACAAACCTGTAAGAGCTTCTTCCTTCTTCCTTCTTTCTCGGTTTTATACTTCCTCCACCAGACCTCTTTTCCTCCATACTTACTACATCCTTCAACTTCTTTTCCTCTGCTGGAAACAGCAGCAAGACCTCAGCAAATCACCCTCTTCTTCCCTGTTTTCACACTGCACAACAACAGAGAACAAAAAAAAAAAAAAAAACTGCAGTTGCAAGGAGCGCAACAGCAGATTACATTCACACAACACACAACCATTATTCCTGGCCTTCTTTCTTTATTGCGTTTCTGTTCAACTTGTTTCAATTGTACACTTGCGTTGCTTGCTCGTCCAGCAATTCAAAGATCGACAACTAAGGAGGAAACAGCTTCACTATTTTTTTTTTTAGGTAAAGACTTTGTTGCAGATCCGGTCAGATATTGTTTTTGCTTTGCCGGGATATGTGGTGGCACTACAAAAAAATTACCATTTAGCCACGGTGGGCCTATTCTAGCAGATTACAATTACCGTCACTAATACCTTCATTTTCCTTTATCTCCTCCAATAATAGTCATCGCTAAAAGAAAGTGACCAGTCCTCTCTCCTCCAATTCCTATCGACCTCGATGAATTCTTCTCCCAAGCGTCCCGCCCCAAGCTAGTCAGTGACAATAACTACGATTTTCTCCACTCTTTCTGCATTCATTTCAAAATTTGAAGTTCTGAGATCGCGACGGCAAGGAGGACATCATCAGACGGTGAGTACTATAACGTTGGCCATAGTTCATCGCATCACCAGATAAACTTTTCTTTTATCTTCTTCGATTTACTCTTTTCCAAGCTCATGGAGCTATTTCCAGTTTAGATTGATGATAGGATTTAGGGATTATGAATGTTTGATTTAGGGATTTTGTGGTAGGAAGTAAGATTAGGATTTTGGAATTTATATTCCCTTGCTTCTCTTCTGCACGTCGCCAGTGTTTTATAGTACCATCTACTTGCAAAAAAAACACCATCGCTTGGGAATACGATCAAATTTTGACTCTCAACTTGACATGTGAGTGGGTGGATGACTGAATGGATCTCCTCTTCGGTACAACATCCCATTTTTCCTCTCGTTTTATTCTTATAATTCTTCACATACTTGTTCCTCTTTTGATTTCCCAACTAATTAATGTATTTAGAGTACCGCGTTCTGTATAGATGGAGGGATTCAAAGTAGGAACAACACTACCATGAATGTCTCTGGAATCGGAAAATTTTATGAGGTTTACAAATTTTTGCTTCCTGGATACAGCTGTTTTCAAATTTTAAAAATAAAATTCGTTTAGTACCTGTATTGTCAAACTAGACTTGATTCAACTTCCTCGAGCAGCTTACTAAATCAGTACCTTACTCAGTACACTGTTCAAGAAAGTGATAAAATTCAGGCAACAATGACACAAGCTAATTGAGATTTAATCTCTTATAAGAAACTGATGTACAAATTTAGTCACGATTGGCTCTACAGAGCTTGATTTATGTCTGTTTAAGTTTAGAATGTAATTTAAAACATTGACTTATTTTTGACTTAGTTTTATGAAATCTTGTGCTACTCTAAATTTCTCTGTTATTATGCTCAGTTCTGGCCTAGGTTTCTATCCAAAGCGAGCTATTTCTGTTATGCTAATACACTTGAAATTGACTTTGTTTAACCTCTGGTACTATAACGCCATTCCTGTCATAATAAGTCAAGTTATTATGTTAAGTATTTATTCTCTTAATTCAGAGCAGTGTTTCAGTTTGATCAAAATCTAATTAAGCTGTATGCAGAACAAAACGTATTATTTTGTCAACTTCAAATAAACAAACCTGGGATACAACCATCCTATTCTTACGTTACTCTGCGTTTAAAAATTTCCTAAGTAATGATCAGTTCTAGACTTTGATTACTTGTTGGCTATAAAAAGGCTTGCGCCTGGTGATGATTTTTACTGCCCAAAACAGTATAAGCCTTAATGGCTCACTTGCTGTTTGCATTAAGTTACTTTCGCTTCAAATTCAGCTTTTACCTTAATTCACCATTTGGATGAGATTACCTTCAATCAGAAACCAACTCAGCATACAAATCAAACTCAAATCGAGGCTCAATTTGAGACATCATCTGCAGTGGCTCAAGAACAACGTCCTATTCCTTCTTCTGTTCAATTTGAACCGGTTCAAGAACAACCTGCTGTAGCTGTTGTACAATCTGAAACTGAGAACAATGGTTTGCTACTGCTGTTTTGCTACTTCTAATTCTTTTATGGCTGTTTTTAAGTTGATGTTTTCACCTGATCAGTTGTAACTTTTTTTTATTTTTTTTTAAACTTAGAAGAGCAACCGAGCAACAGAAGAACTAGAGGAGCTACAGTGATGGCAGATGTGTGGGAGTTGGAACCTGACAAGAAAATAAGAGTTGAGCTAGACAATTATGGACTTCCTGTTGGTTCTGGGGGTTGCATTCTTACTAGTTTCCTAGGAACTGTAGCTCGAAACCCACTCTGTGCACCTATCAATTATGAGAATTGGTGCAAAATGCCCTCAAAAAATAAAGAAGACGTGTGGGAACTTGTGCAGGTATGGAGGAATATATTTTAAGTTTATAATATGTTTATCTTTAGATTTAATTTGTGTAAATAGTAAGAATTCGTCTCTTTGCTTATTTATCCAGAAAAAGTTTTCTTTTGAACCAATGGCATCAACGGAAACAAAGAGTTGGATATTGACCGACTTGAATGACAAGTGGAGAACTTGGAAGAATACTTTAAAGTCAAAAGTTTTTTATTCTAGTAAGACTTAGGAGCAAATGGTGGAAAACTTTAATGATGCACGAGCTAATGAAGGGCAATTTAAGTCGCTTGTCAGATTTGGTTGACAGACGAAGCAAAGGTATTAAGTAATTATATTTGTTTATTCTGAAATTGTTCACAATACGTGCTAGCTTTATCATGTTGTTGGTAAGTAAGTGTCTTGTAAGTTTGAAATGGATGCTCTTTTGATGTATAGAGAATTAGTGCGATAAACAAAGTCAACAAGGAGAAGTTAAATGAGCCACATGCCGCAGGAACCAAGTCATTTGCTAGAATCATTCATGAAGATGTAGGTATTTTCTCCAGAAAGTTAATATTTCTTTGGATGATGTTTAATGTGAATGATATTGACTTCATAATTTATCTCTACATATAAAAGATGTTGCTGAACAATGGCCGACATCCTCCTCGTGCCGCAATTTATATCAAAACTCGATATAGCTCAAAGTTTAGAGATTATGTGACACCCGAAGCGGCTGAAATAGCGGTATAAAATTACTAGTTTTCTATTGTATCTATAAAATGTTGATTTCTTAAAGTTGTAACTTATTCTAATAGTAGTATTCTATTATATCTATTAACTATGAATTTATTTGTTCAATTATTGTTCAGGAGGCAATGAAAGCTGACTTGGAGAATATTGATCCCACAGAAGTTTCTGAAGCTAATTGGATTGGTGATGTGTACTCTAAGCACAAAGGGCCAGGAAAAAAAGGACGAGTTAGATGCATTGGGAAAAGGATTTCTGCATCACAAGATATTGGACCTTCCGAGCAAAGAAATGAGAGTGCTGATAAGAGAATAGCTGAACTGGAGAACAAGTTAACTTGTTTGTTAGCTGCTTTCAAACAAATGTGCCTGAATTTCTCAATGGATGATGCACAAGCTATGACTTCAAATGGACAGGTACATTCTCTATCCTTCTTCCATTCTTTTTTAAACTGGCTAAGCTATACCCTGAATACTGGTTCGATTGCTCTACTAGGTACATTTTCCTGTGTCTGTCTGGGTTCTCTCTTTAGTATTCATTCTTTTCTGATTTGCTTTCCATCTGTAGTGTTTTGAAATATCTGCTGTTCGCTGGTATGTATGATGCCGCTTTGATCTATTTTATGCGTGTAATGTCCTAGCTACTGCTGTCTGTGCACTATAAATAAATTAATGATCAGATTAATCAGTATGTTAAGTACACAGGTAGCATCACTTCACCTCGTAGTTACTTTGGCTACTTTTTGTGCTTAAAGTGCTTATGCCAGTGGTGTTTAACAAATAAAAGTACTGTTCATTCCATTGTTTAAGGATTGTTATTTCCTCCCTGTTCCTGTCCAGTGAACATACAAAAGAATTTATGGAACAATTCACAATTGAAAAATGTACACCAACTAAACGAATGAAATGTGGCAACAAGATACAAATTGCTCATGTGCTGCTGTAGTACTCTTATTATATATGGATTTGTTGGTTTGTTGCTGTTTATAGTGCATTCAGTCAGCTGCATGATTAGTGAAATGTGGCAATAAGATACAAATTGCTCACGTGTTGCTGCTGTACTCTTATTATATATGGATTTGTTGGTTTGTTGCTGTTTATAGTGCATTATTACTTCATTCAGTTAACTGCATGAATAGTGAAATGTGGCAATAAGATACAAATTGATCAAGTGTTGTGGTGCTGTACTCTTATTATATATGGATTTGTTGGTTTATTGTTGTTTATAGTGCATTATTACTTCATTCAGTCAATTGTATGATTAATGGAATGGTTTCTTATTTATATGACAGATGGCTTCAAGCTCAGATGAATCAGGGAGATAGTTGTAATCTTCAACAAAGGCTCAATAGTTATGATAAAGTTCATATTGTTACATAGTTGTATGAATTGAAATATTTTTACAGCAACGTACCTATTGGAAAGTTGAAACTCTTTTACAGTTTGTGTAGTTCAAATGGTATAGTTTTTGTATGGATGAACATATATGATACATTACATTCCTATAAATAAAGCTTTCTTTTTTGTGACCTCAAATGTGGTGCTATTGTATTGATAAACTAGTAGCTTGTGAGCATTGTGAGCATGGTAAAAAAATATGTTGTATTGGTTTTACCAACAGAAAAAAAGTGTTGGTATATACCACATTATTCTAGTATGTTATAGGAGTATATGTTAGTAAAAGTTATAGTAATAGTTAGAAACTGTTGGTATATGATATAATACCAACTATGACGGATGTTTAATTCGTTAGTAAAGGTCTATAGTGACGGTGTTTATGCCAACAGATATCCATTCTGTTGGAGTAGGTATTTTGAACCTATACTAACAGTTTTTTAGACTTTTCCAACAGATTTTTAGCGTTGGTGAAGAGCAATTTCTTTGTAGTGTGGGTCGTATTCGAACAGCAGATTACATTCCAGTGGTTTTGTTGAGCCAAAAACAGACGCCAAACACATCATAGAGGAGACATAAAGGCAAGGTGAAGATCTAGCTAGACCATGGCTGTATAAACCTCCCTTCTTCCTTTCTTTTCATGTCAGATTATGGCTTTCTTCACCAGCTGCGAAACCCACCTCTAGAGACTCCATCACAGCCTGGTTGTAAGCCAAAAAAATCGGCACTAAAGCATGGACGCAAGGTGAAAGCACAGCCCAACCGTGGCTGTTTAGCCTCCCTTCCTTATTTTCCATACAAAAAAAAAATATACTAAGTTACTCCTCTGTGTATAGTTACCGAGACTTGCTGTAGGAAACTTTCAAAAAAAACCAAGGTAAGAACCATGCTAGACATGGCTGTATCAGCCTTTCTTTTCCCCACTTTTCCATGAAAAAAAAACACTGAACGTATTCCTCGGAGGTTATCAACCTGAGATCTCTGCAGAATACAAGAGGCCACCAGCAAGTGGAAGCCTATTACAGGAGGTTATCAAGTACTAGAAAGGGTAATTACCCAGAAATCTGCTATCAACGTGCATAATAAAGCTGGAGAATATATGAGAGTATTAATAAATGTATGTAAAACTAGGCTGTGGAGCAATTACCGTGGCTGGAGAGAAACCTGCTTGGGATTTAAGACAAGGTAATAAGCGCTAATCCCCAATTTAACACCTTACAAACTGCTAGCTAAATGTTGGGTGAATATTACCGAAAATATGTGTACATGTGTTTTATTTGAGTGGGTAATGTGTATAGTAATGGGTATATGTATATATGTCTACGTGAATTGGTAATATGCAAGGGTAGATGCATAAACCGTGACATATATAATTTATTTAGAGCAAAATATGTGTGAAAATGGTGGAAAAATAATTTAAGAAAACAGTATGCAAAACCGAGGCTATGATATAATGTTAGAGATATTTAAATGCCATTTAAAATAATTATTGTGCTATTTTTAAGGCTATATTTATGTCACCTCACTATAATTATTTTGAGCCTTAATTAGTCATTAATTAATTTATAGGTTGATTTATAAAGTTACATAAATTTCTGGTGTAAAATGTATAATTCTAGTAAATATAATTACCTAGGAATGTATTAGGAAAATTTGGTATATTTGTGAATTTTTACATGACGTAAATAAGTTTTAAAACCTTGTACAAATGTTTTAAATAATTAAATGGGTTTTATATGGGAGTCAAAGTATAACTAAAAGAAATTAGGGAGTAATGGTAATAATAACCGAAAGGGATAATTTTAAAGATATGTAATAAACATAACATATGAATTTTATGGATTTAGGGGTTAATGATAAAAAATTAGGAAATCATGGGGGTATTTCCATAAATAATGGCAAACTGGTCAAATGATGTTAGGTGGTCAATCTTGACCACATGTGAGGGTTGACCAAGTTTAAGTGATAAGATAGATATTTTAGATGTTTAAAGAAATATTAAGTTAAAAAAATTAGGGGTGTTTGAGTGATTACCGAAAGTATAGTGATTAAAATGCGAATATTAGAACCCTTGGGTTTTGTTGGGAATTTTAGAGAATTTTGGGGTGAGCTTGAGGGATAAAATTTATCAAGAGTTATAATATATGGTATAAGTATTAAATTGTAACAATTATAAAGTTTAGGGGTATACAATGTGGTTACTGAAAATCTGGGGGTACAATAAAGAATTATAAGACTTTTGGGGTTGTGTGCAATTATGGAGAATAATTGGGTTTAGCATGAGGATTTAAATAATTAAGGAATATAATATAAGGTTTATGTAATTAAATGAAATTTTATAAAATGGAAGGGGTTAAAGTGTAACTATGAGGAAGATGTGAGGGAGTAACTACATCTGAGTGTTCTAAGGGGATTACTCGTAAATATATATATATATATATGTATATTTTAATGTTGGGATATCTTAGATTATAAATTAAAAAGATTAGTAATATAACAAGTATGGAAAATGGGGTAGTTTTGTAAATAAACAAAAATTGTGGGAATGCCAAAAGGATTACCGAAAATAATAAGGCTGTTCGGAAATTAAACATATGATATAAGTATGTGATAATGGTTGAAAACTTCAGATTATAAATTAATAAGACTAGAAATGTAGTAGTTATTATATATGGGTTGATTCATAAATAATCAAATGTGTGGGGAAGAGATTAGCTTTACCGAGAATATATAAGGGCCGTTTAGGAAAATTTTAAAAGTTGGGTAGAATATGTTATACAGTACGGGTGATATATTGTGACGCTATATTTACATGAGGAAGATATATTATAAGGAGGTTATTACGGGGCAAGTATATCTTATATACGACTTCATAAAATGATGGCTAATTGGTAAACGTTGGGAGTATATTACGAGGTTGGAACTTTATTACAAGGGACGCTATAATACACATAAAATGGGATTGCAATTCACGGTTAGCAAGATACGAGTATAAACACGAAAATAATGACAGTGACGTTTAAAATGTATATACGGATGCATAGAATATTACATGCACAAAAAGGTTGCGCAAATGATAACACATAACAAACAACTATGTATGCGTACTTGTACATACATAAACGCCTGCGCACGTTCGTAAATATGACTACATGAATTAGTTCGTACAATGAAATGTTTACATGTCATGCATGCGTGTACGTAATATATTATTATTCCCGCATGCATGCGACTTGACAGTACGTAAACAAATTGTAAATGTAACTTCCATGTAATAAGTATGGACATCGTAACAACTAATACATACTCGTAAACTATAATGAGTCATTAAAATCTAAATCCCCAAGATTAACGAACATCAAGTTGAACAAGGGAATCAACTAAGGGTTAGCTACGGGATAAAAGTACGGATTTGATCTAGGATGATTAAGTAAGTTCGAGTCATATAAATATATACTGATATTAGAACAACGTATGTTCCAAAGGTACGGGTTGGTAGATATGAGTTTCGCAAGCGCTAGGGGATAAGCTAGGACTGTCACGCTAGCGTTTCGACGGTGTACGGTATGTAGATGGTGCAGTCTGAATTGACCTGAGAACGGGTTCAAACATTATTGCGTGTTTAAGAGTGTTGTGTGTATGCTTATGTGTATGGTTGTGTGGATTAAGAATGTTTACATGTTTGTTTATCTCGCACCGTTATTGTATCTTGCGCGAACGTCCATTCGGACTAATACTACGTCGACTATAGATCGACTTATATAAACATACATATGCGAGCAAGGAATGAAGCTATAATTGACAACATAATACGTATAGTATTATAATCACATGTATTAACCTAAGTAAAGCACTTAGGTATGAGACACGACAATGTCGGTCTCTAGAGCTTGAATCTCGAACATGAATGCGACCTAGACCAGTTCTAGGTAAGTACGTAAGACCCCGAGGGCTGCCATGATAAAAATGAAACTCTCCATAACCTAAGACGGTACCTGAGGTACTTGATTAATAACTAATCACATAATGAAGGTTTGGTGTATGAGGAAACCCAGTGTAGTCTCGAACTAGTTGTTGCCCATAGTGATCACAATAGATTGGATGACTGGTACAGATCTACTCACATAGTATTCCATTCGATAGCATAGATCATTGGATGGAGTCCCCACGTAAAGGGGATGGCTACGACCATTGGTGTCCCGCCATACAATAGGTGACATAAGGAGGATTCGAAGTTCCCACGTTACGGGAATGGTTACTGCTGTTGGTGTCCCACCATATAATAGGTGAGAAAAAGAGGATGTGTGGAGGACAAGTCGTCTACTAACAAGACGTCTGTCATTGGATATTGGTAACCGAGGATACTAACTGACAAGTGTAACTTAATCGGTATTTACGAGGTTTAATTCACCCTCATATGTGTGAATAACAACTAAACGGGCCTTCGGGGCCAAGTGACGAGTACCTTTCGTGTTTAATTACTTTCACGTCGTGGTGTGGTTGTTCATTGATTGTATTATATTGTGTGATGATTATCTGTGGGTTGTAGTGGACTTGAGGATTGAATACTTGATGTTTACCCATGTTTCTTTACAACATTTATTATAACTGTAAACCGGCCAAAGCATGAAATGAATCTAATATTAAGATGGCTAATAAACGACTTAAGTGACCGATAGGGTCCACCTAGCACACTTAGCGTTTATCGCTGAGCCTCCATGACATGCTGTCAGGTAGATGATCGAGCAAGGAAGCCGAAGAGCGGGACTTCTGGGTAGACGACGACCTTACGTTTATTGCATTTTTAGAATCAGCTGTAAGTATGTTGTAAATTTGGGAAGTATTTTAGATGCTCACTAGTTATGTATATCGTGTTGTAATTAGATTAGTAGGCATCTCGTTCATCACTGCGGTTTAGTATTACTATTGTTGTTATTATTTAGTTTCTGCTTCGTTACTCGTATGAGCAAGTAATGGCATGTGACACCCGAGTGAGGATTATCATCGTTTAGACTTCCGCGGCGAGACGTCTTTAATTACGCTACGAGAGGGATTATTACGAGTTATCGAGTAGGGGTGTTACAGTTACTCTTACTCAAGCTCTCTTATTCTCAATCTCAAACTCAAATTCTACACTTCTCAAACTCAATTCTCAAATCCAACTCTCAAGCTCACTGCTCAATTCTTAAATCTAATTCTCAAATCTCCAACTCAATTCTCAAATCTCAATCTCAATTCTCAACTCAACTCAAATTCTACAATTCTCAAGCTCAATTCTCAAATTCTCAAATCTCAAAACTCAATTCTCATTTCTCAAATGGATATCGTTTAAGTCATTACCCATCACCACTGGGCTTATAAATTCTCATCTTTCTTCCCCGGCTACGATCCTACTCCGGGTCTAGCATAGTGGGAAGGTTCGACTATCAAACGGAACTATTCACCTAGTTCCTCAAATTCACAAATGTCCGTTTCTCTACCGGACTACTCAATCTCCTAAATGCTCCTCTCTTGGAGTCATATCACAATCTCATGGATTAGCCTAGAATTATCACTCTCGATATCATCTAATATCTTAGGGATTTTTTTCAATGTCTAGTATTATCAGATTTAAGGGTTTCCCCAACTTATCGAATACTTTTATGTTCGGGACATTTTATCAAGTTGGTCGGATCCTTATATTGTAGATCGACTATCTTTTAAAGAAGTTTGACGGTCCTTTATATGTCTTTTACTTTTCTCATAAGTTCTTTTCTTAGAACTATCATCATCCTCTAAGTAGAGGTTCATTATATCTTTCCACTCTTATTTGTTTCGTGGATTATTTCAACTCTGTTCTCTAACCGTTAACGAGAGTTTACTAATCCCGTACAACTCTCTTACGTTCTAGTGAGTTCGTAAGTTTGCATTATCGTTATTCTTGATTCGATAGTTTTCATGAGTTTCCACGTTTTCGTTAATTCGAGAAACGACTCTTTCTACGAGTCACTAACCAAACAATACTCATCTACAGTCGGTCTATAACACTAAGTTAGACCACACAATCATACAAGGATGGTTAGTACACAACATGCATCAAGACATATAATCAAAGCAATAGAACATTTTCATGCTTTTATCTTGATTAAGTCGGCACACAAGCAAACAACACATAAATCAGTGTAATCCCGGTAGCATACGGGGCATGAGAAAATCATACCTTTCACCATGGATTAACTTTACCGTGTCACCTCACGTTCCTCGGGTCTTACTCGATTCACTGATGACATTTCAAATGTTTCTATTAACATTAAGGTATTACAGTATGTAAATAACTATTACTCCCGTACTTACCCCGTTATCCCGTTAACCTTAGGTTTACTCAAGTGTGCTTAAGTTTCTCAACATCCTCATTCACTTCTCAACACTTGTTTACACATCTTAGGACATTTACATGTCACCAAACAAGTCCTAAACAACATCTAAAACCAATACCAATCAATCCCTCATCTTTAGAAGCCTTTAAAACACTCACGGTCAATTTCTGGGGGTGGTCCGGGACTTGGTCCGAACCCAAAGTCCCGGACCAATTCATTGCCTAACTTTCGGTGGAAATTCAAGGGTGGTCCGGGACTTCACCATGGACCTAAGTCCCGGATCAGGCACAAGATTCAATTTACGACTCAATTTTAAGTGTGGTCCGGGACCTTGTTCCTAACCTAGGTCCCGGACCCTGCTAAAAAGCTGTTACACTTGCATTTTTCAACTCCAATTCAACCCTTATTTCACACTCAATATTTCCCTAATCCTTTCACATGTTTTCTAACATGTTTAAACACCCCCAAAACTCCTTAAGAACTCCTTAAATCATTGGTCAAATTCATTACCCAATTCTTGTTCAATTCCACAAATTTAAATTCTCACATTTTGCATTTTGCATACTTGTGCATTTCTAAACTTTCTCTAGATAGTTTACACTTCTCCTATCACCCTTTTGAGCATTCCAAATTCTTCCAAGACATCCTCACCACTATTCCCAAAGTCCTTCAATTTCTTTCAAGGTTATACAACCTAGTTTCTTTCCAAAACTCCAAGGCACTTATACACTATTTTGCTACAGATTTTTGCTCACTTAATCCAAGTGTTACACCATCATCCTAAGGTGGTTAACTAATCCAATTAAATCTCTTACAACACCTAGTAATTCCCTAGGTTATTCTCACCCATAACAATGCCTAAAACACTTTATTTCTACTAAAATTTTGCCATAACTTCCCCACAAATCTAACATTGCCCAAAAGCACAATTTCTCACCTAAATCATCTCAAAACTAACCACACCCATAACGGGTCCTACCAGCACACAAACTCAATCAAAATTCACCAAACTAACAACTTAAACACAATCTCAATCTCTTGGCTCCAAGGCCCTTAAATCAACACAATTTAAACAATCAAGCTCTCACTAGCTCAATGTCATTAATTCACCATTCTCTCATATTTCAACCAAGCACATTTCAAGCACAATTTTGGTTTCATTCCTTTTCAATTTTCCCATCCCAATATTCTAATACATACATGGTAACATTAAGGTAGGTTTCTTACCTTAAATTTCCCAAGTTCTCTTTTCAATTCTTCTCTTCCTCTTCTCCACTTCTCTTGACTCACAATCGGCCAAGGGCAATGTAGTTGCCAAATTCCAACCCAACATTCAATAAAGGAAATGAGTCTAAGTAAAAACACTTAACTCATTAATTAAAATGTTTAAGGCACTAAGATTGGTCCTTACCTCGGAAACCCTAGAAGTGGGTTTTTGATCAACAATGAAGGGAAGGCTTCCAACCACCATTGGAGGTTTGAATGAATGCTCAACAAAGAAAGAAACAAGGCATTATGGGTAGAAATCGGCCAAGACAAGGGATGGAGAAAAATGAGTTATTCCTTGGAACTTTTTACCTTAAATGAAAGAGGAGGCTCCAAGCTCCATAAAAATGTGATTTCTTCTTTAAATGGGACTATACCCATGGAGACCAACTTCATTCTTTGAGGATTTTGAAAAGAGAGAAGTGAAGCTCTTGTTGAGAGGAAGAAGAATATGTAGTTAGTTTTTCATTTGGAGCTCTAATGTGGCTTGAGCATGGAGAGAAAGAGGAGCAGCCATGGAAGCTCCAAAAATCACCAGAAATGGGAAGGAGGAGAAACCGGTGGGGAAGAAGGAGGGAAGGAGAGAGAAGAAAAAGTAAGGAGAGAGGGGGGCCATTTTACCTTTTGTATTTTTTTTTACTTTTCTCTTTTGTCTTCTTTACTTATTAAGGGTCAAATGAGTCAAAAAGAGAGGGGTGAGTCCAATTAAAAACCGGCCCCCTACAATTAGTGAGGTAGGGCATTTTCGTCTTTTCACAACAACACTTGTTAATTACCTGGTTTTAGCACTATTCACTATCCAGACCCGTTTTTCCAGATTTACTCATTTCTTTAATTTTAATGGTTCTTAAGCTTCAATTAATACTTAATTATAGTTATTTGATTGACTATAATTTTTACGGGTCCATTTGACCACTCAAAAGTCACGTTTTTGGGTTTTTCTCGAAAAACGTGCTCTAAAGTCTCATTTGTGTTTTTAATCCATTTTAACTAGATATACAATTATTCTGCGAAATTTCTTAAAATTTTATTTTGTAAAATTATAAATGGATTTGTGCTAAACGAGAAATTGTAAGATAAAAATATATACAAAAAGAATAAAATAATAACTAAACCTACAACTCTACTACGGGTAGCAAAATAAAACCCGGTCGGAGTATATTGTAAATATATTACGACCGAGAGTATCGTACCCAAGGGACTTATAGAAAATTAGTCCTAATCCGGGCAAAAGCCTATTCTATAATAATGAGGGGGGAAATGTAAGTGACAATTAATTAACTATAATTCTAACTAAATGCGAGGTTTAGGACTAAACCATCCTAAGTACCAACATGATCACGCAATGCAACTTCAAGACACGAACTTAACCAACCAACATGATTGCGCCGGATGTCCTGCCGGACATCAGATGCACGGCATATTCAAATTCTTGAATGTGCCGGACAGGAAGCACCCGGCAGTGCATCCGGCACGTTCATATGGTGAAAACCACTCTCTTGCTTCGGAGTACAAATACAAGAAACTCAAAACCCATTAACAAATCGAGCATATGTCATGCCACGAAATGAACAAGGAAATGGGGGAAGATGGGTTAATTCGCAATCTTTAATGCTAACCCTAAATCATAGATGAAAACATCAAAGACCACTAAGATTTGTCTAACCTATCCCACTTTTGGGCTTTTCTCCCTCAAGTAGGATTGCATAAAGAGAATGAGTGATCAACTAATTAATTCACTTGCACTAAGAACCAGAATCTTAATGAACGCTTGAATTTGTATTGAGATAATCATAGTGTTTACATAGAAGGAATTCATCCCTAGCCAAAGCCTAACAAGGATCTCTACTTCACCATCCACTCAAATAAAGAAGAAATACATAAGGGAGAAGGAGATTGGTTATAGCCTCAACCCTGACAAGATCTTCTCTTCGTCTCGTGGATGGATCTGTAGAAACGCCTTGGACACCAACACTTGGAATGTGGGCAGAAATGGAGTAATGAATGGAGTATAGTATGGTGTTGAAGTGTGTTAAATTGTAGCCTTCCTCGGCCTATTTATAGGCATCAAAATGTCTCTTGCCGGGCGTCGTGCCGGATCACCAATAGCCGGCACACGTGATAAATGCGCCCAACTGTTAACGGTCGAAACCGTCAATTCCGCGCGAAACAGTGCCTATGCCGGGTAGGAGATACCCGGCATCACACCCGGCACTAGCTAAATCTCCAACGGTCAATAACGGCCATCGTCTGGTCAACCGTGGAGACTCTTCACTTATGCCGGATGGGATCTACCCGGCATTAGGTCCGGCAAGGCCTCTTTTCTGTTCTGTGCTTATGCCGTGCAGAAACTACCCGGCATGGAGTCCGACTTCAACTGAACTTTTGCCTAGAAAATCATTCCTTGCACAGAAAACTCACAAAAACATAAGACTGTACAAATAATATACATTAACACATAATAAGCATAAATAACATAAATATAACTTTATTTAGATAAATATAATACTAAATCTAATGCATAAAATATGATAAGTCTGCGGCTTATCAGTTTGTATTGTGAATTCTATATTATATTGTTACTTTTTTGTTAAAAAAAGTTGAATTTGAAAATATTATCATATATATATGCATAACTTAATGACTGTAAAATATATTTGTCCTTAACTTCATATTCATTTATTTAGGGTAATTTCTTATAATTTTATCTTGTTTTTCATAATTATATGTGAAATACCCCTAACCTTAAAAACTTAATTAAATGATCTATTAGTGATCTAAGAAGGTTAATAATCATCTTAATACCATTGGGGAACAATCTAAAGATCTCAACAAGGCAAAACATGCCTTAAGATCGGTAAAGCCAAAAATGTGCTTTAAGACACCATAGAGATTGTATGACCTCAATTAGGATCCAAACTGGATTCCTAAGTATTATAACTAAGTAATGAACACTATAAAACTATTCTCAAAGGAAACCAAGCTCAAAAACATGTTCTAACACAAATTGTGCTTTAAAACTCCTTAAAGCACGTTTTTGAGAAAATTGACTTTCTGAGTGGGTTTTGAGTGGAGTTAGGCACTGGATTAGACCTTGTTATACTAATGTACTATAATGTACCACATTAGAAGGTCTAATTCCAATATTTTCAAAAAATCACAAATATGGCATTCATTTATGAATAGTAACCAAAATAGTGCATTTTAAAGTAATGTTGACCAAGTCTAGTCAATGGTCAAGACTTGACCCATCTTTATCCATGTTGAGGTGGCAGCATTAAGGGAGGAGGACAGCACATCAGCCTTTAATCAAAATATCTTGCCAATTTAGTGAATCATCACTTTACTATTCCATTTCTCACTTTTCATTCCTTAAAACACAAAATATTTCTTTCTCTTTCCTCTTGTCCCATTCCAGCCGAGTTCCCAGAAGTTCCTAAAGCTCTCAAGCAGTGTTCTTGAGTATTCAAGGCAAATCCAACTTTTTTCCACCTAAGGTAATGGTTTAAGGCATATTTTAGCTCATTTTCTTCATCTCATCATCACTTTCTATCTTTTTGTTTGTTTTTTCTGATTTGGTTTTCCAGATTCCCCCCTTCATTAACTCTCATGGTTAAGTGTGTTTACTAAGCTTTTAAACTTCAAGAACAGACCAAACCAACCTAGACAATGTCCCCGAATAATTCTTTGCACAGAACCTAAATAACCTAAAAACTGCAACTCACTATAACATATTCAGGTTTTCCTTCCTTTCTGTCTCGTGCATGGCTCTTGTTTTCTACTTTCCTCAAAAGGTTCAGTTGCTTAATTAAAATCTTATTACAGCTTAAACTCTCAGAACCCACCCAACGAACTCAAGACAACAAGGTATGCACATCTACAGTTTCTCTACACGAATCTGTGAAACTGAAGAATAGAAAACAGGAAATATGACCTGCTGCATTTCTGTTCTTATTGTTTCTTTTCTGTTCAACACCCTCACGTTTAGATATCTTAGACAGGTGTATTTATGGTGTTGTAATTGTATTATTCATCAGTACCATTCAAGGGCAGCAGGTGTACTGAGGACCATGTTACAGAATTCAACCAGATTATCGGTTTAAAGTTGACAGATTCCTTCTCTTTTATTTTCTGTTGAAGCCTTAAGTTTAGAGACCCCTCACCTCATTAGTTACTTAGTCAGGTGCATTTGTAATATTGTAAATATATCATTGACTCAATACCACCCCAGGACATTTAGCATACTGAGAATGCATGCTACAGGCTTCGACTGATTATCAGTTTTGACATGTTTATTTTTTGTGTGTTTTCTGATTTGGTATTCAGTTTAGAAGTAACTCACCAGTTTAATATCTTAGCAGCCTCTCCTTGTTGACCTTGGCCCACTAAAATGCCTCCCGCCCCTTGGTTATTCGACAGCAGCTGAGAAAGTTTTCCTCAGAGGTTATGCTTGGTAAAGCTAGACGAAACAGGTCATGAGAAAGCTGATTAAGATTTACCTATTTATGTTTTCTTTTGATACCAGAATAGGCTGTTCTTCCTGGAGGGATTTGGCACTCTTCATGGATTTGTTTCACAAGCCATGTCACGCAAGTAATGAAGGGGAATGAGTTAGGCAGCAGGAGATCTCAGACACGAAAACAACAGAGAAATAAGGGGCTGAAGCAACACGATTTTTCCTCTGAACTCATGGACTTACCTTAACTGTTCTTGAGGAGGATTTAGTTGTTTGATTACCCCGGGGCTGTATCAGCAGTTGGCGTGCAAGGTCTTGTATGAAACAGGATGGGAAGTTAGGGAACTCACGTATGGATTCTCGGACAGCGTCAACAGAGGGAGAACGTAGTATTAAGGTGGATCAGTTTGAGATTTTACCTTGTGAAGAAACTGGGAAGAGATGGGATGGGTTTACTTGGGAATTCTCAGTGCATTGCCATGCCCTTGGACTACCAGTCTCGGTTATACAAGGGAGGAAAATGGAGAGTTTACAACACTGAAGTCTTACCACAGAGAAAGAATGCGGGAGAATTTTTCACAGCCAAAGGTGTGGAAGTTTGTAACAGGAGCAGACTCTGATGCGCCAGGTTGTTCTTTTTTATTACTTTTGCTGAAACCCAGAACAGAACAGGCTACACTAGTGATCTCAAGTTACAAGGAGAGGAGGACATGGCATGCAAGAATGCAGTGGCCTGAGCACGAATTTAACTCCAGATTTCGTTGTCTGTTTACACAGTTTTTTTTTTGAGATATGAAAGTTTGGAACAGAAGCATTCTGATGCGTATGCCTTTGTTTTGGTGATCTTTACTGAACCCAAAGTCAATACAGGATAGTGCTTGAGGTCTCCCAGGCCGTGTCCCCTTAATACCTTTACAGAACCTAAAATTCTCAACTCCCTCATTACCCCTACGACACAGCAGAGTCAGCAACCATACATTCATATATTTTGTTTTGAAATGTACACCCGCATTAGCACTGCCTGATGTTCTCTCCTCTTTTCTGTCTCCTTTTTTACTCGAGGGACATTGCAGAAATCAACTGAGAGAGGAGTATGTTATTGAAGAAACGGGAGAGTGGTGGGCACAAGTCACAAGGGGAATATTTGTATAATCTGAACCGATGACAGCAGGATTGTTTCATTACTTCTTTACAGATTTGAATGGGTAATGGTGTGTAGTTGATTGATTGCACAAAGATGAGTGAGGGGCACATGAATGGTTGATCGAAAGAAAAACAAGGGGAGGTGTTGTTCGTATGTTGAGGGCGTACACTGATCGGAACAAGAATCAGTATACATGGTAAAAGGAGAAGGGATTCGACATTACAGAGGCTTGTTTGCTTCTGTTTTAATTTGTAGTTACTTAGTAGTCATAGTACTAGTTTTAATTCGTTGACATGTATTACCGAATTCAAGCATGGCTCAACTGGTTAAAGCATTCGGGATAAGTACGAGAGGTACGGGGTTCGAACCTCAGCGGGAGCGACTTTGCTCCCTTTTCCTTTTTCCCCTTTTTTTTGTATAAGTTATATATGCTTATTTATATATGTATAAGCAACTATATAATATGTCGCGTTATTAATTGCATACGTTGCTAGTCATTCATACGTACCTGTATATTTATATACGCCCCCTTTTATTTTGTCGCGTTATAGTTGTAAATACCTATGCGACGTTTTTAGTTAATATTAACAATGTTGTAATGTTGTAATATTACGTACATGTATTTTCGTATACGTACATATATAAGTACGTGACCGTCTTAATACATAACGTTACATGTATATACCCAATTTAGTTGTTCGTACATTATTATATGTCCGGCTTATGAAACGCGACCGGATAATCTCCTCGCGTTTATGATTTTATGCGTTTAATTCATTTAGGGGTGTTTCAACTTACCCCCCTTAAAAGAGACTTCGTCCCGAAGTCTTACTTCTTTAACTTGTATTTTCCACTCCTGGTAATCTTAGGGATCAAGTCCCGCATCTCATTCACAATAACCAAAGGATTAAGTCCATAATTATAATTCTCAGTGCTTCTAAGCACCATGCCCCATCAGTGGCTTCACACAAGTTCTCATAGTAAACCAAGAATCTAGCAATGTGTATAACATGCTAATGCGCAAGCCAAGGCACACGACATTCATTCATACAGAGCATATAACATGCTAAAGTGCAAACCATGGCACACAACATTCATTCATACCGAGCATACTTACACGTACATAACATTTTCACACACAAGTCTACCAACCATCAACGTGGTGGTAGGATTCCAACACAGTGACACACACAAAACATCCAAAACGAAACGCGCTTACCCCCCTTAAAAGAGGGGTACGCCCTCGTACCCTACACTAAACCGAAGTATCGTGAAAGGGTGGGGGTACATATCCCTCATCTTATCTTCCATTTAAGGTTTCAAGGTTTACCTGCATCTGTAGGGGTGTCCGGTCCCTCGGTGAGGTCCATGATGTGCAAGCCCGCCTTCCCTGGCCTCGAGGTAGATGCTCCACGCTGGCCTCCGGGTCCCGATCTCTGGTCACCTCTCGCACTATAGCTGGGCCTGTAGTCCTTGCTCTCAGGGTTCGCGAAGCACTCAAAGGCCCTGTGCCCACGCTTCTGGCAGTAAAAGCACTTTACCGGTTCGCCCTGGCAATCAACTCCGGGGTGGTTCTCTGAGCATCTCCCACAGATGAATTTGCGCCCAGCCCTTTCGCTTGGGCCGGCTCTAGTCCCTGTTCATGTGATTTCGGTTACTCAACTACTGGTCGTGACATCAATAAAGGCAATTAAGCGTTAGAATTTGGTTCGATTTACCCTTATGTGGGTAGGAGTGTAGCGGCTTAGCCGCGATCGCCGGGTGGCTCCCTGGGTGTGTCGCCCGCTTCCTGTTCTGGTAGTGTTCGTTCCTGCCCACACCCTTCCGCTTACGGTCCTCTGAGTCATCACCTTTAGCCTTCCTTCTCTTGGCGGATTCCTCGTCACGCATCTGAACGGTGATCTCAACCTGGGATGCTGCATGATAGCAGTCCTGGATCGTGGCGTAATGACTGGGCCCCATGCCATATCTGATGCGGTGATTCAGTCCACCATAGAAACGCTCCACTAAGATCTCATCTGAATATCCCAAGCCTGGAAGTACACAAAGTAGAGCAGTGAACGCCAAGTAGTATTTGTCTACGGTCATCCCCTCGGTCTGCCTCAGGGTGTCTAGCTCAACTCGCTTCTTGGTCCGGAGGTGGGCGGGGTAGTACTTAGCCCTCAGCAACGCAGTGTAAGCATCCCATCCAAATGCTGGGTCGGCTAGGTGAGCATCCTTCACAAGCTTCCACCAATCGCTCGCTGACTCTCGTAGGTAATAGGCTGCGAGTCTGACCTTGGCCTCAGCCGGAACATTCAAAGTGTCGAAGGCGGTCTCTAGGATGCTGATGTAGTTCTCTAAGTAGGTGGGGTCTGGCTCTCCATGGAACTCCGCTGGTTGAAGGTCTGCTAAGCTCTTCACCCAGTTCGTCTCCCTGGGCGGGTGAGGCTGTGATGCCGATGGTGCCCGCTGGGCTCCTGGCTGGAAACCCATGAGACCTAGGGCTGCTGCTACTATCTCCGCTATGGTCTGCCCTGCAGCCATGCTATCCTGCTCCATGTGGCCACGGCCTCGTCCTCGACGTCCAGACATCTGAAAATGTCATTGTTAGTTTAGAACATTCACAAGAACTTACTGCAAGTTATTATCGCCCTTGCTGGCGGTTTTAACTGGTAAAGTCGTGCCTCGCATTACTAACCCTTAACCCCGTTTCCCAAATTTAGTTTTTCCTATTCTCGGTACTTCTCGGTTTCAGTCATCAGAGCGCAACTACGCTCTGATACCACTTTCTGTAACACCCCCGAATAGCCCAACAGTAGTCTGAACGTTGCACCGAACGATGTTACAAAAGTCTAAGCAGCGGATTCACAGTTCCGTTCGGGTGTCACAGACGCCAACCACCCACGTGGTTGACACAACAACTCTATCCATATCAAGCTACGGTTTGAATGACTGGAATTAAAACCATAACCAAGTCCGAATACAAACGGGGAAAATCCAAACCAATTACCGAGAGTCTACATCATTAGTTCTTACTTAAATAACACAACCCGAAACATACAACAAGGGTCTGGTGATACATAGTCCCAACCCATACATAAGAAAACATAATACTTAAAAGGTCTTGCCCGTAGGGACTACCCCCATGGTAGTCACCCTGCCTACTCTCCGCCATCATCTAGATCCATACCTGTAAAAATAAAGGACTCATCAAAACTATGCCGAGTATGAACGTGTGTAGCCCGCATGATGCCGGGCCACACGACTACTTGGTCAAATATTATTGAGTCAATTTACATGCTATAATAAAGCAGTAGAACACACCACAGTACATCATAGTAGCATACACACTTAAAGGTAGCGAAACATTAGCAACAACAACCAAGCACAACAAGTTGCTAGTATCACAACAGCAATCGTGTACATAATTAAACGTGTGCATAGGTATGTTACACTCATGGTCCTCACTATGAGATCATTCAAGCGTAGTGTGTTTTTATTTCTTTTCTCTTGTTCCCATAATGTGTATTTACTTTCTCTTTCTTTGCACCGGGTCTGGGGATATAGTTTAGATCCCATGACCATATCATGTAGGTGCCAATCTTTCCTTGTTTCTTTAAAGATTATTTATGAGTTCTCTTATTACCACCACTTGGAGACGTCTTGTCCATAGCCAATCTTCCATTCCCGGATAGCCCTCTCTCTCTCTTTTATTTTTTTGTTACCAGCCACTGCCCCGGATACCAAGGGTCCGTCTCCCTCTTCCTTTTCAATGTTCCTAGCCTCTGCTCCGGATACGAAGGGTCCGTCTCCCTGTGCCTTTTAACGTCCTGGTCTCTACCCCGGATACCAAGGGTCCGTCTCCCTATTCCTTTTAACATTATTGGTCTCTACCCCGGATACAAAGGGTCCGTCTCCCTATCCCTTTTAACATCATTGGTCTCTACCCCGGATACAAAGGGTCCGTCTCCCTATTCCTTTTAACATCATTGGTCTCTACCCCGGATACAAAGGGTCCGTCTCCCTATTCCTTTTAATATTATAGGTCTCTACCCCGGATACAAAGGGTCCGTCTCCCTGTTCCTCTAAATGTTACGGGTCTCCACCCCGGATACCAAGGGTCCGTCTCCCTGTTCCTTTTTAGATTATTGGTCTCTACCCCGGATACAAAGGGTCCGTCTCCCTATTCGTTTCTAACGGTATTGGCTTACCATCACCTTTGATAGTTCGACACCATAGTGGGTGTCATTAGGGGTCCTCTATAGTTAAGAGTAGTTTTCCTTTTTATGTAGTTCCTTTGTTATGTTTACGAAGTTCGTTGTGTTTTATCCCAAGGATTCATCAACGAGAAGGGACTACACTACTGTGTGCGCGCAAGCAATATGCACAATAATAGCAAGCAGGTAAGCAAGGAAAATAAACATTCCATTCACATGCCTTACACAAGCTCACAACAGACAAATAAGCACGGTAAAACAGACATCCGTTTTCATGCATTAATCTTGTGGTCATACACAAACAAGGCACACAGCACACAAGCCGTGTAACACGGCAACATACGAACCACACATGTCCATACCTTATTTAGGAGCAAGTGTCGTCTCGCACACGGGGTCCCGGTTGGCGTTCGTTACGATCCTAACGTTGATTAAAGATAACGTGTCAGTTAATGATTTCATGTGACTACACATTTCTAGTTTATCTCATTTAGACCGGGTGTTATTCCCTAGGTGAATTTTTGATTGTTCAACTTATATTAACCCTTAGAAATTTTCCCAAGTAGTAACCTTAGGTTTATCTTACCCCTAGGACATTTACCTTGGCAACTCACACGTTGTTTAAGTCCTTCCCTTTAGGTAATGTTTTAGAGTATTCCAAGCACCAACATGTAACAGGTGTAACCAGGGAGGAACTTAATTCACCTAAGGTGTATCCCCACCTTAGCTAAGTAGGTTAGCAATTATCAAAATAATAGATTCCTTAAAATACCCCTAAAACCCATTTATACAGAAGCCCAAGGGTTTCCAAATCTGAAACACGGCTCCCATGTAATACCTTAACTAACTTCACTTTTAATGTAGTAATTGGTGTTTAACCTTCTCCACATGTTTCGCTAACCTAGTTTTGTTTATTAGTTATTGTTTGGGTTCATTATTAAACTTGAATCACACTTATAATACCCTTGTAACACAGTTATACAGAAGTTACAACATTATTGAAATCTGAAACAACAACTATACATTTCTTCTTGGTTCTTGTTCGTAGTTAGTTCAACCGGTAGTTAATTCTTTCCTACAGTATTTACCCCACTAGATATGGGTGTTAACAATGTTTTAAACTCAGATTAAACCAAAAAAACACTCACTAACTTCTGTACTCAATTATACAGAACAGCAGCTACCGCAAAACTGAGACCAAAATCAGTGCGGTACACCTCTATTCCTTCCCTTGTGTCAGCAGTTAATTGATTCCTAAATTCTCAAATGAATTTTCCCACTTAGTTTACCTCTTTAATAATGTTCCTTGTTCATACCTAAGACACCATAACACTTCTAATACCCTAGTAAGTCTGTTACACAGACACAAAACTCCATCTCGGCAAACCTGCACCCACACCAGCGTATATCCCTCTTCATGTCTCCTTCCTTTTCTGTTTAATCACAATTCTGACTTTCAAATTTCTCCCCTATGTATTTCTTACCCAGTCAAGTGTTTAATCTCTATTTTAAACTCAAAGTTTCACCAATGAACACTCACCCAATCTTCTGTACAGAACAGAAACTAATTCACCACCTGAACTGAAAAGAACTAAGAACCTGAAACAGAAACTGCCTCATCACTTTCTATCTCTTTTGTTTCTTTTTTCTGATTTGGTTTTCCAGATTCCCCCTTCATTAACTCTCGTGGTTAAGTGTGTTTACTAAGCTTTTAAACTTCAAGAACAGACCAAACCAACCTAGACAATGTCCCCGAATAATTCTTTGCACAGAACCTAAATAACCTAAAAACTGCAACTCACTATAACATATTCAGGTTTTCCTTCCTTTCTGTCTCGTGCATGGCTCTTGTTTTCTACTTTCCTCAAAAGGTTCAGTTGCTTAATTGAAATCTTATTACAGCTTAAACTCTCAGAACCCACCCAACGAACTCAAGACAACAAGGTCTGCACATCTACAGTTTCTCTACACGAATCTGTGAAACTGAAGAATAGAAAACAGGAAATATAACCTGCTGCATTTCTGTTCTTATTGTTTCTTTTCTGTTCAACACCCTCACGTTTAGATAGCTTAGACAGGTGTATTTATGGTGTTGTAATTGTATTATTCATCAGTACCATTCAAGGGCAGCAGGTGTACTGAGGACCATGTTACAGAATTCAACCAGATTATCGGTTTAAAGTTGACAGATTCCTTCTCTTTTATTTTCTGTTGAAGCCTTAAGTTTAGAGACCCCTCACCTCATTAGTTACTTAGTCAGGTGCATTTGTAATATTGTAAATATATCATTGACTCATACCACCCCAGGACATTTAGCATACTGAGAATGCATGCTACAGGCTTCGACTGATTATCAGTTTTGACATGTTTATTTTTTGTGTGTTTTCTGATCTGGTATTCAGTTTAGAAGTAACTCACCAGTTTAATATCTTAGCAGCCTCTCCTTGTTGACCTTGGCCCACTAAAATGCCTCCTGCCCCTTGGTTATTCGACAACAGCTGAGAAAGTTTTCCTCAGAGGTTAAGCTTGGTAAAGCTAGACGAAACAGGTCATGAGAAAGCTGATTAAGATTTACCTATTTATGTTTTCTTTTGATACCAGAATAGGCTGTTCTTCCTGGAGGGCTTTGGCACTCTTCATGGATTTGTTTCACAAGCCATGTCACGCAAGTAATGAAGGGGAATGAGTTAGGCAGCAGGAGATCTCAGACACGAAAACAACAGAGAAATAAGGGGCTGAAGCAACACGATTTTTCCTCTAAACTCATGGACTTACCTTAACTGTTCTAGAGGAGGATTTAGTTGTTTGATTACCCCGGGGCTGTATCAGCAGTTGGTGTGCAAGGTCTTGTATGAAACAGGATGGGAAGTTAGGGAACTCACGTATGGATTCTCGGACAGCGTCAACAGAGGGAGAACGTAGTATTAAGGTGGATCAGTTTGAGATTTTACCTTGTGAAGAAACTGGGAAGAGATGGGATGGGTTTACTTGGGAATTCCCAGTGCATTGCCATGCCCTTGGACTACCAGTCTCGGTTATACAAGGGAGGAAAATGGAGAGTTTACAACACTGAAGTCTTACCACAGAGAAAGAATGCGGGAGAATTTTTCACAGCCAAAGGTGTGGAAGTTTGTAACAGAAGCAGACTCTGATGCGCCAGGTTGTTCTTTTTTTATTACTTTTGCTGAAACCCAGAATAGAACAGGCTACACTAGTGATCTCAAGTTACAAGGAGAGGAGGACATGACATGCAAGAATGCAGTGGCCTGAGCACGAATTTTACTCCAGATTTCATTGTCTGTTTACACTGTTTTTTTTTTGAGATATTAAAGTTTGGAACAGAAGCATTCTGATGCGTATGCCTTTGTTTTGGTGATCTTTACTGAACCCAAAATCAATACAGGATAGTGCTTGAGGTCTCCCAGGCCGTGTCCCCTTAATACCTTTACAGAACCTAAAATTATCAACTCCCTCATTACCCCTACGACACAGCAAAGTCAGCAACCATACATTCATATATTTTGTTTTGAATTGCACACCCGCATCAGCACTGCCTGATGTTCTCTCCTCTATTCTGTCTCCTTTTTGACTCGAGGGACATTGCAGAAATCAACTGAGAGAGGAGTATGTTATTGAAGAAACGGGAGAGTGGTGGGCACAAGTCACAAGGGGAATATTTGTATAATCTGAACCGATGACAGCAAGATTGTTTCATTACTTCTTTACAGATTTGAATGGGTAATGGTGTGTAGTTGATTGATTGCACAGAGATGAGTGAGGGGCACGTGAATGGTTGATCGAAAGAAAAACAAGGGGAGGTGTTGTTCGTATGTTGAGGGCGCACACTGATCGGAACAAGAATCAGTATACATGGTAAAAGGAGAAGGGATTCGACATTACAGAGGCTTGTTTGCTTCTGTTTTAATTTGTAGTTACTTAGTAGTCATAGTACTAGTTTTAATTCGTTGACATGTATTACCGAATTCGAGCATGGCTCAACTGGTTAAAGCATTCGGGATAAGTACGAGAGGTACGGGGTTCGAACCTCAGCGGGAGCGACTTTGCTCCCTTTTCCTTTTTCCTCTTTTTTTTGTATAAGTTATATAAATGCTTATTTATATATGTATAAGCAACTATATAATATGTCGCGTTATTAATTGCATACGTTGCTAGTCATTCATACGTACCTGTATATTTATATACGCCCCCTTTTATTTTGTCGCGTTATAGTTGTAAATACCTATGCGACGTTTTTAGTTAATATTAACAATGTTGTAATGTTGTAATATTACGTACATGTATTTTTGTATACATACATATATAAGTACGTGACCGTCTTAATACATAACGTTACATGTATACCCCAATTTAGTTGTTCGTACATTATTATATGTCCGGCTTATGAAACACGACCGGATAATCTCCTCGCGTTTATGATTTTATGCGTTTAATTCGTTTAGGGGTGTTTCATTGGAGCAAGAGTGGCTGAAAACAAGGAGAAAAATCATACTTCAAGGCATTTTGCCAAGGTAAAATCTATTACCATAGCACCTTGCTGTTGTCTAGCTATTCCCCATGTTTTTATGGTGAATTTTACACCATGTGGTGTTCTGTATACAGGCCGAATTTCATTTGAAACAACCTTTCCTTTTTAAGGTAATTTTTGCCTCAAATCTTACATTAATTTGTTCCTTATGGTTAGCTCATGCTTGGAGTATAACCATATCTTATTTTGGTGTATTAAACATGTCTAAGTGCTGGGTTGATTTTTCCTCCAAGCTGCCGTGAGGATATTAGGTCATTAAGCACCTAAATCAAGGTATAAATACCTTAAACTTATGTTATTATGATTTTTCAGCTCATATAAAATATGTGCCGTGAGTGGAGTTAATTAAATGGCTGATTTTAACCTAAGTATGGGCAAAAATGACTTAGATAAATTAAGCTAGTCATTTAAGTGGTTTAATTAACATAATGGTCAAATTATGACATTATGGGGAATAATAATTAATGTTGGAATAAGGCCGAGAGTTTATAGTAAATTTTAAGCTATTTATGTGTAATTTTATGTTATAAAGCAAAGTTGTAATAAGGCCATGTCATTAGGCCATTTTAATTTAAGTTTAAAAGCTTATTTAATTTAATTTATGCTTATAGCATTAAGTTTGGGGTCAAACGGTAATTAATAGTAATATATAAAGCTGTGGGCATAAATAAAAGGAATTTAGGGTTTTTAAATGAATTTAAATAAAATTATAACATTTTATAAAGTTTTGTGTCAAAATTGGAATTATAGGAAAGTTTGGGGTATATATTGTAATTACCGAGTGTTTGGGCTCAAATTGGAATTTAGAAGTCAAGGCTGACTATATAGGAGACTTTGACCAAATTTGGGAATTTATTGAATTAAATACTAGCTTATAATAAGCTAGGTATTAAATTGTAAAAGATTTATAAGTATTGGGGTGAGAATGTAATTTCCAAAACTTAAGGGTACCAAATGGGGTTTAGAATAGACCTTGGGTTATAAGGAATTTTTAGGAGTTTGTTTGGTTAAATTTGGAGTTAAAATGAATTATATAGGTATAATATATGATATTTCATATCATTGTTACATATGGGTAACATATGTGGTATTAACCATAAATATTGAAAGTGTAAGGTTAGGAATGATGTTTATAACCTTTTGGTATAGTTTGGTAATTTTTGGAATTATATATGAGGTTTTATTAAGATATATGTATAATATATAGTTTTAATGACATTAGAAACTATATGTTATAAAATGGGGTTATTTGGTGAATTGGAAAGTTAATGGGTTGGAAATTAATTTAGAACAGACGTAGGGTCTGTTCGGTTAATTTGAGGAATTATAACCATAGGTTATAATTATACTAAGGTTTAAAGATTATAATATAAGGTATATATTATAAGTGTAACAATGGAATATAATTTGGGGTTGATTTGTAATGAAATACCCCTAACCTTTAAAACTTAATTAAATGATCTATTAATGATCTAATATGCTAATAAACATCTAAATACCATTGGGGAACAATATAAAGATCTCAACAAGGCAAAACATGCCTTAAGATCAGTAAAGCCAAAAATATGCTTTAAGACACCATAGAGATTGTATGACCTCAATTAGGATCCAAAGTGGATTACTAAGTATTATAATTAAGTAATGAACACTATAAAACTATTCTCAAAGGAAACCAAGCTCAAAAACATGTTCTAACACAAATTGTGCTTTAAAACTCCTTAAAGCACGTTTTTTAGAAAATTGACTTTCTGAGTGGGTTTTGAGTGGTGTTAGGCATTGGATTAGACCTTGTTATACTAATGTAATATAATGTACCACATTAGAAGGTCTAAATCCAAGATTTAAAAAAGAAATCAGAAATATGGCATTCATTTATGAATAGTAACTCAAATAGTGCATTTTAAGCAATATTGACTAAGTCAAGTCAATGGTCAAGACTTGACTCATCCATATTGTAAATGAGGCGGCAGCTTAGGGGATGGAGGACAGCACATTCACCTTTAATCAAAATATCTAGCCAATTTGGTGAATCACCATTTACTATTCTATTTTCTACTTTTCATTCATTAACACAAATTTTTCTCTTTCTCTTGTCCCATTCCAGCCGAGCCCTTAGCAGTTCCTAAAGCTCTCAAGCTGTGTTCTTGAGCATTCAAGGCAAATCAAACTCTTTTCCACCTAAGGTAATGGTTTAAGGCATATTTTAGCTCTTTTTCTTCATCTCTTCATCACCTACACATGGAGCTTATAATCTATCACTTTCCATGGCTTATTCTCAGTATTTTAAACCTTGAACAAGATCCATTCTCGGCTGAAGCAACCCTTGGGACCAAGGTGGTCAAAATTTCCATTATAAGGTAAAGACATACCTTAAGGATTCTTACTCTTCATCCGGTTTTCTTCTTTTGTTTTCTATTAGTTTATTCACTCATAATCTTCATATTTTCATGTTGATTCAGTGTGTTAATCACTTGGAGCAAGAGTGGCTGAAAATCTAGAGAAAAATCATTCTTTAAGGCATTTTGCCAAGGTAAAATCTATTACCATAGCACCTTGCTGTTGTCTAGATATTCCCCATGTTTTTATGGTGAATTTAACACCATGTGGTGTTCTTGATTCAGGTCGAAACCCCTTTGAGACTACCATTCCTTTTTAAGGTGATTTTTGCCTTAAATACATTTAATTGTTCCTTATGGTTAGCTCATGCTTGGAGTGTAACCATATCTTATTTTGGTGTATTAAACATGTTTAAGTGTTGTGGTGATTTTTCCTCAAAGCTGCCGAGTTGGTTTTAGGGCATTAAGCACCTAAATCAAGGTATAAATACCTTAAACTTATGTTATTATGATTTTTCAGCTCATATAAATTATGTGCCGAGATTCGAGTTAATTAAATGGGTGATTTTAACCTAAGTATGGGCAAAAATGACTTAGATAAATTAAGCTAGTCATTTAAGTGGTTTAATTAACATAATGGTCAAATTATGACATTATGTGGAAAAATAATTAATGTACAGCAAGGCCGAGAGTTTATAGTATATTTTGAGCTATTTATGTGTAATTTTATGTTATAAAGCAAAGTTGTAATAAGGCCATGTCATTAGGCCTTTTTAATTTAAAAGCTTATTTAATTTAATTTATGCTTATATTATTAAGTTTGGGGTCAAACGGTAATTACTAGTAAAATATAAAGCCGAGGGCATAAATAAGAGGAATTTAGAGTTTTAAAATGAATTTAATAAAAATTATAACATTTTATAAAGTTTTGGGTCAAAATTCTAAAAATAGAAAAGTATAGGGTATAAGTAGTAATTACCGAGAGTTTGGGTCCAAATTGGGATTAGAAGCCAAAGTTGACTATATAAGAGACTTTGACCAAGTTTGGAGAGTTTAAGGAATTAAAATACTACCTTATATTAAGTTAGTTATTAAATTGTAAAAGATTTATAAGAGTTGGGGTGATATGGTAATTTCCGAAACTTAAGGGTGCTAAATGGAGTATAGAACAAACCTTGGGTTATTAGGAGTTTTTAGGAATTTATTTGGTTAAATTTGGAGTTAATATGAATTATATAAGTATAATATATGATAATTTATATCATTGTTACAAATGGGTAACATATGGGTATAAACCATGAAATATAGAAAGTATAGGTTAGGAATGATATTTATAACCTTTCGGTATAGTTTGGTAATTTTTGGAGTTATATATAAGGTTTTATTAAGATATATGTATAATATATAGTTTTAATGACATTAGGAAACTATATATTATAAATTGGGGAGATTTGGTAATTATACAAAGTTAGGTGGTAGGAATTAAATTAAAACAGACCCTAGGGTCTGTTCGGCAATTATAAGCATTTATAACTATAGGTTATAATTATATTAAGGTTTAAGGATTATAATATAAGATATATATTATAAGTGAAACAATGGAATATAATTTGGGGTTGATTTGTAAATTATGGAAGTATAGAGGAATATAATAAAAACCGAGAGTATAATGGGCTGTTTGGTATTTTATAACAATTTATAACTATAGGTTATAATTATTTTAATGACATAAATGTCATAATATATGTTATATAACTATAATATAACATTATATAAATTATGTGGTGGTTTGTAAATATTTAAGAAAATAAGTGTTGTTCGGTAATATGGGCATTTTTGAATGAAAATTTATAATATGGTTTTTAATGTTATAAGGGTTGTAACATTTATAATATAAGAAATATTCATTAAAAGTGAATGAATATATTATAAAGACTTACCATATAACAAATAGTCCCATAATACATGTATATAAATAAATATATGTTATGGAGTGGAAAAATACAATATGGTTCAATAACCATATAATATCATAATTAAAATGATATAAGGTAAAGAGAAAAGAATTATAAACATTAGATAAGGAAATTCTAATGTTAGGAGTATACATGAAATAATAAGGATTTATATAATTCAAGGTATTTTTACATATGAATTAAACTACATTAAACTTGGAAAAACTAACCTTAGGAAAATAAATACTAAGGTGAAATGTATAATATATGATTAAGAATTATACATGCAAAATAGAAACAAACTATATAATATACAAGTGTATATTGAATTACATGCGATAACCAAGTTCAAACTTTAAGTATATTAATATACGAGACGAGTCTACGCATGTAATATAACATTTTTCCAAATCCCGAGTTAAACCGAAAACCCGACAAACGTTGTTAGTTAATAACGGGGAATAAACCGGGAGGTATTAGTGACGGTACGGGATACCGCAGAGTAATGTCGTTATACGGGATTCTAATCTGTAGCGTTATGTATTATTAGACTGTTAGAGACGACACGAGGAGCATTGGATCTAGCTGATTCATACTCCACGGTTATATAATCAGGGTGAACGGTATGTTGTTACGTGTCTCTGATTGTCTCAGAGGGCTTCCTCAATTCAGACTTCTGTGTAATCTGTGATAAGATTGTTTGTCTGATTGTGTGAATAAATATGCATGAACTGTATATTTTAGCTGCTTATTATTTACTGTTGTTGCGTTAACAGTATTGGTTCGTATATATGGACCTATATATATATATATATATAACGAACTAGCGGCTATGGTGCTATCTTATATGTAATATAAGGATCGTCAGAAAAACGTTGTAGCACTAGGATAATAAGATATACATATTATCCGAGACTTTAATACGGAGCATAGGCCTTTCTAACGCCGCTCTCGTATCTAACACTGGATCTCGAGTTTACATACTCTGGATTGGACTAACGACCTTAGTCTGCTGTGTTAGTAGAAATTGGTAATGTGATGCGATGGTATAATTAATTAACATAACAAAGCCAAGAGGATGTGGCTCTTGGTGCACGCTTTGATCACAAAAACGATACCAGGATGTTCACGTACGGGTCCGCAAGTATCAAGAAAATTTCCCGCGAGCTAGGACAGTTCGTTGGTTGGAGACTCTACCGCTGGAGTGGCTACTGCCGTGGGTGACCCGCCATAGTATATGGGTAATTTAGAGACACGTCGTTTTAACGAGACGTTGTCACTAGGTATAACCGAACATTTATTACAGTTATGACTTGTACATTGGCGAACAATATTGGACTTTATGCCAAGGACGGGAGTTAGTACTTGTTTATTATTCTCGTTGTTTCGCCTTGTTGTTCATTGGTTATACTGTGTGGATTATATTATGTGTGTTGATGGTTGTGTTTATTGTATGGTTATTTCTGTTAAATGTTTTTACAGTTTAAATATTAAAACGGTATTGCATGTAACGAATCTCATGCTCTCGACCAATTAATTGAGGGGTTTAAGGAGGCATGACGGGGCATGTGATAACATACTCAGTAGGGGCTGATTCCATACCACAACCATTTTTATTTTCAGGAGACTAGCTGGAGGGTCGACGCGGGGTGCGACAGTTTTAGTGACTTTTTGGTTAGACTTGGTACGGATTGAGACTATGGTTATTTTGGACTCGGGTTTTGTAGACCGAGGTGCATATTTGGTTAGACGCTTACGTGTACGGTTTATGTATAAGACGGATTGTTGTTGTATATATTTTAGTTTTATTTAAGCACTACTATCTATCTCTTGTGGTCACTGCGGGAATACATTTCGTATGTTGATTATCATGTAACTCGTTATCACCCGTATGGGCGAGTGATAACAGTGAAACCATTAGAACGACAGTCTGTTATTTACCGCTGTGATTTAATTACTAAGTATGACGATTATACTATAATTAGGAGCCGGATTAGTAGGGGTGTTACATGTAAATTCTGGAAGTATAGTGAAATTAAATAAAAACCGAGAATACTATGGTCTGTTTGGTATTTTGTAACAACTTATAACTATAGGTTATAATTGTTTTAATGACATAAAGGTCATAATATATGTTATATAACTATAATATAACATTATATAAATTATGTGATGGATTTTGTAAATATTAAAGAACAATGAGTGCTGTTCGGTAATAATGGGTATTTTAGTATGAGAATTTATAATATGGTTTTTAATGTTATAAAGGTTGTAACATTTAAAATATAAGAAGTATTCATTAAAAGAGAATGAATATATTATAAGGATTTACCATATAATAAATGGTCCCATAATACGTATATATAAATAAATATATGTTATGGAGTGAGAAATACAATATGGTTCAAATAATCATATAATATCATAATTAAAATGATACAAAGTGAGAAGAAAAGAATTATAAACATTGGGTAAGGAAATTCTAATGTTATGTTATACATGAAATAATAAGGAGTTATGTACATCAAAGTATTTTCAAATATGAATTATACAAAATTACACTTGGAAAAACTAACCTTAGGAAATAAATACTAAGGTGAGAAGTATAATATATGGTTAAGACTATACATACAATATAGTGATAAACTATATAATATACAAATGTGTATTAAATTACATGCGATAACAAACGTTTTAAGTTAAGTATTTTAATATACATGACGTAACCACACACGTAATGTAGCATTTTTCCTAATCCCGAGTTAAACCGAAAACCTGACAAACGTTATTAGTTAACAACGGGGGATAAACCGGGATGGATTAGTAATGGTACGGGGTGCCGTAGTGTATTGTTAGTATGAGATGCTGATGCATAGTGTGATGCATATTAATAGATTGTTAGTGGCGTCTCGAGGATCACCAGAGGATTTAGCTGATTCATACTCCACGATCTTATAATCCGGGTGCACGGTATGTTATTATGTGGCTTGATTGTCTCCGAGGATTTCCTCAGTTCAGACATTGTGTGAAAATCTGTGTAGAGATTGAATGTCTGCTTGTGTGAATTAATATGCTTGAGTTGTGTATTAATGCTGCCTTATTATTATTACTGTTGTACGATAACAGTACTGTTCGTATATATGAACATATTATAAAATGAACTAGCGGCAATGATGCTATCTTATATGTGTAATAAAAGGAACGTAAGTAAAACGTTGTAGCACTAGGATAATAAGATATATATATATATATATTATCCGAGACTTATATACGGAGCACTGGCCTTTTTAACGCCGCTCTCGTATCTAACACTGGATCCCGAGTCGACATACTCAGGATTGGACTAACGACCTTAGTCTGCTGTGTTAGGAAAATGGTAATACGATGTGATGGTATAGATAAGTTAAATCAAGAGGATGTGGCTCTTGGAGTGAATTGTGATCAATTAACGATACTAGGATACCGTGTGGGTATCCATAAGTATCAAGATAAATTTCCAACGGACTACAAATGGTTCGTCGGTCGAAGACTCTACCACTGGAGTGGCTACTGTCGTGGGTGACCCGCCATAGGAGATGGGTAACTTAGAGACACGTCGTTTTAACGAGACGATGTCATTAGACAAGACTGAACAATTATGAACAACTATATTAGCTCGTACAGTAGGGGAACATTATTTGGGCTTGTATGCCAAAGACGAGAATTTATACTTGTTTATAATCCTCGTTGTTTCGCCTTGTTGTTCATTGGTTATGCTATGTGGCTATGTGATGTATGTTGGTGGATTTGTTGAAATGAGTCGTTGTACTCATATGTGTGTTGAAAATTGGTTTAATTGAGTCGTTGTACTTATATCTATGTTGTGAACTGGTTGAGTCAAGTCGCTGTACTCGTGTGTGGATTATTGTGGATGGATTGGTCGAGTGAGTCGCCGAACTCAATTATGAACTATTAAGTGTTTGTTTGAGTGGAGTCTTCGTACTCGTATAAGCGTTGTAACGCTTTCAGTTGGTTTATTGCGATGTGATGTGTGAAGCCGGGGGCTTGTTTGCTAATTGAGTTTACTGCAATATATTTGTTGCTTTACAGTTTTTATATTATACTACTTGCATGAAAATGAATTGCATGCTCTCGACCAATTAATTGAGGGTCTGAGGGGGCATGACAGTCATGTAGTAACATACTCAGCAGGGGCTAATTCCATACCACAAACAAATATTTTGTAGGTATGCAGCTTCCGGTGTCGACAGAGAGCGGGACACACTGGGTAGTTTCGTCACAGTTGTTTAAATATGCACTGTTGTATTTTAATACGAACATAGAAACGTGTATAGGATTGGGTACTTAGAATGCTCACTATGATTGTATTTTATATTGGAATGGAAGGTTAGATCTATCTCTTGTTGTCACTGTGGGAAATTGTTTCGTATTTATAAATATATCAGTAAGCACGTTATTACTCGTACGAGCGAGTGAGAACGGTGACATCAGTAGTTCAATTGTTTAGATTACCGCTACGATTACAATGTTAAGTAAGACGATTAGGAGCCGATTAGAGTAGGGGTGTTACAAAAGTGGTATTAGAGCTACCGCTCTGATGACAAGAGATAGTAGGATTTATATAGTGAGCATAGGTTTTGGGAATACGGGAAACGTTGTGAGGATACGTGACCTTGCGAGGTCGATGCAATGCTTAATGCTTGCACACAATAGCCGTAGAGGCACTTCAATGCTAAACGACCGAGACTGCGGTATGAGACCGAGTAAAGGTCTAACCCGTCCTCTTGACATATGTTAGGAAGAGGTCTGGGTAACAGTATTAAGGAAGGACGAGGCGCAGCGGAAGGTGGTGAAGGTCCAGCAACCCCAAGTAACGCGATGATGGTAGGAACCGCTCACACTTGAATGGGAGAGCACCCCGGGAATTTGCTATGGTACCCCACCTGCCGCAGCCTGTACCTCGAGTACTGCCTAGTGAGGCAATGAAATGAGGAGCACCACGGAGATAACTCTCCTGATCGGGAAGACCCGATGTGGATGCTATGAGAATTATGTTAATTGTAGAAAATAAGACTTTGTGTTGTGATGAATTGTTTAGGACCGGGGGTCCTGGTAATGACGTAATGTCTACCATACTAAGTATGAGATGAATATTAAACCGAGGTTGAGGGGATAATTCCCGTAGGACTAATGGGGCCAGCTTGCCATAAGCAAAGCAACCCTGTCCTACATCCAGGAAAGCACTGATAAGTGCGCTTGGGGGAAAGAAAGTGGAAACGACGAGTAAAGATTAGTTTATGAGATATGTAACAGACGGAATGGATGGCCTTTTCGAAGTCTCACCTGAAGCGAGTAACTCTAACCCATGCAACACTGAAGGTTCAAGATGGCCCGACGTGCATGAGGAGAGATCATGAGAGCTGTAGAAATAAGAACTCGCTAAGTTGCTACCGTGCAACATCTCGAAAGGGAAGTAAGACCTTACTACCACGATAAACTTATGGGAACGGGTGCGGGAATGAGACTGTATTAATTTGAATACAAACTTCTTCAACAGGAGTAGAAACCCGATTAGGGAATAGCACTGCACTGACACACACCATACCGGTGGTTCAGTCTGCATGGCGCACTTGCCACAGCAAGTGGCGCACTAACCAAACTACTAAATTTCAACCTGCCTTGCGCACTTGCTACAGCAAGTGCAGTGACGGTAAACTATCCCCAAAGGACCGAGTAGTCCAGGTGGTTACCAATAAACACTAAACTTCCATGTGAGTCAGTAATGCAATGAAGCAAGGACGTAGCCTTTTTAAAGGCAGGGTTACGAAACCCTTGGGTTTGAGGTCGATAAAACCTCGGGAAGACCTAGCCGGTCTGACCATTAAACCTGAAAATAATACACCATTTAGTAGAGTGTGGAAAGGGAGTCAATGAGAACAACGGTAAGTAGCGCCTATAAGCCTAACCCCAGTGCCGGAATGGTCATTAAACATCAAGTAATACCGGTGGGGAGTGTCGAGTCTTTAGGACTAGCATAACCATATTTAGGGAGTGCGCGACACTTGTGGTAAAACCACTACCATTGAACATTGCCAGAGGGCAAGAAGTGAGCTATACGAGCCAAGACTATAATTAAAACCTATCCGACTGAGTGGAAGACAATCATAGACAAGTGCCGTTATGGCAAGCTATTTGGGAGTTATAAGAGAAGAATAGGCATATGCAAACGTACAATGAAGGGGGGCGATGTTATGCCAGTACCGCACACACCGGGGGTGTTGTGAATCTATTATGCTGCTAGACTCCTGTACGGAGGGCAATGGATATTAACTGAACAATGAATTTACCTGAGGATGGAAGATACCGTTACCTCGAAGAGGATGGAGATGATACGAGTTGAATAAGAGTTAGGATGACGTAATGGAGAGCGATAATCGGCAGAACACACTAAGTTTGTGGGTGCTTGATTGTAAACCTTAGGAGGAAGTTTTAGAACCAACTAGGATTAAATTAAATACAGAGACCAACAATCATTCAACTATCAGATTAGACATTGAGCGTAAATACCTTATGGCATAGGCCTACGAAAGGATACCTTTAGTACCACAAACACTGATTAATATCAGACTAAAGAGGGACTACCATAAGACAGGGAAAACACGAGGTGTCGACCCTTATCATGGAGTCCAGACTACACCAGAGGGTGTAACCCAATGAATTGGGTGGAGTTTGAGAACTAAAAACTCATATCTAAACGGCGTTAATAGCCTAGGAGTGAACGGGAGAGATAGTAAGCAGATACTTATCCCCACTCATAGATACCATATAACGAGCATATGAAAACCAATATTAGGGCGCTAGGTCGCAAACACCTATCTTAGAGAAGGTAATGAATATACATATTAATAAAAGAATCCAGAGAACCTAGAGAACCCTCTAGGGCCATTCTAACACTAAAGGTTAAGAATTGGCAGCCTACTTACTTCAACATAAATTACCGGGACTAAGAGTGTGATAACCACCGGGTACGAACACTACAAGTGCACTAAACAAGACATGGAACGACCACACTCCTAGGAGCTTGTGGGCCTGACGAAACTTACTTTAAGTTAGTTGGGTAGGTAGTAATGTATCAGTATGGTACCCCATGTATGTAAACGAGTAGCGTAAGGACCCAGGAGGTAATCAACTCTGTGTCTAAGTCAGTGAATGGAATCCTGACTAGGTAAACCATGAATTGACGAGAGAGATCTCAGTCAAACCAACAAGGTTGGGGAAATCAAGAATAGCTTGATAGTAAATGACAAAAAAGTCAACTCCATAGTGGATAAGTTAGAACACAAGTTTTAGAGATTTTCGTAAACGAGGAAGCCAAAGCCAATTTAATGGTAAAGGCAAGGAGAACCCATGAATGAGAAGATGAAGCGTGGTACCTTTGGAAGTTATATGAGAGAAACCTTTGTAATATCATAGATGCTACCCAAAAAGGGGGCACATAAAAGAGTCATATTATGCGTTCAGGGCATGATGATGGGGTCATATTGAATAATAATAACATGCTCAAGCCATAAAACGTTAGTACGTTAGTACCAATTAGGGTTGAATGGAAAACGAATGCCAAGTTAAAACTCACAGTCGTATTGTATGTTTACAACAAATGAAGGGCAAAAGCGAGCATTATAAGAGATACTCTAAGCTGGAGATTAGATACTCCATGCAAACCGCAATAGCGGATAACCGTCTAATCGACTGGTACATGGTGCGCAACAAAGCGACCATTATAATGGCTGTTAACCAAATTATGTTGGTGAGAAGCAGAACGTGGAAGATCAGATAAACTAATGGATTCCCCTAATTGAGAGTAGGGATGAACCATATGTGTGTGTAGCAAAATACCAGCACACGAGGGATACGAGTTCACACCAACAAAAGAGGACCTACAAGGTACCTAAGGAACAAACTCATCCCGGAGAAAAATAACTTGGAGTCATGAGGCGCCAGTTAGTTGCGCATATCAGACTCGTCTTGACATTTTAGGGACAACTACTGCAAGCACTAAGTGCTAGAGCATGGCTCGACAACCCTTACACCGAAGGTTAGTTCAATAGGGTGGCATGAACTCTTGGGAATATACCATGAGCATGTATAGACTTCAGAAAGACTGAATAGAATAGCTAGTCGAAATAATAAGCGTGTGTGACAAACGATACCACGCAGCGAAATAATTTTCCTCCATTCCCATAATTATGGAAGACCGTGTAGAAAACACCGTCACGTGGAGTTGAAACCGGCATGAAACTACTACTTAAAAGGGTAAACTAGCCCTAAGGTAGTTGGGGGTACTGCTTGCGGAGCGAGTGGGCCCATGTTGCTTAAGTTTGACATACCTAGCAGGTTTGGGAAAACAAATGATGTGTTTACATCTCCCGATCAAACCGTATATGAATATACATACATCTAACCAAGATAGGCAGTATAGCCAGAATGGCTAAAGCCCGACCCTAGAGAAAAAGGGTAATGTAATATGTAGCACATTAGTGCACGAATATGCCACTGGAGTGGAACATCTTGAACTTATTAGTTCAAGATGATATATTCGTAGATTACGTGGGCGTAATCACTTTTAAGGGGGGTAGAGCGATTTCACGCGCTTAAAATATACCGTACGTAGGAGTACATAGCACATGGTACACATGCTGCAAACTATTATTGTATGTAGAGTACAAGTATTATGATTGTGTTATATTACTTGATGTAATATTGTGATGTATTATATGTATGAACATATATATTTTAGTTCGCATTAGATATGGCGAATAAGAAAGGGAGAACAGATAGAGTGTTCTTACCCTAGTTCCTATTATTTACGCAAACATTGCGAACATTAGACACATAAACGCCTAGCTTGTTAGCTCCGATGTGAGAGTTCAAGTAGGACTATCTTGTAGCCCCAATGAGAGATTTCAGATAGAAGGAGTACAAAACTCCATACTATGTGATTTGTGGCTCGGTATGAAACCGATTATTGGAAATGCAATGAGTGAATCGGCATGAGACCGATGTGTAACATAGTGGAAGTAAAACATCTAGGAGTTGTATGAATAATTATAAGTCGAAAGAACTTGATTCATGGTGAGGATACACGATCCTATATGCCGATGACTAGATTAAATACACTAGTTGACTTGTGTATCTATTGAACTCAAGGTGGCAAATATCAAGAGGAACTAAGATTAGAAATGAATAAATAAGTAATTGATTGAAATTGACGTGGGAAGTTGAACTTGATCCCGGTCCGATCAAGGGAAACCGAACACAAATTGAGGTGAGAGATAGTTCAACACTGACGCTGACCATGTCGGGATTGAATGACTCTCGAACTTCCTACAAGTGGACACAAATATGAATAAAAATTGAATTTAGGGCGTCACTCAAAGAGCCGTGGACCGTGGAGTCCTTCGTCATTAGACCGGTGTGTCTGTGAGTGACATCACCCAAAGAGCCGTGGACCGCAGAGCCCTTTGTCAATAGACAGGTGTGTCTGAGGGTAATTAAGGGAAATTAGGTGATACTATCCGGGAGCCGTGGACCGCAGTGCCCTTCGTTATTAAACCGGTGTGTCCACGGGTAGTTGACGTTGGTTAGCATGGGGTTGGGGATCGTCAAGTCCTAGTCTTTAAGACTGCTTCCCCGTGATTTACCATCGTTAGATATATGTGCACACATACACATGGAGTGATGTGTGAGTATCCTTGAGAGATACTAACATGTAGATAGGGATGCGTGCAGTATCCTTTGCAAAACACCTTTGAGTACTCTGATTGATTTTGCACCTTGTCTAGTGCTGTGTATGAATGAGTGTTGCACCTTGTCTAGTGCTGTGTATGAATGAATTTTGCACCTTGTCTAGTGCTGTGTATGAATGAGTTTTGCACCTTGTCTAGTGCTGTGTATGAATGAGTTTCGCACCTTGTTAAGTGCTGTGTATGAATTAATGTGTCATGATTGTTGACTATTGGAATGAGATTAATGTCGTATCAATTATGATACATATAGACTAGGTCTGAACCTATTGTGAGTTACTCCCTAGCGATGGTCTGTTTTGATTACTTAGTGGAACTGGATTCCCTAGGTGAACTGATTATGAATAAGGACTTCGGGACGAAGCCTTTTTAAGGGGGGTAGATTGAAATACCCCTAACCTTAAAAACTTAATTAAATGATCTATTAGTGATATAATAAGGTTAATAATCATCTTAATACCATTGGGGAACAATCTAAAGATCTCAACAAGGCAAAACATGCCTTAAGATCGGTAAAGCCAAAAATGTGCTTTAAGACACCATAGAGATTGTATGACCTCAATTAGGATCCAAACTGGATTCCTAAGTATTATAACTAAGTAATGAACACTATAAAACTATTCTCAAAGGAAACCAAGCTCAAAAACATGTTCTAACACAAATTGTGCTTTAAAACTCCTTAAAGCACGTTTTTGAGAAAATTGACTTTCTGAGTGGGTTTTGAGTGGAGTTAGGCATTGAATTAGACATTGTTATACTAATGTACTATAATGTACCACATTATAAGGTCTAATTCCAATATTTTAAAAAAATCACAAATATGGCATTCATTTGTGAATAGTAACCGAAATAGTGCATTTTTAAGTAATGTTGACCAAGTCTAGTCAATGGTCAAGACTTGACCCATCTTTATCCATGTTGAGGCGGCATAATTAAGGGAGGAGGACAGCACATCGGCCTTTAATCAAAATATCTTGCCAATTTAGTGAATCATCACTTTATTATTCCATTTCTTACTTTTCATTCCTTAAAAGACAAAATCTTTCTTTCTCTTTCCTCTTGTCCCATTCCAGCCGAGTTCCCAGCAGTTACTAAAGCTCTCAAGCTTCGTTCTTGAGTATTCAAGGCAAATCCAACTTATTTCCACCTAAGGTAATGGTTTAAGGCATATTTTAGCTCTTTTTCTTCATCTCTTCATCACCTACACATGGAACTTATAATCTATCACTTTCCATGGCTTAATCTCAGTATTTTAACCCTTGAACAAGAGCTATTCTTGGCTGAAGCAACCCATGGGACCAAGGTGGTCAAAATTTCCATTTTAAGGTGAAAACATACCTTAAGGAGTTTCCTTTGCCATCCGGTTTTCTTGGTCTGTTTTCTATGAGTTTATATACTCATAATCTTCATATTTTCATGTTGGTTCAGTGTGTTAACCCCTTGGAGCAAGAGTGGCTGAAAACAAGGAGAAAATCATACTTTAAGGCATTTTACCAAGGTAAAATCTATTACCATATATAGCACCTTGCTGTTGTCTAGCTATTCCCCATGTTTTTATGGTGAATTTAACACCATGTGGTGTTCTGTATACAGGCCAAATTTCATTTGAAACAGCCTTTCCTTTTTAAGGTAATTTTTGCCTTAAATCTTACATTAATTTGTTCCTTATGGTTAGCTCATGCTTGGAGTATAACTATATCTTATTTTGGTGTATTAAACATGTCTAAGTGCTGGGTTGATTTTTCCTCCAAGCTGCCGTGAGTGTATTAGGTCATTAAGCACCTAAATTAAGGTATAAATGCCTTAAACTTATGTTATTATGATTTTTCAGCTCATATAAAATATGTGCCGTGAGTGAAGTTAATTAAATGGCTGATTTTAACCTAAGTATGGGCAAAAATGACTTAGATAAATTAAGCTAGTCATTTAAGTGGTTTAATTAACATAATGGTCAAATTATGACATTATGTGGAAGAATAATTAATGTTGGAATAAGGCCGAGAGTTTATAGTAAATTTTAAGCTATTTATGTGTAATTTTATGTTATAAAGCAAAGTTGTAATAAGGCCATGTCATTAGGCCATTTTAATTTAAGTTTAAAAGCTTATTTAATTTAATTTATGCTTATAGCATTAAGTTTGGGGTCAAACAGTAATTACTAGTAATATATAAAGCTGTGGGCATAAATAAAAGGAATTTAGGGTTTTTAAATGAATTTAAATAAAATTATAACATTTTATAAAGTTTTATGTCAAAATTGGAATTATAGGAAAGTTTGGGGTATATATTGTAATTACCGAGTGTTTGGGCTCAAATTGGAATTCAGAAGCCAAGGTTGACTATATAGGAGACTTTGACCAAATTTGGGAATTTATTGAATTAAATACTAGCTTATAATAAGCTAGGTATTAAATTGTAAAAGATTTATAAGTATTGGAGTGAGAATGTAATTTCCAAAACTTAAGGGTACTAAATGGGGTTTAGAACAGACCTTGGGTTATAAGGAATTTTTAGGAGTTTATTTGGTTAAATTTGGAGTTAAAATGAATTATATAAGTATAATATATGATATTTTATATCATTGTTACAAATGGGTAACATATGTGGTATTAACCGTAAATATTGAAAGTATAAGGTTAGGAATGATGTTTATAACCTTTTGGTATAGTTTGGTAATTTTTGGAATTATATATGAGGTTTTATTAAGATATATGTATAATATATAGTTTTAATGACATTAGAAACTATATGTTATAAAATGAGGTTATTAGGTGAATATGGAAAGTTAATGGGTTGGAAATTAATTTAGAACAGACATAGGGTCTGTTCGGTTAATTTGAGGAATTATAACCATAGGTTATAATTATAATAAGGTTTAATGATTATAATATAAGGTATATATTATAAGTGTAACAATGGAATATAATTTGGGGTTGATTTGTAAATTCTGGAAGTATAGGGAAATTAAATAAAAACCGAGAATACTATGGTCTGTTTGGTATTTTGTAACAACTTATAACTATAGGTTATAATTTTTTTAATGACATAAAGGTCATAATAAATGTTATATAACTATAATATAACATTATATAAATTATGTGGTGGATTTTGTAAATATTAAAGAACAATGAGTGATGTTCGGTAATAATGGGTATTTTAGTATGAGAATTTATAATATGGTTTTTAATGTTATAAAGGTTGTAACATTTAAAATATAAGAAATATTCATTAAAAGAGAATGAATATATTATAAGGATTTACCATATAATAAATGGTCCCATAATACATATATATAAATAAATATATGTTATGGAGTGAGAAATACAATATGGTTCAAATAACCATATAATATCATAATTAAAATGATATAAAGTGAGAAGAGAAGAATTATAAACATTGGATAAGGAAATTCTAATGTTATGTTATACATGAAATAATAAGGAGTTATGTACTTCAAAGTATTTTCAAATATGAATTATACAACATTACACTTGGAAAAACTAACCTTAGGAAATAAATACTAAGGTGAGAAGTATAATATATGGTAAAGACTATACATACAATATAGTGATAAACTATATAATATACAAATGTGTATTAAATTACATGCGATAACAAACATTTTAAGTTAAGTATATTAATATACATGACGTAACCACGCACGTAATGTAGCGTTTTTCCTAATCCCGAGTTAAACCGAAAATGTAACACCCCCACCGCTAATACCGTCATTACCGTCCAATCTTCTTATACATCCAGACTCATGCAGCGGATACATACTTACACAACGGTGGGTGATACAATGCCGTTAGCCACCCACGTGACCAACAAGGCTACTACTACTGCTACATACAGCATCGGTCTGATGGAAGGAATATCCGAGTGCTACAAATATAATCTTCACTACAATTACCAATCAAGTACTACAACTTCCCATTCAATACAATACTCCATAAGTTCAATACAATATATTACACCGAGTTTACTAAGATCATTATTGAAGTGGGGTTCCACCACACGGAGTAATCGAATGGCTGAGCGAAGAGTATATGCTGCCTGCGGAGACAACAGATGGAACTCTCTCCGACCAAACCCCCTTCCGACTCCAACGAACGGACTCTTGCGACAAGAAAGCTATACCACAAACAGACTGCGGAAGAGTCATTCGCCTCCGACGCAAAGCAAAGGTCCTCTCCGAAGAACTAAGAGTCATTTGCCTCCGAAGCAAAGCAAAACCCCTCCGAGGAGTTGGGAGGGAGTAATTATTCGAAAAGAGGGTGAAGTTACATAAAAAGCCTTGTATGACTGAGAATATTCTAGAATGATGTAGGCCCACAGAAACGGTTATACACTGTAGAAGAGCCTATAAATAGGAACCAAAAGTTACTCCCTCTGTCCTGAATTGACCGTCTTGTCCACTATTTGGATGTGTCGTTTGACTTCAATATTTAATATGTAAGATAAAATAATTTTTAAAATTTGAGTTTTGCAAATGATTCGTCACATGATAAACTATATGTTACACTGTTTCGTTTTATAAAATTATTTTATCTTATATGTTAAATATTGAAGTGGAAAAACGTGCCATAAAGCAAAGGAGACGGTCAATTCAGGACGGAGGGAGTATGTAATAGGGTACGCTTTTCATCAATACAATACTTGGAGCTCTCTTTGCAATCTGAGTCTGAGTGCGAGTTCGATACGATCTCATTTGGCGCCGTCTGTGGGAAACGAACGATAACCGCGATTCAATCCACAAGAGTCACGGTTCTTGTCTTTTGTTCAAACATGGCACCACGATCAAGCAAAGGGAAGGGGAAGATGGCTGCGACCGGGGAGAGCTCATTCTCAAAGGAAGACCTCACTGATCTGATGAGGAGTTTTGCGCAAGAAGTCAATGAGAAGATGGCTGAAATCAATGAGCGGTTTCAGCAGGAACTGGCGGATAGAGATCTGGAGCACCAGAAGAAGATCGATGAGATGGCGAATGTAATCGAGGATCTAAAAGCGAAAAGCGGATCAAAAAGCGACGAAAACCGGAAAGAGAAGTCACCACCGAAAGGTGCAGAGGAAGACCTCGTCGACATGTCGCTGTATCCCTTCACCGAAAACATTCGGAAGGCGAAGCTTCCACCGTTCTTTGTCGCTCCAGCAATAGAGAAGTACGACGGAACTGGAGATCCCGCTCAACATATCAAGAAGTTCATCTTTGCGATGAACACTCAGGGGATCAGTTCCCAGGCACTCTGCAATCTGTTTCCGGGAACACTTACCAAAAGAGCTCTAAATTGGATCTCTTCTCGGAAACCTCAATCCATCTCAAGTTTCAAACAACTTACAGAGGAATTCCAACTTTACTTCGCAGCAAGTAAAAAGATCCAGAAGGATACGATTGAGTTGATGGACGTTAGGCAAAGAAGGGGAGAGACGGTGAAGGAATACAGCGAACGCTTCCATAAACAGGTGGCTGAAATAGACGATGTGGATGAGAAGATACTGGTGAAAGCTTTCGGAAATGGATTGGCGAATCCAAGGCTGGCAGGGAAAATTGCTACCAAAGCACCGCAAACTCACGGAGAGTTAGCGGAAATGCTGCACGATTTCTTGAAATCGGAGATTGCGGAGAATAAGGCGAAAGAACTGGCTAATAGCTTCAGGCCGCCTAATGAGAAGAAACAGGGAGGAGCGTCGTCTGTTGGCGCGAATTATGGGGAGACATCCGCTCCAAAATCTTGGGGAGCTAGGTACAAGCCCTACGGGAAGGATCCGGTCACACCTACCCATTCTGGGGGTAGGACGACGTACGGAGCAAAGGTGATTTCTATCACTCCAGGAAGGTACGCAGCTGCGGTAAGGGAAGGCTATCTTCCGCCTCCGAAGAAGCCTACCTCAGGTGAGAGCACATTGGCGTTTTGTGAATTCCACGGGCACTACAGCCACAGAACGACCAATTGTGTAACATTATCAAGAGAACTGAACAAAATCGATGAGCAAAGAAAGAAACAAGAAAAGCAGAAACAGGAAGCTCCCAAACAGCAAAAGAATAACAGCGACTATCAAAACCGATCTCGTTACGGGCATAACGGGGGTGGCATGAGGAATGAAGATCACCCTGAGCTAGACCATAGCAAATCTTTCGATTTTGGGGTCATAACTGGTTTATTCTCAGAAAAGGGGCCGTTAACGGCAAAAGAAAAGAAAAGGCACGTACACGAAGTCCATGAGAAGCTACCAGAGAAGAAAGTTCAGAAAAGAGAGCCTTTACCACCTATCTACTTCACGGAAGAAGATGAAGAGGGAGTCTACTACCCCCACAATGACCCCCTCGTCATTCGAGCTCAAATCAATGATAGGATGGTGGGAAACATCCTTGTCGACAGCGGAGCGGGAGCAAACGTGATTTCCCTAGCGGCGTTCCGGAAGCTGGAAATCCCGGATGAAAAGGTCAAGCCGTTTACTGCTACTTTTGGAGGATTCATTGGGGGAATCACGGCTCAGGCCAGAGGCAGTGTCGATGTCACAATGACGTTAGGCCAAAAGGAAGATCGGAGAACAGAAAGATAACCTTATATATCATGCGAGATCTGTCCGGATACAACGTCTATTTGGGGCGACCTGGGATCAATGCTTTCGGAGCTGTCTGTAGCACCTATTATCTCAAGCTTAAATACTTGACAAGGGGCGGAAGGCTGGTGTCCATTCCTGGAAGCCAGAAAACAGCAAGGGTGTGCGAAGTCCGGATTACTGAGGATTTTCCGGAGGAAGACGTAGTCAAAGAGGTCGGCTCCAGTCGAGAGTACGAAGAAGGAGAAGCCAGGACACGGATGTCTGGAGAAACCTCCGAAAAGGTGGTGGTACCGCGGCGGAACAGCCAAGAGAGGTACCCCTGAACTCCGATCCTCTAAATTTTTTAAAATTGGAAATGCTTTTCTCCATGATGAGCAGATTCGCTTAATGAGATTTTTGAAAAAAGAAGAAAACATTCGCCTGGAGCCCAAAGGACATGCCCGGAGTGGACGCCAGCGTTATCCGCATAACTTGAACGTCGATCCGAAGTTTCCCGCCATCCGGCAGAGGAAGAGGATTATAGGAAGGGAAAGGGACGAGGCTGCGCGGACGGAGGTCGAAAGGTTGCTGGAGGCCGGCTTTATTAGGAAAGTCTTTTATCCAAAATGGCTATCAAATGTAGTTTTGGTTAAAAAAGCAAACGGAAAATGGAGGATGTGCGTGGATTCACGGATTTGAATAAAGCTTGTCCGAAAGATTTTTATCCTTTACCTTCCATAGATAAGCTTGTAGCGGCAACGGCGCAGAGTAGTGTGATGAGTTTTTTGGATGCGTTTTCTGGGTATAACCAAATAATGATGAACAAAAATGACCAAGAGAAAACATCTTTTGTCACCTCAACTGGTATTTTTTGTTACAAGGTTATGCCGTTTGGACTGAAAAATGCAGGAGCGACCTTCCAGCGAATGATTGACGAGGTATTTCGGGGGCAGTTGTCTCGAAATGTGGAGGCATATGTGGATGATATAGTAGTGAGAAGCAATTCCATAGCCCAGCACATGGAAGACCTTGAGGAAACCTTTAATACCCTAGATAAATACAAAATCAAGTTAAATCCTGAAAAATGTGTCTTCGGAGTCACCCGGGGGAAGTTTTTGGGGTTTATAGTCGGACAGAGAGGAATTGAAGTTGATCCGGAGAAAACCCAAGCAGTCCTCAACCTTCCACAGCCGAGAAACATTAAGGACGTACAAGCCTTGAATGGGAGACTCACTGCCTTAAGCAGATTTTGCTCCAAACTCCAGGAAAAGTCTATTCCATTTTTTAATACCCTCCGCAAAAATAAAAAATTCCAGTGGGATACGGAGTGTATGAATGCCTTTGAGCAAATCAAGAAAATGCTTCAAGAGCTTCCAAAGCTCGGCGTTCCGACACCAGGCCAGGATCTATTCTTATACCTATCGGTCTCAGAGTGGGCAGTAGCGGCGGTATTAATCATGGAAGAGGAAAAGAAAGAAATCCCAGTCTATTTTACTGGAAAGATCTTAACTGCAGCGGAGACAAGATATTCCAATATTGAGAAGGTTTTGTTCGCCCTTGTGATTGCATCCAGGAAACTGAGACCGTATTTCCAGTCGCACCGAATCACCGTCCGAACTAATTGGCCCTTAAAGCAAATCGCCAATAACCCAAACGCCTCCGGAAGAATGATTACTTGGACGGTGGAGCTGACTCAATTTGAAATTCATTATGTTCCCCGGACAGCAATAAGAGCCCAAGCCCTGGTTGATTTTATCACCGAGGCAAGTTTCTTCCGTCAAGAAGAGCGAGAAGTCCCGTATAAGATGTGGGTGGATGGAGCTAGGTGTAAAACTGGTGCGGGGGTTGGAGTCGTGATCCAGACTCCTGATGGAAGGAAAATGAATCATTCAATAAGGTTGGAATTCGAAATAACGAACAATGAAGCGGAATATGAGGCATTAGTGCACGGGCTGGAAATAGCCTGTGCCCTGGGGGTGACGGAGCTGGAAGTGCAATCTGATTCCTTGCTTGTAGCAAGGCAAAGTGAGAATATCTTTGAAACAAAGGAGGAAAAACTAAAACTTTACTTGATAAAGGAAAAGACAAGAATATCAGAATAAAGCTAAAAGTTTTACAAAGGATATGCAAAGGAAACAAACCTGAGTTAAAGCGCTCCAAAGGCGATCAAAAGCCACGTTCTCCGGAAGAGAATGGCGGACAATGGCATCAGAACTACCCTCCCCAACCCGAAGTCTTTGTTTTAAGGGAGTCGAACGGGAGCCTGGGGCGAAAATGCCATTTTCATTGTTAGCTGCCTTCGCAGCAGTAGACCAAAAGGTCTTGTACCTCATTCCCCGGACGAAGGGAATGCGAGGAACCGGATTTCCTCGGTGATAGCCCCAGTCCAATTTCGGAGAAGGACCGTAGACCGACGGATCGGCCCGCGGTGGAGGAGAAGATCTGTCCTCCGCATGCTTGCTCCTGGCTCCGGACGGAGGAGCCTCCAGAGAAGGGCCATCGGATGAATCCGAGGAAGACTTTTCCTCCGCACCAACCTCGGCAATACCCTTGCCTTTACCGGGCGGAGCTTCGCGAGTCTTTTTCCCCTTTAGGGCTCCACCTTCTCTTATTGTAACACCGCGCACAGGTCGGCGCTCCCTTTCGGGCTCAGGATCTGCGGAGGACGGAGCAGGAGCTGCAAAAAACAAAGTCATAAGTAATCAAACGGAAAACAAGAAACAGGCAAAGGGAAGGACAAAAAGAGGCTGTGGAAAGGTATACCGGTGGAAAAAATGGAATCGGTATTTTGAGTTAAAGCTTCGTCTACGCAAAAAAAGCCATGCAGGTCAGGAAAGAGGGACGATATGGGAGTTAAATCCACATCTCTCTTAACTCTGCCCGGACTACAGGAAGGAGTAGATACGGAAGTACCTGTTTCCGAAGGAACAGTAGCAGAGGGGTCGGTTGAACCCGTTTCGGTAACATGCTTTTCCTTTCGTACTAATTTAATTTTTTGCTGATCAACTTTTTTGGGCCCCTCGGGGGCTTTCCTCTTAGTGCCAGCAGTCTTGCTACCAGTGGGACTCCTACCAGAAGGAGCAGGCGGGGCTCCTTTTTTCTCTTCGGTAGCTCTATAATCAACAAACTCCCAGTTGTAGCGGAGGGAAAATTTCCCCCCCGTTTGAGCAAAAGCTGTGATGAAAAGAAGAAGTAAGAAAACTAACCGGAAACTAATAAAGGAAAAAGAGACACAAGGAGGATACGTACGATCGATCTTCGCCCGAGTTTTGTTCAATCTCTCTTCGGAAAGAAAGAAGGTGATGGGGTGGAGTGCCGAAGAGCTCAACTTCTTGAGTATGTCTCCAACCGGAGACGGGTTTGCGGAAGAAGGTAGCGGAGAGGCAAGTTGCCCCTTAGCTACGTCTCCGATGTGGGAGACTCCGATAAAAGTACCCCTCGGAGGGTAGAAAACAAACCAATTGGAGGACCAGCCGCTCTCCGGGCTCACGCGTTTAAAAAAGGAGTACCCGGAAACGGCCAAGACAGAGATGTCCTCCTCCGTAGTAGTAGTATTCACCCTGGTGGTGAAGAAGTTAACAAACTCCCGCGCATCAGGAGTAATATCGTTCTCCGCACAAACAGAAAGGAAGGCGTGCAAGCAACCGAGAGCATTAGGGTTCAGGTGGGCAAGAGTGCAATGCCGGCGGGAGAGAAAACCAAGGACAAAGGGGTGCGGGGGGAAGCGCAGGCCGCGGTGAAGGTGCTCCCGATACACCACGAAACCATCCCCAAAGTAGTTGAAAGGGTGCGCCGTCGGCTCCGGCACACGAATCTTCGACCCCAGTGGGACTTGTATGCCTTTCATGAGCTTCTTCAAGTCTGTCACGGTGAGGCTGGAGCCGGTGCCCTGGCGAGGGTAGTCCCCACAGATATCTTCAGAAGGAACGGCAGGATCTTCGACGACGCACTTTTCCCCGTCGGCGAAAAGTGTCGACCCCGCCGGTGCTGGGACAGAGGAGCTTGGGTTTGACAGAGCCATTACAAGCAAGAGAGGTTGACAGAGTATGGACGATCAAGTAGAGGGAAAAGCGCGAAGGGAAAAGGAGCGCAAAAACAAGAATCGGGAAGTTAAAGGGCAGGGAAGAAGAAGGAGGACGGTTGCTGTGTAGGAAAAACGCGAGAGGATAAAGACACGAAGCAAGGAACAAGACAGGGAAGTTCAAAAGTTTGAGAGGATAGAAGCAGAGAAGTTCGAAAGTTTGAAAGAATAGGAAAAGGGGTAGAGGGGAGAGAATGAGTTTAAATAGGCGGAAATTGGGCGCGCTCTACCAAAAGTAATCATGGCCTACTCCTGCAAATGTGTCAGGGAAATAGCTACAGAAGATGAGGAGGCGGCGGTTGCAGCGAGGCACGTTGCTAAGCCTCCGCAAAGTCTCAAACGGTAGGAAATCTACAAAAGCAAAAGCACAACTCCGAAGACCCCTTCCCTTTTTTCCGAAAAAGAAAGAGGTCTTGTGGGACTAGGGGGAACGGAGCGGACCACCAAAATTTAAAAACGAAGAAAGAGCAACAACGAAAAGATCTTTCCTTGCAGAACAAGAAAAGATCTTGTGGGACTGATGAAGTGGGGTTCCACCACACGGAGTAATCGAATGGCTGAGCGAAGAGTATATGCTGCCTGCGGAGACAACAGATGGAACTCTCTCCGACCAAACCCCCTTCCGACTCCAACGAACGGACTCTTGCGACAAGAAAGCTATACCACAAACAGACTGCGGAAGAGTCATTCGCCTCCGACGCAAAGCAAAGGTCCTCTCCGAAGAACTAAGAGTCATTCGCCTCCGAAGCAAAGCAAAACCCCCTCCGAGGAGTTGGGAGTAATTATTCGAAAAGAGGGTGAAGTTACATAAAAAGCCTTGTATGACTGAGAATATTCTAGAATGATGTAGGCCCACAGAAACGGTTATACACTGTAGAAGAGCCTATAAATAGGAACCAAAAGTTATGTAATAGGGTACGCTTTTCATCAATACAATACTTGGAGCTCTCTTTGCAATCTGAGTCTGAGTGCGAGTTCGATACGATCTCAATTATACAAATACAACACCTCTTCCAATTTCATAGATACTCATTAAGAGTCTAACCACTACCCATTCCTCACAAACTACTTACTTTCGAAGTACAAGGGGTGTGCCACTTAGTACACTTCTACATTCTGTTTCTAACTATCCAAGTGTAGCCACCGGTCTCTTACCTTGACCATATCCGCTTCGGGTACCTGCACACTAAAAACGTTGCCCCTAGGGGCTCAGCTTTCACTGCATATGACTTCCGCATACCCCACGTACTAGCGAGGGTACGCCAACCACTTGGTCGAATACATGCAATTCATTTTATAGATATATACATACATGCTTTATACATACATACATGCTTCATACATACATACATTTCAATACATAAAAGGTAGTCCATACAAGCCAACTGATTCTTACTTACCTTTCCTGAAATACGCATACACAGTACATACTCAATACATACGCAATACATACACATTACATACACAATACCCAGTACATGTTAGCTCCATTTGTCCACCCGGGTTAATCGGGCGGAGATTACTCTTTTACTCGGGGTCAATGACTTACACCAGCCAAGACCGTTACTCATACAACACTTTACTTTACTTACTACTTACTCAAGTCAAGTCGTCGGGACCTCCGGCCCGAGGACTACTCTGTCCCACCACCGGGATTTACTTGGTTCACTAATCCAGGATGCTACCCATTTAAGGGGTTTGGGCCATGGACGAGCTTAAGAACCAGGAATCGGATCCAACCTCTTGTGTCTCCTCATCCTCACGCATGGCCGAAACTATATCGGACTTCTACTCATTCCAATTTACTCAATACTTACGTTAGGAGTTAGGTGGTTAGGAATTAGTAGAAGTCACACATACAAGCCACATACACAAATACATTGCTCATATACACATCCATACAAAGTACAATACAATACACAAGTACACTACAAGATACAAATACACTTCATCATCATTCATATATTTCATGAATTATACAAACTAGTGTTCAAGACAATATACATCAAGAACAGCCTAAGCAAGCACAAGTAGGTGCAATATAGTCCGATTCATGCTTTTATCTTATTTAGGTGATCAAATAAGCACACAAATCGGGGTAACCAGGTTAGGATACAGAGCATGAAGAAATCATACCTTTTACCGGGATTTACTTCACCGGGTGTTCCCTTGTTCCTTTGGTCCACTCTTGTTCCTCGATTCTTATTCTCGAACCAATGAGTACATGTCAAACGGTTCAATTAATACTAAGCATTACAATACATACATATTTACTACTCCCGTACTTACCCCGTTATCCCTTTGTTTCGGTTTAGCTTAATGTTCTTAAACTTACTACTTTCATAACTACTCCTCAAACTTGTTTACAGTTCTTAGGGCCTTTAAAGGTCACCAAACAAGGCCTTAACAACTTCCAAAACCATTATCAATCAATCCTCCATGTTTAGAACCCTTAAAAACACTCTCTGTTGAATTCTGGGGGTGGTCCGGGACTTGGTACCTCTCTTAAGTCCCGGACCAATTGAAGACATAACTCTTGGGTGGAATTCCTACACTGGTCCGGGACCTTGTCTGTAACACCCCTACAACGGACTACACAACCAATTGAAATCGCAGTGGAAATAAACAACTTAACATTAACTAAACGCTTCGGTGCTACAACGCCGTCAACCACCCACGTGGTTAACAAGGCAGAATAAATACAAATGTACCGGTCTGATGATCAGACTCCCGAGCATAGAACTAAACCATAAATACATCATATACAATACCGAGTATTTATTTACATTCCTTCACAGTAAACTGTCAATATACCGCCACAGTAGTATCAACGGATCAAAATATAATGCCACGGGAGCACAGGCGCATCCCGGGCTCAACATCCAAAATAACCAAAAGTACAACTGCAGCCTAGAACCTACAGCCACTCTGCTTCCTCGATCCTCATCCTGCAGTAAAAATATGGAGCCCCCGAGGGGGTTAGCAACCCCTGGCTGGTATGGTTAACGCGCAGCCCATCGGCTACCGGGATACGCGCAACTAATTATCATGATAACATGGCATTCATTTTTAAACATAACATAACATCACATAACATGTGGCATAGCATCATTATTGCATAGCACAACATCACGTACACAGTTGATACTCTTTCCACAATAACAAACCAAGAAGGTTAAACAACATAAGAGCCTAGAGAATGATTCACCCTCATGTTAAGCTCGTTACACACACTCATTACCGTTCTGTTATTCGAACGAGTAACTTAAGTCACAGATGGTTCGGATTTAGTGACCCGAACACACCACACAAACACATGTTCCCACTAAACCGATCATAAGTCAGAATAGGTAAGCTTTGGAGGAAGCTAGCGGGAGATCGAACACCAAATTAAGGAGAACAATCTTAACAACATAAGAGTCGAATCTGATTCAGATATCTACTCTTAACTTACATGCATGACTGGATAACCGGATTCCTCACTTCCCAGTTAGCACTTGTTAGAAGTTCACAGTGGAACTTAACAACCAATACACAACAGGTGGTAAGTCACGTTAGACACACACAAGAGAAATGAGTCACATCATAACATCACAATAATATGAACAACTGTAAACTCATTACATGTTTAAGTCTTATAACGTCATAAACACACAGAAAAACATACAACACACAAGCCGGTGTAAACCGGTAGGCAACAGACTGCAAGAAAACCATACCTTGGTCCTTGCTTCGATTGATTTCCACCGTAGGTCACTCCTATACATGATTAATAACGTCGGTTAATTAATTACTTAACTTCAACTTATTAAATGTTTAACATGATTATATGACATGTTTTAATGCCCTAACTAATCCTTCATTACCTACATTATACCCCCTAGGGTTAACTACATTAGCCACACTCTTTACTTTTTTTTATATATAGATTTTGGTCTGTCCGACCCACCGTCCGACCCACAACTGGGTCGGACCCTTCCAGTGATTTTCGGGTTTGAAAAACTTAACTTGTCCGACCCATGTCCGACCCAACCATTTGGGTCGGACCATTCCAGAGATTTCATCGTCCTTTGAACATACGCGTCCGACCCATGTCCGACTCACTCGACTGGGTCGGACCATCACAGGACATTTACCGCCTTACAAAACAACCATGTCCGACCCATGTCCGACTCACTCGACTGGGTCGGACCATTCCAGAACATTTACCGTCCTTCAAAACACGACCGTCCGACCCATGTCCGACCCAAGTCCTCTGGGTCGGACCGTTCCAGAACCATTTACTGGCGTCTAACAGAGGCTGTCCGACCCAAACTTGGGTCGGACCCCTGGGTCGGACGCCACCAAAACTTGCCCAAACTTTGTCAAATCTTCACCAAACTTCTCCTAAAGCCTCCTAATGTTTTCTAACATCATTTGGTACACTTAAACCCTCATACAACATCCATGGAACTCATTTTCTATCTCCTTAAACACTTACTCATTTCATACCAAAATTCCTAACACTTATGTTATTTTCTCCTTGGTTCTCTAAGTGGTGTTTCATACCTATGACAACCACTATGCCAATAATGTTTCCTCACCACTACTACATCATCTCCCAAACATCTTTTCTTCCTAAACAATTTCTTAAACATCTTTACAAGTTTATGGCTTCTCATGTAACAATTCACTTCATCCCATTTTCACCAACAATACACAAGTCCTAAATACAATCTCATCAAGAATCATGAAATGTCCCAAAGCATTCTTTTGCATTCTAAATCCTCTAGAACATTACCTAAGCCCTTCTTACATCTTTAAACACCTTAAGCATACTTCTTCCACTAGGAAAGCACTTAACCATTCTAAACATTTCTTAACTTACCAACTCATTTTAAACCCTTAGAACTTCTTGTTTCTTACCTAAATTTTGACATGAACTCTCCTAGAACATTACTAAACCAAGACACATTGTTTTCACCATCAGGAAACCATGAACACTAAAATCCATCAAACACATTCTTATACACAAACTTCACACATTTAGCACTACATCACAATATAGTGCATAATTTAAATTGCATGGCACTTAGGCCCTTAAATAACATGGCTCTTAGGCCCTTAAGATGCATAATCTTAAACACTGAATTTCCACAATATATTTGCCTTTGACCTGCAAATACAGTCAACAATACATATGCCTCTTACTAAGCCCTTGAGAACATTTTACTAAGTCATTCACCATTGGCTCCTTAGATCATTTCAATAAGAAACATAAGCTCATTTCTCCTAAGACTTTAAACCACATTAGGTTAGTATATTTACCTCTTTTCCTCACAACTTCTTTCTTGTTTCCTTATAAAACCGGTAAGGATGTTTGGTTGTTTATCAACTTCTAAACAATGTACAAGTAATGAAATGAGTATACAAGCTTTAAGCTTTATCTCATTGTAAACCCTAGTTTCACATTGTTTTAAAACATTAAGATAGTTGTTTTACCTTAAAACTTGAAGAGAGTTTGAATATATATCAAGAGAGGACTCCACCTAGTCCATGAAAGGTTGGAAAGAAGCTAGAACAAGGCAACACAAGGGACACCATTAAGAGTAATTTTCGGACAACACAAAAACATGAAGGAAATATCATTTTCTTTGAGATTCCTTACCTAGAAGCAAAGGAGATCAATAATATGTAGAAATATAAGCTCAAGCTCCTTCAATGGTGGAACTCCATGGCACCGAAATGGTGGTATTGAAGTTTTGAGAAGATAGGAATGAAGAGCTTGATGAGAGGAAGAGAATGGTGGTGTTTGTTTTTGATTTGGTTAAGTGAGCTAGATTTTACAAGAGGTCAAAGATGGAGTTAATGGTGGTGGTGGTGTATTACCGTGAGAGAGCAATAAGAAGAGAGGTTGAAGAAGAGCATGGGACCGTGGGAAATGAGGAGGGAAAGAAGAGAATGAGGATAAGTCTTGTTTTTAGAAGATATTTGTGTTTATAAAGCAAATAGTACTTAGTTAGTCATTCTTTATTTCTTTAACAAGTTAACAAGAGAGTGGTGAGTCACCACACTTAAGAAAACCGGCCCCCAATAGTTCTTAGAGGTATTTTAGTCTTTATTTGTCAATTGTCTCACTTATAATAACCTATGTTAAAACTAGCTTATAAAAAGCTATTCTAAAAACAAGGCACAAAGAAGTGAAATTTTTGATTTCCCATTGATAGACTTCCAAATGTGACTCTATAGTACACAGTTAATTAAAGAGTAATGAGGACATTTAGCATTCAAAACTTATTTGACAATTTTTTCAAATGTGCTTAGACTCCTTAAAGCACATTTTGTGTTTTAACTTGTTTTCAGCTTGGTTTTTTTTGGTAATGGTTTATATGTTCATTAGTATATATCAGGTCTTGGTGAAGTTTCACTAGGTCCAACCAAGCTTATCCCAAGCTTAGAGCACATTTTGGCCTTTATTGACCTTAAAGCACATTTTGTGTTTTCTATTGTTTAAATTTGTTTGCTAATGTTTCTAAGACTCTTTTTAGTCTTAATATACCACATTTAGGTGCTTAAACAACATACTAAGGTTTGGCGTATTTCATTGTCCCTATCTCAAGTCCCGGACCAAGCATGTACTTCACTCTCAGTATAATTTTAAGGGGTGGTCCGGGACTTTGTCCAAGGACCAAGTCCCGGACCCTACTAAAACCTGCTCCAAACATTATTTTTTAACCCCAATTCCATCCTTAATCCACCCTCAATCTTTCCCTAATCTTTCCACATGTTTTGTACATGTTTAAACACACATAAACACTCCCTAAAACTCCTTTAATCCATGGTCCAATACCTACTCAACTTCTTGCTCAATTTCTACAAATTTTCCATTCTCATTTTCACACTTTGCACACTTGTGCATTCCTACACTTCTCTTTGCATTTTGCATCTTGTCCTAACTTCATCTTACCATTCCAATTCATTTACAAGCAACTACACTATCTATACCCAAGTTCAACATTCATTTCACTAGTTCTTGCACACTACACTAGTAGAAAAAAGGCCTATTTCGGCGGTTCCAATGGGCCTATTTCGGCGGTTGTGAACCGCTGAAATGAGCACCGCCGAAATAGGTGTACATATCTCGGCGGTTCTTAGAGAACAACCGCCGAGATTGACCCATGGGATTGACCGATGCTGAGATTGACCATGAGTCTGTCTCGGCGGTTGTTGAACCGCCGAGATAGGGTTATATATATATATTCACCGCATTTGGTTCAATGAGACCTGTAATAAAGCTTCATCCATACAAGGAGCTCCAGCACACATTTAAAAAGTTATAAAAGCTCCCAATTAATACCAACGACGCACTACAATTTGAGAGTTAACAAAACCAATGCAAATCTACCATTACACCATCCACAAGTGTACAGAGTTACAATTACATACTCGAAAAAGTTCACAAAACATCTTAATGATCATCAATTCATTAAACTTGTGCAGACGAACTCCGACCATTCCTCAAGCATCTCAACAATTTGAGCATCATCATACTGACCACCTTTGAACACTTCTTCGTAAGCCTTGAAAAAAATGAACATCAATCTAAAACGTACAAGTCTAACAACATGTAAAGAGCATAACTGAAACTTTCAAAGAATGTTACCTTGTCTAACGAGTGCTCTGGTAAAAGGTTCGACGCTCCTACTATGTCACTCATGAATCTCATGACATAGTATCCACATTCTGAACCCCCAGGCTGCACCGGACACTATACAAACGCACATATTGACAGTTATAAACAAGTTTAAACATTATCACACAAATTTATCAATTAATAGAGTACCTTGACAGTGTTCCAAGGGATGTTACTCTTCATTGTTTTATTCTGGAGAGATAATGCAGCTCTCATGGAACTATATACATCAGCAATATATATAGTTTTAAGCATCAGTAGCAAGTTATGAAACATTTAATGTTAAGTAATAATAATTGTTGTTTACGATAACAAACTAATTACCTCAGTATTGCGGTGGAGATCTTCGGTCTCTTGGCACCCGTACCAACTGAGTCAAATTGCAAGATTCGTGGGTGCTTCAACATCACCAGCACAAGCAATGACCAATGTCGACTGTCCACAAATTACACAATGTGTTGAAATCATTAAGTAACTAACACAAACTATATGTTTTAGATAATACTAAGAGAAATAGTCAAATATCATACCTTGAATGATATGGAAGCATAATAAATGACTTGTTAGAACATTCAAATAGGGCATTCGCCATATATTGCATAAGGCCTTCCATATCACTTGTCATCTGGACTTCACTGCACATAGCAGGACACAGGAATCCGAATTTGTGATCTTCATAGACATTGATCGCCTTATTATGCACCCACCTATGAGGCAATATCATTAGTCATTAACTTTTTATTCAAACATCTAATTCATCACCAATCAATGAATTCAAAATATAAAAGGTAGAAGTCACTCACATGGCGGCTGACTTGATAATCGACACATTCAACCAATCCCTCCTGAAGCACTCCTCGAAGTCGGACATATACATCCCAAATCGATGTATATCTTCTCCTTGAACTATATAGTGAAATATCCGCTCGGGATCTTCCACAGTGAGGGAATCACAATCAGGTGGTAGCAGCAACAACGATGAATGCAGAATCTGCATATTAGTCGACAAGCCGGCCAATATTCTTTTCTCCACCAAAGCAGGTCTAAGCACGAAATTTGTGGATGCCTTTGATTGCACAGGTGCAGCAATTCTTTTTCCTTTGCCCTTATCAGTCTTCGGTCGGCTCATATCCTATGATATTAGTCTAATTAAGTATATGGATGCAAGGTGGTACACCAATAGTTTTATAGCAACGGTTAAGAGTAAATACCTGCCCAGGGAGTCTGACCAATCGTACAGGCCACTGCACTGTCGCAGTTTGTGCAGAACGCAAGGTAGGTCTTTGTGGGATCGGCACCGGTAAACCGACGTCAGCATGCTCTGCAACAAATTCATCCAGAAGCACTCGTGCATGGTAATGTCGGAGTGGTTCACCGTGCACAATATCACTTGGAACTGAAGGGAAAAGTTTTCCCCATGCCACCATGACCTCTTCTACTCCAATTTGTAAAAACAGATGGCACTCAGTGGGTGCCTGAGTGTTATGTGGAACTTGTTTAAATACAAATTGAGAATTCCTCTATGATGATATTAGTGATCAAGTGAAAAATCTTAATCGTCATGTACTCAATTGAAATGTTAGTCTAACCTTTAGAGCTGCATAGGGAAACGGCTCAGCCGAGTGGACACTACTTCTCGCTACCGGTGCACTCTGCTGCTGAATGGGTGACTCAACTGGTGGTCGAGAAACCTCTTGGCTGTCATGCTGCTGTGGCTGAAGCCTTGACATAGCCTGAGCGATCCTCTCGTCGACGCTCTGAGTAATCCTCTGCTCCATCTCAGCCAACGCTATCAGGTGCTCCTCGTAGCTAATCGTCTTTCCCTGTGCAATTCTGGACCCGGGTACGCCAAATGCCTGGCGGATACCAACGTGCCCACCACACCCAATGGCACGACCTGGATGATCCTTCTTACCAAGAGCGCGTGTAAGAGGATCATCATTCCTCTGTGAGGTCCAGGTGCCCTGGGTGAGCTGAGAGCTTAATTCACCCTAATACAACACACAAATATAGTTATTAGTTTAACATAAGTTCATATACAAATGAAATGAACAGTTTGACTAAAAATGAAATGATATCACTTACCATTTGAGCAATAACTGCTCTCGTGGCTTCATCGTATTGAGGATTTTCGGGAGTAGAGTTCTTCGGAATGTGGCTTAACTCCCATACTTTCATTCTTCTGCCACTGGCATCCAATGAGCCATCCGTGGGCAGATATCCCTTTTGCTCCCATTCTGGTACCCTTTGAGCAATACGTTTTCCACCTAAGTGGTGAGGGTACAGATTCTTCTTAGCATTTGCTTGTTGTTGAGCACGGAGAGCCTGCATAAATTAATGGGATCATGTTTAGTGAAAGTGAACACAAAAAACATAAGAAATTAAGATTAATTTATGTATGTATGACAATAAAGTGCAGCTGGAACTCCGGTGTGTGACGTGTCTCTACAAATTGTACCCATTGCTCTTCGGTGATGCCCTCGTAAACCTCCCATGGTGGTCTCTCACCGTCTCCACCATGATCTGGAGCATCTGGATCTTTTGGACCAGGCATCTTGTAGATGTACTTGTCAGCCAACTTATTCTTGTGGTCCCGGAACTGTTTCGACATCGCTGATAGCACATCCTTTTTAAGTGCGGGATCCACGGAGAAACAAGACTACGTACATGATCATTCAGTTAGTAAAGTAAACATAAATGTTCTATTATTTCACAAAAGATCATAGTAATAATGTAGAGATTTACTTGAAGACGCTGAAACATAGTATCCTTCAATGTTTGCGGCACTTGCTTCCAGTTGTGGTTTATGTTTCAATATGACTTCACCAAATGGCTACCGTAAGCGGTGAAGTCATTCTTCCAATTTCCATGGGGTTGGTTGAACTGATTGAAGTCCACCGGTTTTGTAGGAGGGCCCTTGTTAGCCTTCAGCCCACGTGTTGCACCTCTCTTCTTTTGCTTCTTCGCCTCTGGTGGGACAACTGACTCCTCTTCGGTCTGCTGTGAAGGGCCAGCCTCAGTCTCGTGTACTGCTAACTGGTCCTTCTTCTTCTTTCCTCCTCTTGTGACCCGCTAACTTGGTCTATTCTACTGTGGCTCAGGTTCTCCAGTCAAGAGAAGCTGTCCAATGGGGTCATCCATAGGGTGATCATCCACTGCAAAAAAATAATAAAGCATTTTCATCAGATAAAGTCACAACATAAATACTATGATGCATAACAATAACAGTTAAGATGACATTACAGTCTACATTCTACTAACAACATTACCTGACACGTACAAAAACATAAATCATTTCATATTTTCTACCCAAACACCCTCATCATGGTTTGATCGTGCGTAGAGCAAATCGTTTTCGGTATCATCAATCGAATCCGGTAATCCAGTAGGAAACAAGGATGTTTCATCTACAGTCCCATTTTCATCGTTATCCTCATTTTCATTTTCGATTACAACCGGCCTTCTTCCTGGAAGAACAACAGACCATCTGCAGTCTTTCGGATCCTCAACATACCACACTTGTTCGCAATCCTTTCCCAGAACAAATTGATCATCATTATAACCGTGTAACCGTGAAAGATCAACCAAGGTAAGCCCTCCATCATTTTGGTACCCGCGTCGGTTGTCCACCCACTTGCACCGGAACAACAGAAAGGAATCAATGTCATAGTCTAGTTCCCAGATGTCCTCGATGACACCATAATACCAACTAGAGTTACTAACTGGTTGAGATCGGTTACCGCTGTGGTACTCAGTGGCAGCAACTTCAATTTTTACCCCACTATTCTGGTTTATCGATTTGGCATCTTGGCGTGCAGTGTAGTATGTATACCCACTAATATCATACCCCTCAAATGATGTAATATTAGTTTCAGGTCTGATTGCCAAACATCTGATCTCTTCGCTTACAGCTTCTAGATCTGATGATGCTAATGTCAACACATGATCTTTGAACCATTGGATAAAAACTCGGTTTTGTTCCTTTGTCAGCCAAATGTGGCCTTTCAAAGGATTTTGATGCCTTAACTCAACCATATGGGTTTCCAAATAAGGTTCAACAACCTCAAGATGTTGTAAGACAAACAAATGTGCTTGATGAATAAGTAGACGCGAAACTTGCACGATCTTTCTACCAATAACACCTTTACCCTTAACCTGCCATAGTGTCGTGGTTTTGGGATACCAATAGACTCTGCCTCACTCAAATAATCGGTCACAAATTCCGTGACTTCCTCAGTCACTGTTGCTTCAACAATGCTCCCCTCTGGTCGATACCTATTCTTCATTCTACTTTTCAGAATACCCATGTACCGTTCAAAGGGGTACATGTACCGTAAGGGTACATGTACCGTAAGTATACCGGACCACAGAACTGTATCTCTCGAACGATGTGCACAATTAGATGCACCATTATATCAAAGAAAGATGGTGGGAAATACATCTCAAGTTGACATAATGTGACAACAATTTCACGTTGTAGATCATCTAGAGAGGTTACGTCAATTGCCTTGGAGCAAACAGCGTTGAAAAAGAAACATAACCGAGTTAAAGCATTTCTGACATCAGATGGCAATATCCCTCGAATTGCGACCGGAAGAAGATGTAACATCAGTACATGATAATCGTGAGATTTCATGCCTAAAAGTTTTAAATCCTTCATCGATACAATGTTCTTCCAGTTTGAAGAGTACCCAGACGGTACTTTTACCGAGTGCAGACATTTGCAGAAACTAATCTTTTCAGCCTTTGAGAGCGTGTAGCATGCAGGAGGTAGGTAGATTCGTTTCCCATTCTCTTGTGGGTGTAACTCCTTTCGTATACCCATGGTTTGCATGTCCTTTCTGATTTTCAATCCGTCTTTTGTTTTGCCGGGTATATTGAGTAAAGTCCCACTCACTGCCTCACCAACGTTCTTCACAATGTGCATGATGTCTAAGCAGTGTCTCACAGAAAGATGACGCCAATAAGGTAGTTCCCAAAAGATAGAACACTTTTTCCAAATGTTTTTCGCCGGTTTTGATGTGTTTCCAAATACATTTGCAATGTCCTTAACCTTTTCGTACACTTCCTCAGAGCTCAGAGGTAGACGGGCCACACGAGTTTCGGCTTGACCATTGAACAACTTTCTCTTCGTTACTCGATAAGGGTGATCTTCGGGGAGAAGACGTCGATGACACATATAAACATTCTTCCCACAATGTTTTAAACGGTCCGAACAAGTGTCTTCCTCGCATATGGGACATGCAAATGTTCCTTTAACCGTGTAACCGGACAAGTTCCCATACGCAGGGAAGTCATTGACGGTACAGAACAACAAAGCCTTGAGCGTGAAATTCTCTCTTGCATAAGCATCATATACCACGGTCCCCTCATTCCACAATAGCTTCAGATCGTCGATCAGAGGGGCAAGGTACACATCAATGCTATTACCTGGCTGCTTGGGACCAGATATCAGGAGAGATAACATGATGTACTTTCGTTTCATACACAACCATGAGGGCAAATTGTAGATCACTAGCAGAACAGGCCATGTACTGTGTTGACTACTCAATGTGCCGTACGGGTTCATTCCATCAGTACATAACCCAAGCCTCAGATTCCTATCTTCATGTCCGAAATGTTCTTTGTACCGTCTATTGATGTTTCTCCACTGAGGCCCATCTGCTGGATGTCTTAGTTTCTCATCACTCTTTCTACCCTCCGCATGCCATCGTAAGTTCTTTGCATCTTTCGGATTCGCAAACAACCGTTTGAATCTGGGTATAATCGGCAAATACCAAACAGTTTTGCTGGAGGGCTTTTTTTCTGAACGGAGGAGTACTCACCATCTTTATGCTTATACCGGGACAACGAACATTTCGGGCAATTGTCCAGATGTTCGTATTCACCCCTGTACAACACACAGTTGTTTGGACACGCGTGAATTTTTTTGTACTCTACTCCCATTGGACACACCCATTTCTTTGCCTCATACGTGGTGGTAGGGAGACCGTTCTCATCCGGTAGCATATCATGAATCAGCTCAAGGAATGCCGTGAAACCTTTGTCACTCAATCCATATCTTCCCTTCAGGTTGAACAAATTCAATATAGCTGTCAATTTTATGTACTTAGTGCAAGTAGGATACAATGCCGTTTTGGATGCGTCCAACAACCTATGATACTCATCCGGCCGGTCGACAAAATTATCCTCAACGTTATCAAGCATCTCGTCAATTTGTTCATCATGATAAGTCGACTCACTATCAACATTGACTCCGGAAGTGTGAGCCTCGATTTTAAACCCTATCCTATGTTGATTAAAGCTGATTAGGATCTAACCGGGTTTTAGGTCCACTTATAACCTAAGATTAACAACTATGTCGTATAACAATAATTATTAAAACCTAAGCTAGCTCACTGGAACCTATTATGAGTCGCCACCTAATTTTAACCTAGATCAAATTAGGAAAGGAGAGTTCGGGTTCGGGGGCTTGATATTCGACTTAATTAGGGTTCAATTACTTTCATTACCCTCAAGAGTCGTTTTTCCTCTACTTAGTTTATTTACGGCTTATTACGAGTCGTTTTAACCTAAGTGCGCAAGCTTCTGTTTTTTTTGTGTTTTTTAGCGTTTTTTGACAGAAAATTAAAGTGAAATTGAAAGCTACCTAAACTAGGGTTTCGGAGGCAGAATTAGGTCAAATTTTGCTTACGTCCGTAGCCACGGACCAAAAGTCCGAGACCACGGACCCCAGTTAACCTAAATATGCAGAAAAGTCGAAATTGAAGGAAAACAAAAATTTGCAAAGTCCGGGGCCACGGACAGGCTGTCCGTGGGCCCGGACATCGTTTGAAAAACCTAAGTTTTGAATTTTTAAAATCCCGCCGCCGTCCGTGGGTGTCCGTGGTCTCGGACAACGCGTCCGAGGTCCCGGACCATAGGTCCGAGGTCACGGACCACCCACGGACAGGGGTTTTCAGAAGGTTCCCGAGGGTGTTTTGAGCTCAAATTTTATGGGTGTGTAGCCTGAAAGATTTACAAGTCGTTAGTGATTGAAGGTTTTCAATTTGAACTCGAATTAAGCACGAAACTTTGTAAACAAGTTATTGGACAGAAGCTTAAACAAACGTCAATACAGAAGCGTAAACAGGTTGGTTTGAACCCAAACTTTGACAGAGAGTTAACAAGGTCGTGGGGAATCAGAAAAGTGGGATTGTAACCTGTTTTACCTTCGAATTCAAGATGATTCTTCGCGTTGGGATTCTTCGGAGGCTCCGATGATGCCGGTTCCGGATTGAGTTCGACCCGGGCTTCTGGTTGTTGATTGTTGATGATGTTCTTCACGATTTGGAGGTGGTTTGGTTGATGTTTGATGATTGTTGATGTGTTAGGAGTTGAAAAGTGTGTTTAGGTGGTGATTTCGAGAGATTTTTGATGTGATTTTGGTGCTTGGATGTGTAAAAACGTGAGGAGAATGAGACGGCTAGGTTTTCTGGTTGCTTAGGGTTCTTGAGGTTCTGATTTGATCATGGGATAAGGTTCCTTATATAGGCTTCCTTAAAGATAGAAAAATCCGGTAAAAACCGAGATTTACCGACGTTTTAGCTCAAGGGCTTCCAAAAGGAATTTGATTATAAAATTTTACACATGGGTAAAGGATGATATTTCTGATTTTTCTAAAGTGGAATCGAATTTTTTGGATATTGGGATATTTTTAAATTCAATTTCCCGTCAGATTCAATCAGAAATTGCTAGAAAATTATTGGAAATTCGAAAAATCAAAATTCCAACGCCATTATGCTTCAAATGTCATCCTTTATCATGGGTTAAAATTTCAAAGCATTTTGAATTGATTTGACCCTTATTTGGAGAGAGAGAAAGCCTATAGGGGGCTTAGGAGCCTTGAAAAATTACGAAAATGCCCCTGGAGATGACTAAGCTGTCCCTAGTACTCTGAAACGTGCCGATCGAACTGGGAACCCTTGCTACTAGCCTATTAGTAGAGACTTTCCTCCGGGGGGTTGAAATTTTGGGTATAACAGATTGCCCCCCGTCAACTAGGCTTTGTAATGAAGATGAAAAGACTAGTTGATGCTTGAGTGATACCCCAAAATTCTGGATCCTAGAAGACCTCGTATGCCATTTGAAATCTAGCAAGTTGTGTCGAGCTATTCTAAGGCGCTGACTACCTAAGGTGATGAAAATGATGTCAAGTTATTCTAAGGCGTTGACTACCTAAAATGATGAAAATGGAGTAATGCCAAGCGATTCTAAGGCGTCGACTACCTGAAGATGAAGTAATGTCAAGCGATTCTAAGGCGTTGACAACCTAAAAGATGAAGTAATGTCAAGCGATTCTAAGGCGTTGACTACCTATAAAGGAATGAAGTACGCTGAGCATTCTAAGGTGTCGGGAACCTGAAAGTGAATGGAATACACCGAGCATTATAAGGTGTCGGGAACCTGGAATACGCCGAGCATTATAAGGTGTCGGGAACCTGAAAGTGAATGAAATACGCCGAGCATTATAAGGTGTCGGGAACCTGGAATACGCCGAGCATTATAAGGTGTCGGGAACCTGAAAGTGAATGAAATACGCCGAGCATTATAAGGTGTCGGGAACCTGAGACTGAATGGGGTACGCCGAGCATTATAAGGTGTCGGGAACCTGAAATTGAATGGATTACGCCGAGCATTATAAGGTGTCGGGAACCTGAAATTGAATGGAATACGCCGAGCATTATAAGGTGTCGGGAACCTGGAATACGCCGAGCATTATAAGGTGTCGGGAACCTGGAATACGCCGAGCATTATAAGGTGTCGGGAACCTGAGATTGAATGGGATACACCGAGCATTATAAGGTGTCGGGAACCTGGAAAGAGACGTAATGAGATCGATGTGATGTGTGCCTAAATTGACGGATGTAGGGTAGGACCTATGGGTGCCCAAGTGGAATGGTAGGAAACTGGGTTTATGACGAGCCTGAGGTTGAGTTCATCTATTCTGGTGGATCTGAACCTTCGGCTGAGAATCTGTATCTCTGATCGGTGAGAATCTGTATCTCTGAGGAATCTGTATCTTCGGGGCGAGAATCTGTATCTCTGAAGAATCTGTATCTTCAGGGCGAGAATCTGTATCTCTGAAGAATCTGTATCTTCGGGGCGAGAATCTGTATCTCTGAAGAATCTGTATCTTCGGGGCGAGAATCTTATCTCTGAAGAATCTGTATCTTCGGGGCGGAATCTGTATCTCTGAAGAATCTGTATCTTCAGGGCGAGAATCTGTATCTCTGAATTGTGACGAGGAGTCTCATACGAATAGATGCAATGGTCATGATGAAAGTTGATTATGAAAGTGCCAAACGTGGCAATGAGGATGTGCATGTCAAATACGATCAAGGTGTATGTAGGAAATTTGTCCAAAACAAAAACCGTTGGAAAAGTGCCAAACATGGCAATGTTAAGGATCAAAAATTGTCCAAAGCAAGACATTTCTAGAAAGTGTGCCAAATGTGGCCATGATGAGGTTTATGAAACCGAAGTGTTTAGAGGAAAGTTGTTCAAGAAGAAATTTGTTGAAAGAGTGCCAAACGTGGCAGTGTTTGAAGAAAATTCTGTTTGCTGAAAAGGAAAGTGAAATTATCATTTCCTGACCATAGATTTCAGACTTGTAATTTATCTCCTAGGAGATGAACATGCCATCGGTGGGGGTATGGTGTATGATGTAAAGGTAAGGACTTATGTGGGCCTGTGTAGCGATGGTGTGGAGGTAAGGGCTTATGTGGGCCTGAGGTGTTTGACGTGGAGGTAAGGGCTTATATGTGCCTGCGGTGGAATGGTGGTGGTGATGTTTGAGCTCTGGTTCCAATTGGTGTTGTCATAGCAATTGTTGGAACCAACAATTGCCCCCAGTATTTCCCTTAAGACAATCTGAGCTAGAGTTCATGGCAATCGATCGGAACGATCGATTGCCCCCAGTATTTTCTTTTATTAAACGTGCAAACGAGTCTCGTCCTCACAGGGTCAAGGCTTATGTTTTATGTGGTGCTTCCTAACCTACACTCGGCGTGTTTGGCGTTTGCACTCGTTCCTCACCTACGGTCACAACTTCTAGACCATTGAATTCGATATTTGATGAATTTACGCATTCGATCTGTTACTTTCACGTAATTGGACACACAACTATCAAGTCGGAAGTCTTTAAAGCTTATAATGTGGCTATGGGGTGTGATGAATGACAACAGGACGACGGAGGAATGTTTAGGATATGTGGAGCTATAAGGTGACCAAAGCTGCAACTTGCACCTCTCCCGGACTTGCTTTTTTTTCTTGAAGTCGTTTGGCTACTTCGTGATGACTTCGCTTGTGAGCTTGGAATTTTGGACCTTTGAATTGTTCCTTGCACCTCCTCTCTTTCTTCTGATTTTGGATTACTTCGAGGCTTTCCAGTTTGCCTTTCTTTGAATCTCTTTTCCTTCGGGGTTCTTGTGTTTCCCGGTTTTGAACTTTGAGAGAGCTGTTTTGATGTTAGCTCATTTGGATCCTGTGCCACTTTGGGGCCATTTGCGGATCATCCGTCACGCTGGTAGTAGTTCTGCTTCTTTGGACTTGTGAAGTTGCTGTTCGGAAGTCGGGCTCCTGCATCCTTTGGTCACCGGGTCGGGTATTCATCATTGGCTGGCCTATTCTGTGGAGTTTGAAGTGTTGTAAAAGAGGTCATATATCAAAAGCTCAGCGGGGGTGCCTAGGGTGTGATGTCAGGGTTCAAGCTTTTGGATGTGTGGTGATGTACCTAGGTGCTTCGTCATCCCTAATAGTTGTGTATCCTTTCTTTGTTACTTTTCGCAGGTCTAAGGTAAATCTACAAATTATCTCCTTGGTCGGAGTTACACGTTTACCTCACCTTTGAATGTGGTCTCACCGGAGTCGTGTAAAATGACATGCTCGTTCGCTCATGGTTTTTTCGCTCAAGACATTCTCGTGATATTTTCACTCCGAAACTCGTTCGCACATTTAAACAAAAGATAAATGATGACGAACTTAAACTTAGATTGCCCCTAGTATTGATTTGGGGTTTGTGACAACAATTCAATAGATGTGGACCTTGAACCTCTTTGGGGGTTATTTGGATGTTTTGGATAAGCTGTGGGTTTGGTAGGCATCTCAAAACTTCAGAACAAAATACAAGTCTTTGTATTCCATTGTCGGGAGATAATTAATTCATGAACCATTTTCAACAAAACCTTCTCTTTTTTTGTGTTATCATTTAGACTTGAAAAAGTCATCCATTTGCGAACATGAGGGGGAAGATGATTAACAAGATCGATGCTTCTTATTAGTGGTTTGAAACGATCATTCTTTGAAAAACATGAGAGGTGCATTTGAAAGATGAGTGTTATGGCAGGTTATGCAGTAGAATGCATAGGAACCCTAAAATTCTGTTGAATCGAAATCCTGCTGAACCGTCTGAAGTCGGCATGCTGAAGACTCGAGCTCTTGACCGCTGGGATGTCGCTAAGATGACTGTGATCGTCTTCTTCTTGGACTCTTAGTAGGCTCTAGGAATGCCTATGAATGACGCATGAGACACTTGGGCCTGGATGTGAGGTGCATGGGTTGAAACGGTTTCATGAATGTGGATTAGGCACTCGGGCCTGGATGATTTTTATGGATGTGGATAGGCACTCGGGCCGGAATGAGGATGCGGCAAGGGCCAGAACATGTTGCGAGACTGTGGCACTTGGGCCGGAATGTTTAGAATATGTGGCACTGGGCCAAAGTATTTGAAAGCGTGGCGCTTGGGCCAAAAAGTGTTTGAGGATGTGGCGTTGGGCCAGAATGTGCTTGGGAAGTGGCACTTGGGTCGGAATGATTTGGGAATGTGGCTCTTGGGCCAAATGATTTGGGGTTGAAGTAAGACATATGGGCCAGAGGGACTTCTTCACTAGAATGGATGTACGGGCCTGAATGCGCTTAATCTGGTAGCGAAGCAAACAGGCCGAAGGAAGCCTCATGGACTATGGATGGGCCACTGGGCTGAGGGAGAAATCTTGAAGCCTAAGATTCGTTTGACGTTCTTGTGGGGCCCTAAGGCCAGAAGCTGGAATGAATTATACAAACTATCTTGAATTCAAATGTTTTATGATGGGCCGAAATTCTGGAATAAAAGTGAAATCTGTGGGCCAAAACTATGAATTGGCCTGTGGGCCCAGATGAAATGAGTTGTGAGTGTGGTACTACCCGGAATGTTTGAGAATTTGGTACCTGATCGCTAGAATGTGTTTGGGCTAGAAATAGGGCATGGGCCGAAATGATTTTTAAACCATGTCCTAGATGTGAATTGGAATTTGGGCCGAGTAATTTGATTGGGCCTAAAAGATGGTACCTATATCTAGGATTTTGGGCCAAAGCCCAAGTGGAAAGTCTCCTAGACTAGAATAAACCTTGAAATGGAAAGGCCCGACGGATTTTCACGAACTGCTTTAGGTGGATTTGTTTTTCCTGGGCCAAGAACTAAATTGATAATTCGAATTGGGCCGAAAGAGAGAAATCACCTAAGTCTAAACTTTTGGGCCGAAGCCCGAACAAACAATTCATTCATTCAAACCAAACAGGGCCTTTGGGGGCCGCCAACAATAAACCGTAAGTTCGGGGGGCTGAGTTGATATAGGAAAAGTTCCTATCAGTTCCTAGGCCGGGTAGTGGGCCGATCATACAAGCAGACAAAGCCCACGCAAGTTCAACATGTCCTCACTTGACGCTTATCCAATTCGGGTATGGATCGATCCGGAGAGATGCTTGGGGCATGGGCCCAGGTCACCACAAAGGAATAGGGCTTGCGCGCTATTTCTGGGCTTCCCCACTCTTTTCACATCACCTAAGGTGTGCGTCTACGGTCGGGTCTTTGACTGACCAAACAATGGGCTAGGTAAGGGCACTGTCAGGAAAACGCTTGGGGCTAAGGCCCAGGTATTAAGGGGGATGTGGTTAGACGACATCCTCCTCTTTTCCCCGCTTATTCACATCACCTAAAAGGTGTGAGTCCCTGACAGGGGACCCAGATGGGTCCCGGGGTGAAATCGGTTTGTGTGGACCCTCGCTCTCATATGATGCAGAGGTGCAGGGAATTAAATTGCGCACAAAGGTAAACAAACAATGTAAAAAGCCATAAACATTTTCGAGTTAAGCCCTCTTTCTTAAAATTAAACAAGTTAATATTAAGAAGTTTGTCCCAGCAGAGTCGCCAGTCTGTGAGCCTCGATTTTAAACCCTACCTATGTTGATTAAGCTGATTAGGATCTAACCGGGTTTAGGTCCACTTATAACCTAAGATTAACAAACTAGTCGTAACAATAATTATTAAAACCTAAGCTAGCTCACTGGAACCTATTATGAGTCGCCACCTAATTTTAACCTAGATCAAATTAGGAAAGGAGAGTTCGGGTTCGGGGGCTTGATATTCGACTTAATTAGGGTTCAATTACTTTCATTACCCTCAAGATTCGTTTTTCCTCTACTTAGTTTATTTACGGCTTATTACGAGTTTTTAACCTAAGTGCGCAAGCTTCTGTTTTTTTTGGTTTTTAGAGGTTTTTGACAGAAAATTAAAGTGAAATTGAAAGCTAACCTAAACTAGGGTTCGGAGGCAGAATTAGGTCAAATTTTGCTTACGTCCGTAGCCACGGACCAAAAGTCCGAGACCACGGACCCAGTTAACCTAAATATGCAGAAAAGTCGAAATGGAAGGAAAACAAAAATTTGCAAAGTCCGGGGCCACGGACAGGCTGTCCGTGGGCCCGGACATCGTTTGAAAAAACTAAGTTTGAATTTTTAAAATCCGCCGCGTCCGTGGGTGTCCGTGGTCTCGGACAACGCGTCCGAGGTCCCGGCCCATAGGTCGAGGTCACGGACCACCCACGGACAGGGGTTTTTCAGAAGGTTCCCGAGGGTGTTTGAGCTCAAATTTTATGGGTGTGTAGCCTGAAAGATTTACAAGTCGTTAGTGATTGAAGGTTTTCAATTTGAACTCGAATTAAGCACGAAACTTTGTAAAACAAGTTATTGGACAGAAGCTTAAAACAAACGTCAATACCAGAAGCGTAAACAGGTGGTTTGAACCCAAACTTTGACAGAGAGTTAACAAGGTCGTGGGGAATCAGAAACGTGGGATTGTAACCTGTTTACCTTCGAATTCAAGATGATCTTTCGGGGGATTCTCGGAGGCTCCGATGATGCCGGTCCGGATTGAGTTCGACCCGGGTTCTGGTTTTGATTGTGATGAGTTCTTCACGATTTGGAGGTGGTTTGGTTGATGTTTGATGATTGTGATGTGTTAGGAGTTGAAAAGTGTGTTTAGGTGGTGATTTCGAGAGATTTTTGATGTGATTTTGGTGCTTGGATGTGTAAAAACGTGAGGAGAATGAGACGGCTAGGTTTTCTGGTTGCTTAGGGTTCTTGAGGTTCTGATTTGATCATGGGATAAGGTTCCTTATATAGGCTTCCTTAAAGATAGAAAAATCCGGTAAAAACCGAGATTTACCGACGTTTTAGCTCAAGGGCTTCCAAAAGGAATTTGATTATAAAATTTTACACATGGGTAAAGGATGATATTTCTGATTTTTCTAAAGTGGAATCGAATTTTTTGGATATTGGGATATTTTTAAATTCAATTTCCCGTCAGATTCAATCAGAAATTGCTAGAAAATTATTGGAAATTCGAAAAATCAAAATTCCAACGCCATTATGCTTCAAATGTCATCCTTTATCATGGGTTAAAATTTCAAAGCATTTTGAATTGATTTGACCCTTATTTGGAGGAGAGAGAAAGCCTATAGGGGGCTTAGGAGCCTTGAAAAATTACGAAAATGCCCCTGGAGATGACTAAGCTGTCCCTAGTACTCTGAAACGTGCCGATCGAACTGGGAACCCTTGCTACTAGCCTATTAGTAGAGACTTTCCTCCGGGGGGTTGAAATTTTGGGTATAACAGGAAGCGCTTGGGAGTTTTGACTCGTTAATAGTATCGAATGTCTGCTCGGTTCTTGAGTTACACCGATCGTGACTGTAGGAAGCTGAAGCATTATCTTCAACAGGTTCTCCATGAAAAATCCATTTTTTATAATGTGGCATGAAACCACGGGTCTTCACATGGAGTTGTACAACGTTGATGCTTGAATAATGTCTAACCACACCACAATCAACACAAGGACATGGAATTTTCTCCGCCTTTGTCCTATCCTTGTGTTGCACTGCAGCTTTGCAAAACTCTTTCAGCATTCTGTCAAAATGTTCCCCTCTATCACCATACATCCAGTCACGCTCCATACTATATGTGCAACAGATCACAGGTGTGAGTTAGAGCCTTTGTAGAATATGGTCTGTATTAAGTTGCACATGTTTATTTCTTAATGGAGCATGACTGGGATGATTGTCAATTAGTCTAGCCTAACTCTAAGGTTGCAAACACAAAATAAACTAGCATTTTAAATTTAAGAAATTGTTGCACTTCTAAAACAGAAACCGGTGTTTAAAACAATATTATGAATACTTTTTCTACAAAAAATTCGGCATGACCTTTGCATAATTGTACACATCCCGTGCTTATTATTCAGCACTCGCTAAAGTCATCACAACCACAAACATTCCAACAATGGCAGCAACAACCAATTAAAATAAATCAATTCTTTACTAGCTAACTGAAAACCAATTGCAAATTCAGATCATCAAACCAACACTTTCAATTCTCCAATGTATAAGTTCAAACCGGTTTAGAGATTAAAATAGAATCGAGGGAGCAACAAAAAATAAATTACAAAAGAAATGCATCAACAAATATGGAATGAATCTAAATTATGTACTAGCACTTATATTTAAATACATAATTGCATTTATTAAACAAAAAATAAGGTTTAGTTACTTACTTGTGCACAGAGGAGGAAAGTGCAACAGTAATGGAAGAAGACAGGAAACAAGAGAGGTGATTCACGGACTTGAATGTAGTGAGACCTGATAAAAAAAATTAGATATTGTTAGACATATACACATACATCAAACAATATTAATTACGAAGAGATTTTGAAAAGAAAAATCGGCATGACTTTTGCATAATTTTACCTATCCCATGCTTATTATTAAGCATTCACCAACCATTCATCAACACAAATTTCCATCACAAATCAAACTAATACCAACTTTATCCATCAAACCAAATTTTAATAATTTGTGGAAATCAAATACAAAGTAAAACAAAGACACAACCATGCTTATTATTAAGCATTCACCAATCATTCAACAACACAAATTTCTATCATAAACCAAACTAATATATACTAAATTTATTCATCAAACGAAATTCCAATAATTTGTGGAAATCAAATACAAAGTACAAAAGAGAAAAATGATAAGTTAGATTATATTACCGGTTTGAAAATGAATTATTCTCCCTCCGCTTTCAATCTACCATGAAATGGTAAAGAAGCTTCTTAAGTATTTATCTGTAGAGACACAAATACGTATAGACACAAGAGAAACTCAGTAGTTGTGTTTGTTCCTTATATGCAGTTAGGTTGCAAATTTACAGTGAGTGAAGAGAATGAAGAGTTAAATTAAAAAACATTTACCGGTTCCTAAATGAATTGTTTTCAGCCCCTCTTCTCAATCGGGCGTGCGAGACGCGTGTAGCAATACCAATCTCTACAGAGGCAACGCAAACGCAAAATAAATATGAATTGAGGGCGCAAAACTATATTGCTTACAATGTTTATAATTAGCTTATAATTATAAGCACAAATAATGCTCAAACATTGTTCCACCCCATATATATATAAGCATAATAAATCCAGCCCAAATAAGCTAACCTAACTATACTTAAAAGAAGGGCCAAAAACAGTAAAAAAATTCACTCGGACATTTCGTCAAACACCATGTGTGCATACATAAATTTATTAGTTTAACAACCAAATCTTGCAAAGATTTCACACACACAATAAATATCAGCATCCACAATCACAATGTGACAACAATCTATCAATTTTAACAACACATTAACAATTAATTAAACAAAACCGAAACTTACAAGTTGGGGTTTATACTCACCGTGGCGCGTCAATTTGCTGGGCGGGAGGAGGGTGGCGACGACCACCGACGCGATAACCACCGGCGGCGCGACGTCCGGTGAAGGCGGGAGGAGGAGGAGGGCGGCCGACGGCAGTGAGGTGGTGGTAGCGTTGGGGGTTACCAAATCGCCGCGGAGAACAGAGAGAAGAGGGGTTAATTAGGTTAATGAAACCGTAATTGCGTCGGGGTGGGTTGGTGGGCTAATTAAAACGACCTATTTCGGCGGTTCTTTGTTAGAAACCGCCGAAATAGGCCCTATTTAATAATAAAAAAAAAATAAAAGAGACCTATTTCGGCGGTTCCTAACAAAGAACCGCCAAAATAGATGATTAAATTAAAAAAAGAAAAGAAAAATAGAAACACCTATTTCGGCGGTTTCGTGTAAGGAACCGCCGAAATAGGTCTCTTTTATTTTTTTATTATTAAATAGGGCCTATTTCAGCGGTTCATATCTAGGAACCGCCAAAATAGACCCCTTCTTTACAGACCGCATACATCTCGGGCCCCTATTTCGGCGGTTTTATCTACAACCGCCGAAATAGGGGCGCCGAAATAGACGTTTTTTGTACTAGTGCTAGTTCTTCCTAGTTTCTCCATTGTGTTTCAACACTCTTTGCTACAGATTTTACTCCTTTATATACTCATACTACAACTACCATTCCATAGTTACTAAACATCTCTACTAATTCCAATACACACCTTGGTTCTCCCATTCACCAAGTCATCCAATAATGCACAATTCCTACCAAAAGTTTGCCATAGTTCACCTACTTTTCTTACTTAGCCATACTCATACTTTCTTCACCAAATTCATTCCTATTCTAGCCACACCCATACAAGGGTCCTACCAGCATATAAAGCAATACAAATCCATCTCAATACATCAATACTCCATCAAACAACAATACCAATACTCATACACAATTTACCTGGCTTCAAGGCCTACAATTCACAAACTTGCTCACAAATACTAAAACTTCCACAACTACACTACTAATACAATAGTTTAGTTTCTTTTATTTGTTTACCCATTCCCATTACTCTAATGCATTAAAATTTAGCATTCAAGAAAGAGCTCTTATTTCCTTCCTTCTTTTCCAATTCTCCTCCTTCTCTCTTTCTTGCACAAATCGGCTATATGGGGAATGGAGTTGCCACATCACCCAAAACACACAAAACATGTATAATTAAAATACTAACCCTTAGATTTATACCAATTCATTGGGATGTTTAAAGCACAAATTCTAGGGTTTACCTTTGGAGTGTTTTAAGAGGGGTTTTAGCCCTTGGTTCAAGAAGGTGATTCCACCACCATTGCAAGGTTGAATTGATGCTCAAAAGAGAGAGAGAAAACAAGGCATTACAAAGGGAAAAAATCGGTTACAAAAGAGGGTGGAGAAAACATGAGTTTTTCATGAAGATTTTTACCTTAATGGAGAGAGGAGACTCCAAGCCACCCATTGATACTATTTTCTCTTTGAATTTGGAAAAACCATGGAGATGAACTTCCTCATTTTTGGATTTTGAAAAGAGAGAAGTGTAGAGGATGATGAGGAGAGTAAGAATATGCAATTATTTTTGCATTTGGAGTTCAAATGAAGGTGGGGCATGAAGAAGAAGTGAGGAAGCCATTCTTGTTGTTGGAGCTTCAAAATCACCAGTGCCATAGGGAGAAAGAGAGAGAAATTGGTGGGGAAGAGAGGAGGAAGGAGAGAGATGAGTGAAATGAGAGGTGAGAAAAAAGTAAGTTGCTTTTTGCTTTATGTACTTTTCTTTCTCTTCTTCCTTTTTCTTTCTTTCTTTACTTAGTGAGTGTGTGTGAGGGGCTGAATTAATAGCTAAAACCGCCCCCCTATATTACTACTAGTTGGAGCATTTTTCGTCTTTTACAGAAAACGCTCGTTATTTTACCCGGTTTCGGAACTATTCACTAACCGGGCCCGTTTTCCGGAATTTTCTCGTTTCTTTGCTTTTATTGGTTATTAAGCTTCCGTTAATGCTTAATTATTGTTATTTAATGGTTTATAATTTTTTTCGGGTTCGTTTGACCACTTAAAGTCACGTTTTTGGGTTTTCTCGAAAAACGTGCGCTAAAGCTCTATTAGCGTTTTAATACATTATTTGGATCCGTTTTCTTCGGGAGTTGTTCCCATATATTATTTAGGCCTTATTAAGCCTTTAGAATCCATGTAATACGCTAACCGAGGTCTCATACCTCCTATGGTTATTTAACGCTTATTTAGCATTTTTCGCTTTTTAAGCGTTTCTTTATTTCTTTTGGATTTATTTTTCCTTAGCAATCTTACTTAGGCGTTATTAGGCCCTTAAATACGGATTAGACTAATCTTAATCACTATATTTAAGTTCAGGGTATTTCAATCTACCCCCTTTAAGAACTTTGTCCTCAAAGTTGTTCGAGGTTATGGGATTACGATACTTACTCATTTATGCATGTCTAGTACCATAAGTCATACCTTCCTCCTCCTTACAATTCCCAAATCCATTACTCAAGGTCTCTTCATACCATTCCATACAAATATACCATACTCACTCCAATTTGCATTACATCCAACCATCCGGTTCCTCATTACAAAGTTTATACATACATACGGTGCAAAGCTATCCCCAAAGCAATGCAATACACATTACAATCCAGCAGGCACTCAGGTCCTCTAGACACAGGACTCCTCTATGTCCCGCTGCCCTTGGAATAATACAATATGCTATACTGATATCTTCTCCGGTATAAGCTTCTAACAAATACTTAGTCTCCAGTCTACGAAAATCCCTTCACAGCTATTAGTTAGATATTTTTCTAAAAAATACAACTCCAAACTCCAATTTATATTCATTACTTCTATCCTATGTGTGATTCTTGTGACCACTTGAGGGGAGCTTCAAGAATCATTCGACCCTGATGTGATCAGCATCAGTGTTGAACTATCTTTCCACCCCAATTTATGTTCGGTTTCCCTTGATCTGATCAGGATCAAGTTCGACTTCCCACATCAGTTTCAAACAAACAAATAATTTAATTATTTCCATTTTCTATCTTTTACTCTTCTAGTGATGATTACAATTCCACACATCTCCAAAGGATGGAATTCAGTCCATCAATCATCCTCAATCTACTTCCCAAATACTTTACTTCAAGATCCAATACCTAAGTGCTCATTTCATCAACCTTCGCTACTTTCCTCCATTACTCTCCATCATCTCAAATAATCTAACTAGGAAATACAATACTTAAGAAATTCTGTCGTCCTCAATTTACTTCCAATAATTTACTTAGAAATACACTACTCATGGACTTCATTCATCTACTATACTCAATCGTTTCGTACTATTTCTTTAAGGGCTACAATACTTGTGGAACTCCGCCCACTACTCATTACTCTTCTTTACCAATACTCTTACACTGGGGTTACAAAATGGGTATATTTGTCCTATGGTATTTGCATCTCTCGTGCCTAATTACCACAATTTCAATATGAATGAATACGTATGTTTATTTAGCATAGGTATCAATCATTAATTCGATTCTCATTTTTGCTATGCACATTATAGTATACGTGTTTTATATGTGTAGTTTACATTAAGCGGTTTTCGCTCTACCCCCCTTAAAAGGGATTACGCCCACGTAATCTACCATATGTTATTATTGAACATTGGTTCTTTTGATTCGGGCACTCTGAAGCATTCTTGCTTCACTACAATTTATTATATAATATACTCTGGTCCAAGGGTCTTAACCATACCAATGGTTTAGCCCTTGCACCAAGAATTCCTATATGAGTTTATTTAACTCATAATAAATTGAGTTCTAGCCTAACAGGCTTTAAGGCATTAATAGCCATTCTATTATACTTACTAGGTACATTATCTCCTAGCTAGGGCCCACTAGCTTCTGCTGCGTGTGGAGGGTGATTTTTCGGTATGAGGGGGGGTCTATCTAAATATGGTCTGACTAAAAAGTCTAGATCCTAGAATGCCATTCTGTGGAGGGTGATAACCCGTTATTCTTGGCATCCCTCAAATACCTACTAAATCGTCCGTCTTTCCCAGAAAGCATAAAGGGGAATGCAAGTGTGCACTACCCCCGCTCTCGATGGGCTCCACGCGGACTTATGCCCTAAGGGCGGAAATTGACTAGAGTCGCCACCTAGTTTGACCTAAGATAACTAGGAAGGAAATCGGGTTCTAAGAACCGTTAATTGACTCTGAGATTTGTTGCCTATGGATAAGACTTATCTAGTCATTTCAGAGATTCTATTGTGGGTTCGCACTGGGTTACACCCCTTAGAAGTGCAACGACCACGACTTCGGATTGGTGCCCGGGAGGAAACCTCGGTCTCCAATTGTCGGGATTACCTTCTTTCAAGACCTTATTAAAGAGATTTCATTTAAAAAGCCAAGGGTAGGATTAGGACGGGAAGCGAGAGAGAGTGGATGAGGCGAGCCTTTTCTGCCAAACTAGCGCCAAGAAGAAGAATCGGGGAATTCGAATGAGTATAGAATGAAAGATTAGGAGCCTGATTTTGAGAGTTGAAGAAGTCGGGGTTTTGCAGGAGTTTAGAGGGGATTTGAAGTTTTGAGAGGTATGAAACACCTTAGAGTGGGAAAAAGGGTTTTTGATTGGAATGGGTCGCACCCTAGATGGGCTGCCTACGTACTCAACACCCTGTTGAGATCAGACCTTACGTAGTTCACGGACCTTTAGGATGGCTGGGCTTTTTGAGGTGATCGAGGGTTAGAAGTTATTGTTTGGAGGGGAGATAGTCAAGTGCAAAAGGGTATTTTGATTGATGTGGGGTCGCACCCTGTGTGGGTTGCCTACGTACTCAACTCCCTGTTGAGATCAGACCTTACGTAGTTCAGTTTTTTGGGTTTTGGAAGTTTTGAGGGGTTTGAGGTTTTGGGTGTGAGAGAGTAGTCTGTGAGACGCTCGGGTCTATGAGACGGTTGGATGCTCATGTATTGGGAGTAATGGGATGTCAAGGCTTGTGAGACGCTCGGGTCTGTGAGACGTTTGAATCTTAAAATGGTGGAGAAATTGAGATGTTCGAGTCTGTGAGGCGCTCGGGCCTGTGAGACATTAGAAGTAAGGGAGGAGTCGGTTTTGGGAGGCGATTTCAGTTTGGAGTGATTTGGAGTTTGGATAATGGTTTGAGTGTGTGAGGCAATTGGAGTTTGAATAGAGATCTCTGGGTTTTTTAGGTTCGAGGTTTGAAAATGGTTGAGTGATAAGTGCGAAATATATCTATTTATAGGGATTTAATTCTTCCTATTTTTATAACTATTCATGTCATATTTCTCACTTATCATATGTTTTTCCTTTGATTTATGTCTTGATATGAACTGATACATTTTATGTGTCAAATAAAAGAAAAAGTCTTAGATTTTACATAGTTTTCATCCTATAAGAATTACAATAAAAAACGGTGAATATATATATAATATGTATCATCGGTGGCACTTTCATTTGTTAATAACGGCTGACTATATTCATGATATTAATACAGCATACCAAATTCATGTGCACGGAGAGGCCACATGAGATTCACGCCTGTATACTAAACTTTGGCATGATTTACTCATAATGACATATATATTTTATTGTCGATCAAATACGCGTGTTAAAACATTGGTGGGCTGCATTTAATAATTTGTTATGATTAAATAATGGCTGTAACATCAATGCGTAGGACTGGAAAAAAAAGACGGAAGGAATGATGATTGGACCCGCACGACATTAGATCAGCGGCGCTAATAAATTTCAGAGACTGCACAGATTTAATATGGGGACGGACGAGCACAAGCACACAACCGCCTGAAAGCCTCGCGGACTAGACACAGGCGTCCGCCTGATAAGTCGCGGACAAGGAAGCGGACGCGGAAGAGAGGTCCGCCTGATAAGTCGCGGACAAGCATGCGGACGGGAGAGGCGGACGCGACCAACTCAGACAAAACAGCACGCCAGATCCAGTTTTCTTCTCCGTTTTTCCATTCTTCCTTCGCGGCGCCGCACTTCATTAATTGCAGACTCCTTCGGCGCCCACCTTAATTTGTGCACGCGTGACGCCGCCTCTGTGATTGCTGCTGCCCACGATCTGCTCACCAACTCCCATTTAATCACACCGACTGCACTGCCCTCTTGTCTGCTTCCCATTTCTCCTTTCCTATAAATAAACTACGCTCCCTTGTTATTAAATCATCCCTTCTTTAAAATCCAAAGCTCACCAGCCCACCACACTCGTTCACGAACAGACCACCCACACTCGCTCACCACGTACAAACCACATCAATTTCTATTCTCTCCGTTTTCTCCATTTTTATTTGTCTTTCCACCACACCACATCTCTACCATTTATTATTATTATTATTACGGACAACGTGGATACAGAGGCGGAGCTAGGATTCAGAGTCAACTTGCTAGCTGGAGTTTTCTCTACCCTTTCTCTTATTTTGTTAAAATGTTGTTTATATATAGTCATGTTTAATTAATAAACTTAAGCCCTCCCAGGTTTGGGATGCGAGCCTATTTTATATAATTTTGTTATGTTGAGCTTTCCACTATGATTTTATCTAAAGTAGTAGTTTAATTCCAGTTCTTGATCTGCTTTAATTCTCTGATCAATTATTAAAGCAATATTTGTAGTTTTCTAATCAACACGCGAGAGCTGAGATAGTAAACAAGACATAGGAATTAAACCTGATTAACAGCTAGAAGCCTGATCCGGCCTTTAGGTTAATTAGTCTCAAATGGAAGCTGTTCTTTATGCGATCGGTTGTGTCCGGATTAGAGCATTAGTCTGCTGCTAGTTCTAGCAACTGGTTAGGGTTCGTTAGATTTAGTCGTCAACGAATTATTTATAGTTTCTGAGTTTATTACTTAAGTGGTAAAGTTAATATTAATATAATTAATAAAATAGGTGAGCAGAACAACCCGGGATGCTTTCTCAAAAACAAAAAGATTTATAATTCCTATTTTTATTATCTTGTTCTATTTTAATTGTTTTTATTATTATTTTGTTTAAGTTAAGTTTGTAATTATTTCTTCTCCTAAAAAATTGATAAAATCTATTTACTAGAAGTCTCAGTAAATTTAATTCATTGTCAGTTATCCACAGCGAGGTCCCCAAGAGTACGACAACCAAAAACTTGATGGAGAAATATGTGACTACTTCTACCACTTAGGCAGTGTACCTAATCGTTTTGCGGGATAGTGGATTCGTGGGGTTGTCGTACTCTTGGGGACCTCGCTGTGGATAACTGACAGTATATTAAATTGATTGAGAATTCTATAAACAGATTTTATCTTTTTGAGGGAAATGATTATCAGCTATAATAAGACAATAATAAAAACAATTAAAATGAAACAAAATAATAAAAATAGAAATTATTAATCTTTTTTTGTCTTTTTAAGAAAACATCCCAGGTTGTTCTGCTCACCTATTTATTCAATTATTTAATATAAACTTTACCACTTAAGTAATAAACTCAGAAACTATAAATAATTCGTTGACGACTAAATCTAACGAACCCTAACCAGTTGCTAGAACTAGCAGCAGACTAATGCTCTAATCCGGACACAACCAATCGCATAAAGAACAGCTTCCATTTGAGACTAATTAACCTAAAGGCCGGATCAGGCTTCTAGCTGTTAATCAGGTTTAATTCCTATGTCTTGTTTACTATCTCAGCTCTCGCGTGTTGATTAGAAAACTACAAATATTGCTTTAATAATTGATCAGAGAATTAAAGCAGATCAAGAACTGGAATTAAACTACTACTTTAGATAAAATCATAGTGGAAAGCTCAACATAACAAAATTATATAAAATAGGCTCGCATCCCAAACCTGGGAGGGCTTAAGTTTATTAATTAAACATGACTATATATAAACAACATTTTAACAAAATAAGAGAAAGGGTAGAAAACTCCAGCTAGCAAGTTGACTCTGAATCCTAGCTCCGCCTCTGTATCCACGTTGTCCGTAATAATAATAATAATAAATGGTAGAGATGTGGTGTGGTGGAAAGACAAATAAAAATGGAGAAAACGGAGAGAATAGAAATTGATGTGGTTTGTACGTGGTGAGCGAGTGTGGGTGGTCTGTTCGTGAACGAGTGTGGTGGGCTGGTGAGCTTTGGATTTTAAAGAAGGGATGATTTAATAACAAGGGAGCGTAGTTTATTTATAGGAAAGGAGAAATGGGAAGCAGACAAGAGGGCAGTGCAGTCGGTGTGATTAAATGGGAGTTGGTGAGCAGATCGTGGGCAGCAGCAATCACAGAGGCGGCGTCACGCGTGCACAAATTAAGGTGGGCGCCGAAGGAGTCTGCAATTAATGAAGTGCGGCCGCGAAGGAAGAATGGAAAAACGGAGAAGAAAACTGGATCTGGCGTGCTGTTTTGTCTGAGTTGGTCGCGTCCGCCTCTCCCGTCCGCATGCTTGTCCGCGACTTATCAGGCGGACCTCTCTTCCGCGTCCGCTTCCTTGTCCGCGACTTATCAGGCGGACGCCTGTGTCTAGTCCGCGAGGCTTTCAGGCGGTTGTGTGCTTGTGCTCGTCCGTCCCCATATTAAATCTGTGCAGTCTCTGAAATTTATTAGCGCCGCTGATCTAATGTCGTGCGGGTCCAATCATCATTCCTTCCGTCTTTTTTTTCCAGTCCTACGCATTGATGTTACAGCCATTATTTAATCATAACAAATTATTAAATGCAGCCCACCAATGTTTTAACACGCGTATTTGATCGACAATAAAATATATATGTCATTATGAGTAAATCATGCCAAAGTTTAGTATACAGGCGTGAATCTCATGTGGCCTCTCCGTGCACATGAATTTGGTATGCTGTATTAATATCATGAATATAGTCAGCCGTTATTAACAAATGAAAGTGCCACCGATGATACATATTATATATATATTCACCGTTTTTTATTGTAATTCTTATAGGATGAAAACTATGTAAAATCTAAGACTTTTTCTTTTATTTGACACATAAAATGTATCAGTTCATATCAAGACATAAATCAAAGGAAAAACATATGATAAGTGAGAAATATGACATGAATAGTTATAAAAATAGGAAGAATTAAATCCCTATAAATAGATATATTTCGCACTTATCAAACTTCCTCACACTTAGCTTTTGCTTGTCCTCAAGCAAATAGAGAATAAATATATCTCTAAGGCCGTAGTATCAAACCTCAGGGTTAAACAGATGCAAAATAGAGCAAGCAAAATGACAATCAAAAGAATAGTTCTGCTCCTGGTTGTAGGTTTGCGCAAACAGTGAAAAAGAATAAAATTTTTTTTAAAAGCACGGATAAGTTAGACTACAAAAATATGAATGTAGATTAACTTGGGATCTTCCACCAATTTCTTTCCTTTAACCTTTGGATGACAAGGGGTGTGAAGTAACGCCTTATTCCGCGATACCTTTCAACACCACATTCTCATGATCAAAAACAAAAATTAAACTGCAATTAACTCTTTTCATATGCAAAAACATTCTTTTTCAAGAAATATATACAACACAATTGAATAATTGCGAATTGTAGAGTTTTTCCGTAACCCAGACTTTTCTCTCTATCCTTGTAACGGTGTTGGGCCAACTATCCCAGATCACGAGACCTTAGGTAGATAGGTGTTAAGGCACCCCTAGGACTTAATAACCGGATAGACGAGGCCTGCCTTTGTTAGGAAAATTTTTGATCAGCGGAGTACCTTGCCTTATCCTTTCATTCCAAACTTTCATATCATTTCCAAAATCCCAAGATAAACTAATTCAGTTTCCCCAATCAACTTAATCCACCAAATTTTGGGAAAACAGATTCATTTGAATAAAATTATATATACAAACAACCTAAAGCAGAAAAGATTCTTGAGGTGGTCACCTGGCTTCACTTCAAAATTTATGCAAAAATTTTCACCCAAGAATTCAACATTTATAAGCACTCAGAGCAATGATTCCCTCAATGCAAGAAGACAATTATAAACATGTGTGGCATTAAGTGCAACTGGCATATTTTCAGGGAAAGGTCTAAACTTCCTCACACTTAAGAGGAGCAATGTCCTCATTGTTCATAAAATAATCAAGAAAAGACCTTTCAAAATATGCCAGACTCATGAAGAATTTCATTCAGGACAATCATGGACTGATATAATAATAATCATTAAGCATGATAGACTGGACACAAATATTTAAAATAAAGAAACTGAAACTCCCCTGATATCGTAGATTGAGGAAGGTGTCCTTCCTCACACTTAAGTGCGAGCAATGGGGGTAGTAGCGTTCCTCACACTTGCGTTCAAGCAAGTGTCCAGCCTTGAAGTTCTTCAGATACCATGATAAGAATCTCGCCTGCACACACTACCCAAAAATAAACGCTAAAAAGCGTTGCATTAAAGCACAGATTCCATTTCCACTTCTTTTTTTTCTCGTTAAAATTAAAATTAAATAAAATCATAAAAATAATAATAATAGGATAATAAAGTTTAACCACTGGGTTGCCTCCCAGTAAGCTGCCCGTAGTTTTAGTCTTTGGCTAGACTATCGCTTCGTTATCCTGGATCAAAAATAAAAGTAGATAATATCTTCGCCAGGAAAACGAAGTTATTAATAATAAAAAGCGAACCACCTGGATCAAAACAAAACGTTACGTCGGTAAATAAAATAGGAAAATGAATACCCCACAAAACCTGGTGTTTGAGGAGGTACTGCCGGTAACGTAGTTTTAACAGGAGACCAGGTGTGATTGGCTTCATTTCCTCAAATTGGAGAATGTAAACATCCTCCTCCCGTTGTTGAGGCTTATGGAGGCATGATGGGAGTTGATGAGAGACCGGTGGTAGTGGTGTTCCTTCCTCAGATTCGACGATGTAAATTTCCTCTTTCGGTAGGTGAAGCTCAATAGGATCACCTTTCAGCTGGTTGACCGGCTCAGACACAATATCTTCGAATTTTAATTGCTCCTCCTGTGTTGGGGATGGGGATGGAGGAGAAATGTAATTCTCAAACATCTGCTCCAACTCGGTGTCGGAGAAAAATGTCTTGAGAAGTTTCATTATCTCCTCATCAGAACTTGCTGCGTCATGAATATCTGGCTCAGTTTGCTCTTCACTCCTTGGAGTCACCACTGGAATTTCTTCTGGTGGCTCGGCCTGACTCAGGAGAAATTCATCTGGCCCTTGTGTAGATTGCTGCTTGTTCTGATTGAAGTAGTAATACCCCAACTGAGTTTCGTTGTACTGTGCATTAGCCTGGTCGATTTCCCACCAGTACGGCTCTCGATTTGATTGTTGAGGTGGTTGATAATCTTTGACCAATCTTTGATATGAGGATATCTCCTCTTGCATTTGTGTCCATTCCAAATTGATCAATAATCTTCTCACCTCATCATGGCCGCTCTCCATTATCAGTAACTAGCCTACAAAAAAAAAATATACAAAGTAAAATAGAACTAATAATAGAAAAGGAACACAAAAACAAAATTAATCAAATATAATAACAATGAAAACAAAATATAAATAAAAGGATATACCAAAATACATAAAACAAAACAAATAAGAAAAACGAAATCAAAAGAAAAATAAAATAAAATAAAAACGTAAGTGTACAAGGTAATGAAGAGAACTCACGTACTACTATTAATTATTTAACCGTAATGAAAATCAAGTAACGAGAAGAAAAATACAAAAAGAAAAAAAACGAAAAGAAAAGTAATACAAGAAATATAAATCAAAGTGTACACAAGAAAACGTAATGCTTACTGAAATAGACAAAATGCAATCAAACTAAAGTAGTATGAACGTAAACAAAAGAAAGTAAAATTGAATAAATAAAAAAAATGAACGGAAAGACAAAAGCGGAATCAACCTAGCGAATTAGATAAAAAAAAAATAACATAAAAACGACAAGATTGAATTCGAAAAAATAAAAAACCGTAAACCTAAAAAAAAAAAAAAAAAAAAAAAACTTCGAAACAAATTTAGACAAAATAGAAACTACCGAAACAAAATTGAATAAAAAAAAATAATACAATAATAAAAAAAAAGATAAAACTCAAATAAAATCTCAATCAGATAAATAAAAATGTCAATTAACCGTGCCAGAGGTCCCCGGCAACGGCGCCAAAAACTTGATGGAGAAATATGTGACTACTTCTACCACTTAGGCAGTGTACCTAATCGTTTTGCGGGATAGTGGATTCGTGGGGTTGTCGTACTCTTGGGGACCTCGCTGTGGATAACTGACAATGAATTAAATTTACTGAGACTTCTAGTAAATAGATTTTATCAATTTTTAGGAGAAGAAATAATTACAAACTTAACTTAAACAAAATAATAATAAAAACAATTAAAATAGAACAAGATAATAAAAATAGGAATTATAAATCTTTTTGTTTTTGAGAAAGCATCCCGGGTTGTTCTGCTCACCTATTTTATTAATTATATTAATATTAACTTTACCACTTAAGTAATAAACTCAGAAACTATAAATAATTCGTTGACGACTAAATCTAACGAACCCTAACCAGTTGCTAGAACTAGCAGCAGACTAATGCTCTAATCCGGACACAACCGATCGCATAAAGAACAGCTTCTATTTGAGACTAATTAACCTATAGGCCGGATCAGGCTTCTAGCTGTTAATCAGGTTTAATTCCTATGTCTTGTTTACTATCTCAGCTCTCGCGTGTTGATTAGAAAACTACAAATATTACTTTAATAATTGATCAGAGAATTAAAGCAGATGAATAACTGGAATTAAACTATTACTTTAGATAAAATCATAGTGGAAAGCTCAACATAACATAATTATATAAAATAGGCTCGCATCCCAAACCTGGGAGGGCTTAAGTTTATTAATTAAACATAACTATATATAAACAACGCTTAAACAAAATAAGAGAAAGGGTAGAGAAAACTCCAGCTAGCAAGTCGACTCTGAATCCTAGCTCCGCCTCTGTATCCACGTCGTCCGTAATAATAATAATAATAAATGGTAGAGATGTGGTGTGGTGGAAAGACAAATAAAAATGGAGAAAACGGAGAGAATAAAAATTGATGTGGTTTGTATGTGGTGAACGAGTGTGGTGGGGCGTGAACGAGGTGATGGACTGGTTTTGGATTTAAAGAAGGGATGCTTGATAATGAAGAGAGCGTAGTTTATTTATAGGAAAGGAGGCGCGAGCAGACGAGACCAATTCAGTGTTTTCTTCTCCGTTTTTCCTTCTTCCTTCGCGGCGCCGCACTCGAACTGCTCCCTCATTAATTACAGACGCCGCCTAATTTACTCACGCGTGACGCCGCTGCTCTCTGACTGCAAATCTCCACGATTTGCTCACCAACTGCACCGCCTGCTCCGTTGTCTGCTTCTTATCTCCTTTCCTATAAATAAACTACGCTCTCTTCATTATCAAGCATCCCTTCTTTAAATCCAAAACCAGTCCATCACCTCGTTCACGCCCCACCACACTCGTTCACCACATACAAACCACATCAATTTCTATTCTCTCCGTTTTCTCCATTTTTATTTGTCTTTCCACCACACCACATCTCTACCATTTATTATTATTATTATTACGGACGACGTGGATACAGAGGTGGAGCTAGGATTCAGAGTCGACTTGCTAGCTGGAGTTTTCTCTACCCTTTCTCTTATTTTGTTTAAGCGTTGTTTATATATAGTTATGTTTAATTAATAAACTTAAGCCCTCCCAGGTTTGGGATGCGAGCCTATTTTATATAATTATGTTATGTTGAGCTTTCCACTATGATTTTATCTAAAGTAATAGTTTAATTCCAGTTATTCATCTGCTTTAATTCTCTGATCAATTATTAAAGTAATATTTGTAGTTTTCTAATCAACACGCGAGAGCTGAGATAGTAAACAAGACATAGGAATTAAACCTGATTAACAGCTAGAAGCCTGATCCGGCCTATAGGTTAATTAGTCTCAAATAGAAGCTGTTCTTTATGCGATCGGTTGTGTCCGGATTAGAGCATTAGTCTGCTGCTAGTTCTAGCAACTGGTTAGGGTTCGTTAGATTTAGTCGTCAACGAATTATTTATAGTTTCTGAGTTTATTACTTAAGTGGTAAAGTTAATATTAATATAATTAATAAATAGGTGAGCAGAACAACCCGGGATGCTTTCTCAAAAACAAAAAGATTTATAATTCCTATTTTTATTATCTTGTTCTATTTTAATTGTTTTTATTATTATTTTGTTTAAGTTAAGTTTGTAATTATTTCTTCTCCTAAAAAATTGATAAAATCTATTTACTAGAAGTCTCAGTAAATTTAATTCATTGTCAGTTATCCACAGCGAGGTCCCCAAGAGTACGACAACCCCACGAATCCACTATCCCGCAAAACGATTAGGTACACTGCCTAAGTGGTAGAAGTAGTCACATATTTCTCCATCATTGAGGAAAATTATTTTGTTGTGAAAGGGCGGATGATCCGAGGGATCACCCTATGTACCCCCTCGAGCGCGACACTTAATGAATGGTAAGTGCCGAGGCTCGAAAGATGGGGCAATAAATTTATGTCGAAATATAGGATTTAGAGAGAAGTATCATGAATGGGATACTCTCGGTCAAACCCTAGTAACGTCTCTAACTCCCGGGTTTTAAAACGTTAAAAACTGAAAACATTGAAATCGAGTGGAAGGGAGTTAGACAATTCTGAAATCCTGGCTGCAACTAGGAAGACAGTCACATCCCTAGCACCCCGCCTCGTAAAAATCTAAGCTGCAATTAGAGGAGGTTTGCACCCTAATGCCCCGCCTAAAGAAATCCAGACTGCGACAAGGGATGGGGCGACCCCAGTGCCCCACCTCGGATTGTTATTTTTGGAAGAGAGACAAGTGATGTCTAACTAGGAAGAAACGTTTTGAAGGGGTTAGACATTTCTCGTTCCCCGAAAACGTTTTATTTGGATTTGAAAACTAAGTTAAAAAAAACTTTGAAAGTTGTTCGGAATTCTCGATGAAGAAACACTGATTTTGAGAAATGTTTTTAGGAGAAAACTTTCTATATATGTGAGAAGAACTTTCCACGTTTGAGAAGAGTTTTTTGTGATGTGAGAAGAGTTTTTCCTTTAAAATTCCACAAAATGGTTCCTTTAAAAACCTGATGAGATTTGAATGAAATGATTGTTCAAAATTTGAGAAAGAAGATTTTTTTTTTGGATTTTTGAATTAAAGCTGAATACTGAGGAACGTTTTTGGATTTTTGGAGTTTGAATGGGATTTACAAGTCGGGTTTGAAGTGAATGTGTCAAAATTGAATTGTATTGAGATTGAAAACGAATTGGATTTGAACTGGATTGGGTTTGAATTGAATGGAATTGGGTTGAATTGGATTTGGGCCGAGATTAGAAAATGGGCCGAGTAGAAGTTAGACTTGGTCAAAGTCAAACTTGGTCAGAGTGGAGTCAAGGTAAAAGTTTGATCAAGGCCAACATTCAGATTGGTCAAAGCTAGGTCAAGGTCAACATTTGGTTGGTCAAAGTTGAATTGGTCAAACTTGGGTCAAAGGCAATGCATCAGTCAAGGTCAAAGTGGGATTGGTCAAATTTCAGGTCAAAGTTGGATTGGTCAATGTTCGGGTCAAAGTTGGATTGGTCAAAGTTGGATTGGTCAATGTTCGGTCAAAATTGGGCTCGATAGGCCGAGTGGGCTTGATGGGCCAAGTGGGCTTGATGGGCCAAATGGGCTTGGGCCAAGTGGGCTTGATGGCCTTGTTTGGGCTTTGGCCTCGAAATGGGCTTGGGCCTTGAAATGGGATTTATGAAATGTGGGCTGAAGTGGGTTTTGAATTGGGCCTCAGAGTGGCCTTTTGATTTGGGCTGAAGTGGGATTTGAATTGGGCCTTGGAATTAAATTGGGCCCGCTATGGGCTTTGTTGGAAATTGGGTTGAAATTTGGACCTTATCTAGAGTTGGGCCGAAAAAAGGGCCTTGCTTGAAGTTGGGCCGAACTTGGGCCTTGTTTGGATTGGCTGAAGTGGCCCCTTTTTTTATGTGGGCTTTATTTGTGACTGGGCTGAAAAAATGTTGTTGGGCTGATTTGTGAGATATTAACAAGTGAGAGGAATTGATTTATTGGTTGGTTTATTAACTCTTGATTAGAGGTGTGTTGAAAGCAAAGGAGGATTCCACCCACATAAAACGAATGAGAGATCCGCTAGGCATGGGGTGGTTTCGCATCCTAAGCCCTCCTAAAAAGGCCTTAAGGGCTTGTTTTTCGAAGTTTGGTTCTTATATACATATAAGGGTGGTTTGGGTGTTTTCTGAAGTTATAGGAGATTATTGCCCCACGAAACGAATGAGAGACCCGTTAGGTGTGGGGCGATAATAGATCCTAAACTTTTCTGTCAACTGAAGGGTTCTTAGGGATAATAACTAAGGCTTAGACATCAATAAGCAATGAGCAAAGGGGCATAAATCACAATGCAGCAACGCAAATATCTCACACAGGGTACAAACATTGGAGAAGCAAAATGAAGTGTAAACGTTATGTACAAAAATTTGGTGATTGAACACCAGCAAAAATCCTACAAGATTTCAAATTAATTTCCAAGCTCAAATCCATATGTAGAAGGGGGTAAACTAAGCACTAGAATAACATAACAAAACCAACTAGAGATAACATGCTAAAATTGTTCACATGCAGAGAATGAATTAAATTACGAAAATAAATCCAAAGACAACCAAAAGTAAAAACAATAAACAAATTACAAATTAATACAAACAAAGATAACAATCTTAATTAAAGAGCTGCTATGGGGGGTCGCATCGATGCCGCCTCACTCGAGCTGAAGGGGATCCGAAGAGATACACCAACCGTTTTTCACGTTCGAAGGGAGAGCCCCAGTAGTCCAAGCCAAGGTCCATCTCCTTAGTCCCCGAGCAGTTTTCCATTCCATAAGCATTATGTACATGTCAAAGAACACATCCAATAGAGACAAAGCGCATTAGTCGAAGAACGGAAGAAGGTTGGGGTGTGTGCAATGGGATCATACGGCCCCTCTCAATGGGAGGAAAGGGGGCAATCTAATCATCTCCCACACCCCAACCGAGAACATAGAAAAGAGTTACAAGCTGCCAACAAATGCTAAGATTGTAAGATAAATCAAGCATTGGGGTTGCCACTCAAATTAATTCATCATCTTAGATTATAACTCAACCAAAGTGTAGTATCAAAGATAGGGGTTGTGAGTCATGTGGGATCATACCTAGAAGGGTTTATATCATTTCCCTCTAAGATGAAGAATTAATTAGGACCATCCAGCCAATGAGTGCTTTATCTTAACAATTATAGTATTCGGGAAAATATCACTCAAGTCTTGTTCTTATCTAAGCGCAGTGGGACAAGAAGCATGCTTGTATCAAATCAATTTCCAAACCAAATCAATGCGCAAAGGGGCAATTAAGTATCACAGGTAGTTGAATCATAGTAAAGGTTAAACGGTAGAATTTCCAAACCCATAGAAGGTAAGCCCAAAGCGCAATCGTATGGTCAAGTTGCAAAGCTCAAATTCGATTCCAAGCCAAGCAAGTCCACATATGTGAGCTTCTGTCCACTCTGATTAATGCAAGTGTACCTCGGTCAAATACGAAAGCACATGTGAGATGCAGCCAACGTTAAGCAAATAGCGCAGAGGAGTAGAATCAGCACTGTAAACAGCATTATTCCCAAGCTGGATGTCAAAATGCAAGGGGCGAGCAAGGGTATTGGAAACAATATAATTTCCAGGCCAAATATTGACGCGCAAGGGGCAGATAACAATGTTTTCAAACCCATAGAATGCGCAAGGGAAAATCGTTAATCAGATGAGAAAACAGATCATCAAATCATACTGAAAGAGAGTGGAATTCTCAAACCCGAGAGGATATAAAAATCTGAAAGTCCATGTGTGTGGCCAATTTGCAGAGGCCAGGTTAAACCCATGCCAAAGAGGCCCACATATGCGTGTCTCAATCTTCTCCAATCGACATGTATGCACCTCAGTCAATAGCAAAGCAAAGACAATAAGCAGATGGAACGAGCAACTCACTTGAATCGAATGAGTGCAAGATATAATGGAATGCGCAAACATCAAATAATCAGGCTGAAGTTTATCGATCAGCAGAAACAGACAACAAAATGCTAAAAGGGGATGACCGCCAAAATAAGCTTCCACTAATCCAAACCGACATCGGGACATGAATGGGCGATGAAACAAAGCAGGAGTTTAACCAAGTATCGAGCCAAATAAAAACGTGGAAGAGCATGTGTGTACAGCCAAACCAGAGACAAATAACGCTAGTAATCCCTCATAAATTCGAACCCCAAGGTCAAAATACCTCGAAGGATAACTACATAACAAGGTCGTAACACCACTGTACCATCAAAACCTCATACGAACACAGAAGCCAGATTGTCACGATAGCGAGAAAAGTTGAACCCCAGTTGCGTTAAAAGCGAAAGAAATTCCGTCAGAGCATAAATCAGCCAGCGCAAATCGATATGGCACTAAAACTCACCGATGATCGAATAGAAAGAGCAATAGCGAGAGCACCGCCTACATTACCGATTTTGCAGACAAGGGCTACAGAGAGGAGAATCTCCTGAACAACAGATTCACTAATCACATAGCAGGCAGGGAGCAGACGAGAGGATTTAACCTGTCAAAAGTCCGGCTACGACGTGGGAATTGGACAAAGTCGGAGAAGCCAGTTTCCGACGAGGAAGACGAAGAATGTAAGAGAGTTTCTGGGGTGTGAGTTACGATTTTGTGCAAGGAGGATGGTAGTCTATGATGAAAATGCTTTCAGGTGGAGGAGAGCTCAGTTGAAGATTTCGTTCTTCTGGGTTTTTGAATTCTCGGCATCGGAATCTCCATAACAAGATGGAGAGGATGGAATATGAACAATTTTAACGGTGCCCGTCGGTGGGGATGGAGGACGATGGCGTTGGCAATTTTTTTTGATATTGAGTGAGTTCCAGAATGAAGAACTCTAGAACAGAGTGAGTGTCGGGGTCTTTGCTAGCCTTGCCTCCGAGGAAGAAGAACAGAAATTGAGAGATTGATGGCCCCGGGATCGGTGTCGGCTACTGTGGGAAAGCCAGAAAATGATCCTCGTAAATGGAGGGTTTTTGCGTGTTTTATAATAGAGTATTAGGGTTTAGATGATGGGTGGGGTTTTGAGGTGGGTTTTTTGGAGCCATGGGCTGAAAATAGAGTGGGTTTAAGGAATTGGGCTAGGCCAGACTTCAACCAAGTGTGGATTGGGTTTGACGGATGAAAATGATTTTGTATAAATAGAAATGGAAATAAAAATACTAATGCTAATAGTAGAATAAAATAACATAGTAAAATAAGTAGGTAAACAAGGAGGGACGGGTTTGAAATCGGACTGTCGTCGGAAATTCATTTTTGAAAAATCTTGTTCTTATGAAATGCATTTGAAAAGATTATAAAACCATGGTTTCGTTTTGGCACGCACGCTAATATGTTTTGAAAAGAAAGGCGACGACTCCTCTTATTATTTCGGAATTTGCATTATGGGGTGAGAATTTTTGGTGTCTACAGATGGCTCCCCTTGATTCAATTCTGCAAGCCCTTGTAGAATTGGATCAAGGTTGACGGGGCGCCAAAAATTCTCACTGTGGTTTAGTGGTGCATAGGGATGCGATCGTGAGTGTGTGAAGACGATTGAAAGTACGAGGACTTATGACGAGCCTCAGTTAGACCTCTTGATATCTAACCCTAGGACTTATGACGAGCCTAGAGTACTGACAATAGGGTTGGCTTGGGGTGCACGAGGACTTATGACGAGCCTCAACTAGACCTCTTGACATCTAGCTATAGGACTTATGACGAGCCTATAATGCAATTGAAAGTACGAGGACTTATGACGAGCCTTAACTAGACCTCTTGATATCTAGCCATAGGACTTATGACGAGCCTATGATACTAACAATTTGATTGATTGGGGTGCACGAGGACTTATGACGAGCCTCAACTAGACCTCTTGACATCTAGCTATAGGACTTATGACGAGCCTATAATGCAATTGAAAGTACGAGGACTTATGACGAGCCTCAACTAGACCTCTTGACATCTAGCCATAGGACTTATGACGAGCCTATGATACTAACAATTTGATTGATTGGGGTGCACGAGGACTTATGACGAGCCTCAACTAGACCTCTTGACATCTAGCTATAGGACTTATGACGAGCCTATAATGCAATTGAAAGTACGAGGACTTATGACGAGCCTCAACTAGACCTCTTGACATCTAGCCATAGGACTTATGACGAGCCTATGATACTAACAATTTGTTTGATTGGGCTGCACGAGGACTTATGACGAGCCTCAACTAGACCTCTTGACATCTAGCTATAGGACTTATGACGAGCCTATAATGCAATTGAAAGTACGAGGACTTATGACGAGCCTCAACTAGACCTCTTGACATCTAGCCATAGGACTTATGACGAGCCTATGATACTAACAATTTGTTTGATTGGGCTGCACGAGGACTTATGACGAGCCTCAACTAGACCTCTTGACATCTAGCTATAGGACTTATGACGAGCCTATAATGCAATTGAAAGTACGAGGACTTATGACGAGCCTCAACTAGACCTCTTGACATCTAGCCATAGGCCTTATGACGAGCCTATGATACTTTATGGAGTTGTACGAAACTCGCTGCTTTTAGTGGTTGATTTGAGGATGACTTTGATTGTGGATTGATTTGGGATGGGATGCTTTCCGGTCGCTTCCATATGGGATGTGACGGTCGAGTGGTTTTTATTGATGTCGCCCTTGACTTTGTCAGTGTGGGACTCATGTTTTGGTTTTGTCTTAACAGTCTCGCCCGATGTGCACTATAGTTTCGGGATTTGGTAGGACTCTTGGCTCCAGAATTTCAAGACGACTCCGTATGGCTCCTGAGTTTTTGGTTTTGGTTTTTGTGATTTTGTGATTGGTTTCTGAATGGATGGTTTTTGTGCGAATGAGCGATTTTGGAAACTCGGTGGTTTTGATATGGTCGAATGGCTCTGATATGATCAAATGGCTTTGGTATGATCGAATGACCCCGGTTTGACATGTGACTCCCTTGTGAGCAACGACTCTGGGATGGTTGATGGGTTTGGCTTCGATATGATCCGAGGGCTCCGGTATGATCGGATGGCTCCGGTTTAACATGTGACTCCCTTGTGAGCAACGACTCTGGGATGGTTGATGGGTTTGGCTTCGATATGATCCGAGGGCTCCGGTATGATCGGATGGCTCCGGTTTAACATGTGACTCCCTTGTGAGCAACGACTCTGGGATGGTTGGTGGGTTTCGATTCGAATGGGGATTTTCGGGATGTTGGTGGGTTTCAATTTGGATTGAGATTTTCGGGATGGCTGGTGGGTTTCAACTTGTTTTGGATTTTGAGTCGAATGGTGGGTTGATGTGATTGGTGGATTGTGTTGTGTTTGAAATTTTTTTTGTTGTGGATGAATAGTTTTGGTATGGATTTTGGATCGAGTGGTGGGTCGATGTGATTTACTGTGGTTAACAGTTTTTTTGGTTGCAGATGAATGGCTTTGGTATGGTCAATTAGGGCTTTAGGTTCTTCGAGATGGCTCCATTTGATGATAGTAGTGAACAAAAAGGGGAATCTGCTTTTGAGGTGCTCGCACCCTAGGCGGGCTGTCTACGTACTCAATTCCGTATTGAGATCAGACCTGACGTAGTTCGAACCTCTGTGAGCAAGGTCTTAGTGATGCAATGACTCCGACAGAGATTTGAGGTGGCTCCCGCCTGGCTCCTGTGTAGCTCCGGAGATGGTCTCAAATGTTTGAGGATGGCTCCCGCATGGCTCCAATTTGGCTTTGGGAGGGGTGTCGACGAGACTCAAGTATGACAGTGGATGGCTCTGAGATTGTCTTCGTACGGCTTAGGATGGCCTTATTTTGGTTCGATGTAGCTCAAAGTAGCCTGGGATGGCTCTGAATGCTTCGATGTAGTTCGAGGATGGCCCCGGTGGCTTCATAATGATTCGACGTAGCTCAAAGATAGCCCGGAATGGCTTCAGCTTGATTTCCTTTGATAGGAAGTTTTACTTCAACTGCAGCCACTGACGTCGACTCTCAGCGAGACTAGGTAGAGTTCTTACCAATCAGATGTTGATGATGGAGTGCTTATGACGCATGCAAATATTAAATGCTAGATACGATGCAAAATACATATGCAGTTTTTGAAGAGAAGGTATGATTCTATCTCTATTACTATGAGGTTTACGAATATGAGACATCTTCGGTTCGGTCTTGAGTGATTGTTGAACTGGAATGTGTGAATCATTTTCCTCTCATGGAGGGATGTGGGTCAATCTCTCGTGAGTATGGCCGTGTGTGCTAATGTCGTGAAGGTACTCTTGATGCTCGGAGCAGTATTTTCCTGAGAATTTCTTTTTTGAGGTCCCGGACTTTACAATCCTCACAAATTCCTCACCTGCAATGGGTTTAGCTGTTTATGTTTGGTGCTTAGATCAAATAGTCACTCACACTCAAAGGACCTTGTGAAGTAAGGTCGCACTCATTCGCTCATAGTCCCTTTGGTATGACGGGAAATGTTGATAACAAGTACGAAGCTTATGATTCATGTTTCAGATTTGATACTTTCAGTCAACGCTCATCAACTAACGAGTCAGAGGTCTTTTATTGGGTTATAACGGGGCTGAGGGGTGCGATGTATGTCACATAGGACCGGAGGATTTATTTGGGGAGTTGTGGAGCTTTTGCGCAATAGAGGGTATGTTTCGCCTTTGCCATGGGTGGAATGATTAGACGGGTTTTGATAACCTTTTTATTGATTTCTACGGGACATCATTGGTCCTTTGGATTCGGTTTTCTCCTTCTTGTCTCTTCTGATGTTCGATTTGAACTTTCTTCTCATTTTCTTTTGAAATTTGCATTTGGCTCATCAACTTTCTCAAGCGTTCTCTGCTTTGTATTTTGGCTTTCAGCTTTGGAGTTGCATTGGCTCATCAATCTTCTTGAACGTTTCGGTATTCTTTGGTGTTTGGCCTTGGAGTTGCATTGACTCACTGATTTCTTCAAACATTTCATTTTTTGTTTTCGTGAAAGATGATGGGGAGGGGTCATGGCTCCGGCTCCTTCGAGATCCTCTATTGCACGGGTAAGTGTGTATATGTGGGGTGGCATATTGTGGAGTTTTTTTTTTACGAAAGAGTTTTTCATGAAAGGCTCAGCGGGGCTCACTAAGGGATGATGTAAAGGGTAGTCGAAGCTTTTTGGTTTTGCGGAGATTTTTATTCCTAAGTGCCTCGTCATTCTCATTAGTCAATGATTGTTTTCTTACTATTCTCAGATTTTTGCATGAATCATAGTTCATATCTTGTTTATCAACACTGATCTCTCTATGTATTGTGCCTCTCCATGTGCTGAAGGAATGCACATGTCGCTCGTGGTTTTACCTCCATTGGATCTCTCTATCTGCCCTCATCACTCAATGGATTGTCCAGTACTCTCGTTTGAAATTCAAGGGAAAATACCGCTCTTCGCACACTACTCACTTGGTTTGTGGTGCCGATTTTATTGGACCCTTGTGTTCATTGATGGGTCGAGAGTTCATTGGTTCACGCAATCTGTTCAATCAATCTATCATGATTTTCCCAAAGATGTCGTTTCGCTATGGGAGTATGCAGATGCGATTATCTACCATGCGATGTATTGTGGTAATATGGAATTACTATGTATAGGATGCATGGAATGCTGAAAATGATGATTTGAGATGGTTGACTGAATGTTTTTTTTTTGTGTTTGTTTTGTTTTGGATACAATGCATGAGTGGTAAGGCTACACCTAGTCTCGCTTGAGTCAAGTTCAGCTCATGGTTCATGAAGCTCATCCTTTCAATGTCGGCCTTGAAGAAGGTGTAGTTGTCGGGGTTGATGTCGGGTTGGTGACTAGCTCCTGGATTTTAGGACTTTTTAGGGAGTGACAACTCCCGCATGGTGGCCCCATGATATGACATACTCTTTCCTTTTTCATCACTGGCGTGCATGGTGATTCTGATTGGGAGAGGTTTGAACTTCCCGGTTTTCTTTCCTATCCCTCTGAGATTGGGCTTTGGCGGTCTGGGTATTTGGGATGAAAGCTGGTGTATAGCGTGGTGACAATGAAACACATGATTGTGCAGACTTTGAGGTGGACAAGACTCGTGAATGATTGATGGACTTGAAATGACTGGAAGTGCAAGTGACTTTTGTGTCATGAATGCAATGCATGTGTTTTGTTTTTTGCTCGGTTGCATTCGTTGGCGTTGTTTACTTAGGAGATGCCTCATGTAGATACCGTGAATTTTCACCCCATAAAGCAAAGTTGACGAATGATATATAGATGTGAGGGGTCGTCCCTTATTCGTTCTTTTTACTATATGTGCATGCCAAAAGAAACCAAGTTTTGGAAAAACAATTTTGAAAACACGTGTTTTCAAAGTGACGGATTTTCTCAATATGAATTTTGATGCTCGGTCATTCGCAAATGAAACAGGGAGTGGGGAACCCTATACACATCGATCTAAAAAAATTCAAAGGGATGTATAAACCTATACATGTAATCTATTCAGAAATGGACGAGAGAGAAAAGAATCATAGGGGAAGAAGACCTATACATCATCAATCCTAAAAAAGTCATTAAAATGGGGAAGTGTTGAGCTGGGCTTCTACTGAACTCTTCTGGTCCGTCTTTGGGATTCTGGAAGACTACTCGCGCTCGGGCTCCTGGTTGGCTGCTCGCTCATCTTCGGGTTCTTGACCGGCTGCTCGCTCATCTTCGGCTCTTGACCGGCTGCTTGTTCATTTTAAGGCTCTTGCAGCGGAGTCGTTACTGTGATCAAGCAAACGGGTTGGTGTTCTTCTGATTTTCAATCAACAGTTTGAACTTGAATCATGTTGCTGACCTTCAATGTCGCTTGACTCGGGTTGGTACACCTCTGATTTTGTTTTAAATGGTTGGTGTTAGTCTTCATGTGTCTCGGTTAGCTCCACGGGTTGGTACGCCTCTGGCCTTCAGCTCGATCCGCGTAGTCGATCTTCATGCTGCTTCACTTGCTCCGACTAAGAATGGGGATGTTTTTTGAGAAAAGGAAAGATGAATGATCGAACACAAAATTTTATGTGAAAATCCACCACTTTTGTGAAAACACGAAATGACTAGTACGCTCCACGGTAATGACCGCTGCTCTTGAAGATGGGCAGAACTTCAAAATAGCGGGTCAGGACATGGGGACTAACTCATTTATTTTGAAATACATTTGCGAAAATCCACTTTGAAAACTGTTTTCAAAACCATTAAGAAATAATGTTGGTGAAGAATGATGTTTGAAATTCGTTTGTAGAAAGTAGGTTTTTCGAAATCTATTTCTGAAAATCGTTTTGGAAATAACAGGTTTTAAAGGATGAAGTGACGGGTTTTAAAACCCCAAATGTTTGGGAGCAAAACTAAGGTGAGACTCTAAATTGAACGAGCTAGTAAAACCTCTTTAAAAGATTGTGAAAGAGAATTCCGAACGTTTTAAAACAGACTGGTTTGAAAAAGTGGTTTGCACACATGTATAGCATAAAGTAAATCGTGGCTATATTTGATGTGGAGCTGTAAGTGTTAATGTTGGGATAATCACTTTCCAAGTCAATTATGATTCCGTTTCACCGGGGGAACCATCGTCCCTTCACTGTTCATCTCTAGGGTTTTTTCTCTGTTATGCCTTTGCGGGGCACGTTATCAAGAGTCCGGAGTGCTTAAGTTCGAAAGGTCAGGACACCCGAGATGATAAGGAAACATACGCCACGGCCAGTGATGATCCGACAACACCCCACTTTTCGGGAAACTCGGAGAAGTACTGCATGGGAACGGGTCTCTCGTCACCTGCACGGTCAGGTGTGTCTAAAGTCCAAATTATTCACTGACTACGTTGTGCCATGTATGGGTATCCGGTAAATACGGATCCTCTATGGACGTATAGCGTGACATTGGGCTTTAGAGACACATGTGGTGCAGAGGAGCAATGGGAACTGAGCCCATGCAATCTTCAGGGTAGACAGAAGGGCGGTCAGACAGACGGCATACAAGGGGGTGACTTCCATAAACCCGTCTTAGACACCGGACCAGGTAGCTGGCACTGAAGGCTCAAAGTTCACTATATGCTGGCTTCGACTCGGATAATGAAGGATATTTTTGGATCATGAGCTCAAGCGTTGGTCGGCCCCGTACCGGTACGGTCGTTTGTTCACTGAGAGAGTGACCCTAGCTCATGGGGAATCAACCGTGGACCGGTTGGGGATCCCGTGACATCGTGGGTAAATCGGGTGACACAGAGGAATGCATGTCCTAAGCTACCCACCCCATGCACCCCACAATCGCAATAAGCAGTAAACAAACCAGATGAAGTTAGCACCAACCTATTCACTAAGAGTTTTATCTTGAGGATAGTGATGCCAAATTGGTTGTTTATTAACCTAAAGGGAAGTTAGCTTCATTTAGTCCTAAGTGTCTCTTTCTAATTGTGAGCTAAACATTAACCCAATTGTTGTAATGTTTGTTGAGGATCTATCAAGTCCTAACTGTCCTCATCAGGTACACACTCTAAGTGTGGAGTAGAATAATCCTAAAGGCTTTGAAAAGAATCTCTTGAAGGTTTTGAAAAAAGTGGGGAAGTCCCGACAATTTTGAATGGAGTTCAGTCTTCCTTGAGTTTGAGAAAAACTTACTCAAGTTTTCCCCAGCAGAGTCGCCATTCTGTGGAGGGTGATTTTTCGGTATGAGGGGGGTCTATCTAAATATGGTCTGACTAAAAAGTCTAGATCCTAGAATGCCATTCTGTGGAGGGTGATAACCCGTTATTCTTGGCATCCCTCAAATACCTACTAAATCGTCCGTCTTTCCCAGAAAGCATAAAGGGGAATGCAAGTGTGCACTACCCCCGCTCTCGATGGGCTCCACGCGGACTTATGCCCTAAGGGCGGAAATTGACTAGAGTCGCCACCTAGTTTGACCTAAGATAACTAGGAAGGAAGATCGGGTTCTAAGAACCGTTAATTGACTCTGAGATTTGTTGCCTATGGATAAGACTTATCTAGTCATTTCAGAGATTCTATTGTGGGTTCGCACTGGGTTACACCCCTTAGAAGTGGCAACGACCACGACTTCGGATTGGTGCCCGAGGAAACCTCGGTCTCCAATTGTCGGGATTACCTTCTTTCAAGACCTTATTAAAGAGATTCATTTAAAAGCCAAGGGTAGGATTAGGACGGGAAGCGAGAGAGAGTGGATGAGGCGAGCTTTTCTGCCAAACTAGCGCCAAGAAGAAGAATCGGGGAATTCGAATGAGTATAGAACGAAAGATTAGGAGCCTGATTTTGAGAGTTGAAGAAGTCGAGGGTTTGCAGGAGTTAGAGGGGATTTGAATGTTTTGAGAGGTATGAGGAACACCTTAGAGTGGGAAAAAGGGTTTTTTGATTGGAATGGGGTCGCACCCTAGATGGGCTGCCTACGTACTCAACACCCTGTTGAGATCAGACCTTACGTAGTTCACGGACCTTTAGGATGGCTGGGCTTTTTGAGGTGATCGAGAGTTAGAAGTTATTGTTTGGAGGGGAGATAGTCAAGTGCAAAAGGGTATTTTGATTGATGTGGGGTCGCACCCTGTGTGGGTTGCCTACGTACTCAACTCCCTGTTGAGATCAGACCTTACGTAGTTCAGTTTTTTGGGTTTTGGAAGTTTTGAGGGGTTTGAGGTTTTGGGTGTGAGAGAGTAGTCTGTGAGACGCTCGGGTCTATGAGACGGTTGGGATGCTCATGTATTGGGAGTAATGGGATGTCAAGGCTTGTGAGACGCTCGGGTCTGTGAGACGTTTGAATCTTAAAATGGTGGAGAAATTGAGATGTTCGAGTCTGTGAGGCGCTCGGGCCTGTGAGACATTAGAAGTAAGGGAGGAGTCGGTTTTGGGAGGCGATTTCAGTTTGGAGTGATTTGGAGTTTGGATAATGGTTTGAGTGTGTGAGGCAATTGGAGTTTGAATAGAGATCTCTGGGTTTTTTAGGTTCGAGGTTTGAAAATGGTTGAGGAAAATTATTTTGTTGTGAAAGGGCGGATGATCCGAGGGATCACCCTATGTACCCCCTCGAGCGCGACACTTAATGAATGGTAAGTGCCGAGGCTCGAAAGATGGGGCAATAAATTTATGTCGAAATATAGGATTTAGAGAGAAGTATCATGAATGGGATACTCTCGGTCAAACCCTAGTAACGTCTCTAACTCCCGGGTTTTAAAACGTTAAAAACTGAAAACATTGAAATCGAGTGGAAGGGAGTTAGACAATTCTGAAATCCTGGCTGCAACTAGGAAGACAGTCACATCCCTAGCACCCCGCCTCGTAAAAATCTAAGCTGCAATTAGAGGAGGTTTGCACCCTAATGCCCCGCCTAAAGAAATCCAGACTGCGACAAGGGATGGGGCGACCCCAGTGCCCCACCTCGGATTGTTATTTTTGGAAGAGAGACAAGTGATGTCTAACTAGGAAGAAACGTTTTGAAGGGGTTAGACATTTCTCGTTCCCCGAAAACGTTTTATTTGGATTTGAAAACTAAGTTAAAAAAAACTTTGAAAGTTGTTCGGAATTCTCGATGAAGAAACACTGATTTTGAGAAATGTTTTTAGGAGAAAACTTTCTGTATATGTGAGAAGAACTTTCCGCGTTTGAGAAGAGTTTTCTGTGATGTGAGAAGAGTTTTTCCTTTAAAATTCCACAAAATGGTTCATTTAAAAACCTGATGAGATTTGAATGAAATGATTGTTCAAAATTTGAGAAAGAAGATTTTTTTTTTGGATTTTTGAATTAAAGCTGAATACTGAGGAACGTTTTTGGATTTTTGGAGTTTGAATGGGATTTACAAGTCGGGTTTGAAGTGAATGTGTCAAAATTGAATTGTATTGAGATTGAAAACGAATTGGATTTGAACTGGATTGGGTTTGAATTGAATGGAATTGGGTTGAATTGGATTTGGGCCGAGATTAGAAAATGGGCCGAGTAGAAGTTAGACTTGGTCAAAGTCAAACTTGGTCAGAGTGGAGTCAAGGTAAAAGTTTGATCAAGGCCAACATTCAGATTGGTCAAAGCTAGGTCAAGGTCAACATTTGGTTGGTCAAAGTTGAATTGGTCAAACTTGGGTCAAAGGCAATGCATCAGTCAAGGTCAAAGTGGGATTGGTCAAATTTCAGGTCAAAGTTGGATTGGTCAATGTTCGGGTCAAAGTTGGATTGGTCAATGTTCGGTCAAAATTGGGCTCGATAGGCCGAGTGGGCTTGATGGGCCAAGTGGGCTTGATGGGCCAAATGGGCTTGGGCCAAGTGGGCTTGATGGCCTTGTTTGGGCTTTGGCCTCGAAATGGGCTTGGGCCTTGAAATGGGATTTATGAAATGTGGGCTGAAGTGGGTTTTGAATTGGGCCTCAGAGTGGCCTTTTGATTTGGGCTGAAGTGGGATTTGAATTGGGCCTTGGAATTAAATTGGGCCCGCTATGGGCTTTGTTGGAAATTGGGTTGAAATTTGGACCTTATCTAGAGTTGGGCCGAAAAAAGGGCCTTGCTTGAAGTTGGGCCGAACTTGGGCCTTGTTTGGATTGGCTGAAGTGGCCCCTTTTTTTATGTGGGCTTTATTTGTGACTGGGCTGAAAAAATGTTGTTGGGCTGATTTGTGAGATATTAACAAGTGAGAGGAATTGATTTATTGTTGGTTTATTAACTCTTGATTAGAGGTGTGTTGAAAGCAAAGGAGGATTCCACCCACATAAAACGAATGAGAGATCCGCTAGGCATGGGGTGGTTTCGCATCCTAAGCCCTCCTAAAAAGGCCTTAAGGGCTTGTTTTTCGAAGTTTGGTTCTTATATACATATAAGGGTGGTTTGGGTGTTTTCTGAAGTTATAGGAGATTATTGCCCCACGAAACGAATGAGAGACCCGTTAGGTGTGGGGCGATAATAGATCCTAAACTTTTCTGTCAACTGAAGGGTTCTTAGGGATAATAACTAAGGCTTAGACATCAATAAGCAATGAGCAAAGGGGCATAAATCACAAAGCAGCAACGCAAATATCTCACACAGGGTACAAACATTGGAGAAGCAAAATGAAGTGTAAACGTTATGTACAAAAATTTGGTGATTGAACACCAGCAAAAATCCTACAAGATTTCAAATTAATTTCCAAGCTCAAATCCATATGTAGAAGGGGGTAAACTAAGCACTAGAATAACATAACAAAACCAACTAGAGATAACATGCTAAAATTGTTCACATGCAGAGAATGAATTAAATTACGAAAATAAATCCAAAGACAACCAAAAGTAAAAACAATAAACAAATTACAAATTAATACAAACAAAGATAACAATCTTAATTAAAGAGCTGCTATGGGGGGTCGCATCGACGCCGCCTCACTCGAGCTGAAGGGGATCCGAAGAGATACACCAACCGTTTTTCACGTTCGAAGGGAGAGCCCCGGTAGTCCAAGCCAAGGTCCATCTCCTTAGTCCCCGAGCAGTTTTCCATTCCATAAGCATTATGTACATGTCAAAGAACACATCCAATAGAGATAAAGCGCATTAGTCGAAGAACGGAAGAAGGTTGGGGTGTGTGCAATGGGATCATACGGCCCCTCTCAATGGGAGGAAAGGGGGCAATCTAATCATCTCCCACACCCCAACCGAGAACATAGAAAAGAGTTACAAGCTGCCAACAAATGCTAAGATTGTAAGATAAATCAAGCATTGGGGTTGCCACTCAAATTAATTCATCATCTTAGATTATAACTCAACCAAAGTGTAGTATCAAAGATAGGGGTTGTGAGTCATGTGGGATCATACCTAGAAGGGTTTATATCATTTCCCTCTAAGATGAATGACAAGGATAAGAATATGACGAAGACAAGGGGGTCAAAGCGGTCTAGGCCACAGATCCCGGTCCAGACCCCGGGACCGCTTCAGGACCTTGTTCGGGCTCCAGTTTGGGCGCCAAACATCATTCCGGCCCGCATTCTATAATCAGGTCCCGTATTCCGGCCCCGCACTCTATAATCAGGTCCCGTATTCCGGCCCCGCACTCTATAATCGGGTCCCGTATTCCGGCCCCGCACTCCATGTTCGGGCCCCTTATTCCGGCCCCGTGACCGGATCCCGCATCTCACACTTTGGGAGCGGAAGGCTTTACAAAGAAAGATGTACCAAAATTAAGAAGGTTGCTATAATAAAGTGATAACACATGGACAAGGATTAAGAGAGAGACTTCACCATAGGAAGTCTATAAATAGAGTTGGGAGGCTCATTTGTAAAGAGAGACAAAATTAGAAGAGAGAGAAAACACTAGAAAGCTCTCTAAAGTTGTAATACCAAAGAAAGTAATAAAGATATTGTCTAGAAGTGGATGTAGGCCGGTTTATTGGCTGAACCACTATAACTCTCGGTGTTCTGTACGTTTGTGAGATTGGAGGGACAAATTATGTATTTTCATTTGGCGCCGTCTGTGGGAAAGTACAAACAACCACGATTCACAATCCACGGTTCTACTGTAAGAAATTCATGTTTCGGAAGACCTTCGTTGGAGAGGAAAAGAGCTAGAAGTTCGACATCAAGATCGGTTTCTCGAGGACATCACGGTAACAAACAATAAATCCTTTCGACGAAGCATCTGAGGAATAATCGATGTCAAGGAAAGTGAAGGATGTAGGAATGGACGACCTAACTACGACGAAGTTCTAATCTGTTTGAAATGAGGAGCCTCTGATCACATACACCGATCTCCAAGAGGAACCAAAGAAAACGCTCGATCCGCGGAGAATATCCGAGATCCGTAGGAATCAAAGGAGGCAACCAGGCAAGGTAGAAAAGAAATGGCGTACGGCTGCAAACAACCGATAACCTTCTGAAGACAAGAAGATAGATCAATGACGAAGGAATTCGTAATCTATCAGGCGACCAATCGAAGAATCCTGAAACGACCGGATTAGAAAATCCTGGAAGTTCTTATCCCAACCGCGTCTGTTCATAAGAAGAAATCGCTAAAACTCTACTCTCACCCTTACTACCAAAACCATTAGTTGTTACGGTAATTATACTATGACTCAAATAATGGATAAATGTATGCTAAATGTGTTTCTTTCTAAGACAGGAAAGAGGCGACCGGAGATTCAAGGAATTTTCCGTGAATCTGATTAGAGCAGAGGTTGGAGAAAGGAAGGAATTCACCATTTGATTCTGCCTCAAATAACGCTTCGGTGGTTCTCAAAGGGAAGGGAGAAAAGAAGCTGGGAAGGCGATGCAGTAAATTACCACCCCTGGCAAAGAATCGTGAGAGTTCAAGATCATCTAAACGGGGCATCAGTTGGGCGTCTTCCCTCTTGACCGGAACGCACCTCGGTTCATGACCGGAAGACATCTCTCCTAAAAGTCTAGATACACGGTTCGTTAGGTTTACGACAGTATAGCCTGAGAGATCTTCATCAGCCGGATGATGGGTAGGCGACCAGGCGCCGTGACAAACATCGCCACAAAGAAAGAACCAGCCAAGAAATTTTCAGAGTCCACTCCTCACTAGTGACAAGAGTAAAAGTTACGAGTGCAACCAATCAAAGCAGAATTGCAAGGAGCATAGTCATGGTACTAAAAACTCAGTCCGTAATTCAAAATTCAGACACCAAGCATCGACACCAAGCGGTATGTTAGTCACGACCACAGTCTCCTTGACCCGACGGTGGCCCCCTTGACCGGACGCCCAGGCGCAACATTGGCACCGTCATTCAGGCATTAGTATCGCCCTCGAATTCAGGCTGCTTCCAATCCAGGTGGCATCACCAGGCATTCTTCCGGCGAGAATGTCGTGCACGTTAAATCCATGACTGGAAGACAGCCGGACTTCCCTGGCCGCAACAAATTCCTCTGGCCGCACCGGATCGACTTGGCCGCAACAAATTCCTCTGGCCGCACCGGATCGACTTGGCCGCAACAAATTTCTCTGGCCGCACCGGATCGACTTGGCCGCAACAAATTTCCCTGGCCGCACCGGATCGACTTGGCCGCAACAAATTTCTCTGGCCGCACCGGATTGACTTGGCCGCAACAAAATTCAGTCTCGGTCCATGACCGGAAGACATCTTCACCCGTGACCGGAGGGCGACTCAAGGCCAAGTGACGTCTTCCTTCCAGGCTTGAAGGACAAGCAACATCGCATAGACCCAAGCAACGCTTCCAATGCGGATCGCATTCCATATAAACAAGATCCAGGAAGTACTTTACAAAGCATACACAAATCATCGTCAGACGATGACGACCGGGAAAGGAAACATTCAGAGCTATATATTAAGATAAGTCATTCAATCTCAAGAAGAACTAGCTTAAATATCTATGATATGTTAAAACGTGATTGTCTTTTCTCAGAGTCTACACCTTCAAATTTCCAGAACTGCAATTCAAGTACTTACACGACTGAGCATGAATAGCATTTGACTTGAAGTGTCTATTCGAAAACCGTTGCTACTGTTTTTTCTCTTATAATAAGTTTCGTTTGGAATCTAGAGACTCCCTCGCTGATTTACGATTAATTAAAGAAATTTGTCATAAGCTTTATCATTCCAAAGTTTACAGAGAAGGAAGGGAATGTCCGAAGCTCATTGCTAATACAGGATCGTTGATCTTTAAATAATAGCTTAGTATATGCGGATTGATCGAGCATGATTGTCTCTTATTACAAACTTGTGCTTTCAAACCATCTGTTTACTGCATGAATGTGAGGATAACTTTTATTCATCCTTGGATAACTAAACTGTCGTTTAGCTCACATCGAACAAAATTCTATAAAGCAGTTCTATGCTTGTTTAAACTCTATAACTCCTATTCTGAAAACCTTGTCTAAAACTCTCAAGAATGATGTTGTGGTAAGTTTTACAATTCACGAAAACACAAAGTGCTGCATTCTGCTTTCAGGAGTTAAAATACAATTTGTTTAAAACGTACTCTTTCCGTTGTTTGCTCCTATGATTGAAATGAATTCCAGTAAGCACGAATATTGTGATGTGAAAGATATCAAAGCCTTTTAATCTGTTTCTGGTTTATAGTCTTCAGGGTATGTTTCTGTTTTAAGCCAGATTTTAGCCAATCCTTGAAATATTGATGGGTGCAATACATCTTCGTTATTATCGTTATTATCAGTTCTTGACTAAAATCAACACTGCCAATTATGCTACCATACATTTATCGTGTAAACAGTTTTACAGGTATTGTGTTTCTGTTTCATGCTGTATTTATGTTTCATGTTGTTTCATGCTTTGTTTCTATTTCTTGCTTTGTTTCTGTTTCATGCTTCATTAAGGTAGTTGTTATATTATGTTTCTGACACATTTCAGTACAATCAAAATCTGTTACTACTACGCAAACAACTAAGCATGAACCAGCTTCCGACTTAAACCTTACTTGGTTCTAAGTCCTAAGTTTTTGCTGTTAAGATTAGACGGCAACTATGTGTACAGTTATAATTGTCGAGGTATTCAACGCTGAGTTATGAAGTTTTTTGCATTAATTTTGCAACTCTATAAGTAAAATTTTGGTTACACTTTTCTCTATTACATTGCTAGAATGTATTATAAACCAAGTGTGTGATGATTAGTCTGATTGAACGGTTCAAGTCTACCTGGCTTTTGTGCTTTGTAAATGAAAGTTGATGATTGCTGCTCATCTGTTTGCTGCTTTCTTCTAAATTTCTTCTTCAAATGCTTCATATCTGAAAAATATGTGAACACACTTATTCTGTTTAAGATTTAAATATTTCCGCATAATACTGATTGAGAAAGTGTATTAACAGCTTCCTCTCTGATTTATAACTGCTGCTGTTTAAATTTAAGCAGTTTCTGCAATTCCCTTAAAAGTTTGCTGCTACCAAGGATTTATCAAATAAACTGAATAATGATGTCTGTAAGCGGAGTAAAGGCTTTGGCTTCTGATCTGAGCATTGTTGCTGCTAAAAACTGCTTGCTGTTTTGCTTATCTCTTCTTGCAGTAACATTATAAAATTCTCTGAACTGTCTTCTGTTGGGTTGTTCTAAGTTGTTTAAATAAAGTGTCCTTTTTAAACTCTCTGCTTATGATCATCTTAGATTCTGACTCTTCAAAATGCTAGTTGTTGGCAAAATATAGAGAAGCTTAAGCTGCAGTTTTCAGTTACTATAAACTGTATAAACTGCAAAACTTGATGTACTGAAATTTTCAAAAAGAAGCATATCTATCGTACTAGTTCATGCTCCATTACGGACACCCTCTCACCGTTTTATCTCTTCATCTTAAAGCGCTAATGCTAACTGCTTTACCAGCCTTTGATCCTGTGCAGTATTCACATGATCAGTTTTGATAACATAGGGGATAGCTTTATTCTGCTTTCACTTTTGACTGATAAGGGGAGCGTAATCTGGTTGAAAACCAACCTGAAATTTTGGGATGGCTATGATTAATTCGACATGATATCTACCACGTGCTAGTTATTAAGTCATGACTTTCTGCTGTTTAAATGAACAAACTTGGTCGGCTAACACATTCCAAAATCATTATGATGCCTGTTACTATAGTTTGATCTTCAAAGTTTTTCTTTACACTACCATTCTAAGAGTCCCTGAATGCATACTCGAATTCTGCAGCATTAGGCTCCAAATTACAGATATTCAATGTCAATCTGTCTCAATAGATTTGTTACCATTATACCTTGACTGTTTTACTGCTGTTAAAAAATCATCTTTTGGGAAGGAGCGTTTGTTATATCTGTTAGTTACGTTCTGTTTTTAAAGATCTATTCTCAACAGCTTAAGCTGATCAGGTATGGCTGTATATCTCTTTGTACATGCTTTCCTCCACACTAATTGGGTGTTATACAACAACAGTATCCGATGTTTTTGCTGCCTCTGTGTGCTTTAGTATGTTTATCTGCACTTTGGTAAATGATGGCATGGCCAATCTGATTTCACTTGATTGATTCTGGACTAACCTCGAATCTGTCTGTTTTAAATATCTTCTGAGGGGAACCAACTGATTACTTACTCCAAGTCAGAAAGAAAACCAAGTAGCAAAAGGAGAAGCCTAAAGTTAAACAAAGCTAATTCCAGCAGATGCCTACATCAGCATATAACGTTCAATGCAACCGTGGCCAAGTCTGGGTGAACAATCCACCGCAAAGTGCCTACATCAGCATTAACGTTCAATGCAACCGTGGCCAATCTGGGTGCAATTATTTTAAGATAAAGGCTGTATGAGGAGGCTTTGGAGGTTCCATGTCACATTCTGACTGGACAATGTCATCCAGTGAGCATCAGATGCGCAACAATAGATATAAGACGGTGGACTGTCCGAAGAGCTTCAATGCAGGGATCTTTCAATCCTAGAACCCCGGCCGGAGATGAAAGGAAAAATCCTGGGGAATGGTGCTAACCGATTGGTTAACAGCCAAGGTGCTATCACGTTTGAAATATTGTGTCCACACCATTGCAGTCGGATAAAAGAAGAATTTCTCCCCTTCAGAGCATTGTTTATCAACCCAGGATTAACGTTATTGCCACACTTAGTCACCGGTCCAGAATATCAACCAAACACTACCAAGAGGTGGAGGTTCGGGCGTACAAAAATAAAGCCCAGCTTTCAAACAGAAAAAAGCATTGACCGAGAACACTAAACCAGTCCGAAAAGACTAAAATATCAATGGTCCGGGCAGCATGACAAATGGGATTTCCAGAATCATTCCACCTTTTTTTTAAGTGAAGCCGCACCAAATGTTATTTCTGGGGCGGCCGCTTGAAGACGATTCTATCATTCTGAATGCTCCCAAGTTTTGTAAAAATCTATGACCGCAAAAATTCAAAGGTATTATCAAAATCCATGGCGCTCTCACAGGCCTTCTGGTCGTCTCATCGAAGACGAAAATCCATGGCGCTCTCATAGGCCCTCTGGTCCATGACGCTTTCATAGGTCCTCTGGTAAAAAGTAACACCTACAGGCTATCATGCCTTGAAAAGTAACACCTACAGGCTATCATGCCTTGAAAAGTAACACCTACAGGCTATCATGCCTTGAAAAGTAACACCTACAGGCTATCATGCCTTGAAAAGCAACACCTACAGGCTATCACGCCTTGAAAGTACCAACTTGGGCTATCATGCCCGGCCAACGTGCCAACTTGGGCTATCATGCCCGGCCATCGAGCCAACAAAAAAAAAACCCATCTCTGGACCCATCAGGAGCTCTGGTCGCCTGTAATGGGTGCATTGTTAGGTGTGGGACGCCGCACCATACTTGAATCACAAGTACCATCCTTTGGCTAGCATAAGCAAAGTTGGGAAAATATATTATCTTTGTTCTCCCTTTAAGGGAATTATCATCCTTTGGCTAGCATAAGCAAAGACTTGATCATCATATTATTTCACCCTTTCAAAAAGGGAATGGTTCTTATTAAAAGAACCATTGGTCTTCTTTATGAAGATCTTATTATGGACTTCCGGACTTCTGGATTTCTGGCCTTCATTAAATATTATATATCAGAACGTCAGGGAATCTATCCATCAAGGAATATTATGGGATCCGTACATCAAGATATATTATCTCAAAGATTTATGTCCCAGAAATTCCAATTTGACAGATTTAGAGGAAAAACACTTGTGGGACTTTTGGTTGTACTAATTGTACCGATTTTTTGTAAGTTCATGTTTCTTTGTAAAAGCTAAAGAAAAAGAACTTGTGGGACTAGGAGGTAGGAGAAAGGAGAAAAATGTAAATTTCTATCTCTCTTTTTTGTAAGTTCCACTTTTTAAGTAGCAAAAAGTAGAACTTGTGGGACTGATGACAAGGATAAGAATATGACGAAGACAAGGGGGTCAAAGCGGTCTAGGCCACAGATCCCGGTCCAGACCCCGGGACCCCTTCAGGACCTTGTTCGGGCTCCAGTTTGGGTGCCAAACATCATTCCGGCCCGCATTCTATAATCAGGTCCCGTATTCCGGCCCCGCACTCTATAATCAGGTCCCGTATTCCGACCCCGCACTCTATAATCGGGTCCCGTATTCCGGCCCCGCACTCCATGTTCGGGCCCCTTATTCCGGCCCCGTGCCCCGTGACCGGATCCCGCATCTCACACTTTGGGAGCGGAAGGCTTTACAAAGAAAGATGTACCAAAATTAAGAAGGTTGCTATAATAAAGTGATAACACATGGACAAGGATTAAGAGAGAGACTTCACCATAGGAAGTCTATAAATAGAGTTGGGAGGCTCATTTGTAAAGAGAGACAAAATTAGAAGAGAGAGAAAACACTAGAAAGCTCTCTAAAGTTGTAATACCAAAGAAAGTAATAAAGATATTGTCTAGAAGTGGATGTAGGCCGGTTTATTGGCTGAACCACTATAACTCTTGGTGTTCTGTACGTTTGTGAGATTGGAGGGACAAATTATGTATTTTCAATGAAGAATTAATTAGGAGCATCCAGCCAATGAGTGCTTTATCTTAACAATTATAGTATTCGGGAAAATATCACTCAAGTCTTGTTCTTATCTAAGCGCAGTGGGACAAGAAGCATGCTTGTATCAAATCAATTTCCAAACCAAATCAATGCGCAAAGGGGCAATTAAGTATCACAGGTAGTTGAATCATAGTAAAGGTTAAACGGTAGAATTTCCAAACCCATAGAAGGTAAGCCCAAAGCGCAATCGTATGGTCAAGTTGCAAAGCTCAAATTCGATTCCAAGCCAAGCAAGTCCACATATGTGAGCTTCTGTCCACTCTGATTAATGCAAGTGTACCTCGGTCAAATACGAAAGCACATGTGAGATGCAGCCAACGTTAAGCAAATAGCGCAGAGGAGTAGAATCAGCACTGTAAACAGCATTATTCCCAAGCTGGATGTCAAAATGCAAGGGGCGAGCAAGGGTATTGGAAACAATATAATTTCCAGGCCAAATATTGACGCGCAAGGGGCAGATAACAATGTTTTCAAACCCATAGAATGCGCAAGGGAAAATCGTTAATCAGATGAGAAAACAGATCATCAAATCATACTGAAAGAGAGTGGAATTCTCAAACCCGAGAGGATATAAAAATCTGAAAGTCCATGTGTGTGGCCAATTTGCAGAGGCCAGGTTAAACCTATGCCAAAGAGGCCCACATATGTGTGTCTCAATCTTCTCCAATCGACATGTATGCACCTCAGTCAACAGCAAAGCAAAGACAATAAGCAGATGGAATGAGCAACTCACTTGAATCGAATGAGTGCAAGATATAATGGAATGCGCGAACATCAAATAATCAGGCTGAAGTTTATTGATCAGCAGAAACAGACAACAAAATGCTAAAAGGGGATGACCGCCAAAATAAGCTTCCACTAATCCAAACCGACATCGGGACATGAATGGGCGATGAAACAAAGCAGGAGTTTAACCAAGTATCGAGCCAAATAAAAACGTGGAAGAGCATGTGTGTACAGCCAAACCAGAGACAAATAACGCTAGTAATCCCTCATAAATTCGAACCCCAAGGTCAAAATACCTCGAAGGATAACTACATAACAAGGTTGTAAGACCACTGTACCATCAAAACCTCATACGAACACAGACCCAGCCAGATTGTCACGATAGCGAGAAAAGTTGAACCCCAGTTGCGTTAAAAGCGAAAGAAATTCCGTCAGAGCATAAATCAGCCAGCGCAAATCGATATGGCACTAAAACTCACCGATGATCGAATAGAAAGAGCAATAGCGAGAGCACCGCCTACATTACCGATTTTGCAGACAAGGGCTACAGAGAGGAGAATCTCCTGAACAATAGATTCGCTAATCACATAGCAGGCAGGGAGCAGACGAGAGGATTTAACCTGTCAAAAGTCCGGCTACGACGTGGGAATTGGACAAAGTCGGAGAAGCCAGTTTCCGACGAGGAAGACGAAGAATGTAAGAGAGTTTCTGGGGTGTGGGTTACGATTTTGTGCAAGGAGGATGGTAGTCTATGATGAAAATGCTTTCAGGTGGAGGAGAGCTCAGTTGAAGATTTCGTTCTTCTGGGTTTTTGAATTCTCGGCATCGGAATCTCCATAACAAGATGGAGAGGATGGAATATGAACAATTTTAACGGTGCCCGTCGGTGGGGATGGAGGACGATGGCGTTGGCAATTTTTTTTGATATTGAGTGAGTTCCAGAATGAAGAACTCTAGAACAGAGTGAGTGTCGGGGTCTTTGCTAGCCTTGCCTCCGAGGAAGAAGAACAGAAATTGAGAGATTGATGGCCCCGGGATCGGTGTCGGCTACTGTGGGAAAGCCAGAAAATGATCCTCGTAAATGGAGGGTTTTTGCGTGTTTTATAATAGAGTATTAGGGTTTAGATGATGGGTGGGGTTTTGAGGTGGGTTTTTTGGAGCCATGGGCTGAAAATAGAGTGGGTTTAAGGAATTGGGCTAGGCCAGACTTCAACCAAGTGTGGATTGGGTTTGACGGATGAAAATGATTTTGTATAAATAGAAATGGAAATAAAAATACTAATGCTAATAGTAGAATAAAATAACATAGTAAAATAAGTAGGTAAACAAGGAGGGACGGGTTTGAAATCGGACTGTCGTCGGAAATTCATTTTTGAAAAATCTTGTTCTTATGAAATGCTTTTGAAAAGATTATAAAACCATGGTTTCGTTTTGGCACGCACGCTAATATGTTTTGAAAAGAAAGGCGACGACTCCTCTTATTATTTCGGAATTTGCATTATGGGGTGAGAATTTTTGGTGTCTACACTGCGGGACCCTGATAACTTGGGTTACTCACCCTTCATGTTATCCTTAATGTGATACATATCGCCTTCTTGTCCCTCTATTGTGGGAATAAGGTTATTAAACAAGTGTGGTATTCTTTTACCGTGTTTGAATTCGATGGTCTTAGATTTATGACCAGCTCTCTGGCAATCTATTATACATACTATTCATGCTTCCACGATCATTCATTAAGTTCCTCCAACTTATTGTCGGGCGAGGTTAAGTCACTACTTGGTTGTAGTGCTTCCTCTGTTGTCAATAGCTTCTAAATTATACCAGTTTCTCTGGTCCAGTACAAGTGTTCTTTACTTGTGTGACCTTGCATTTCTATGCGTCGGTCCTAGTGACTTTCTTATGTCCCTTTTCACCTTTTTATTCCAATGGGATTCACCTCTTGTGATCGTTAGTGTGTTTTACACTCTTCGTGCTTCTTTGGCCTTAGGCCGCATGGTTGCTGCTAAGCTTGCTTAACTGGCCTATGCTGTGTTTGTTTGAAATACCCCGAACTTAAATATGGTTATTTAATTATTCTAATATAGTATTTAAGGGCCTAATAGTGCCTAAGTAATTTTGGTAAGGAAAATAAATCCAAAAGAAATGAGAAAAACGCTTAGAAAGCGGAAAACGCCAAAATGAGCGTTAAATAACCATAGGAGGTACGAGACCTCGGTTATAGTATCGTAAGGATTCCTAAGGCTTATTCATGCCTAATTAGTATACGGGAACGATTCCCGAAGAAAAAGGATCCAAGAAATGTATTAAAACGCTAAAAGAGCTTTAGCGCACGTTTTTCGAGGAAACCCGAAAACGTGATTTTAAGCGGTCAAACGAACCCGCAAAAATTATAAATCACCAAATAATAATTATTAAGCCTTTATGGGAGCTTAATAACCAATAAAAATAAAGAAACGAGAAAATTCCGGAAAACGGGCCCGGTTAGTGAATAGTATCAAAACCGGGTAAAATAACGAGCGTTTTCTGTAAAAGACGAAAAGCGCTCCAACTAGTATAATAGTGGGGGCCGATTTTTACTGTTGTAGACAGCCCTCTCTCACACACACACACACAAGTAACAAATAAGTAAATCAAAGAGCAATAAAGTAATAAAGCAAAAAGTAACTTATACTACTTTAACACTCTCTCGCCTCTCATTCTCACTTTACCCTCATCTCTCTCCTCCCTTCTCCTCTCCCAGCGATTTCTCCCTCTCTCTCCATGGGGGCTGGCGATTTTGAGAAGCTTCAACACCTCCCATGGCTTCTCTTCTTTCTCCTCATGTTCAAGCTCCATTTGAGCTCCAAATGTAAAATAAAATACATATTTGAACTCCCCTCTTCATCCTCTACATTTCTATCTTTTCAAAATCCGAAAATGAGCAGCTTCATCTCCATGGGTTTTCCCCATTTGAAGAGAAAAGCACACCATTGTGAAGCTTGGAGTCTCCTCTTTCCAACAAGGTAAAAATCTCCATGAAAGACCTCACTCTTCTCCATCTCTAGGCATGGCCGATTTTTGGTCTCTCTCTCTTACCTTGTTTTTCTCTTTTTGGAGCATTGTCTCAACCCTCCAATGGTGGAGTAACCCCCTTCTTGATTCAAGGGTGAGAATCCCTCTCAAAGATCTCCAAAGGTAAAACCCTAATTTGTGCTCTAAGCCTTTGTAATTGAATTAGAATTCCTTAATGGTTTAGAAGGATAATTAAAATGCGTTTTGTGTTCTTGGGTGATGGGAATGGAGTTTGGCAACTCCATTCCCCACAAAACCGATTGGTGCAAGAAAGAGAGGAAGAGAAGAAGTGGAAAGGAAATGAAGGAAATATAAGCTCAAGGTAAGAGCTCTTCCTTAATGCTAGATTTTAATGCATTAGAGTAATGGGAATGGGTGAACAAATAAAAGAACCTAAAATATTGTACTAAGTATTGTAATTGTGAATGTTTGAGTACTTGTGAGCAAATATGTGGATTTGTAGGCCTTAGAGCCAAATGAATGGTATATGTGTATTAATATTGCTATTTGAGGAAGTAATGATGTATTGGCATGGTAATTGAGGAGATATTGGTGTATTAAGATTTTGGTATGAGTGCTGGTAGAACCCTTGTATGGGTGTGGCTAGAATAGGAATGGTTTTGGTGATGATGGGTATGTATGGATAAGTAAGAATTATAGGTGAGCTATGGCAAAATTTTGGTAGGAATTGTGCATTAAAGAATGACTTGGTGAATGGGGGAACCAAGGTATGTATTGGGGTTAGTAGAGATGTTTAATGACTATGGATTGGTAATTGGAGGATGAGGATAAAGTATATAAAAATCTGTAGCAAGAAGTGATAAAAATGTATTGGAGAAGCTAGGAAAAAATAGAGCGCAAGATGTAGTGAAATGGATGTTGGACTTGGGTATAGACATGGTAACTGCTTGGAATTTGTATTTGGGATGCTAGTAATGGTATTGGTGGTAGAAGTATTGGATGTGAGGATTGAGTTATAAAATTTGTAGCATAAGTGTAACAAAAACTGTTACAAGTGTTGAAGGAAGTGAGGAAAATTGTGTATATGGATTTAGAAATGGGTAAGGTACTTGGGGGATGAACCAAGGCAATTTTGAGGGCCTAAGTAGTGTTAAAACATGTGGGATTTCATGTAGGAAGATTGGAGAAACAATGGGCAAAGTATAGGACTGAAAACAGAATTTAAAACTGAAGTACTGGGCCGGACCGACCTTGGGACCGAACTTGCAAGGTCGGTCGAGCCCAGAATTACAAAGACGGGAAACCTTCTGGAATAGACCGGACTTGCGACCGGACATGCAAGTTCGGTCGGACCAGAAAATTCTCCCGTCTGAAACCTTCTGGAATGGACCGAACTTGCGACCGGACTTGCAAGTTCGGTCGGCCAGAAAAATTCCGCAGATGAAAGCTTCTGGAATGGACCGAACTTGCGACCGGACTTGCAAGTTCGGTCGAGACAGAAAATTTCCATACTGATAGCTACTGGAATGGACCGGACTTGCGACCGACCCTGCAAGTCCGGTCGAGTCAAAAAAAAAGTTTTATTATGATTATAGTAATCATATGTATACATAATGCCTATACCCACATATGCATATATATGTAGTAATACACCATTAATGAAGTAAGTAATAGTAAGAAAGTAAGTATATGAGTAGGAAAACAAGTGTAAAAAGTAACCAAGTAAGTTGAGGGTATGAGAACATTAAGTACACCGGGATAACGGTGTAAGTACGGGAGTAGTAATTATTTGTGTATCGTAAGAGTATAGTATTAATAATAATGTTGGAACATTATCAGTGGAACAAGTGTGAACCGAGGAACAAGGGAACACGTGTTAAAGCTAACTCCGGTGAAAGGTATGATTTTCTCATGCCCCGTATGCTAACCGAGTTACGTTGATTTGTGTGCTGTATGCCGGCTAATCAAGATTAAAGCATGAAAACGGTTTATTGCCTTTCATTGTATGTCTTGATGTATGTTGTGTGAGCTAACCTTCTGCTTGATTGTGTGGCTTCACCTAGTGCGTAGATCGACTCATAGATGAGCCTTGATTGTGTAGAGACTCGTAGTAAGAGTCGTATCGTGTAGTAATGGCACCGTAACAACGCACTAACTGACGAATCAATAAACAATAACGTAAACCAAGGAACTCGCTAGAATGCGAGAGTGTACGGGAGTAATGACCTCCCGATAACGGTAGGAGAACCGAAATGAATAACCCACAAGCAATAAGTAGTGGAAAAATATAAGTAACCTCTATTAGAGGAATTAATCTTGGTGCAAGACATGAACCATGAGAGTAGTAAAGAATGATGAGGGATCTCCAAACCCCTTAGCAATTAGTCGACCCATTATGAGAGGACCCGACTGATGTAAGTATGCCTCGAACGAGAGAGTATTCGATATGTTGGGGAAACCCTTAAACCTGAGGATACTAGACGGTGGTAATTCCCTAAGCTAGCAGAGGTTATCGAGAGAGATGCTTCTAGGCTAATCCATGAGATTGCATTGTACTCTGAGAGAAGAGTGTTGGGAATTTGAGTAGTCCGGTAAAAGCGGGCATTTGAGTATTTGAGGAGCTAAGCGTATAGCCCTCGTATTGTAGGTCCGGTGGCGAGTCTTCTGTATGACTCCGCCCAGAGACCAAAGTAATGAGTAATGAGTATTGCGTATGTATGAGTAAGTAATGAGTACTGAGTAAGAAGTGAGTAGGAGTATGTAAAGAGTATCGAGTATTGAGTATGTATGAGTAAGTATTGAGTAGTGAGTACGTGCGAGAAGTATGGAGTGTTGAGTAACAAGTATACACAAGTATGGTAACGAGTACAGAGTGAGGATCGTGTACGAGTAGGATACCGAACATGGAGTGATGAGTATACGAGAGTAAGGAGTGAGTATGAGTAGAGTAACGAGTAACGCAACGAAAGAGTATTGAACAAATAGCTAGTAGGAACTGTTGACTATCGAATTGTCTTCCTTAGTAAGTATTGAACCTTGTATGTGTATGTAGGTATTGTGAATGTATTGTTGTAGCATGAGTATGTATGTATGCATGTAAAATGAACTCCATGTATATCCGACCCAAAGTAGTCGGCGTACCGCGGTTAGCACGCGGTATATGCGAATTTCATGCGCAGCGTAAGCTGACCCCCTCGGGGGACCGTTTTTAGTGTGCAGGTACTCGAAGCTGATCACCGTTCGAGAGAGTAGGACGGGGACTGCTATGTAAGCATGGGTAGTTGTATGAAAGGGATTGTACTTGTAATGTATTGGGAAATTGAAAGTCCAAGTTGTATCGGTAACTTAAGGATTGTAGTATACTCGGTATAGAAATGAATTGAAGTTGTAATTGAATTATGGATGAGTATGCAATGGGAAGTATTGTAATATGTAGAGCACTCGGTATGTTCATATTCATCAGACCGATAGTATGTAGAATTGTAACTCGCCTTGTTAGTCACGTGGGTGACTAACGGCATTGTACACCCGCCGTTGAGTAAGTAATATCCGCTGCGAAGGTAAGTATGGTACAGTAATGGCGGTATTAGCGGTAGGGGTGTTACAAAAAGTGGTATCAGACTTCACTCTGATGGATGAAATACCGAGTTTAGGTAAATACCGAGTTAGGAAGTAGAGACTTTGGGCTAAGGGTTGAGTGTTAGCTTGTGAGGTGCGCTAGTTAGGAACTTCCGCGTGAACCGGAAACCTCCAACAACCATACCCCGCCCTTCGCAACCCACGGTATTAAGATGGAAAATAATGCCAGAGAGATGGAAGGACCTCTCACACTCGGGTAAAACCCGATCTGGCAGCCGCAAAGACAAACCTGAATAGAAAAAGAACCTGTCAAACGGTAGAGTCCAAGAACTGGAAGTTCCGAAGACGGTTCCCGTTGAACGACAAGGACCGCACTTAATGGCGGAGAAATGAAGATCCTAAACACAAGGATAATGGAATTTATGGCACCATGGGGCGACATGCTTCGCAGTCGCCAGAACCAGGAGTAGCCAGTAGAAGAGAAGCACAATCGCGCAATGAAGCGAGAAAGATAGAGTAACAAGCCCGAGACAGAAGAGTCTACGGACTGTAATGCTGATAATACCAACAACGGTATACAAACCGACTAAGGAATTAGTCGAGGTTGGATTAACGCCAAACCTACATGCCAAGAGGCTGTAGTAACCGAACAACAAAGTTCAGATAACCATGAAAGAAATCATAACACAGACACCTGTAGGACCGCAACAGGGTTCCTAAGGATAGGTCAAGTCACGTTAACCACACTGAAGGTGTGAGACACCCGGATGGACGACAATCATGTCAAGTATACTGAGAAGCGACTCAGGAGATCGATCACCAAGATCAAAAGATCAAAGGAAGATCCGACAAAACCACCAATTATGGATGGAAACGATACCGCAATCGGTATACGTTAACCGAAAAACAACCTACCCGCGCACTTGCCCAGGGCAAGTGCAGCAACTACCAGACGGCTGGAGGACTTTTAACAACCCACAAATACTTGCTAAAGTACCGCTATGATGAATGGAGCAAAAATAGGATCACCAATCCTAAGTATTTAAACAATGAAACCTCGGAAAGGCCTAACGGCCCGACCATTGTATTAGGAGTATACCGGTCAGCAAGAAGCTGAACTTGGTCAAAGCCTGAATCATGGCAACGCCATGAAGAATTTCTTTTAACACCGAACTGTTATTTCAGAACCCAAATTTTTCTTCAAAATCACAAACTCTTCTTTTAAATCCTGGATTTTTAAAACCAAACCAACGGAATCACGGTGAGTATCATAGAGTGATACAAGAGGAGTTGACAATAGAATACTTCACCTAGGCGTGCGACGAACACTACGAGTGTACCCAAATACGGGATGTGGGACGACCGCACTCTGAAGGAGCTTGCGGGCCTGACATATAGTTAGGTAAGTGGTAACGTGCCAAGACGGTACCCCACGTATGTATACATGTAGTGTACGAAACACGGGAAGTAGTCAACTCCGTTCTACGGACCATAAGTAAATTCGGAACAAAACGGTTAGATACCTCAAACAACCAAGGGGAACTCAGATACGCTTACAAGCTAAGGAGTCAAGAACCTACTACAGGAGGATGATTAAGAGTTAAAAGTGCGAGAAGCACTAACAACTGAATAAAGACATTGGATATGTCTTGAATATATTAAAGCAAAACATGATGACTGGAAGGAATACCCAGTCTAAACACATCAAGGTAAATGCCTAACACTAACACATCAGTGTTCAATGAACGGGATGGAATTCCCAGAACAACTACCACAAACACACAGGGTGATATGATAAGGTACCGGAAATACCATTCATCACCAGAAGGAATATCAAATCCATTATAACATAAGGGAAAACACCAATGGTCTACCCTAAGAACGGGAGACGTTATAACCCTCAATGGATAACTCATATCCAGAACCGCAAGGTAGGACAACAAACTGAACATCCTCATAGATGTCAGATGCTACCGTATAGTCGGTACTACCCAGGAGCAATCAATAAAGGGTATCAAGTCAACACAGTTGAACGAGATGTCGTGGTAAGAACACCACAGTCGGAACGAACATCCGGTTAGAACACCGAAGGGATCCCACTTGTTAGGGGATATCCCAACTTAATAAATAGTATGGATTAATACCAAGATACAAAAGGGTCTCCAACGAACGGAAGCGTGATGCGACGATCTTATCAAAGAGCCCAGTATCACCCCCAAGCCCAGCGATGGCTTACGGAGAAGTAACCACTCGAGAACGACCTATGATGAGCAGAGCTCTAGGCAACATGGCTAGGGGGCCATGAAACTGTTACCACACAACCCAACGGTTGCAAAACCAATATGAACTATATGGGAAGGGGTCAAGGACGACACAATAAAAGAGTAACAACCAATAATTGACAATGCCCCGCATAAATGTGAGACCGCAGGAGCGGTGAACGCATGGACCCCAAGAAGGGGATATCATCAGTAACTGTCGGGAAATATATTCCTTTCAGAACTACTAATGTAGTCAAGCTTGAGCATACAATTATTGCACTTGTGAGATAAGCTTCAACAGCAATTGTTGACAACCAATGAGTAACCAGTTATAAGAACCAATGATGCTCAGGGAGCTCAGAAGAATAAATGGGGAACCATTGTATAAATGATAGAGATGCATGAGCTGAAGCTAGCAACAGTGGATGCCATGTAAACCAATACTGTGGAATCAGTGAGAACATGGTGCGCAACAGGCGACCAACGTATGCGAATAATCACCCAATGCTATGGGGTTGTTAATACAATATGGTAGATAGACCGGGCAACAAGCCAGAAGTCTACACCAAATGATGAAGCACCACCTGAAAGAGTAACGATCAGTCCATTGCGATCTCATAAGAGAGTTACTGCCAAGGGTTCACGCCTCTGCACTCTGTAGGACTGAGTGTTTTGGTATTGCACTTGTGTAGTTAATGATCTAGTGGGATAGCTGGGAATATGGGAAATGTAAGCAGTGGTAAATTCTTCGTTTCACCAAGGAACATGGCATAAGCCAGCTAAGCAAAAGCTCGGAAACAAACCGTGCGGCCTAAGGCCAAAGAAGCACGAAGAGTGTGAAACACACCAATAATCACAAGATGTGAATTCCATTGGAATAAAAGTGAAAGGCGACTTAAGAAAGTCACAAGGACCGATGCATTGAAAATGCAAGGTCATACAAGTAAAGAACAATTGTAATGAACCAGAGAAACTGGTATAATTCAGAAGCTACTAACAGTAGAGGAAGCACTACAACTAAGTAGTGACTTAACCTCAACCGACAATAAGTCGGAGAAACCAAGTGAATGATCACTACAAACACAATAGTAATGTATATAGATTGCCAGAGAGCTGGTTATGAATCTAAAACTCATCGAGTTCGAGCACGGTAAGAGAACACCACACTTGGTCAATAAACCTTATTCCCACAATAAGAGGGATAAAAAGGTGTTGAATAGCACATTTAAGATAACAAGAAGGGCGAATAACCCAAGTTATCAGGGTCGCGCAGCAGAAGCTAGTGGGCCCAGAATTTTAAGTGAAATACACCTAGAACCAAACCCGGCTAAGAGTTAAATAAACTCCGATGAAAATTCTTGATGCAGGGACTAATCGGTAACACGGTTAAGACCCATTAATCAAGGAACATTGTATAATAGATTGCATGGAAACTGAACCACTCCATGACGGCTGAATGCCTTCGACCTATGTCCAATGTTGACACATGGTAGATTACGTGGGCGTAATCCCTTTTAAGGGGGGTAGAGCGAAAACCGTGAAATGTATGTTTTACATTATAGGTGCGTAAACTACAATGCGCATAGCGCAAGAAAATTCGTTTCGATGGTTGATACTTATGTTACATAAACATTTGTATTCACTCATCGTATAATCGTGGTAATTTGAGAAGCAAGTATAGGAAAAGGAGTAGTGAAACTCCAGGGGAATGAGAACCCCGATTGGTAATAGTATGAGGAATGAGTATGCATGGGAGACTTGAGGAGTATAAATCGGTACGGAACCGATGTATGTAATGAGTATAAATCGGTATACAACCGACGTATGTAATGAGTATGAATCGGTATGAAACCGATGTGTTTTATGAGTATAAATTGGAGTATAGTAAATTAATGGGATATTACACCCATGAATTTCTTGAGTATAGTAGTTGGAGATGATGTAGTAATAGTTGATGAGATGATTAGTAAGTAAGTAAGTGAATCATATAAATTGGAAAATGTATGTGTATGACTATGAGTAGCAAGATTAAAAAGATAGAAAACGGAATGACGTTTGACGAGCTGTCTGTTTGTACTGAGGTGGGAAGTGGAACTTGATTTGCTAGCGATCAAGGGAAGCCGAACACAAATTGGGGTGGAAGGATAGTTCAACACCAATGCTGATCACATTGGGGTAGAAGGACTCTGGAAGCTCCCTTAAGTGGCCACAATAATAACACTAGTAATAGGAATAATCATCATAAATTGAAATTGGGAGATGTGTGCAAAGTTTTCAAAATGAATTTCCAAAACTAATTTGGTACAACGTTTTCTTCAAACTTGAGAATGAGGATCGGTTTTAAAACCGCTCCCACGGGCGCTAGTGAATCTTCCATGCCTAGGCACGGGTATCCGGTCGAAACCATAGGAGGTGAAGCTAGTTTTGAGTCTGTGGAAGTGTAGAGTAGTTTGAAACCACTACACCGATTGTACGGTGACAGTATGTGTTTTGTATTTTTTCAAGGGCACTGGGGCAGCGTAGTCCCGAGTAAGTATGAGTAAGTATGAGTAAAGTATGAGTAAAGTATGAGTAAGTAAGTATGAGTAAGTGCCTGAGGATCTCTATATGTGCAAATGAATTTGATCAGAACCAAAAGACCGTAGAGCCAGAAAGCGTAAGTGCTCAAGTCATGACGACCGTGAACCAGAAAGCGTAAGTGTTCAAACGGGACCGGTACCTGAGGAATCACTCACCATTGGGGGAGGATTGTACCTAATTGTCTGCGGATGGACCCCCTTGGAGAGAAGTAAAACGGATATTTTTGATTGCTATGCATACAGTGACATGCTGTTTGGATGCGTAGTATGCATCATGTCAGACATTTGGAGTTTGACAATTTATAGGTAGAGGTCATAACCTTAGCATAGAGTATATGTACAAGTAACAGTATTAGATTCACCAACTTTGAGGGCAAAGTTCTTTAAGGGGGGTAGATTGAAATACCCCGAACTTAAATATGGTGATTTAATTATTCTAATATAGTATTTAAGGGCCTAATAGTGCCTAAGTAATTTTGGTAAGGAAAATAAATCCAAAAGAAATGAGAAAAACGCTTAGAAAGCGGAAAACGCCAAAATGAGCGTTAAATAACCATAGGAGGTACGAGACCTCGGTTATAGTATCGTAAGGATTCCTAAGGTTTATTCATGCGTAATTAGTATACGGGAACGATTCCCGAAGAAAATGGATCCAAGAAATGTATTAAAACGCTAAAAGAGCTTTAGCGCACGTTTTTCGAGGAAACCCAAAAACGTGATTTTAAGCGGTCAAACGAACCCGTAAAAATTATAAATCACCAAATAATAATTATTAAGCCTTTATGGGAGCTTAATAACCAATAAAAATAAAGAAACGAGAAAATTCTGAAAACGGGCCTGGTTAGTGAATAGTATCAAAACCGGGTAAAATAACGAGCGTTTTCTGTAAAAGACGAAAAACGCTCCAACTAGTATAACAGTGGGGGCCGATTTTTACTGTTTTAGACAGCCCTCTCTCTCTCACACACACACAAGTAACAAATAAGTAAATCAAAGAGCAAAAAAGTAATAAAGCAAAAAGTAACTTATACTACTTTAACACTCTCTCACCTCTCATTCTCACTTTACCCTCATCTCTCTCCTCCCTTCTCCTCTCCCAGCGATTTCTCCCTCTCTCTCCATGGGGGCTGGCAATTTTGAGAAGCTTCAACACCTCCCATGGCTTCTCTTCTTTCTCCTCATGCTCTAGCTCCATTTGAGCTCCAAATGTAAAATAAAATACATATTTGAACTCCCCTCTTCATCCTCTACATTTCTATCTTTTCAAAATCCGAAAAAGAGCAGCTTCATCTCCATGGGTTTTCCCCATTTGAAGAGAAAAGCACACCATTGTGAAGCTTGGAGTCTCCTCTTTCCAACAAGGTAAAAATCTCCATGAAAGACCTCACTCTTCTCCATCTCTTGGCATGGCTGATTTTTGGTCTCTCTCTCTTACCTTGTTTTTCTCTTTTTGGAGCATTGTCTCAACCCTCCAATGGTGGAGTAACCCCCTTCTTGATTCAAGGGTGAGAATCCCTCTCAAAGATCTCCAAAGGTAAAACCCTAATTTGTGCTCTAAGCCTTTGTAATTGAATTAGAATTCCTTAATGGTTTAGAAGGATAATTAAAATGCGTTTTGTGTTCTTGGGTGATGGGAATGGAGTTTGGCAACTCCATTCCCCACAAAACCGATTGGTGCAAGAAAGAGAGGAAGAGAAGAAGTGGAAAGGAAATGAAGGAAATATAAGCTCAAGGTAAGAGCTCTTCCTTAATGCTAGATTTTAATGCATTAGAGTAATGGGAATGGGTGAACAAATAAAAGAACCTAAAATATTGTACTAAGTATTGTAATTGTGAATGTTTGAGTACTTGTGAGCAAATATGTGGATTTGTAGGCCTTAGAGCCAAATGAATGGTATATGTGTATTAATATTGCTATTTGAGGAAGTAATGATGTATTGGCATGGTAATTGAGGAGATATTGGTGTATTAAGATTTTGGTATGAGTGCTGGTAGAACCCTTGTATGGGTGTGGCTAGAATAGGAATGGTTTTGGTGATGATGGGTATGTATGGATAAGTAAGAATTATAGGTGAGCTATGGCAAAATTTTGGTAGGAATTGTGCATTAAAGAATGACTTGGTGAATGGGGGAACCAAGGTATGTATTGGGGTTAGTAGAGATGTTTAATGACTATGGATTGGTAATTGGAGGATGAGGATAAAGTATATAAAAATCTGTAGCAAGAAGTGATAAAAATGTATTGGAGAAGCTAGGAAAAAATAGAGCGCAAGATGTAGTGAAATGGATGTTGGACTTGGGTATAGACATGGTAACTGCTTGGAATTTGTATTTGGGATGCTAGTAATGGTATTGGTGGTAGAAGTATTGGATGTGAGGATTGAGTTATAAAATTTGTAGCATAAGTGTAACAAAAACTGTTACAAGTGTTGAAGGAAGTGAGGAAAAATTGTGTATATGGATTTAGAAATGGGTAAGGTATTTGGGGGATGAACCAAGGCAATTTTGAGGGCCTAAGTAGTGTTAAAACATGTGGGATTTCATGTAGGAAGATTGGAGAAACAATGGGCAAAGTATAGGACTGAAAACAGAATTTAAAACTGAAGTACTGGGCCGGACTGACCTTGGGACCGAACTTGCAAGGTCGGTCGAGCCCAGAATTACAAAGACGGGAAACCTTCTGGAATAGACCGGACTTGCGACCGGACATGCAAGTTCGGTCGGACCAGAAAATTCTCCCGTCTGAAACCTTCTGGAATGGACCGAACTTGCGACCGGACTTGCAAGTTCGGTCGGCCAGAAAAATTCCGCAGATGAAAGCTTCTGGAATGGACCGAACTTGCGACCGGACTTGCAAGTTCGGTCGAGACAGAAAATTTCCATACTGATAGCTACTGGAATGGACCGGACTTGCGACCGACCCTGCAAGTCCGGTCGAGTAAAAAAAAAAGTTTTATTATATGATTATAGTAATCATATGTATACATATATGCCTATACCCACATATGCATATATATGTAGTAATACGCCATTAATGAAGTAAGTAATAGTAAGAAAGCAAGTATATGAGTAGGAAAACAAGTGTAAAAAGTAACCAAGTAAGTTGAGGGTATGAGAACATTAAGTACACCGGGATAACGGGGTAAGTACGAGAGTAGTAATTATTTGTGTATCGTAAGAGTATAGTATTAATAATAATGTTGGAACATTATCAGTGGAACAAGTGTGAACCGAGGAACAAGGGAACACGTGTTAAAGCTAACTCCGGTGAAAGGTATGATTTTCTCATGCCCCGTATGCTAACCGAGTTACGTTGATTTGTGTGCTGTATGCCGGCTAATCAAGATTAAAGCATGAAAACGGTTTATTGCCTTTCATTGTATGTCTTGATGTATGTTGTGTGAGCTAACCTTCTGCTTGATTGTGTGGCTTCACCTAGTGCGTAGATCGACTCATAGATGAGCCTTGATCGTGTAGAGACTCGTAGTAAGAGTCGTATCGTGTAGTAATGGCACCGTAACAACGCACTAACCGACGAATCAATAAACAATAACGTAAACCAAGGAACTCACTAGAATGCGAGAGAGTGTACGGGAGTAATGACCTCCCGATAACGGTAGGAGAACCGAAATGAATAACCCACAAGCAATAAGTAGTGGAAAAATATAAGTAACCTCTATTAGAGGAATTAATCTTGGTGCAAGACATGAACCATGAGAGTAGTAAAGAATGATGAGGGATCTCCAAACCCCTTAGCAATTAGTCGACCCATTATGAGAGGACCCGACTGATGTAAGTATGCCCCGAACGAGAGAGTATTCGATATGTTGGGGAAACCCTTAAACCTGAGGATACTAGACGGTGGTAATTCCCTAAGCTAGCAGAGGTTATCGAGAGAGATGCTTCTAGGCTAATCCATGAGATTGCATTGTACTCTGAGAGAAGAGTGTTGGGAATTTGAGTAGTCCGGTAAAAGCGGGCATTTGAGTATTTGAGGAGCTAAGCGTATAGCCCTCGTATTGTAGGTCTGGTGGCGAGTCTTCTGTATGACTCCGCCCAGAGACCAAAGTAATGAGTAATGAGTATTGCGTATGTATGAGTAAGTAATGAGTACTGAGTAAGAAGTGAGTAGGAGTATGTAAAGAGTATCGAGTATTGAGTATGTATGAGTAAGTATTGAGTAGTGAGTACGTGCAAGAAGTATGGAGTGTTGAGTAACAAGTATACACAAGTATGGTAACGAGTACAGAGTGAGGATCGTGTACGAGTAGGATACCGAACATGGAGTGATGAGTATACGAGAGTAAGGAGTGAGTATGAGTAGAGTAACGAGTAATGCAACAAAAGAGTATTGAACAAATAGCTAGTAGGAACGGTTGACTATCGAATTGTCTTCCTTAGTAAGTATTGAACCTTGTATGTGTATGTAGGTATTGTGAATGTATTGTTGTAGCATGAGTATGTATGTATGCATGTAAAATGAACTCCATGTATATCCGACCCGAAGTAGTCGGCGTACCGCGGTTAGCACGCGGTATATGCGAATTTCATGCGCAGCGTAAGCTGACCCCCTCGGGGGACCGTTTTTAGTGTGTAGGTACTCGAAGCTGATCACCGTTCGAGAGAGTAGGACGGGGACTGCTATGTAAGCATGGGTAGTTGTATGAAAGGGATTGTACTTGTAATGTATTGGGAAATTGAAAGTCCAAGTTGTATCGGTAACTTAAGGATTGTAGTATACTCGGTATAGAAATGAATTGAAGTTGTAATTGAATTATGGATGAGTAAGCAATGGGAAGTATTGTAATATGTAGAGCACTCGGTATGTTCATATTCATCAGACCGATAGTATGTAGAATTGTAACTCGCCTTGTTAGTCACGTGGGTGACTAACGACATTGTACACCCGCCGTTGAGTAAGTAATATCCGCTGCGAAGGTAAGTATGGTACAGTAATTGCGGTATTAGCGGTAGGGGTGTTACATTGTTGGTGAAAATAAAGGTTTACTACGATTTACATTCTTCATATCCCTAACTATCCCACTAGATCATTAGCTGCACAAGTGCAATACCAAAACACTCAGTTATACAGAGTGCAGAGGAGTAAACGCTTGGCAGTAAGTCACTTATGTGATAGGAATGAATATTTCTGCCTGTCTTCTCATACTTATACTCAGTGTCATTATCTACTACTTCCTCATAGCGGTCGCTTGTTGCGCACCATACTCTTACTCATTATACAACATCGTTTCTACGGTCTCCATTACTATGGTAGTTTATCTTTACTCCTTGCCATTGTCGTTGGCACCATTTCCTTATGGTGTAAATACACTAGGAGTTTCCTAGTTCATATGTATGACAGTTGTCGTAGCATACCACAATGTTATTATCTTCCCAATGTGGAGTGTTTTATTGTAATATATGTTTCATGTGTAGGTTGGTTTACCTCACATTATCTCATTCATGATACAATTTACCAAGTGTCTTAGTTGACAATGGATGAAGTAATTTATTGGGTTATAAGCTCTCTTGAGCATTGGTCATTCGTGGTGTGGAATGTGTATTCACATTGATTGTTTTTGACAATTATTGTCTTCCCAGTGCTGAGCATTGGTTATAGGCTCCAGCTGTGCAGTTTTACTTTTGCATGTACATCACCGGGACATCCCAAGAAACTTCAAGGGTTTTCTGGTCCCGTTCTCCAATTGGAGAGTATTCTACCACTGAAAAATGAAAGTTCTTGTTGAGAGGTTCTTCCTCTCATAGGTCTCATGACAAGGTTTACCATGATGGGTGTTTACACAATGGTTCACCACATGCTTGGGTGTATATGGAGTATACTTACTCCTTCGAGTCTCTATGCTCTTTAAGCATTGTGCCTTTACAGTCCACAGCCTCTTGTAGGTGTAATGGTTTGGAAATCTCATTTCCTTATTCGATTGCCTCTTGGCAATAACTATATGTGCAAACTTTGTTGTTATCATAGATGGAAGCCTTTTCCAAGGGTTCTCATCTTCACCACATTGGTGGTCTTCGGCTAATGAGGGGCACCTTCCCTTGGGTTTCCCGTAGTGTCCAAGTGTGGACTAGGCCAATGTTGGCATTATTACGATTCTTATGCCTCTGTGTTACCATTTCTACCGAAGGCATGAAGGCAATTAAAAGCTTCGTCAACTGTATACTAGAATGATGCTCTAGTGACAGTGACACTGAGGTAGCCATTACTTAAAGCCACTCGTTATGTGAGCTCAAATGGGGTTGTTCAGTTGTCGATCATTTGTCATATAAAGCAATATCTCTTGCGAGTCTTGTTATTAAATGGTGTGGGTTTTGCAACCGTTTAAGTTCACATAGCTTAGTTGGTTGATGGCTTTTAAGCCAGACTGCTGCGAGCTATGCTCTTTGAAAGCTGCTTATATATGTCTCCACTCTTCGTATACCCCATAGAAAAGAAGGTATTACTGGGCTTCACGGCAAGTCGTGGCATCACGCTTCCATTCATAGGAGGCCCTTTAGGCAACCTGGTGTTAATCCGTGCCTTTTAGTACCTTAGGGTATTTCCTTTTAAGTGAAATCCCTTCAGTGTCCTAACCGAATGTTCATTCTAGCTCATGTGCTCTTATCATGACGCTTGTTCAACTGTTGTTAACTCAGGCACCCTTCAAGGATTGCTCCTGGGTGTTGCTAGTTATGCCGTTACCTCCGGCTAATGTTTATGATATGTTGTGTCTACTATACCGCCTTGTGGTATTGTATTTGAGTTATCCCTTTTAGGGTTATAGCGTCTCCCGTTCTTGGGTAGACTATTTGTACTTTCTCCTAGTGTTTAGACTAGGTTTAAAATCCATGGTAATCTTTTGATCGCTCTAGGGAACTATGTCCCATTTGTTGGGCATTGTTGTGTCCACATTAGGCATTGCCTCACTATGTTCAGGCTGGGTATACATCCCAGCTGTCAGGTATCTGCCTGATGTCCTTGAGACATATCCAATGTCTATGCTTACTAGTCCGCGCTCTTTGCACTTCCTAATTCTTATTCCTCACCTTCAGATGGATTCTCTGAGTTCCTTTGTACTTATTACTTAGCTGAGTTTCTTCTCCTTAATCAACTGTGGTGTCCAGCTGTAACTGGTCCGTAGAACGGAGTTGACTACTTCCCGTGTTTCGCACACTACATGTATACATACGTGGGGTACCATGATGATACGTTACCACTTACCCGACTACCTGTCAGGCCCGCAAGCTCCTTCGGAGTGCGGTCGTCCCACATCCCGTAATTGGGTACACTCCTAGTGCTCGTCACACGCCTAGGTGAAGTATTCTGTTGTCAACTCCTCTTGTATCATTCTATGATACTCACCGTAATTCTATTGGTTTGGTTTTAAAATTCAGGGTTTTAAAAGAGAGGTTTATGGTTTTGAAAGAAAAATTCGGTTTTGAAAAATAACGGTTCGGTGTTAAAAAAAGGTTCTTCATGGCATAGCCATGTTTAGGGTCTTCATTAAGTCCAGCTTCTTGCTGACTGGTATGATATAAAGGCAATGGTCAAGCCATCAGGTCTTTCCAAGGTTCCATTCTTCCAGTTTTTAGGATGTGTGATCCCGTAGTTGCTTCGTTACTGTCACAGCGCATTACTATGTACCCATGGTGTGTTAGAGTTCCTTTACATGTTCCTGTCCTTACTGCACTTGCTATGGCAAGGTATGGTTTCCACTCGTATTTGATAGTCTTGTCGACTCTTCCCTTGATCTTATTGATCTATGTTTGGGACACTTGTCCTTTTAAGTAGCTTCTCAGTGATCTTGACATGGCTGTCTTGATCGGGGTAGTTCTCTAATCCTTGGAGATCCCCATTCATTTGGTTTTGTGTTTTTCCTTGTTGCTCGTTGCCACATGTTTATTGTGGTTACTGGGCCTTAGCTTGTTTAGGCACTACTCTCGTAGTCCTATCAGATTATATCCCGTTAATATTCTTGTAGGTGTCTGAGACATGTCGGCCCGTATTGTAACCTCTTGGCATTGTAGGTTTGAAGTTATCCACTCCCGACTATGTCCTTAGTCAGCTAGCATACCGTTGGTGGTATTATTTAGCTATTGCTGTCCCGTAGCCTTGTCACGGGTTTTGTTTCTGTTTCTTTTACCGCTCTGTTGCACGCTTAGTGCTTCCTTTTCTGGTGCTGGTTGACTAGCTGGGCTTCGCGACTGCTGAGCATGTCGCCCCATGCTGTTGTAAGTTGTAGCCTCTCTATGGCTGGAGTGCTCATTCAACCGCTATTAAGAGCGGGTATTGTTGTTCAACCGGGTCCATCTCCGAGACTTCCAGTTCTTGGAATTTACTATGTGTCGGTTTCTTGTCTACCGTATGGTGGTTTCACAACTGCCAGATCGGGTTTTCCCGAGTATGAGAGGACTTCCCTTCTCTCTGGCGTTCCTTCCTAAGTTATACAGTGGGTTTGTGGAGGGCGGGTCTGATATTGTAGGTATCCGGTACACACCGGGAATTCTAACTAGCGTATCTCTAGCGCTATCACTCAGCCCTTAGCCCTAAACTTCTAATTCCTAACTCGGTATTCCTAAACTCGGTATTTCCAGTCATTAGAGTGATACTTCGCTCTGATACCACTTTTTGAAACACCTCTACCGCTAATATCGTCATTACCGTCCAATCTCTTTATACATCCAGACTCACGCAGCGGATACATACTTACACAACGGTGGGTGATACAATGCCGTTAGCCACCCATGTGACCAACAAGGCTACTACTACTGCTACATACAGCATCGGTCTGATGGACCGGAATATCCGAGTGCTACACAAATACAATCTTCACTACAATTACCAATCAAGTAGTACAACTTCCCACTCAATACAATACTCCATAAGTTCAATACAATATATTACACCGAGTTTACTAAGATCATTATACAAATACAACACCTCTTCCAATTTCATAGATATTCATTAAGAGTCTAACCACTACCCATTCCTCACAAACTACTTACTTTCTAAGTACAAGGGGTGTGCCACTTAGTACACTTCTACATTCTGTTTCTAACTATCCAAGTGTAGCACTGGTCTCTTACCTTGACCATATCCGCTTCGGGTACCTGCACACTAAAAACGTTGCCCCTAGGGGCTCAGCTTTCGCTGCATATGACTTCCGCATACCCCGCGTACTAGCGAGGGTACGCCGACCACTTGGTCGAATACATGCAATTCATTTTACAGATACATACATACATACATGCTTCATACATGCATACATGCTTCATACATACATACATTTCAATACATACAAGGTAGTCCATACAAGCCAACTGATTCTTACTTACCTTTCCTGAAATACGCATACACAGTACATACTCAATACATACGCAATACATACACATTACATACACAATACCCAGTACATGTTAGCTCCATTTGTCCACCCGGGTTAATCGGGTGGAGATTACTCTTTTACTCGGGGTCAATGACTTACACCAGCCAAGACCGTTACTCATACAATACTTTACTTTACTTACTACTTACTCAAGTCAAGTCTTCGGGACCTCCGGCCGGGGGACTACTCTGTCCCACCACTAGGATTTACATGGTTCACTAATCCAGGATGCTACCCATTTAAGGGGTTTGGGCCGTGAACCAGCTTAAGAACCAGGAATCGGATCCAACCTCTTGTGTCTCCTCATCCTCACGCGTGGCCGATACTATATCGGACTTCTACTCATTCCAATTTACTCAATTCTTATGTTAGGAGTTAGGTGGTTAGGAATTAGTAGAAGTCACACATACATGCTACATACACAAATACGTTGCTCATATACACATCCATACAAAGTACAATACAATACACAAGTACACTACAACATACAAATACACTTCATCATTCATATATTTCATGAATTATACAAACTAGTGTTCAAGACAATATACATCGGGAACAGCCTAAGCAAGCACAAGTAGGTGCAATATAGTCCGATTCATGCTTTTATCTTATTTAGGTGATCAAATAAGCACACAAATCGGGGTAACCAGGTTAGGATACAGAGCATGAAGAAATCATACCTTTTACCGGGATTTACTTCACCGGGTGTTCCCTTGTTCCTTTGGTCCACTTTTGTTCCTCGATTCTTATTCTTGAACCAATGACTACATGTCAAACGGTTCAATTAATACTAAGCATTACAATACACACATATTTACTACTCCCGTACTTACCCCGTTATCCCGTTGTTTCGGTTTAGCTTAATGTTCTTAAACTTACAACTTTCTTAACTACTCCTCAAACTTGTTTACACTTCTTAGGGCCTTTAAAGGTCACCAAATAAGGCCTTAACAACTTCTAAAACCATTATCAATCAATCCCCCATGTTTAGAACCCTTAAAAACACTCTCTGTTGAATTCTGGGGGTGGTCCGGGACTTGGTACCTATCTTAAGTCCCGGACCAATTGAAGACATAACTCTCGGGTGGAATTCCTACACTGGTCCGGGACCTTTCCCTATCTCAAGTCCTGGACCAAGCATGTACTTCACTGTCGGTATAATTTTAAGGGGTGGTCCAGGACTTTGTCTAAGGACCAAGTCCCGGACCCTGCTAAAACCTACTCCAAACATTATTTTTTAACCCCAATTCCATCCTTAATCCACCCTCAATCTTTCCCTAATCTTTCCACATGTTTTGTACATGTTTAAACTCACTTAAACACTCCCTAAAACTCCTTTAATCCATGGTCCAATACCTACTCAACTTCTTGCTCAATTTCTACAAATTTTCCATTCTCATTTTCACACTTTGCACACTTGTGCATTCCTACACTTCTCTTTGCATTTTGCATCTTGTCCTAACTTCATCTTACCATTCCAATTCATTTACAAGCAACTACACTATCTATACCCAAGTTCAACATTCATTTCACTAGTTCTTGCACACTAGTTCTTCCTAGTTTCTCCATTGTGTTTCAACACTCTTTGCTACAGATTTTACTCCTTTATATACTCATACTACAACTACCATTCCATAGTTACTAAACATCTCTACTAATTCCAATACACACCTTGGTTCTCCCATTCACCAAGTCATCCAATAATGCACAATTCCTACCAAAATTTTGCCATAATTCACCTACATTTCTTACTTAGCCATACTCATACTTTCTTCACCAAATTCATTCCTCTTCTAGCCACACCCATACAAGGGTCCTACCAGCACACAAAGCAATACAAATCCATCTCAATACATCAATACTCCATCAAACAACAATACCAATACTCATACACAATTTACTTGGCTTCACGGCCTACAATTCACATACTTGCTCACAAATACTAAAACTTCCACAACTACACTACTAATACAATAGTTTAGGTTCTTTTATTTGTTTACCCATTCCCATTACTCTAATGCATTAAAATTTAGCATTCAAGAAAGAGCTCTTACCTTAAGCTCCTATTTCCTTCTTTCTTTTCCAATTCTCCTCCTTCTCTCTCTTTCTTGCACAAATCGGCTATATGGGGAATGGAGTTGCCAAACTCCATTCCCATCACCCAAAACACACAAAACTTGTATAATTAAAATACTAACCCTTAGATTTATACCAATTCATTGAGATGTTTAAAGCACAGATTCTAGAGTTTACCTTTGGAGTGTTTTAAGAGGGGTTTTAGCCCTTGGTTCAAGAAGGTGATTCCACCACCATTGCAAGGTTGAATTGATGCTCAAAAGAAAGAGATAAAACAAGGCATTACAAAGGGCAAAAATTGGTTACAAAAGAGGGTGGAGAAAACATGAGTTTTTCATGAAGATTTTTACCTTAATGGAGAGAGGAGACTCCAAGCCACCCATTGATACTATTTTCTCTTTGAATGAGGAAAACCATGGAGATGAACTTCCTCATTTTTGGATTTTGAAAAGAGAGAAGTGTAGAGGATGATGAGGAGAGTAAGAAATGCAATTATTATTGCATTTGGAGTTCAAATGAAGGTGGGGCATGGAGAAGAAGTGAGGAAGCCATTGTTGTTGTTGGAGCTTCAAAATAGCCAGCCCCATAGGGAGAAAGAGAGAGAAATCGGTGGGGAATAGAGGAGGAAGGAGAGAGATGAGTGAAATGAGAGGTGAGAGAAAAGTAAGTTGCTTTTTGCTTTATGCACTTTTCTTTCTCTTCTTCCTTTTTATTTCTTTCTTTACTTAGTGAGTGTGTGTGAGGGGCTGAATTAATAGCTAAAACCGGCCCCCCTATATTACTACTAGTTGGAGTGTTTTTCGTCTTTTACAGAAAACGCTCGTTATTTTACCCGGTTTCGTACCTATTCACTAACCGGGCCCGTTTTATGGAATTTTCTTGTTTCTTTGATTTTGTTGGTTATTAAGCTTCCATTAATGCTTAATTATTGTTATTTAATGGTTTATAATTTTTTTCGGGTTCGTTTGACCACTTAAAGTCACATTTTCGGGTTTTCTCGAAAAACGTGCGCTAAAGCTCTATTAGCGTTTTAATACATTATTTGGATCCGTTTTCTTCGGGAGTTGTTCCCATGTATTATTTAGGCCTTATTAAGCCTTTAGAATCCATTTAATACTCTAACCGAGGTCTCATACCTCCTATGGTTATTCAACGCTTATTTAGCGTTTTTCGCTTTTTAAGCGTTTTTTTATTTCTTTTGGATTTATTTTTCCTTAGCAATCTTACTTAGGCGTTATTAGGCCCTTAAATACGGATTAGACTAATCTTAATCACTATATTTAAGTTCGGGGTATTTCAGAAAACCCAACAAATGTTATTAGTTAACAACGGGGGATAAATCGGGATGGATTAGTAACAGTACTGGGTGCCATAGTGTATTGTTAGTATGAGATGCTGATGCATAGTGTGATGCATATTAATAGATTGTTTGTGGCATCTCGAGGATCGCCAGAGGATTTAGCTGATTCATACTCCACGGTCTTATAATCCCGGTGCACGGTATGTTATTATGTGGCTTGATTGTCTCTGAGGATTTCCTCAGTTCAGACATTGTGTGAAAATCTGTGTTGAGATTGAATGTCTGCTTGTGTGAATTAATATTAGTTGTGTATTAATGCTGCCTTATTATTATTACTGTTGTACGATAACAGTACTGTACGTATATATGAACATATTATAAAACGAACTAGCGGCAATGATGCTATCTTATATGTGTAATAAAAGGAACATAAGTAAAACGTTGTAGCACTAGGATAATAAGATATATATATATATATATATATTATCTGAGACTTATATACGGAGCACTGGCCTTTTTAACGCCGCTCTCGTATCTAACACTGGATCCTGAGTCGACATACTCAGGATTGGACTAACGACCTTAGTTTGCTATGTTAGGAAAATGGTAATACAATGCGATGGTATGGATAAGTTAAATCTAGAGGATGTGGCTCTTGGAGTGAATTGTGATCAATTAACGATACTAGGATACCGTGTGGGTATTCGTAAGTATCAAGATAAATTTCCAACGGACTACAGATGGTTCGTCGGTCGGGGACTCTACCACTGGAGTGGCTATTGCCGTGGGTGACCCGCCATAGGAGATGGGTAACTTCGAGACACGTCGTTTTAACGAGACGATGTCATTAGACAAGACTGAACAATTACGAACAACTATATTAGCTCGTACAGTAGGCGAACATTATTTGGGCTTGTATGCCAAAGACGAGAATTTATACTTGTTTATAATCCTCGTTGTTTTGCCTTGTTGTTCATTGGTTATGCTATGTGGCTATGTGATGTATGTTGGTGGATTTGTTGAAATGAGTCGTACTCATATGTGTGTTTTGAATTGGTTTAATTGAGTCGTTGTACTTATATCTATGTTGTGAACTAGTTGAGTCGAGTCGCTGTACTCGTGTGTGGATTATTGTGGATGGATTGGTCGAGTGAGTCGCCGAACTCAATTATGAACTATTAAGTGTTTGTTTGAGTGGAGTCTTCGTACTCGTATAAGCGTTGTAACGCTTTCAGTTGGTTTATTGCGATGTGATGTGTGAAGCCAGGGGCTTGTTTGCTAATTGAGTTTACTGCAATATATTTGTTGCTTTACAGTTTTTATATTAAACTACTTGCATGAAAATGAATTGCATGCTCTCGACCAATTAACCGAGGGTCTGAGGGGGCATCACAGTCATGTAGTAACATACTCAGCAGGGGTTGATTCCATACCACAAACAAATATTTTGCAGGTATGCAGCTTCCAGTGTCGACAGAGAGCGGGAAGCGCTGGGTAGTTTCGTCATAGTTGTTTAAATATGCACTGTTGTATATTGATAAGAACATAGAAACGTGTATAGGATTGGGTACTTAGAATGCTCACTATGATTGTACTTTATATTGGAATGGAAGGTTAGATCTATCTCTTGTTGTCACTGTGGGAAATTGTTTCGTATTTATAAATATATCAGTAAGCACGTTATTACTCGTACGGGCGAGTGAGAACGGTGACACCAGTAGTTCAATTGTTTAGATTACCGCTGCGATTACAATGTTAAGTAAGACGATTAGGAGCCGATTAGAGTAGGGGTGTTACAATGTGTTTGTATTTTGAATTATATACTAATCATACGTTTCAACTTATAAGACAATATAACTTTGCTACTGCTTAAGACTATTAGCTATCATTTTATATATTATAACTCAATATCAACTAAAGTTTCATCACCATCATTAATCAGTAGCAATGAGGGTCACTACGCATAGTCAGAATTCCAATTCGCTCATCAGAAAATGACCATCTTACCCCTACTTCATAATTTTCCAAAAATTATCATATTTACCCATAATTTGTGACATATTACGAGGTGCATTCAAATTTCATTACGCACAATAGGAATTCCAATATGCTCAGTCAGAAAATGACCAATTTAGTAACTAATGTAGGCAAAATTTGTTAAAAACTTCTAAAAAAAGCAAAAAAGGATTTGAGAGTAGCAGACAAAACCTGGTGCGGGCATCGTCCCATCTATACCGGCGCCGATGCCCCCTCTTCCTTTTCGGTGCCTGTGCCTGCCGTTCCTTTCTTACCGGCGTCGGCCCTTCTCTATTAGCGCCGACCAGGTCCCGTTCTTAAAATCGCTATATCAAGTAAGCTCTGTGTAGGTATAGTTCTAATTGAATTCAAAAATCTGCGCAAAATCTTCCATTGTGCTTCAATTAAGCTTTGATTTTCATGACCTCTTGTAGTGCTGCTTCTAACATGTTTCAAAATCTGTTCAAAATCAGTTAAATTGTTGGAAATAAAAACAAGTTATCAGCTTGACTTGAGCATGTCTTGAAAACTTGCGGTCGATATTTTTTTTTATAGATCAATACCTTTGTTTATGTGGTATTAGTTCTCTGTTTGTTCTTGGTTTTTGATATATGTGGTGTGTCCGGGTGAAAATAGGGTCCTTCTAACTCGATGGCATATTCATAGTTTGTTGTAACATTAATGTATTCCCTAACCTTATATATATTAATCAGATAACTATGCTCCATAAATCAGCGTTTGCAAATATCATTCATAGGTTATTTTTGGGTAAATATACTATTGTGCCATCCTTTATAGGGTAGTCATTACCATACACGTTAAGTGGCTATGTTAAGTGGGGTAGGTTTGATTAATCTGATTTCAAAGGATTATCTTCACATTAAGATATTAGAGTATCAAGAGTTGATCCTACCTACCTGCTATATCAATAGAAGCTTTTTTAAACTATCTTCATGAGAACATATAAACTAATTTCTATCTATCAGTAGCTTTAGCTTAATATATTGAAATTTAGGGACTCTATTGTGCTAGGAATGAGGATAACATTAACATTTTTAATTAGACTAAAACAAAAGAAGATAATTTTCATTACATATATCAGATAAGTTGGCCAAATCATTTGTCACTAACAGCCTGCCTATTTAGCTCCATACTATGTTTCTACTGTCTACACAAGCACATTTGATAACAACTTCTGAATAGTAACAATAACAATTAGATGTTTTTGGGCAATATGAAAAATGATGGAGAAGAGCCACTGCCAGAATCTAATCTTTCTCTCTAAAATACATCGTGCACATGGAAAGAACATAATGAGAAAGGAAACAAAAGAAAAAAAAAGAAACAAAAGGATGGGTAAGTTCTGATATGGTCTTGATTTTACGGCAATCAGCACATAAATCTTAATTCAACTTTCTAATGCAATTAGGAGAACTCCACACGAAGACTTATTGCTATATAAAATTTACCATATTCAAGTGAAGTGTTCCTTTAAACCATTTCTTTTATTCCAGCTTTGTTGATTGTGCTTGAAATATTAAAATTTTAACTCAAGTTGCTACTACTTGCTTTCGTTATTGACCTTCACACTTGTACTAGATGAATATAGTAAAACTCATTACTATTAGGGCCGTTTGTTTTGAGCAGGGAAATGGAATGGAATCAGGAAAGGGAATGGAGAGGAACGGAAACAAATTCCTTATGATTTTCCCAGTTGTTTGTTTGAGCTGTGGGAAATGAAATAAATAACCGGTCAACGGCCGTCAGTCAATGGTCAACGACTGCCGGCTAACAGTCAACGGTCATTAATTGCTGGTCAACATTCCCCAATAACTAGTCAATGGTCATTAGTCATCGGTCAATTGTCATATGTCGCCTGTAACACCCCTAATACGCACATGATACTAATTGAAATCGCAGCGGAACAAAATAACTAAACAGTAACTAACGCTTCGGTGCTACAACGCCGTCAACCACCCACGTGGTTAACAAGGCAGAATAAATACAATTGTACCGGTCTGATGATCAGACTCCCGAGCATAAGACTAAACCATAAATACATTATATACAATACCGAGTGTTTACATAATCTTCACTGTATATCATCACTGAAACTGCAGCAACCAAAAGTATATAACGCCACAGGAGCACAGGCGCATCCCGGGCCAACATCCAAAAGTATACAAAAGTAATTACATCCTAGGATCTAAAGCCACTCCGCTTCTTCGATCCTCATCCTGCAGTATAAGAAATATGGATCCCCCGAGGGGGTCAGCAACCCTTGGCTGGTATGGCTAACGCGCAGCCCATCGGCTACCGGGATACGCGCAGCTACTTGTCATTATAACATGGCATTCAATTATATACATAACATAACATAACATGGAGCATGGCATCAATGTGCATAGCTCAACAACACAAACAGTGGATTTTCACTCCACGATAACAAACCACAAGGGTCAAATAACATAAGAGCCTAGAGAGTGGTTCACTCTCATGTCAAGCTCGTTAAACACACTCATTACCGTTCTGTTAGTCGAACGAGTAACTTAAGTCACAGATGGTTCGGATTTAGTGACCCGAACACACCACACAAACACAGGTTCCCACTAAACCGATCATAAGTCAGAATAGGTAAGCTTTGGAAGAAGCTAGCGGGAGATCGAACGCCAAATTAAGGAGAACAATCTTAACAACATAAGAGTCGAATCTGATTCAGATATCTACTCTTAACTTACATGCATGACCGGATAACCGGATTCCTCACTTCCCAGTTAACACTTGTTAGAAGTTCATAGTGGAACTTAACAACCAACACACAATAGGTGGTAAGTCATGTTAGACACACACAAGGGAATTGAGTCACAACATTACACATCACAATAATTGAACAACTGTAAACTCATTACATGTTTAAATCTTATAACGTTGTAAACACACAGAAAAACATACAACACACAAACCGGTGTAAACCGCTAGACAACAGACTGCAAGAAAACCATACCTTGGTCCTTGCCTCGTTTGGTTTCCTCCGTAAGTCACTCCTATACATAATTCAAGAACGTCGGTTAATTAACTTACTTAACCTCCAAATTTACTAAGTGTTTAACATAATTGTATGACATGTTTTAATGTCTATCTTACCCTAGGTTACCTTCATTATACACCCTAGGGTTAACTACATAAGTCACATTCTTTTCTGTTTTTTTTTTTTTTTTACAAGTTTAGGTCCGACCGACCTTGCCGACCGAACTTACCCAAGTTCGGTCGATTCCAGAATACATTTCCGTTAAAATTTTCTACTCCGACCGAACTTACCAAGTCCGGTCCTATGTTCGGCCTTTTCCAGAGAGTTTCTCCCCTTTGTAAATTTAGCCCGACCGAACTTACCAAGTCCGGTCCTATGTTCGGCCTTTTCCAGTAACTCAATCCGTACTCAAAATACAGGCCCGACCGACCTTGCAAGTCCGGTCCCCAAGGTCGGTCTTTTCCAGAAGCCAATTCTCGCAGGGTAAACTGGGCTCGACCGAACTTGCAAGTTCGGTCGCAAGTTCGGTCTGCCCCAGACCTTTGTTTTCCTTTTACATTCAACTCCAAACTTCACCCCATACAACCTAGTACCCCCTAACCTCATTTGGGCCTTCAAACACACCTTAAGACATCCTTAAACACTCATAAAACTCATTATCTAATTCCTTAAACCTTTACTTATTTCTTCACAAAATTCCTAACACTTACAACATTTTACACTAGGTTTCTAAATGGTGTTTCTCACCTATGATAACTACTATCCCAAAATGTTTTCTCCTTATCTTAACATCATCTCCCAAGCATCAACTCTCACAACTAACTCCTTATAACATTACTTCAAATCCTTTTTCAAGTTCCTACCTTCTCCTTAATTTACCAAAGTTTGCCTAAGTCTTTACCTAAGTCCCAAAATGACTTTGGTACATACTAGAATCTCAAGCTCATGCCTAAGTCCTTGTTACATCCTAAATCACCTTAATGCATGTTTCTACACAAGAACAACACTTAACCATTTTAAATACTCCTTAACTTATCAACTCATTTTAACACTTAGAACTTCACATTTGTTACCCAAATTTCGACATAGGTTCTCCTAGAACATTACTAAACCAAAACACATTGTTTTTACCAACAACAACCAAGAACACTAAAATCCATCAAGTACTTATTATACACAAACTTCACTCACAAGCACTACATCACAATATAGTGCACAATTTAAATTGCATGGCACTTAGGCCCTTAAATGACATGGCTCTTAGGCCCTTAAAATGCATAAATCATAAACACTGAATTTCCACAATATATTTGCCTTTAACCTGCAAATACACTCAACAACACATATGCCTTTTACTAAGCTCTTGAGAACACTTTACTAAGTCATTCACCATTGGCTCTTTAGGTAGTTTTAATAAGCATTTATAAGCTCATTTCTCCTAAGGCATTAAAACAACATTAGGTTAGTAGATTTACCTCTTTTGCAAAATAACTTCTTTCTTGTTTCCTTTAGAAAACCATAGAGTACTTGATTCTTTGACAAGTTCTAAACAATATACAAACATTATAATGAGTATTCAAGCTATAAGCTCCATCTCATTGTAAACCCTAGTTTTACATTGTTTCAAAAACATTAATGTAGTTGTTTTACCTTGCTCTTTGAAGAGAGTTTGAATATCTAGCAAGAGAGGACTCCACCTAGTCCATGAAGAGTTGGAATGAAGCTAGAACAAAGTCACATAAAAAGCTCCTTCAATATATTTTTCGGACATGACAAAAACAAGGAGGAAATGATTTTTGTTTGAGATTCCTTACCTAGAAACCAAGGAGAGTAACAATATGTAAAAATACAAGCTCAAGCTCCTTCAATGGAGAAACTCCATGGCACCGAAATGGTTGTCTTGGACTTTTGAAAAGATAGGAATGAAGAGCTTGATGAGAGGAAGAAGATGGTGGTGTTTGTTTTTGATTTGGACAAGTGAGCAAGGTTTTACAAGAGATCAAAGCTTGTGTTTAATGGTGGTAGTGGTTTATCGTGAGAGAACAAAGAAGGAAGGAAGAAGAGAGGTGGGAAACCGTGTGAGCAAGGAAAGAAATGAGAGAATGATAGATTGCTTTATGAAGATATTTATTTTAAAGTAAAAGTACTTAAGTAGTTTATTATTTTCTTAACAATAACAAGGTGGTGTGTCACCAACCTTAAAAACCGGCCCCAAATAGTAGAGGGTAATATAGTCTTTGTTTGTCAATTTAATTACTTATACAAACATATGTTACAAAATAGCTTATAAAAGTTACTATTCATAAAACAAGGCACATAGAAGTGAAATTTTTGATTTCCCACTAATATAGACACCCAAATGTGATATTATATAGTACACATATTATTTAAGAGTAATGATGGACATCTAGCCACTCAAAACTCATTTACAAGACAATTTTTCAAAAATGTGCTTTAAGACTCCTTAAAGCACATTTTGTGTTTAAACTTGTTTTCAAGCTTGGTTTTCTTTGGTAATTGATTTAATATGTTCATTAGTGTATAAATGAGGTCTTGGTAAGTTCATTAGGTCTTAACCAAGTTTATCCCAAGCTTAGAGCACATTTTGGCTCTTATTGACTTTAAAGCACATTTTGTGTTTCCTTTTGTTTAAATTTGTTTACTAATGTTTCTAAGACTCTTTTTAGTCTTAATACACCATATTTAAGTGTTTAAACAATATATTAAGGTTTGGGGTATTTCAATCTACCCCCCTTAAAAGAACTTTGTCCTCAAAGTTCATACTTCCACATATCCTGAATATTAGAACACGGGAACACTTATAAACAATACTTCCATACATTACAACAACACTTACATAACATTGGACTCCAGGTCCATACAACATAACATATAACATTGGACACAAGGTCCATACAACATTATCCACATCATTCAGACACAACGGTCTGTAACATAACACATAACATAGACGATGTATTCAAATACACGTCGTACACACATAACCGAAACGGCTCTACCCCCCTTAAAAAGGGGTACGCCCCGTACCCTATACACATAAGTACTAAGAAGTAAACAATGACGGGTACTTCGCCTTCATCTTATCTTCCAGCTCCCAAGTGGCCTCCTCAACGTCCTGGTTAGACCAGAGAACTTTCACCAGTCTCACGGACTTATGGCGAGTGTCTCGAGTCTTAGCATCCAGAATCCGTACCGGAGTCTCCACTGATCGCATGGTCGGCTCTAAGGTTAGCCTTTCAGGCTGAAGCACATGAGACGGATGAGACATATACTTCTTCAACTGGGACACATGAAATACATCATGTACCTTGCCCAGCTCGGCGGGTAGGTCTAGTCTATAGGCTACCGGGCCGATCCGCTCCGTCACAACATAAGGCCCCACATACTTTGGGCTCAACTTGCCCTTCTGGCCAAAACGAAACACTCCCTTCATGGGGGATACTCTCAAAAATACCTGATCGCCCACGGCGAACTCCAGGTCACGTCGGCGCACATCTGCGTACGACTTCTGTCTATCCTGAGCTGCTTTCATATTAGCCCTGATCTGGCGAACTTCTGCCTGAACTTGCTCAAGATACTCTGGTCCTATAATGACCGTCTCACTCGACTCATCCCAGCATAATGGCGTGCGGCATGGTCTACCGTACAAGGCCTGGAAGGGAGACATCTTGATCGAAGCATGATAACTGTTGTTGTAACTAAACTCGATCAGATGTAACTTATCAATCCAGCTGGTCTGAAAGTCAAGTGCACAAGCACGTAGCATATCCTCAAGTGTCTGAATGTGCGCTCACTCTGACCATCGGTCTGTGGATGAAACGCTGTACTCAATTTCAATTCAGTACCCAATGCCTCTCGTGTGGACTTCCAATATCTGGATAAGAATCTGGTATCTCTGTCAGATACAATCGTTTTCGGTACACCATGATGTCTTACAATCTCTTTATCAAACAGTTCTGCCAATCTTGCCACTTTCCAAGTGTCCTTCATCGGAATGAATCGGGCCACCTTGGTCAGTCGGTCAACTATCACCCATATCATATTCAGACCTCCCCTTGTAGGCGGAAGCCCTACTACAAAGTCCATGGAGATATCATGGAACTTCCACTCAGGCACTGGCATTGGCTGTACCATACCACCAGGCCGTCGGTGCTCAAACTTGACCTTCTGGCAAGTGAGACACCTCAATACATAATCACTAACATCTTTCTTCATTCCAGTCCACCAAAAATACCTTTTCATACTCTTATACATCTTTGAAGCTCCGGGGTGAATCGAAGTAGTAGAACAATGGGATTCACTCAATATGCGCTCCTTCAACTCAGCGCTACTCCTAGGTATACACAAGCGGCCATTCAGCCTAATCAGGTCATCATCATGGAGTCTGAAGTCGTACTTCTGACCCTCGAATGTGCCATCAATAAGCTTCTGCCGGATCTCCAGCATATACTGATCCGTCATCTGAGCACTCCGCACCTCTTCAACCAAGCCAGTATAAGAGACTAGCGAATGGAGAGAGTGTGCTCGGCGACTCAGTGCGTCAGCTACCACATTTGCCTTACCCTCTTTGTATTGCAAATTGATGTCATAATCATTCAGAAACTCAACCCACCTTCTTTGCCTCATGTTCAACTCTTTCTGAGTGAACAAGTACTTTAAGTTTTTATGGTCAGAATAGATTGTCACACTTACCCCATACAAATAATGTCGCCATATCTTCAATGCGAAGACAATGGCACCCATTCTAAATCGTGGGTAGGGTAGTTTCCTCATGCTTCTTCAGCTGACGGGAGGCGTATGCCACGACCTTCCCGTGTTGCATCAATACACAACCCATACCTCTGCCTGATGCGTCGCAGTAGACCTCAAAACCATCTGGACCGTCTGGTATAGTCAGGACTGGTGCAGATGTCAGAGCATCCTTGAGACTCGCGAAAGAACTCTCACAGTTGACTGTCCACTCGAATGGTGCATCCTTTTTCATTAAGGAAGTCATCGGCTTCGAGATACTGGAGAAGTCCTTCACAAACCTCCTATAATATCCTGCCAGACCGAGGAAGCTCCTGATATCAGTGACTGTCTTCGGCCTAGGCCAGGTGCGCACTGCATCTATCTTTGCCGGATCAACAGCGATCCCGGCATCAGAAATCACATGTCCAAGGAAAGATACTTGGTTCAACCAAAATTCACATTTCGAAAACTTTGCATACAACTGGTTTCTCCTCAGAGTTTGTAACACATCTCTCAGGTGGCTTTCGTGCTCACCTTTCGATTTAGAATACACAAGAATGTCATCGATGAAGACTACCACAGACTTGTCCAACTGATCTTGGAACAAGCGGTTCATTAAGTCCATGAACTTAGCTGGTGCATTCGATAAGCCAAACGGCATAACTGTGAACTCATAATGCCCATACCTCGTTCTGAAAGCTGTCTTCTCGATATCACTGTCACGGATGGCAATCTGATGGTATCCGGAACGTAAGTCTATCTTGGAGAATACTGATGCCCTTAAGCTGATCAAATAGATCGTCGATGCGTGGTAAAGGGTAACGGTTTTTCACCGTAACAGCATTCAGCTCCCGATAATCAATACACTCGGAGGCTACCGTCCTTCTTCTTCACGAAGAGACCGGCGCTCCCCATGGTGAAACACTAGGGCGGATAAGCCCTTGTCGAGTAGGTCTCTCAGCTGCTCCTTGAGCTCTGTCATTTCTCTGCTGGAGCCATACGGTAAGGTGCTTTCGCAATGGGTCCAGTGCCCGGAACTAAGTCGATCTCAAACTCAACCTCTCGTGCTGGCGGCATGCCCGGCAGTTCCTTAGGAAATACATCAGGAAACTCCGACACTACCGGCACATCTGGGCTAAACTCAGGGTCTCTCTCTATGTCCTGGACATAGCAGAGGTACACATCACTCCCTCGTCGTAACTCACGATACATGGCCATGGCGGTGATGATCTGAGTCGAAGGCTCCCTGGGCCTTTGGCGGTATAATATGGTAACCCCAGATGGACTCCGAAGAAGCAGTCGATGCTCGGCACACAGGATTCTGCCCTTGTACCGCTCCAACCAGTTCATCCCGACAATCACATCAAATCCAGTCCGTCGAACTCTATCAGGTCGATCGGGAACTCTTCACCTCTGATTCGTACAATGACATCTCGGTGGTAGCGGGTACACCTGATCCGCTCTTTCGATGGAAGAGTGACCAAGAAGTCTGGCATCTCCTCTCCATCTAACCCCAGCCTCTTCGCAAAAGATAGCGAAACAAATGTGTGTGAGGCTCTAGAGTCGAACAAGATCGATGCATCCACGCCATTCACTGGAAAGGTACCGGTGAGGATTGTGCCGCTCTTGCCGGCTTCTGCCTCATTGCAGACACTCAGTGTACCTCCCGTTCCGAGTGCACAGCCTAATTCATTGGCAAACTAATAAGTACTGGGTAACAACACGGTTGATATACTTCAATAACTCCACTTTATTCATTAACACTTCCTCTTTACAACATTGTTGGTTTACATGGTTGATATAACTTAACACATACATAACTCCCTTAACATATACTGGCTTAACACATTACAAAAGTATACAAGGCTTTAGAATTGTCTGAATGTCAAATTCAAACGTCCGGGTTTCATGTGTGTGGCATTGATCACTGCCGACGGTGCGGTATTCAGTTTGATCTTCCTGATGCCATGATATAGCATTCTTGACTGTCCACCCATGATTAATACATCTCCTGACTTTAACATTAACTTCCTTGCGAGATCAGCACGCTTCTGCTCGCCATACACAAATACTGCGGTATCACCAATGGACCAAGACACCACGGGTACTCCCTTACTTAGAGACTCGGGTGACTCGTCCTTATCTTGGTGTAACCCTAACCGTCCACCTTTCTGGTAGAAGTTCACAATACACAAATCTGCTTCTACATTTGGAATTGAATCCGTTTCAACTTGTTGAGCAATTCCCACGGCGTGATTAACGACCGCACGGAACTCCTCTGGTATACTTGGTACCGTTGCTCCATCTTCAGCTCGCACTTCTTGATATGACTTGGTGTAAGGGTTCCAGTCCTTACCCATGCACATCATCTTCAATTGCATTCTTGATCCGTTCGGATATTCAGGTGTGTAGAAACCTCCAGGTTTAGCTCCAAGTTCGTCGCATCGTCTGATGATATGGACTTGTGCTTCCGGTGTCAGGTATCCACTTAAGAGTATCATACCTGGCTGGATAACCTGACATTGCTCCATTGGAAAGTCGGTGATGTTGATGGTGGTCTCTTCAGGGTTTGGTGTGGGTGGGATTGGATAACATATATTGAAGGTTCCTTTCAGTTTAGAATTATCTAATTAGGTGTCTTTCACACTATACTTTAACTCCTTACTCACATGATAATACACTTGAACTCACTAATACACAGCATGAAATGCGGTATGCAATCACTTATTACATTCAACAGTTTAGGCGGTACCTGGTCTAGAAGAGGGCCCTGGCGCCTCAGACCGGTCCACCACATTCAGGGTGGCCTTGCTAGGTCCCGACCCTTTCCCCTTCTGGGAATCAGTATGCCTCTGATCAGTGGGTGGCTGGTTAGCCGTCTTCGGGCCATCAATAGCTGCTGTGGCCTTACCCTTCCACTGCCCCTTGGGCTTGTTGACTCTGCTGTTGGGGTTCCGGTAACACTCGTGGTCACGGTGACCCCACTTCTCGCAGTATCGACACTGCACCTCATTTCCCTTGCAGTCCTTGCCGGGGTGGTCTCCATTGCACCACTTACAGTAATAGTGGCGCTCCGGTCCAGAGCCCGTGCTAGCTGCTAACGCAATACACACTCAGTACTTGTTTCACAACTTATCAACATACACATCAACTTATTATACAAGATTAAACAATTACCCTTTGGTGGGTAAGAGCGTAGGGGCTTCGCCGCATAAGCATATGTGAGCTTCAGTGGCTCCTCAGCTGTGGTGGTTTGGGCTTGGCCCTTGTCACCCTGGTGCTGACTCTTCTGGGGCTGGGAATAAGGTTTCTTCTTCTTCTTTCCTCCCCCGTACCCCTGCGAACTCTGGCCCTCGCTCGTAGCCTTGCGCTTGTGCGCATTCTCCTCGTCCCTCAGACGGACGGTGATCTCCACCTTAGCAGCGGCATGATAGCACTCCTGAATTTAGGATGGTCAGTCATGCCCCGCAATACATGCTCACAAACTCACATTAATACTCACTTGTAACTACACATATTCACATCACTCTTTACTTAAATTACCTGCAAGGTAGTATACTCAGCTGGCCCCATCCCATAGCGAAGACGGTGGCTGAGACCGTTGTAGAAACGGTTTACCAGCACCCGGTTCGAGTAACCCAGGTCCGGTAACAGGTGGACAAGGCCGGTGAAGGCTGTGTAGTACTCATCAACCGACACCTTGTCCCCCTGCCTCAGACTATCCAGCTCGAGGCGCTTGGCCTCCTGAACGTGCACGGGGTAGTATTTGGCTCGCAGCAGAGCCGTGTACTCCCTCCAACCAACTGAGGATCCGCCATCCGGTCCTCTCTCACTAGCTTCCACCAGTTTTATGCCGAACCCTTCAGATAGTAAGCGGCAAGACGGACCTTAGCCTCTGCGGGCACAGCCAAGGTCTCGTAGGCGGTCTCCAGCTCGGAGATGTACGCCTCCAACTTACGTGGGTCGGTCTCCCCATGAAACGAAGGGGGTCTCAGATCTGCCAATGCCTTGACCCAGTTGGTCTCTCGTGGCGGTGGCGGTGGTGGCTGAACTCCGGGCATCTGCCCCTGCTGGATCGCAGCTACAAGCTGGGGTACCATCTGGGCCACAGCGGCTGCTACAGCCTCAGCCATAACCTGAGCCGTAGTGTTCTCGCCCTGGTCACCCCCGGTACCAGTACCACTTCCGCGGCCTCTACCGCGTGGTCTACCTGACATCTGTATTCACATGAGTATTCATTAGCAATATGCTTACACACTTATCGGTCCAACGATCGTAACGCTTCCCGACAATAAGGTATTTCCACACTTAGTTAGTGGTTAACCTTTCCATAACTGATCACTTAGGTAACTGTAGTTAGGTTTCCTAACTCGGTATATTCCTAAGCTCGGTATTCTAGTCATCAGAGCGATACTTCGCTCTGATACCACTTTTTGTAACACCCCTAATACGCACATGATACTAATTGAAATCGCAGCGGAATAAAATAACTAAACAGTAACTAACGCTTCGGTGCTACAACGCCGTCAACCACCCACGTGGTTAACAAGGCAGAATAAATACAATTGTACCGGTCTGATGATCAGACTCCCGAGCATAAGACTAAACCATAAATACATTATATACAATACCGAGTGTTTACATAATCTTCACTGTATATCATCACTGAAACTGCAGCAACCAAAAGTATATAACGCCACAGGAGCACAGGCGCATCCCGGGCCAACATCCAAAAGTATACAAAAGTAATTACATCCTAGGATCTAAAGCCACTCCGCTTCTTCGATCCTCATCCTGCAGTATAAGAAATATGGATCCCCCGAGGGGGTCAGCAACCCTTGGCTGGTATGGCTAACGCGCAGCCCATCGGCTACCGGGATACGCGCAGCTACTTGTCATTATAACATGGCATTCAATTATATACATAACATAACATAACATGGAGCATGGCATCAGTGGTGCATAGCTCAACAACACAAACACAGTGGATTTTCACTCCACGATAACAAACCACAAGGGTCAAATAACATAAGAGCCTAGAGAGTGGTTCACTCTCATGTCAAGCTCGTTAAACACACTCATTACCGTTCTGTTAGTCGAACGAGTAACTTAAGTCACAGATGGTTCGGATTTAGTGACCCGAACACACCACACAACACAGGTTCCCACTAAACCGATCATAAGTCAGAATAGGTAAGCTTTGGAAGAAGCTAGCGGGAGATCGAACGCCAAATTAAGGAGAACAATCTTAACAACATAAGAGTCGAATCTGATTCAGATATCTACTCTTAACTTACATGCATGACCGGATAACCGGATTCCTCACTTCCCAGTTAACACTTGTTAGAAGTTCATAGTGGAACTTAACAACCAACACACAATAGGTGGTAAGTCATGTTAGACACACACAAGGGAATTGAGTCACAACATTACATCACAATAATATGAACAACTGTAAACTCATTACATGTTTAAATCTTATAACGTTGTAAACACACAGAAAAACATACAACACACAAACCGGTGTAAACCGCTAGACAACAGACTGCAAGAAAACCATACCTTGGTCCTTGCCTCGTTTGGTTTCCTCCGTAAGTCACTCCTATACATAATTCAAGAACGTCGGTTAATTAACTTACTTAACCTCCAAATTTACTAAGTGTTTAACATAATTGTATGACATGTTTTAATGTCTATCTTACCCTAGGTTACCTTCATTATACACCCTAGGGTTAACTACATAAGTCACATTCTTTTCTGTTTTTTTTTTTTTTTACAAGTTTAGGTCCGACCGACCTTGCCGACCGAACTTACCCAAGTTCGGTCGATTCCAGAATACATTTCCGTTAAAAATTTTCTACTCCGACCGAACTTACCAAGTCCGGTCCTATGTTCGGCCTTTTCCAGAGAGTTTCTCCCCTTTGTAAATTTAGCCCGACCGAACTTACCAAGTCCGGTCCTATGTTCGGCCTTTTCCAGTAACTCAATCCGTACTCAAAATACAGGCCCGACCGACCTTGCAAGTCCGGTCCCCAAGGTCGGTCTTTTCCAGAAGCCAATTCTCGCAGGGTAAACTGGGCTCGACCGAACTTGCAAGTTCGGTCGCAAGTTCGGTCTGCCCCAGACCTTTGTTTTCCTTTTTACATTCAACTCCAAACTTCACCCCATACAACCTAGTACCCCCTAATCCCATTTGGGCCCTTCAAACACACCTTAAGACATCCTTAAACACTCATAAAACTCATTATCCAATTCCTTAAACCTTTACTTATCTTCTTGTAAATTCCTTAACACTTACAACATTTTACACTAGGTTTCTAAATGGTGTTTCTCACCTATGATAACTACTGTCCCAAAATGTTTTCTCCTCATCTTAACATCATCTCCCAAGCATCATCTCTCACTACTAACTCCTTATAACATTACTTCAAATCCTTTTTCAAGTTCATACCTTCTCCTTAATTTACCAAAGTTTGCCTAAGTCTTTACCTAAGTCCCAACATGACTTTGGTACATACTTAAATCTTAAGCTCATGCCTAAGTCCTTGTTACATCCCAAATCACCTTAATGAATGTTTCTTACACAAGAACAACACTCAACCATTTTAAATACTCCTTAACTTATCAAACTCATTTTAACACTTAGAACTTCACATTTGTTACCCAAATTTCGACATAGGTTCTCCTAAAACATTACTAAACCAAAACACATTGTTTTTACCAATAAACAACCAAGAACACTAAAGATCCATCAAGTACTTATTATACACAAACTTCACTCACAAAGCACTACATCACAATATAGTGCACAATTTAAATTGCATGGCACTTAGGCCCTTAAATGACATGGCTCTTAGGCCCTTAAAATGCATAAATCATAAACACTGAATTTCCACAATGTATTTGCCTTTAACCTGCAAATACACTCAACAACACATATGCCTTTTACTAAGCTCTTGAGAACACTTTACTAAGTCATTCACCATTGGCTCTTTAGGTAGTTTTAATAAGCATTTATAATCTCATTTCTCCTAAGGCATTAAAACAACATTAGGTTAGTAGATTTACCTCTTTTGCAAAATAACTTCTTCCTTGTTTCCTTTAGAAAACCAATAGAGTACTTGATTCTTTGACAAGTTCTAAACAATATACAAACATTATAATGAGTATTCAAGCTATAAGCTCCATCTCATTGTAAACCCTAGTTTTACATTGTTTCAAAAACATTAATGTAGTTGTTTTACCTTGCTCTTTGAAGAGAGTTTGAATATCTAGCAAGAGGGGACTCCACCTAGTCCATGAAGGGTTGGAATGAAGCTAGAACAAAGTCACATAAAAAGCTCCTTCAATGTGTATTTTCGGACATGACAAAAACAAGGAGGAAACTTGATTTTTGTTTGAGATTCCTTACCTAGAAACCAAGGAGAGTAACAATATGTAAAAATACAAGCTCAAGCTCCTTCAATGGAGAAACTCCATGGCACCGAAATGGTTGTCTTGGACTTTTGAAAAGATAGGAATGAAGAGCTTGATGGGAGGAAGAAGATGGTGGTGTTTGTTTTTGATTTGGACAAGTGAGCAACGTTTTACAAGAGATCAAAGCTTGTGTTTTAATGGTGGTAGTGGTTTTATCGTGAGAGAACAAAGAAGGAAGGAAGAAGAGAGGTGGGAAACCGTGTGAGCAAGGAAAGAAATGAGAGAATAAGATAGAACTTGCTTTATGAAGATATTTATACTTATAAAGTAAAAAGGGTACTTAAGTAGTTTACTTATTTTCTTAACAAGCTAACAAAGGTGGTGTGTCACCAACCTTAAAAACCGGCCCCAAATAGTAGTAGGAGGGTAATATAGTCTTTGTTTGTCAATTTAATTACTTATACAAACATATGTTACAAAATAGCTATAAAGTTACTATTCATAAAACAAGGCACATAGAAGTGAAATTTTTGATTTCCCACTAATATAGACACCCAAATGTGATATTATATAGTACACATATGTATTTAAGAGTAATGATGGACATCTAGCCACTCAAAACTCATTTACAAGACAATTTTTCAAAAATGTGCTTTAAGACTCCTTAAAGCACATTTTGTGTTTAAACTTGTTTTCAAGCTTGGTTTTCTTTGGTAATTGGTTTAATATGTTCATTATTGTATAAATGAGGTCTTGGTAAGTTCATTAGGTCTTAACCAAGTTTATCCCAAGCTTAGAGCACATTTGGCTCTTATTGACTTTAAAGCACATTTTGTGTTTCCTTTTGTTTAAATTTGTTTACTAATGTTTCTAAGACTCTTTTTAGTCTTAATACACCATATTTAAGTGTTTAACAATATATTAAGGTTTGGGGTATTTCATCGCCGGTCAACGTTTACTGGGGGAAGGGAATCGCATTCCCTAGTAGGGGCGGGGAATCTAGATAGAGGGTTTTGGGGTAATCCCATTCCCTTTCTCTTTCCCAAAAATAAGAAAAACTAGCAAAACAAACAGCATGACCCCAAAACAAACAATTGAAATACCCTTAGCATCACGTTGTATACCACCCACTTTGATTACATGTCAAAATATGATTCGAAACTTAATTACCTATTTTACTTGAACCCAAAATCCGACCGAAACATGAAAATATTTTAATATATTAAACTCAAAACTAATTTGAACCCGAATCACCGAGATACTGGTGACGTGAACCTGAATGACCAGAAATAATAGTAACTCAAAACTGTCCAAACTAGAATAACTTGAAATAATAGCAACCCAAAATTATTTTGAACCCAATTATCAGAATAAATATGACAAAAAACTTGATGTAACTTGATTATAACTGAATGAAAACTAGAAAGGATAATGTATTGACCTTTTTTATAACCTACATGTGGTATATTGGATAAAAACATTGAATATTTATTTGATTATACTTTTTTAAATATCAATCATGACATGAAGTAACCAGAACCCGATTGAATTAAGCTATGTGTAGGTATAGTTCTAACTGAATTCAAAAATCTGCCCAAATTCTTTCATTGTGCTTCAATTAACCTTTGATTTTCACGACCTCTTGTAGTGCTGCTTCTAACATGTTTCAAAATCTGGTCAAAATCAATTAAATTGTTGGAAATAAAAACAAGTTATCAGCTTAACTTGAGCATGTCTTGAAAACTTGCGGTCAATATTTTTTTTTTGATAGATATACCTTTGTTTATGTGGTATTAGTTCTCTGTTTGTTCTTGGTTTTTGATATATGTGGTGTGTCCGGGAGAAAATAGGATCCTTCTAGCTCGATGGCATATTCATAGTTTGTTGTAACATTAATGTATTCCCTAACCTTATATATATCAAGCCATATTTAATCAGGTAACTATGCTTCATAAATCAGCGTTTGCTAATATCATTCATAGGTTATTTTTGGGTAAATATATTGTTGTGCCATCCTTTATAGGGTAGTCATTACCATACACGTTGAGTGGCTATGTTAGGTGGGGTAGGTTTGATTAATCTAATTTCAAAGGATTGTCTTCACATTAAGATATTAGAGTATCAAGAGTTGACCTTACCTGCTATATCAATAAAAGCTTCTTTTAAACTATCTTCATGAGAACATATAAACTAATTTCTATCTATAAGCAGCTTTAGCTTAAGATATTAAAATTTAGGGAATCTATTGTGCTAGGAATGAGGATAACATTAACATTGTAACACCCCAACTCATACAACCATGATTATCATATAAACCTCCTAATATATATATTAACATCGCAACGGAATTTCTACAAAAGTCGGTGTTACCACCGTTAGTCACCCACGTGACTAACTAGGCATACTACATCACCTAGTTTCTAGCTACGGTCTGACAATCCAGAATATACCGAACATAAGTATTTACAACCCTTCACCAAAGTATAAACCGAGTATCAAGTATCTTAAAGCTAACAAGTTTACTAACATCTTCAACTATCAACAGACGGGTGTACATGCATAACCTGTATACAAAAAGAAAGATCCATAGTAAGTCTACCCGCTCCTACTCTCAAGGTGGGTCTTCTCCTTCCTCTTACCTAAAAAATTAATATGGATGCCCCGAGGGGCTCAGCACCTTCGCTAGTATGATTAACGTGTAGCCCCCAAGCTAATGGGGCTACGCATGACTACTTTGTTCGTAAACATGCGATTGATTTATCATACAAACAATATAAATAAGTACGATAACACACAACGCAATCATAAGAAATACTCATAGCTCAAACAATTCGAACGACGTAATGGACGTTCATTAAGTAAGTGAGTTAGCTCTTTAACTCCTTAAGTTGAGAAACATTTAATTCTTACCTCAAACTTCATCTCAAATAAGTCAACAGTTCTTTAATTAGATTTAGTTATACTTAGTCCATTGTTTAATTTTGTCGGGTCAAAAGTAACCCTAGCCAATGAGCTATTAACTCCATTGGTTTAAATAAAACAATATTTCTTAAATTGGGATTTAGGTGATCCCATTGCACCCTCTTAATTTGCCTTCCACCATGAACAGAAATTCGAGGTGGTTGAGTCTATTTGTCGACTCTAGGCGACAAGTCCGAAGACAAGTCTCAATGGAAGTCGGATCTGATACAGATACCGACCTCCTCCTTCAAACACATGTGACCGGACCGTCCCGGATTCCTCACCCCCCAAGTTCAGTTAGTAGAAGTCACGAAGACATGTTTGTTAGTTAAACCGTTTCCGGGTATTAACCAACCAATATTAGGGAGTGTTATGTTCTCATACAATGTTTACTAAGCATGGTTAGCAAGTCCTCAAGATAAGTTGTGTTAGTACAATACGAACACACAACAAATACGGTAGACCGGTTGCATGCTTTATCTTGTTTAGTCGAAAGATTTAAACAAACAACACACAAACCGAGGGACACCTCGTTAGCAAGCAAGCTAGTAAAAACCATACCGTTCACCGTTGGTCGTCGTTTGTCTATTCTCCTCCGGAGTCCAAATATTCAAATCCTATAGCATTCATCGAATCGGGCGGTTAATCCTCTATAATTAACCTAGCTTGTTTAATCACTAATGATTCCCGATTAATAACCACTAAGTCATTGTAGTTTAATCTTAATCACATAAGTCATTACTTCTCATTATTTCTTAAGCTTGTTTATACCTTTAATGACCATTATATGTCATTAATCAAGTCCTAACAATCTTATAATATCATTACCAAACAATTCCCCATCTTAAAATTTCATTTTTCAACATTCTAGAGCCATTTTGGGTTGGTCCGGGTTTGTGTCCGAGGTTGTAAACCTGGACCATCTCTTCGGATAAGTTTCTGCCATGTTTTTAGGTTGGTCCGGGTTTGTGTACCGGTATGTAAACCCAGACCAACACCAGCGACTGTGGAGGGTGATTTTTCGGTATGAGGGGGGTCTATCTAAATATGGTTCTTGACTGAAAAGTCTAGATCCTAAAATGCCATTCTATGGAGGGTGAAAACCCGTTATAATTGGCATCCCTCAAATACCTACTAGATCATCCGTCTTTCCCAGAAAGCATAAAGGGAGTGTAAGTGAACACCACACCCGCTCTCGATGGGCTCCACGCGGACTTATGCCTCTACAAGGCGGAGTTGACTAGAGTCGCCACCTAGTTTGACCTAAGAACTAGGAAAGGAAGAGAAGGGTTCTAAGAACCGTTAATTGAATCTAAGGTTGTTCCCTATGGATAGGACTTATTTGGTTACGTCAGAGATTCTATTGTGGGTTCGTACTGGGTTACACCTCTTAGAAGTGGCAACGACCACGACTTCGGATTGGTGCCCGAGGAAACCTCGGTCTCCAATTGTCGGGATTGCCTTCTTTCAAAACCTTGTTAGAGAGATTCAAATTAAAGCCAAAGGATAGGATTGAGTGTGGGTTGAGGATTAGATAGGCTGGTCTTGGAGCTGGTTTGGTTGAAGTGTTGAGAGGTTTTGATTGTTTCTGAGAGGTTTGAGGTTGTTTCGGCTTTCACAAGGTTAAAAGGATGCTGGAAGTTTTGAGGAGCAAAAGGGTACTTTGGTTATTATATTTTTGGAGTCGAGGGGTGTTTGGATCATTTGCTGGAGTTAAGGAGTTTTTGATCATTTGTAGAGCTTAGGGCATTTTGGTCATTTTGTAGAGCTGGGGGGTATTTTGGTCATTTTGTAGAGCTGAGGGGTATTTTGGTCATTTTGTGAAGTTGAGAGGTGTTCAGATTCTTTGGTGGAATTGAGGAGTTTTTCGTGTTTATAAAGTTTGGATTTCAGAATGGTCAAATTTTGAAGGTGATTTAGGAAGTCGAGAGTGTTGATGGAGTATGAAAGAGGATATTTGGTTTACAGGTGCTCGGGTTTTGAGGATGTTTCAGGTTTCTGATCACTAAGGTTGTTCGGGAGTATTTAAGAATAAAGGGTCATATGTTAGTGAGACTTGTGACTTTGAGTTTACTTAGGAATGATTGAGGAGTACTTATGGGTTGAAGCTCTAATGAAAGGATTGGATTGATTTGTTCAGAACTGTCTCTCTTAAAATTTTAAAACTGAAAATCATTTTTGTTGTAAAAGGGCGGATAGTCCCGAGGGATTACCCTATATACCCCCTCGAACACGGCACTTAACTGATAGTAAGTGCCGAGGCTCGAAAGATGGGGCAATGAATTTATGTCAAAAAATAGGATTCAGAGAGAAACATCATAAATAAGATGTTCTCGGTCGAACCCTAATAACGTCTCTAACTCCCGGATTTTAAAACATTAAAAACCGAAAACATTTGAAATCAAGCGGAAGGGAGTTAGATGATTCTAAAATCCTGGCTGCAACTAGGAAGGTCGTTACTTCCCTAGCACCCTGCCTTGTAAAAATCTAGGCTGCAGTTGGGGGAGGTTCGTCACCCTAACGTCCCGCCTAAAGAGATCCAGATTGCGACAAGGGAGGTTATGACCCCAGTGCCCCGCCTCGGATTTTTATTTTGGTAAAAGGAGACAAGCGATGTTCTAACCATGGAGGAAATGTTTTGAAGGGGTTAGACATTTCTCGCTCCCTGAAAACTGTTTACTTAAGTTAAAAGCTGAGTTGGAAAACTTTTGAAGTTGTTCGGAATTCTCTGTAAAGAAACACTGATTTTGAGAAATTGTTTTTTTAGGAGAAAACTTTTTGTATATGTGAGAAGAACTTTCTGCATTTGAGAAGAGTTTTCTGTGATGTGAGAAGAGTTTTTCCTTTAAAATTCCACAAAATGGTTTCTTTTGAAAACTTAATGAAGTTTGAATAAAAGGATGGTTTGAAATTCTTTTTGGGTTTTTGGAGTTTGAATGACATTTACAAACTGAGTGTGGAATGAGCTTGGGTTTGAATTGAACTAGGTTGAGTGAATTGGGTTTGATTTGCTTTTGGTTTGACTTGTATTGGAAGATGAGCCGGGTCAAAGTTCGAGTTGAAGTGAAGTTGGTCAATGCTTGGGTCAACTTTTTTGTTCAAGGTCAACGTTTTTGGTCAAGGTCAACATTTTTGGTCAAGGTCAACATTTTCTGGTCAAGGTCAACATTTTCTGGTCAAGCTCAACATTGTTTGGTCAAGGTCAATGTTTTTTTGGTCAATGTTTAGGTCAAAGTTGGATTGGTCAATGTTTGGGTCAAAGTTTGATTGGTCAATGTTTGAGTTAAAGTTTGATTGGTCAATGTTTGGGTCAAAGTTGGGTTTGGGTTGGTCAAAGTTGGACCGGGTTGAGCCTTGGTCAAGGTTTGGACCGGATAGGGCCTTGGGTTGGTTCAAAGTCAAAGTCTTGGGTCAGAACTTGGGTCTGGTCAATGTTGGGAGTTGGTCAAGGTTCAGGGTTGGTCAAATCAGTTTGACTTTTGTGGGCTTGGACTGATTGTGGGCTTGTTGGGTCGGTCTTGGGCTTGTTGGGCCGAAATTGGGCTTATTGGGCCGGTTTGGGCTTATTGGGTCGAGCAGGCTGAAGTTGGGCCCGAAAGGGGTTTGGGTCGAATTGGACCTTGGTGGGCTTTCGAGTTGGGCTGAAGATTATTTTTGGGCTAAAATAAGGCTTGAGCCTTTTTATTTGGGTTGAAGATTATTTTGGGCTGAAATGGGCCTTGGGCTTGACTGGGCTTTAGGCTTGACTAGGTATTGGGCTTGACTGGGTATTGGATCCAAGATGGGTCTGGGCCCAAATTGGGCTTGATGGGCCGAGTAGGGTAGTGGGCCTGTTTTGAATTTGGGCCTGGTTTAGATAATGGGCCAATGTGGACTATGGGCCTGGGCCAAGTTCGGGTTTTGGGCCGGGTTTGGGTAATGGGCCGACGTGGGCTATGGGCCTGGTCCGAGGTTGGGCCTTGGGTTGGTTTGGGCCTTGAGCCGATGTGGGCTGGGTTTGGACAACGGGCTAAGTTGAGTAGTGGGCCGGGCTGAAGTTGGGCCGGTTTTGGATATTGGGCCATGTTTGGACTTGGACCGGACTTGGATTTGGGCCGAGCCTTAAAAAGGGCCAGGCTTGGTGGATTTAGACCGGGCTGGTGGGCTGATTGAAAGTTTATTTTGAAACAACTACATTGGAGCTAGTGGGCTTAAGTCATGTCTGAATGATTATTTGGATTTACAATTGGATTGGATTTTTGTTGATTGTATATTTTATTCTGAAATTAGGGGATGATTTGGAAAGTTTTAAGGAAAACGGGTATTCCTCACATGGACCGTGTCTAGGACCCGTATACATTGAGGATTCCCAAATCTAGAGCTTTTCTAAAAATGGACCTCAAGAGTCCACTAGGAGGGCAACCTAATAGGCTTTCTAGGGCCACCAGTTCTATCAAAACCGGAAGATCAATAGACAATAAATCGTACAGTATAAATAGCAAGGCAACAAACCAACAAGCAATGAAGCGAATTATTCAAACTTCCAGCATTGAAGAAACAAGAACTATCAAATCTCAAATTGATTACCAAAAATCTTGTCAAGGGTTAAATCAGCTAGAAGCAAGATAATGTCAAAATCCACATCAGTATGCAAAGGGGGACGATTAATATCACAAATAGTTCAGTTCCACACCAAACAACCATATGCCGAGGGCAGACATCCAGATAGGCGCAGGAGCAGATTATCAAGGTGTGATTAGGAATAACCGACCAATTGAGTTTCCAAACCCATGGGAAGCCACCGTGAAGCCTCAAATTCGCAAATCCAACCTATGTGTAAAAGTCTGAACATCCACAATATGCATCTTCGTCTCAAGTCCAATGATTAAACATGTACCTCGGTCAAGACATAAACCCAAAAGCAGTGAGCACACTAACGGTAGTATGTAAGCTGAAATCGTAAAAAATCCACACCGAACTCCCAGGGCAGAGAGCAATAGACAACCGATATTAAACCAGATCTGCAACATGTGTCAATGGTTCAAACCGACAAGTCTGATTCAAGGCAAACAGATTGATAACGCAAAAGTCATCAAATAATATCAATTCATAATGAAAGTGTAGGATGTACAGAAGCAACAAAACCACAAATGAGTTTCAAAGCTTACTGCCAGTAATAAGCAATCGAATAGAAGCCAATGACATGGCCAAAATCAAACAACACGAATGACCACAAAAAAGGGTTTCGCGACCCAGAGCAACAGAAGGGCAAAGAATCAATTTGAAAGAACCATATTTCAACCTCACCGGGTGGGAATCACTCGTAGTATAGCCAGAGAACAGTAAAGCTTGCACAATCACATATAGCGTGATTAATTTCTGATCCAGATCTATGCACAGATGGTCACTCAAATTCCCTTAAAACATAATCTCCAATCGAGCCGACACTGTAAACGAAATAAAATAAAGCCATAGTAATTCGAAGGTTACTCAAAGCGACTGAGTACAGTCCTCAAACAACATAGAGAAATCAACCTTTGTCCAGAACAGATCAGGACATAGACATGAGCCCGGTACAGCTAGCAAAGTGGAAAATCAAGGGAGCTAGAGGGATTTAATTATAGACAGGTCTGAAAATATAACAAATGAAGGAGCACTACAACCGTATTCAGTGAAGAAACTAGCGACTGGTGATCGTCGAGGATGGTCGCTTTCAACATCTGAGAGGGGTAGACTACAATAGATGATGGTCACTCAATCGGCAGTCGAAGAGAATGATGGAATAGAGCGTGTGTATTCCTTGCTCGCCAACTGAGGAGAATGAAAGAGGCGGAGCTTGTATGTTCCTCGTTCAGAGTAGTGGGTTGTAAATGCACGGGAGTGAAGTGTCCGAAGCAGAGTAGAACATGTATCTCCTTGCCGCCGTCGGTGAAGAGAAACGCAGGAAAGCGGAGCTTGTACATTCCACGCTTCTGGTGATGAGTGAAAGAGAACGAAACCGGTAGGAGGAAAATTCAGATGGTAATTCCGATGGACTGAAGTTAGTGCTCGAATGGTTTTGGATGAGTCTAGAATATTTTTGGTAGGTGTTTTCTGGATTTCTCGAGATGGGGAGGTTAGTGTAGTCGGCGGCTGATAGAGAGGAGAATGGATTAGGGTTCTTTTTGGTTTCGAAAGGCGAAGGGGAGGATGAAGGAGGCGATGGAGTTTGGAGATCGGCTGGCGAAGGAGAAAGGTTTAGGGTCTTGCACTGAGGGAGATCGATGGAAAATGAGAGTCAGGAATCAGGAAGAAGAAGAAGAAGAAAACTGAGGTGGCTAAGCGTGGAAAAACTTGAAGAGAATGGAGGTGGGTGCCAGCTCTTTTGAAGAAGAGGATGGAGGCGAGATCGATGTTGAAGGGCCCTCTTTCCTCGTTCCAACTTCTCCCGGTTTTGAATACTGAGGACTCATCGAGAACAATCTTGGGGAGGGAGATTGGCCCTTTCCAAAAACCAACCCATACTGTCGTATTGTAAATTAGCTCCTCCCAAAAAGCATGCCTGTATTGTGGGCTATTCGAGATTGGAGTGAAGCAGTGGACCGACAAACAACAAAGAAAATAAGGGAAATAATAAAAAAAGGTTCTGCCCATATCAAGTGAATAAAAATGAGTTCTTCCCATATATATGGGTTCGAACTCGAGACCTCCATGCGTTCCCTCCTACACCTTACCCGGCTGAGCTGCGACGGTACTTAGTATATAATGGCAACGACTAAAACAAAAGCTATGGCGTGAGCTAAAATAAATTTAAAACTGAAATACCCCAAACCTTATTATATTTTTTAAACACCTAAATATGGTATATTAAGACTAAAAAGAGTCTTAGAAACATTAGTAAACAAATTTAAACAAAAGAAAACACAAAATGTGCTTTAAGGTCATAAAGGCCAAAATGTGCTCTAAGCTTGGGATAAGCTTGGTTAAGACCTAATGAACTTACCAAGATCTTATTTATATACTAATGAACATATTAAACCAATTACCAAAGAAAACCATGCTTGAAAACAAGTTAAAACACGAAATGTGCTTTAAGGAGTCTTAAAGCACATTTTTGAAAAATTGTCTTGTAAATGAGTTTTGAATGGCTAAATGTCCATAATTACTCTTTAATTAACATGTGTACTATATAGTCACATTTGGAAGTCTATATCAATGGGAAATCAAAAATTTCACTTCTATGTGCCTTGTTTTTATGAATAGTGATTTTAATAAGCTATTTTGTAATATGTTTGTATAAGTAATTAAATTGACAAAAAGACTATTTACCCTAACTAAGTACTAATGGGGGCCGGTTTTCTTAAGTGTGGTGACTCACCAATCTTGTTAACTTGTTAAAGAAATAAAGATGACTAACTTAGTTACTATTTGCTTTATAAACAAATATCTTCTAAAGCAATTATCCTCATTCTCTTCCTTCCCTCCTCATTTCCCACGGTCCCATGCTCTTCTTCAACCTTCTCCTTCTTGCTCTCTCATGGTAATACACCACCCCACCATTAACTCTACCTTTGACCTCTTGTAAAATCTAGCTCACTTAACCAAATCAAAAACAAACACCACCAATCTCTTCCTCTCATCAAGCTCTTCATTTCTATCTTCTCAAAATTCCAAGATCACCATTTCAGTTCCATGGAGTTCCACCATTGAAGGAGATTGAGCTTGTGTTTCTACATATTATTGATCTCCTTTGCTTCTAGGTAAGGAATCTCAAAGAAAAATCATATTACCTCCATGTTTTTGCCTTGTCCGAAAATGCACATTAATGGTGCTCTTTGTGTGACTTTGTTCTAGCTTCATTCCAACCTTTCATAGACTAGGTGGAGTCCTCTCTTGATATATATTCAAACTCTCTTCAAAGACCAAGGTAAAACAACTACATTAATGTTTTTGAAATAATGTAAAACTAGGGTTTACAATGAGTTTAAGCTTGGAGCTTGTATACTCATTTCAATGTTTGTATATTGTTTAGTAGTTGACAAGGAATCAAATACCTTACCGGTTTTATAAGGAAACAAGAAAGAAGTTGTGTGGAAAAGAGGTAAATGTACTAACCTAATGTAGTTTAATGCCTTAGGAAAAATGAGCTTATGCTTGTTAAAACTACCTAAAGAGCAAATGGTAAATGACCTAGTGAAGTGTTCTCAAGGAGACTAGTAAAAGAACATATGTCTTGTTGTATGTATTTGCAGGTCAAAGGCATATATATTGTGGAAATTCAGTGTTTATGATTTATGCACCTTAAGGGCCTAAGAGCCATGTTATTTAAGGGCCTAAGTGCCATGCAATTTAAATTATGCACTATATTGTGATGTAGTGCTATTGAGTGAAGTTTGTGTATAAGAAAGTGCTTGATGGATTTTTAGTGTTCTTGGTTGTTTGTTGGTGAAAACAATATGTTTTGGTTTAGTAATGTTCTAGGAGAACCTATGTCGAAATTTAGGTAATAAACAAGAAGTTCTAAGAGTTTAAAATGAGTTTGATAAGTTAAGAAGTGTTTAGAATAGTTAGGTGCTTTCCTTGTGAAAGAAACATGCATTAAGGTGATTTAAGATGTGAGAAGGGCTTAGGCAATGTTCTAGAGGATTATATAATGCAAAAGAATGTTTGGGATACACCAAAGTCATTTGGACTTGTGTTAGGACTTAGGCAAACTTTGGTGAACAAGGAGAAAGTGTAAACTTGAAAAAGGATTTCAAGAATGACATAAGGAGTTAGTTGTGAGAATAGGTGCTTGAGAGATGATGTTGTTGTGATAAGGGAGTATTTTGGTATAAGTGATCATCTTAGGTATGAAACACCATTTGGAGACTAGGAGAAAACATTGTAAGTATTAGGAATTTTGGGAAGAAATAAGTAAAGGTTTAAGGAATTAGAAAATGAGTTTTATGAGTGTTTAAGGATGTCTTAAGGTGTGTTTGAAGTGCCCAAATGAGGTTAGGGTGTACTAGGATATATGGGGTGAAGTTTGGAGTTGAATGAGAAAAGGAAAACAAGGGTCTGGGGCAGACCGAACTTGCGACCGAACTTGCAAGTTCGGTCGAGCCCAGTTTACCCTGCGAGAATTGGCTTCTGGAATGGACCGACCTTGGGGACCAGACTTGCAAGGTCGGTCGGGCTTGTATTTTGTGTACGGATTAAGTTTCTGGAATCGACCGAACATGGGACCGGACTTGGCAAGTTCGGTCGGGTTGAATTTTCAAAGGGAAGAAACTCTCGGGAATGGACCGAACATGCGACCGAACTTACAAAGTCGGTCGGAGTAGAAAATTTTGACGGAAATATGTTCTGGAATGGACCGACCTTGTGCAAGGTCGGTCAGACCTCAACTTGCAAAAAAAAAAAACAGAAAAGAATGTGACTTATGTAGTTAACCCTAGGGGGTATAATGAAGGTAACTTAGGGTAAGTTAGACATTAAAAACATGTCATACAATCATGTTAAACATTTAGTAAGTTTGAAGTTAAATAAATAATTAACCGACGTTATTAATCATGTATAGGAGTGACCTACGGAGGAAATCAATCGAGGCAAGGACCAAGGTATGGTTTTCTTGCAGTCTGTTGTCTACCGGTTTACACCGGCTTGTGTGTTGTATGTTTTTCTGTGTGTTTATGACGTTATAATCTAAAATGTAATGAGTTTACAGTTGTTCATATTATTTGATGTTATGATGTGACTCATTTCCCTTGTGTGTGTCTACCATGACTTACCACCTATTGTGTATTGGTTGTTAAGTTCCACCATGAACTTCTAACAAGTGTTAACTGGGAAGTGAGGAATCCGGTTGTCCGGTCATGCATGTAAGTTAAGAGTAGATATCTGAATCAGATTCGACTCTTATGTTGTTAAGATTGTTCTCCTTAATTTGGCGTTCGATCTCCCGTTAGCTTCCTCCAAAGCTTACCTATTCTGACTTATGATCGGTTTAGTGGGAACATGTGTTTGTGTGGTGTGTTCGGGTCACTATATCCGAACCATCTGTGACTTAAGTTACTCGTTCGAATAACAGAACGGTAATGAGTGTGTGTAACGAGCTTAACATGAGGGTGAATCATTCTCTAGGCTCTTATGTTATTTGACCTTCTTGGTTTGTTATTGTGGAACGAAGATCCACTGTGTATGTGATGTTGTGTTGTGCACTATTGATGCTAAGCCACATATTATGTTATGTTATGCTATGTATAAAATGAATGCCATGTTATCATGACAATTAGTTGCGCGTATCCCGGTAGCCGATGGGCTGCGCGTTAACCATACAGCCAAGGGTTGCTGACCCCCTCGGGGGCTCCATATTTTTACTGCAGGATGAGGATCGAGGAGGCAGAGTGGCTGTAGGATCTATGCTGCAGTTGTATGTTGGTTTATTTTGGATGTTGAGCCCGGGATGCGTCTGTGCTCCCGTGGCATTATATTTTGATTCCGTTGAAATTACTATGGCGGTATTGACAGTTTACAGTGAAGGAATGTAAGTAATACTCGGTATTGTATATGATGTATTTATGGTTTAGTTTTATGCTCGGGAGTCTGATCATCAGACCGGTACACTTGTATTTATTCTGCCTTGTCAACCACGTGGGTGGTTGACGGCGTTGTAGCATCGAAGCGTTAGTTATTGTTTAGTTATTTATTTCCGCTGCGATTTCATTTAGTTGTGAAGTGCGATGTAGGGGTGTTACAAAAAGTGATATCAGAGCGAAGTATCGCTCTGATGACTAGAATACCGAGCTTAGGAATATACCGAGTTAGGAAACCTAACTACAGTTACCTAAGTGATCAGTTATGGAAAGGTTAACCACTAACTAAGTGTGGAGATACCTTACTATCGGGAAGTGTTACAACCGTTGGACCGATAAGTGTGCAAGCATATTGCTAATGAATATTCATGTGAATTCAGATGTCAGGTCAACCAAGAGGTAGAGGCCGTGACAATGGAGATACGGGTGACCAGGGCGAGAATACTACGGCCCAGGTCATGGCCGAAGCTGTAGCGGCCGCCGTAGCCCAAATGGTTCCACAACTAGTAGCTGCAATTCAACAGGGGCAACACCCCGAAGTTCAACCACCACCGCCACCGCCACGAGAGACCAATTGGGTCAAGGCATTGGCAGACTTGAGACCCCCTTCATTTCATGGGGAGACCGACCCACGTAAGCTGGAGGCGTACATCTCCGAGTTGGAGACCGCCTACGAGACCTTGGTTGTACCTGCAGAGGCTAAGGTCCGTCTTGCCGCTTACTACCTAAAGGGTTCGGCACAGAGTTGGTGGAAGCTTGTGAGAGAGGACCGGATGGCGGATCCTCAGTTTGGATGAAGGGAGTACACGGCTCTACTGCGAGCCAAGTACTACCCTGTGCATGTTCAAGAGGCCAAGCGCCTGGAGCTGGATAGTCTGAGGCAGGGGGACAAGGTGTCGGTTGATGAGTATTACACTGCATTCACCGGCCTTATCCACCTGTTACCGGACCTGGGGTACTCGAACCGGGTGCTGGTAAACCGTTTTTACAACGGTTTCAGCCACCGTCTTCGCTATGGGATGGGGCCAGCTGAGTATACTACCTTGCAGGTAATTTAAATGAAGAGTGATGTGAATATGTGTAGTCCACAAGTGAGTATTAATGTGAGTTTGTGAGTATGTTTTGCGGGGCATGACTGACATCCTAAATTCAGGAGTGCTATCATGCCGCTGCTAAGGTGGAGATCACCGTCCGTCTGAGGGACGAGGAGAATGCGCACAAGCGCAAGGCCACGAGCGAGGGCCAGAGTCCGTAGGGGTACGGGGGAGGAAAGAAGAAGAAGAAACCTTATTCCCAACCCCAGAAGAGTCAGCACCAGGGTGACAAGGGCCAAGCCCAAACCACCACAGCTGAGGAGCCACTGAAGCTCACATATGCTTATGCGGCAAAACCCCTACGCTCTTACCCACCTAAGGGTAATTATTTAATCTTGTGAGATAAGTTGAAGTATATGTTGATAAGTTGTGAGACAAGTATTGATTGTGTATTGTGATAACAGCTAGCACGGGCTCTGGACCGGAGCGCCACTATTACTGTAAGTGGTGTAACGGAGACCACCCCGGCAAGGACTGCAAGGGAAACGACGTACAGTGTCGTTACTGCGAGAAGTGGGGTCACCGTGACTACGAGTGTTACCGGAACCCCAACAACAGAGTCAACAAGCCCAAGGGGCAGTGGAAGGGTAAGGCCACAGCAGCTATTGATGGCCCGAAGACGGCTAACCAGCCACCCACAGATCAGAGACACACTGATTCCCAGAAGGGGAAGGGGTCGGGACCTAGCAAGGCCGCCCTGAATGTGGTGGACCGGTCTGAGGCGCCAGGGCCCTCTTCTAGACCAGGTACCGCCTAAACTGTTGAATGTAATAAGTGATTGCATACCGCATTTCATGCATGTGTGTACTAGTGAGTCAAATGTGTCATCATGTGAGTGAAAAGTTAGAGTATAGTGTGAAAGTCACCTAATTAGATAATTCTAAACTTAAAGGAACCTTCAATATATGTTATCCAATCCCACCCACACCAAACCCTGAAAAAACCACCATCAACATCACCGACTTTCCAATGGAGCAATGTCAGGTTATCCAGCCAGGTATGATACTCTTAAATGGATACCTGACACCGGAAGCACAAATCCATATCATCAGACGATGCGACGAACTAGGAGCAAAACCAGGAGGTTTCTACACACCCAAATACCCGAACGGATCAAGAATGCAATTGAAGTTGATGTGCATGGGTAAGGACTGGAACCCTTACACCAAGACATATCAAGAAGTGCGAGCTGAAGATGGAGCAACAGTACCAAGTATACCCGAGGAGTTCTATGCGGTCGTTAATCACGCCGTGGGAATTGCTCAACAAGTTGAAACGGATTCAATTCCAGATGTGAAAGCAGATCTATGCATTGTGAACTTCTACCAGAAAGGTGGACGGTTAGGTTTACACCAAGATAAGGACGAGTCACCCGAGTCTCTAAGTAAGGGAGTACCCATGGTGTCTTGGTCCATTGGTGATACCGCAGTGTTTGTGTATGGCGAGCAGAAGCGTGCTGATCTCGCAAAGAAGTTAATACTAAAATCGGGAGATGTGTTAATCATGGGTGGGCAGTCAAGGATGCTATATCATGGCATCAGAAAGATCAAACTGAATACCGCACCGTCGGCAGTGATCAATGCCACACACATGAAACCCGGACGTTTGAATTTGACCTTCAGAAAGTTTTAAAGCCTTGTATAACTATGTAATGGGTTAAGCCAGTGTATGTTAGGGATATAATGTATGTGTTAAGTTATGTCAACAGTGTAAACCAACAATGTTGTAAGGAGAATGTGTTAATGAATAAAGTGGAGTTATTGAAGTATATCAACCGTGTTGTTACCCAGTACTTATTAGTTTGCCAATGAATTAGGCTGTGCACTCGGAACGGGAGGTACACTGAGTGTCTGCAATGAGGCAGAAGCCGGCAAGAGCGATACAATCCTCACCGGTACCTTTCCAGTTAATGGCGTGGACGCTTCGATCTTGTTTGACTCCGGAGCCTCACACACATTTATTTCGCTATCTTTTGCGAAGAGGCTGGAGTTAGACGGTGATGAGATGCCAGACTTCCTAGTCACTCTCCTGTCGAAAGAGCGGATCAGGTGCACCCGTTACCACCAAGATGCTGTTGTGCGAATCAGAGGTGAAGAGTTTCCGATCGACTTGATAGAGTTCGACGGACTTGGATTTGATGTGATTGTCGGGATGAACTGGTTGGAGCGGTACAAGGGCAGAATCCTATGTGCCGAGCATCGACTGCTTCTTCGGGGTCCATCTGGGGTTACTATATCTTACCGCCAGAGGCCCAGGGAGCGTTCGACTCAGATCATCACCGCCATGGCTATGTGTCGTGAACTACGACGAGGGAGTGATGTATACCTCTGCTATGTCCAGGACATAGAGAGAGATCCAGAGTTTAGCCCAGATGTGCCGGTAGTGTCGGAGTTTCCTGATGTATTTCCTAAGGAACTGTCGGGTATGCCGCCAGCACGGGAAGTGGAGTTTGAGATTGATTTGGTTCCGGGTACCGGACCAATTGCGAAGGCGCCCTATCGTATGGCTCCAGCAGAGATGACCGAGCTCAAGGAGCAGCTGAGAGACCTACTCGACAAGGGGTTCATCTGCCCTAGCGTTTCACCATGGGGAGCGCCGGTCCTCTTCGTGAAGAAGAAGGACGGTAGTCTCCGCCTGTGTATTGACTATCGAGAACTAAACGTGGTTACGGTGAAGAATCGTTACCCTTTACCACGCATCGACGACCTATTTGATCAGTTGAGGGGAGCATCAGTATTCTCCAAGATAGACCTACGATCCGGATACCACCAAATTGCCATACGTGACAGTGATATCGAAAAGACAGCATTCAGAACTAGGTATGGGCATTATGAGTTCACAGTTATGCCGTTTGGCTTATCAAATGAACCAGCTAAGTTCATGGACTTAATGAACCGCTTGTTCCAAGATCAGTTGGACAAGTCTGTGGTAGTCTTCATCGATGATATTCTTGTGTACTCGAAATCGAGAGGTGAGCATGAAAGCCACCTGAGAAATGTGTTACAAACATTGAGAAGGAATCAGTTGTATGCTAAGTTTTCGAAATGTGAATTTTGGTTGAACCAAGTATCCTTTCTTGGACATGTGATTTCTGAGGCCGGGATCGCTGTTGATCAGGCAAAGATTGATGTTGTGCGCACCTGGCCAAGGCCGAAGACAGTTACCGATATCAGGAGCTTCCTCGGTCTGGCAGGTTATTATAGGAGGTTTGTAAAGGACTTCTCCAGTGTCTCTGTGAGCCTCGATTTTAAACCCTATCCTATGTTGATTAAATTGATTATGATATAACCGGGTTTTAGGTCCACTTATAACCTAAGGTTAATAACTATGTCGTATAACATTGATTATTAAAACCTAAGCTAGCTCACTGGAACCTATTATGAGTCGCCACCTAATTTTAACCTAGATCAAATTAGGAAAGGAGAGTTCGGGTTCGGGGGCTTGATATTCGACTTAATTAGGGTTCAAATTACTTTCATTACCCTTCCTAGGTCGTTTTTCCTCTACTTGGTTTAATTACGGCTTTCTACAAAGTTGTTTTTAACCTAGGTGCGCGCTTCTGTTTTTTTTGTGTTTTTTAGCATTTTTTGACAGAGAATTAAAGTGGAAATTAAAATTACCTAAACTAGGGTTTCGGAGGCAGAATTAGGTCAAATTTTGTTTCCGTCCGTGGCCACGGACCTAATGTCCGAGACCACGGACCCTAGTTAACCTATATGAAAATAAAAGTCGAATTAAATAGAAAACAGAAAATTGTGAAGTCCGGGGCCACGGACAGGCCGTCCGTGGGCCCGGACATTATTAGAAAAACCTAAATTTTTAAAATTTAAAAAAAATCTCGCCGCCGTCCGTGGGCGTCCGGGCTTACGGACAAGGGGTCCGGGACCCCGGACATGACGTCCGTGGGTGCGGGCCGCCCTCGGACGGCGGCGTTAAGGCTGTTCCCGAAGGTGTTTTTGGCTCAAATTTTAAGGGTGTGTAGCCTGAAAGATGTACAAGACGTTAGTGATTTAAAGTTTTCAATTTGAGTTCGAATTAAGCACGAAACTTAGTAAACAAGTTATTGGACAGAAGCTTAAACAAACAGCGATACAGAAGCGTACGAAGGTTAGTTTGAGCCCAAAATTCGACAGAGAGTTAGTAAGGTCGTGGGGAATTAGAAAAGTAAAGCTGCAACCTGTTTTACCTTCGAATTCAAGGTGATTCTTCACACCGGGATTCATCGAGTGCTTCGTTGATGGCAGACCCGAAAGGATTTCGAACCAAGCTTCTGGTGTTGGTTGTTCTTGCTGTTCTTCCATTTGGTGGTGTTTTTGTGGGGTTTTGATGATTATTGGTGCTTTGGGAATTGGAAAACGTGTTTAGATGGTGATTTCGGGGGATTTTTGGTATGATTTGGGTGGCCGGGTGTTGGAAAACGTGAGAGAGAGAGAGAGAGGAGGCTGCCTCTTTGGACTCTCTAGGGTTCTTTAGCATGTGAGGTTCTGATTTTATCCAAAAACCTATCCCCTTATATAGACTTTCTTAAAGATAAAGAAAATCTAGTAAAAGTAAGATTTTTTCGATATTTTAGTTAAGTGACTTCCCAAAGGAATTTTGCTGTGAAATTTTAACCACATGTCAAGGATGGATATTATGAATTTTCTGAGGTGGAACCGAATTTTTTGAATATTGGAATATTTTTAAATTGAATTTCTCGTCAAATTCGGTCAGAAATTGCTAGAAAATTATTGGAAATTCGAAAAATCAAAATTCCAACGCCATTATGCTTAAAATGTCATCCTCTATCATGGGTTAAAATATCAAAGCGTTTCAAGCTGATTTGGGCATCCTTTGGAGGAGAGAGAAAGCTTACAAGAGGTCTTAGGAGCCTTTAAAGATACCAAAACGCCCCTGAAAGTGACGAAGCTGCTCCTCATGCCATGGGATGTGCCGCTCGAGCCGGAATCCCTCACTACTCGATTAAAACGCCCCTCACATCACCAGGACCTCGTGGACCCTAACCAGGGGGGTCAAAATTTTGGGTATAACAGATTACCCCCCGTCAACTAGACTTTGTAATGAAAGTGAGAAGGCTAGTTGATGCCTGAGTGATACCCCAAAATTTCAAATGTTTCCAAGACCCTGCATGTTATCGGAAAACTGATAAGTTGTGTCGAGCTATTCTAAGGCGCTGACTACCTACAATGAATGAGATGTTGTCAAGCGGTTCTAAGGCGTTGACTACCTATGACGAATGAGATGATGTCAAGCGATTCTAAGGCGTTGACTACCTATAATGAATGTGATGATGTCAAGCGATTCTAAGGCGTTGACTACCTATGACGAATGAGATGATGTCAAGCGATTCTAAGGCGTTGACTACCTATAATGAATATGATGATGTCAAGCGATTCTAAGGCGTTGACTACCTATAATGAATGTGATGATGTCAAGCGATTCTAAGGCGTTGACTACCTATGACGAATGAGATGATGTCAAGCGATTCTAAGGCGTTGACTACCTATAATGAATGTGATGATGTCAAGCGATTCTAAGGCGTTGACTACCTATAAGACGAAGTAATGTCAAGCGATTCTAAGGCGTTGACAACCTAAAAGACGAAGTAATGTCAAGCGATTCTAAGGCGTTGACAACCTAAAAGACGATGTAATGTCAAGCGATTCTAAGGCGTTGACAACCTAAAAGACGATGTAATGTGTAGATGCAAGAATGTTGATGATGCTCGGATGCTTCTGGGGACCGAAACCCGTGCCAATGCTCCTGGCTGGACCCAATGTGGACTTATTGCCATCGCCCCCCAAGCCGGTGTGCAGGGATAACTCCTGGTAAAAACCTTGGGGACTTATTGCCTTTGCCCACCATTCGTTGATCCCGAAAATAAGTTGACATCGTAAAAGGAGGATTTATTGCCATCACCTCGCCAACTTTTCTGTCGCCAGGTCTTGTGACGCGCTGGATAATGCAGATGGATGATATGAAGATGATGCAAATGAAAGTGATGCAAATGTAGATGATGAAAATGATGCAAATGAAAGTGATGCAAATGTAGATGATGAAAATGATGCAAATGAAAGTGATGAAAATGATATGGATGATATGAAAATGACGTTCGGATGCTTCTGGGGACCGAAACCCGTTCCAATGCTCCTTGTTGGTATACTATGGGGACTTATTGCCTCTGCCCACCAACTGGGGTGCGGGGATAACTTCTAGATTACCAAGGGGACTTATTGCCTTTGCCCACTAGTTGTTTCTCCCAAGAAGTTGACATGAAGATGGGGACTTATTGCCTCTGCCCCGCCAACTTAGATCACGCTCTGTCTCGTACTTGTCTCGCACTGAAGATGATACTAGGTCTCGTACTGGTCTCGCACTGGATGATGACACTCGGTCTCGCACTGATGAAGGTGATGGGTCTCGCACTGATGAAGATGATGGGTCTCGCACTGATGAAGATGCATGGTCTCGCACTGAAGTCTCGTACTGGAAGATGAAAAAGCTGGATCTCGCATTGATTCTGGGTCTCGAACTAAAATAAGTTAGGACGATAATGGTCTCGTGCAAATGATAAAAACTGATCACTGGAGTGCCAAACATGGCAATGATGATAAGATGTATGCAATCAAAAATATATGAAAGATACTCGTTCAAAACAGGAATTTGTTAGAAAAGGTGCCAAACATGGCAATGTTGAGGTGTTATGTAGAATGCAACTAGAGTGTTTGTTGGAAGCTTGCCCAAAACAAGGAACTGTTGAAAGTTGTGCCAAACATGGCAATGCTTGAGAAAGACTCTGCTGAAAAAGGAAAGTGAAATTATCATTTCCCGACCATAGATTTCGGACTTGTAATTTATCTCCTAGGAGATGAACATGCCATCGGTGGGGTATGGTGTATGATGTAAAGGTAAGGGCTTATGAGGGCTCGTGTAGTGGTTTGGGCTTGTGTGGTGTACGGTGTGAAAGTAAGGGCTTATGTGGGCCTGAGGTGTTTGACGTGGAGGTAAGGGCTTTCGTGGGCCTGTGTAGGAATGGTGGTGGTGATGTTTGAGCTCTGGGTTCCAATCGGTGTTGTCATAGCAATTGTTGGAACCAAAAATTGCCCCCAGTATCTTCCCTTAAGACAATCTGAGCTAGAGTTCATAGCAATCGACCGGAATGATCGATTGCCCCCAGTATTTTCTTTTATTAAATGTGCGAACGAGTCTCGTACTCACAGGGTCAAGGCTTATGTTTTAATGTGGTGCTTCCTAACCTACACTCGGCGTGTTTGGTGTTTGCACTCGTTCCTCACCTATGGTCACAACTTCTAGACCATTGAATTCGATATTTGATGAATTTACGCATTTGATCTGTTACTTTCACGTGATTGGACACACAACTATCAAGTCGGAAGTCTTTAAAGCTTATAACGTGGCCATGGGGTGTGATGAAAGACAACGGGACCATGGAGGGATGTTTGAGGTATGTGGAGCTTAAATGGGTGACCAAAGCTGCAACTTGCGTTTTCTCCCAAAATTATCTTCCTTGTCTTTGAAGTAATTTGGCTGCTTCGTGTTGACGTTGTTTTTGAGCTTCTGGACTTGGACTTTTGAAGCTTTCCTATACACCATTTCTCTTTTCGTCATCTGGATCTCTTCGAGGCACTTCGGGTTTGCCTTTTCGTTTTATCCTTTCTTGACTCTGCCTTCGGGGTTCTTGTGTTTCCCGGTTTTGGGCTTCGAGAGTTGTTTTGATGTGTTCTTTGGATCCTGTGTCACTCTGGGACCATTTGCGGATCACTTTGTCATGCTGATAGCGGCATCGCTTCTTTGGACTGATGAGAATGTTATCTGAGAGTCAGGTTCCTCGCTGGCTTTGGTCACCGGGTCGGACATTCATCATTGGCGGGGTTATTTTGTGGAGCTCATAATATCAAAAGGGATATATGAAAGGCTCAGCGAGGGTGCCTAGGGTTTAATGACAGGGTTTACAAGCTTTTGGCTATGTGGTGCTGTACCTAGGTGCTTCGTCATTCCTGATAGTTGTGTACCCGCTCTTTGTTACTTTTCGCAGGTCTAAGAGTAAATTTACAAATTATCTCCTTCGGTCGGAGTTATGCCATTTACCTTTTCCTTTGTATGTGGTCTCACCGGAGTCGTGTAAAGATGACACGCTCGTTCACTCATGGTTTTTCCGCTCAAGACACTTTCGCGAATTTCACTTAGAGACTAGTTCACACGCTTAAACGAAAGATTAAAGATGACGATCCTGAACTCAGATTGCCCCCAGTATTGATTTGGGGTTAATGACAACAATTTAAAAGATATGGATTTGGAACCGCTTTGGGGGTTATTTGGATGTTGGGATGAGCTGGGGTTTGGTAAGGCATGTTCAAAATTTCGGAAACAAAATACAAGTCTTTGCATGCCATTGTCGGGAAATAATTATTTCATGAACCATTTTCTCAAAAGAAACTTGTGTGAAATAAAATCTTTTTTGTTACCCTTTAAACTCGAAAATGTCATCCATTTGTGAACATGAGGAAGAAAATGAAAAATCGATGCTTCTTATCGGTGGTTTGAAAACGATCATTCTTTGAAAACTTTGAGCGATGCATTTGAAAGATGAATGTTTTAGCAAGTTATGAAGTAGAATGCATGGGAACCCTAAACTTTCCATTGAATTCGAGCTCTGCTGAACTGTCTGATGTCGGCATGCTGAAGACCCGAGCTCTTGACTGCCAGGATGTCGCTAAGATGACCGTGACTGTCCTCTTCTTGGACTCTGTGTGGGCTCCGTGAAGAGTCTGAACTAGGAACGCCTATAAGTTGCGCACGAGGCACTTGGGCCTGAATGTGAGGTACATGGCTTGAAACGGTTTCACGAATGTGTATTGGCACTCAGGCCTGGATGACTTCATGGATGTGAATAGGCACTCGGGCCTGGATGAATTGAAGGTGAGGCACACAGGCCATGATGATTCATAAGTGGGTTGGCACTTGGGCCGGAGTGTGTTGTGAGATTGTGGCACTTTGGCCGGATTGTTGTGAAGATGTGCCGCTTGGGCCGGAATGTTGGGAAGATGTGACGCTTGGGCCAGAGTGTTTGAAAGTACGGTGCTTGGGCCAAAGAGTGTTTGAGGACGTGGCGCTTGGGCCGGAATGTGTTTGAGAATGTGGCGCTTGGGCCGAAATGATTAGGGATTGTGGCGCTTGGGCCGGAAAGTGTTTGGGCTAGAAGTAAGACATATGGGCCTGAGGGACTTCTAGACTAGAATGGATGTGTGGGCTGAAGGCCCTTAATCTGGAAGTGATACATACAAGCTGAAGGAAGCCATATGAACTATGAATGGGCCACTGGGCTGAGAGAGAAACTTTGAAGTCTAAGACTTGTTTGATGTCCCTGCTGGGCCTTGAGGCCAGAAACTAGAATGAATGAGTTATGAAAAAAATTATCTTGAATTCGAGTGAGTTGAAACCTAAACAAATGGTTTTTAGTGGGCCTAAAAGGTATGACACCTAGATCTAGGGCTTTGGGCCAGGGCCCAAACAAAAAGTTCACCTAGACTAGAATGGGCCTTGGGCCGAAATGGAAAAACCTGATTGATTTTCATGTCTTATGGACTGCTTTAGGTAGATTGGCTTTTCATAGGCCTAGAACTAAATTGATAATTCAAATTAGGCTGAAAGAGAAATCACCTAAATCTAAACTTTTGGGCTGAAGCCCGAGCAAATAACTCACACATTCTAATCAAGCAAGGCCTTTGGGCCGCAAACAATAAAGCCGCGATATCGGGTTGGGCTGAGTTGATGTAGGAAAAGTTCCTATCAATCTCTAGGTTGGGTAATGGGCCGATCATACAAGCAAACAAGGCCCACACAAATTCAACATGTCCTCACTTGGCGTTTAAATCAAACTGGGTATGGATCGATCCGGAGAGGTGCTTGGGGCATGGGCCCAGGTCACCTCAAAGGAATAGGGCTTGCACGCTATTCTCTTTGGGCTTCCCCACTTTTTCACATCACCTGAAGGTGTGCGTCTGCGGCCGGGTCTTTGACTGACCAAACAATGGGCTAGGTAAGGACACTGCCATGAAAACGCTTGGGGCTAAGGCCCAGGTATTAAGGGGATGTGGTTAGACGACATCCTCCTCTTTTCCCCCGCTTATTCACATCACCTAAAAGGTGTGAGTCCCTGACAGGGGACCCTCAAACGGTTCCCGGGATGAAATCAGTTTAGGTGGACCCTCGCTCTCATATGATGCAGGGGTGCAAAAATTTAAAGTGCGCACGAAAGTAAACAAAAAGTAACAAAGCCATAAATAAACAATTTTTCAAGTTAAGCCCTCTTTCTTAAAATTAAACAAGTTAAAATTAAGAATTTATCCCCAGCAGAGTCGCCAGTCTGTGAGCCTCGATTTTAAACCCTATCCTATGTTGATTAAATTGATTAGGATATAACCGGGTTTTAGGTCCACTTATAACCTAAGGTTAATAACTATGTCGTATAACATTGATTATTAAAACCTAAGCTAGCTCACTGGAACCTATTATGAGTCGCCACCTAATTTTAACCTAGATCAAATTAGGAAAGGAGAGTTCGGATTCAGGGGCTTGATATTCGACTTAATTAGGGTTCAAATTACTTTCATTACCCTTCCTAGGTCGTTTTTCCTCTACTTGGTTTAATTACGGCTTTCTACAAAGTTGTTTTCAACCTAGGTGCGCGCTTCTGTTTTTTTTGTGTTTTTTAGCATTTTTTGACAGAGAATTAAAGTGGAAATTAAAATTACCTAAACTAGGGTTTCGGAGGCAGAATTAGGTCAAATTTTGTTTCCGTCCGTGGCCACGGACCTAATGTCCGAGACCACGGACCCTAGTTAACCTATATGAAAATAAAAGTCGAATTAAATAGAAAACAGAAAATGTGAAGTCCGGGGCCACGGACAGGCCGTCCGTGGGCCCGGACATTATTAGAAAAACCTAAATTTTTAAAATTTAAAAAAAATCTCGCCGCCGTCCGTGGGCGTCCGGGCTTACGGACAAGGGGTCCGGGACCCCGGACATGACGTCCGTGGGTGCGGGCCGCCCTCGGACGGCGGCGTTAAGGCTGTTCCCGAAGGTGTTTTTGGCTCAAATTTTAAGGGTGTGTAGCCTGAAAGATGTACAAGACGTTAGTGATTTAAAGTTTTCAATTTGAGTTCGAATTAAGCACGAAACTTAGTAAACAAGTTATTGGACAGAAGCTTAAACAAACAGCGATACAGAAGCGTACGAAGGTTAGTTTGAGCCCAAAATTCGACAGAGAGTTAGTAAGGTCGTGGGGAATTAGAAAAGTAAAGCTGCAACCTGTTTTACCTTCGAATTTAAGGTGATTCTTCACACCGGGATTCGTCGAGTGCTTCGTTGATGGCAGACCCGAAAGGATTTCGAACCAAGCTTCTGGTTGTTGGTTGTTCTTGCTGTTCTTCACATTTTGGTGGTGTTTTGTGGGGTTTTGATGATTATTGGTGCTTTGGGAATTGGAAAACGTGTTTAGATGGTGATTTCGGGGGATTTTTGGTATGATTTGGGTGGCCGGGTGTTGGAAAACGTGAGAGAGAGAGAGGAGGCTGCCTCTTTGGACTCTCTAGGGTTCTTTAGCATGTGAGGTTCTGATTTTATCCAAAAACCTATCCCTTATATAGACTTTCTTAAAGATAAAGAAAATCTAGTAAAAGTAAGATTTTTCGATATTTTAGTTAAGTGACTTCCCAAAGGAATTTTGCTGTGAAATTTTAACCACATGTCAAGGATGGATATTATGAATTTTCTGAGGTGGAACCGAATTTTTTGAATATTGGAATATTTTTAAATTGAATTTCTCGTCAGATTCGGTCAGAAATTGCTAGAAAATTATTGGAAATTCGAAAAATCAAAATTCCAACGCCATTATGCTTAAAATGTCATCCTCTATCATGGGTTAAAATATCAAAGCGTTTCAAGCTGATTTGGGCATCCTTTGGAGGAGAGAGAAAGCTTACAAGAGGTCTTAGGAGCCTTTAAAGATTACCAAAACGCCCCTGAAAGTGACGAAGCTGCTCCTCATGCCATGGGATGTGCCGCTCGAGCCGGAATCCCTCACTACTCGATTAAAACGCCCCTCACATCACCAAGACCTCGTGGACCCTAACCAGGGGGGTCAAAATTTTGGGTATAACAGTCTCGAAGCCGATGACTTCCTTAATGAAGAAGGATGCACCATTCGAGTGGACAGTCGACTGTGAGAGTTCTTTCACGAGTCTCAAGGATGCTCTGACATCTGCACCAGTCCTGACTATACCAGACGGTCCAGATGGTTTTGAGGTCTATTGTGACGCATCAGGTAGAGGTATGGGTTGTGTATTGATGCAACACGGGAAGGTCGTAGCTTACGCCTCCCGACAGCTGAAGAAGCATGAGGAGAACTACCCTACCCACGATCTAGAGTTGGGTGCCATTGTCTTTGCATTGAAGATATGGCGACATTATTTGCATGGGGTAAGTGTGACAATCTATTCTGACCACAAAAGCTTAAAGTACTTGTTCACTCAGAAGGAGTTGAACATGAGGCAAAGAAGGTGGGTTGAATTTCTGAATGACTACGACATTAATCTGCAATATAAAGAGGGTAAGGCAAATGTGGTAGCTGACGCATTGAGTCGCCGAGCACACTCTCTTCATTCGCTAGTCTCTCATACTGGCTTGGTTGAAGAGGTGCGGAGTGCTCAGATGACGGATCAGTATATGATGGAGATCCGGCAGAAGCTTATTGATGGCACATTCGAGGGTCAGAAGTACGACTTCAGACTCCACGATGATGACCTGATTAGGCTGAATGGCCGATTGTGTATACCTAGGAGTAGCGCTGAGTTGAAGGAGCACATATTGAGTGAATCCCATTGTTCTACTACTTCGATTCACCCCGGAGCTTCAAAGATGTATAAGGGTATGAAAAGATATTTTTGGTGGACTGGAATGAAAAAAGATGTAAGTGATTATGTGTTGAGGTGTCTCACTTGCCAGAAGGTCAAGTTTGAGCACCGACGGCCTGGTGGTATGGTACAGCCAATGCCAGTGCCTGAGTGGAAGTTCCATGATATTTCTATGGACTTCGTAGTAGGGCTTCCGCCTACAAGGGGAGGTCTGAATATGATATGGGTTGTTGTTGACCGACTGACCAAGGTGGCCCGATTCATTCCGATGAAGGACACCTGGAAAGTGGCAAAACTGGCAGAACTCTTTGACAGAGAAATTGTAAGACATCATGGGGTACCGAAAACTATTGTCTCTGACAGAGATACCAGATTCTTATCGAGGTATTGGAAGTCTACGCGAGAAGCACTGGGTGCCGAACTAAAATTGAGTACAGCGTTTCACCCACAGACAGATGGTCAGAGTGAGCGCACCATCCAGACACTTGAGGATATGTTACGTGCATGTGCACTTGACTTTCAGACCAGCTGGATCGATAAGTTACATCTGATCGAGTTTAGTTACAACAACAGTTATCATGCATCGATCAAGATGTCTCCCTTCCAGGCCTTGTACGGTAGACCATGACGCACGCCATTATGCTGGGATGAGTCGAGTGAGACGGTCATAGGACCAGAGTATCTTGAACAAGTTCAGGCAGAAGTTCGCCAGATCCGGGCTAACATGAAGGCAGCTCAGGATAGACAAAAGTCATACGCAGATGTGCGCAGACGTGACCTGGAGTTCACCGTGGGCAATCAGGTATTTTTAAGAGTATCCCCCATGAAGGGAGTATTTCGTTTTGGCCAGAAAGGCAAGTTGAGCCCAAAATATGTGGGGCCTTATGTTGTGACGGAGCGGATCGGCCCGGTAGCTTACAGACTTGATCTACCCGCCGAGCTGGGCAAGGTACATGATGTATTTCATGTGTCCCAGTTGAAGAAGTATATGTCTCATCCGTCTCATGTGCTTCAGCCTGAAAGGCTAACCTTAGAGCCGACCATGCGATCAGCGGAGACTCCGGTACGAATTCTGGATACTAAGACTCGAGACACTCACCATAAGTCTGTGAGACTGGTGAAAGTTCTTTGGTCTAACCAGGACGTTGAGGAGGCCACTTGGGAGCTGGAAGATAAGATGAAGGCGAAGTACCCGTCATTGTTTACTTCTTAGTGCTTATGTGTATAGGGTACGGGGCGTACCCCCTTAAAAGGGGGGTAGAGCCGTTTCGGTTATGTGAGTACGACGTGTATTTAAATACATCGTCTATGCTATGTTGTCATATTACAGACTGTTGTGTCTGAATGATGTTGTATATGTTGTATGGACCTTGTGTCCAATGGTATGTACCCGATGTTATGTTGTATGGACCTTGTGTCTGATGTTATGTAAGTGTGTTGTTAATGATGTATGGAAGTATTGTTTATAAGTATTCCCGTGTTCTAACAGTTAGGATATGTGGAAGTGTGAACTTTGAGGACAAAGTTCTTTTAAGGGGGGTAGATTGAAATACCCCAAACCTTAGTATTGTTTAAACACCTAAATATGGTATATTAAGACTAAAAAGAGTCTTAGAAACATTAGTAAACAAATTTAAACAAAAGAAAACACAAAATGTGCTTTAAGGTCAATAAAGGCCAAAATGTGCTCTAAGCTTGGGATAAGCTTGGTTAAGACCTAATGAACTTACCAAGATCTTATTTATATACTAATGAACATATTAAACCAATTACCAAAGAAAACCAAGCTTGAAAACAAGTTAAAACACGAAATGTGCTTTAAGGAGTCTTAAAGCACATTTTTGAAAAATTGCCTTGTAAATGAGTTTTGAATGGCTAAATGTCCATCATTACTCTTTAATTAACATGTGTACTATATAGTATCACATTTGGAAGTCTATATCAATGGGAAATCAAAAATTTCACTTCTATGTGCCTTGTTTTATGAATAGTGATTTTAATAAGCTATTTTGTAACATATGGTTGTATAAGTAATTAAATTGACAAATAAAGACTATATTACCCCTAAGTACTAATGGGGGCCGGTTTTCTTAAGTGTGGTGACTCACCACTCTCTTGTTAACTTGTTAAAGAAATAAAGATGACTAACTTAGTTACTATTTGCTTTATAAACACAAATATCTTCTAAAAGCAAGACTTATCCTCATTCTCTTCCTTCCCTCCTCATTTCCCACGGTCCCATGCTCTTCTTCAACCTTCTCCTTCTTGCTCTCTCACGGTAATACACCACCACCACCATTAACTCTACCTTTGACCTCTTGTAAAATCTAGCTCACTTAACCAAATCAAAAACAAACACCACCAATCTCTTCCTCTCATCAAGCTCTTCATTTCTATCTTCTCAAAATTCCAAGATCACCATTTCGGTACCATGGAGTTCCACCATTGAAGGAGCTTGAGCTTGTGTTTCTACATATTATTGATCTCCTTTGCTTCTAGGTAAGGAATCTCAAAGAAAAATCATATTACCTCCATGTTTTTGCCTTGTCCGAAAATGCACATTAATGGTGCTCTTTATGTGACTTTGTTCTAGCTTCATTCCAACCTTTCATGGACTAGGTGGAGTCCTCTCTTGATATATATTCAAACTCTCTTCAAAGACCAAGGTAAAACAACTACATTAATGTTTTTGAAATAATGTAAAACTAGGGTTTACAATGAGTTTAAGCTTGGAGCTTGTATACTCATTTCAATGTTTGTATATTGTTTAGTAGTTGACAAGGAATCAAATACCTTACCGGTTTTATAAGGAAACAAGAAAGAAGTTGTGTGGAAAAGAGGTAAATGTACTAACCTAATGTAGTTTAATGCCTTAGGAGAAATGAGCTTATATGCTTGTTAAAACTACCTAAAGAGCAAATTGTAAATGACCTAGTGAAGTGTTCTCAAGGAGACTAGTAAAAGAACATATGTCTTGTTGTATGTATTTGCAGGTCAAAGGCATATATATTGTGGAAATTCAGTGTTTATGATTTATGCACCTTAAGGGCCTAAGAGCCATGTTATTTAAGGGCCTAAGTGCCATGCAATTGTAATTATGCACTATATTGTGATGTAGTGCTATATGAGTGAAGTTTGTGTATAAGAAAGTGCTTGATGGATTTTTAGTGTTCTTGGTTGTTTGTTGGTGAAAACAATATGTTTTGGTTTAGTAATGTTCTAGGAGAACCTATGTCGAAATTTAGGTAATAAAAAAGAAGTTCTAAGAGTTTAAAATGAGTTTGATAAGTTAAGAAGTGTTTAGAATAGTTAGGTGCTTTCCTTGTGAAAGAAACATGCATTAAGGTGATTTAAGATGTGAGAAGGGCTTAGGCAATGTTCTAGAGGATTGTATAATGCAAAAGAATGTTTGGGATACACCAAAGTCATTTGGACTTGTGTTAGGACTTAGGCAAACTTTGGTGAACAAGGAGAAAGTGTAAACTTGAAAAAGGATTTCAAGAATGACATAAGGAGTTAGTTGTGAGAATAGGTGCCTGAGAGATGATGTTGTTGTGATAAGGGAGTATTTTGGTATAAGTGATCATCTTAGGTATGAAACACCATTTGGAGACTAGGAGAAAACATTGTAAGTATTAGGAATTTTGGGAAGAAATAAGTAAAGGTTTAAGGAATTAGAAAATGAGTTTTATGAGTGTTTAAGGATGTCTTAAGGTGTGTTTGAAGTGCCCAAATGAGGTTAGGGTGTACTAGGATATATGGGGTGAAGTTTGGAGTTGAATGAGAAAAGGAAAACAAGGGTCTGGGGCAGACCGAACTTGCGACCGAACTTGCAAGTTCGGTCGAGCCCAGTTTACCCTGCGAGAATTGGCTTCTGGAATGGATCGACCTTGGGGACCGGACTTGCAAGGTCGGTCGGGCTTGTATTTTGTGTACGGATTAAGTTTCTGGAATCGACCGAACATGGGACCGGACTTGGCAAGTTCGGTCGGGTTGAATTTTCAAAGGGAAGAAACTCTCGGGAATGGACCGAACATGCGACTGAACTTACAAGGTCGGTCGGAGTAGAAAATTTTGACGGAAATATGTTCTGGAATGGACCGACCTTGTGCAAGGTCGGTCGGACCTCAACTTGTAAAAAAAAAACAGAAAAGAATGTGACGTATGTAGTTAACCCTAGGGGGTATAATGAAGGTAACTTAGGGTAAGTTAGACATTAAAAACATGTCATACAATCATGTTAAACATTTAGTAAGTTTGAAGTTAAATAAATAATTAACCGACGTTGTTAATCATGTATAGGAGTGACCTACGGAGGAAATCAATCGAGGCAAGGACCAAGGTATGGTTTTCTTGCAGTCTGTTGTCTACCGGTTTACACCGGCTTGTGTGTTGTATGTTTTTCTGTGTGTTTATGACGTTATAAGATCTAAACATGTAATGAGTTTACAGTTGTTCATATTATTGTGATGTTATGATGTGACTCATTTCCCTTGTGTGTGTCTAACATGACTTACCACCTATTGTGTATTGGTTGTTAAGTTCCACCATGAACTTCTAACAAGTGTTAACTGGGAAGTGAGGAATCCGGTTGTCCGGTCATGCATGTAAGTTAAGAGTAGATATCTGAATCAGATTCGACTCTTATGTTGTTAAGATTGTTCTCCTTAATTTGCGTTCGATCTCCCGCTAGCTTCCTCCAAAGCTTACCTATTCTGACTTATGATCGGTTTAGTGGGAACATGTGTTTGTGTGGTGTGTTCGGGTCACTATATCCGAACCATCTGTGACTTAAGTTACTCGTTCGAATAACAGAACGGTAATGAGTGTGTGTAACGAGCTTAACATGAGGGTGAATCATTCTCTAGGCTCTTATGTTATTTGACCTTCTTGGTTTGTTATTGTGGAACGAAGATCCGCTGTGTATGTGATGTTGTACTGTGCACTATTGATGCTAAGCCACATATTATGTTATGTTATGCTATGTATAAAATGAATGCCATGTTATCATGACAATTAGTTGCGCGTATCCCGGTAGCCGATGGGCTGCGCGTTAACCATACCAGCCAAGGGTTGCTGACCCCCTCGGGGGCTCCATATTTTTACTGCAGGATGAGGATCGAGGAGGCAGAGTGGTTGTAGGATCTAGGCTACAGTTGTATGTTGGTTTATTTTGGATGTTGAGCCCGGGATGCGTCTGTGCTCCCGTGGCATTATATTTTGATTCCGTTGAAATTACTATGGCGGTATATTGACAGTTTACAGTGAAGGAATGTAAGTAATACTCGGTATTGTATATGATGTATTTATGGTTTAGTTTTATGCTCGGGAGTCTGATCATCTGACCGGTACACTTGTATTTATTCTGCCTTGTCAACCACGTGGGTGGTTGACGGCGTTGTAGCACCGAAGCGTTAGTTATTGTTTAGTTATTTATTTCCGCTGCGAGTTCATTTAGTTGTGAAGTGCGATGTAGGGGTGTTACAAAAACACTCCACCCCCCTTGCCAGGGATCGAACCCACGACCAATTGATTCCATGGCGAGTATCTTGACCAACTACACTGGGTAGAATTTCAGTATATTCATGGGAGAGATGATACAAGACCTCTAAATTCGACTGGATAACTTTGTTTTTTTCAAGAGCCACGAATCCAAAAGAAAGTATGCGACGAGATATGAGGAGACTAATCTAAAGGCATGAAATTACGGAATCTAAAAAGGCTTAAACATAATGAGGTATAAATAAATAGTAGAGCACATGCACATGAAGCAATAAAATTATGTTCACGAAATGATGATGCGAATACATAAAATAAAATAAACAAAATAACGATGGAAATGATGATGATAAAATAAAAAGTAAATGCTATAAGACAATTAAAAGTAGCAATAAATAAGATAAAGAAGTAACAAAATGAAAGAAAACTGATAGGTAAGCAAATAGACAATGAGACAAAAGGGATGGGTTTAAAATCGGATTGTCATTTGGAAATTCATTTTTGAAAAATCGTGCATTTATGAAATGCTTTGAAAAGGAATAAAAAACGATGGTTTCGTTTCGACATGCACGCTAATATGTATTGAAAAAGAAAGGCGGCGACCCCTCTCATTATTTCGCAATTTGCTTTATGGGATGAGAATTTTTGGTGTCTACAGCGACCAACTCTCTGCCTAGTTTTTGAAGTGGTCCGGGTTTGTATACCAGTTTGCAAACCCAGACCAGCACTGGTCTGCTGCATTTTAACAGTTTTTCAACTCTTTTCCACCCTCAGTTCTTACCCAATCTTTTCCTACTCTTTCCACAAGTATAATAACATGTTCTAACATCATTTTAGCACTTTGAACCCTCCTAATTCATTCAATGAACTCATACTCAATTCCTTGATAATTTTACTCAAATTCTTACTAAATTCCTAACACTTGCAACTTTGTTTCTTAGACTTCTAAGAAGTAAATTTTTGCTTACAACCTTAACTAGCCCAATTGTTTCCTCACAACCATTTTGACCACACCTAATGCATTATTAGTAATCTTTATCTCCTTTACTCAAGCTACTCAAATTCTCAAGGTTACATTCTCTAGTTCATACCTAAATCTTCACAAGACATTATACCTCATTTTCCTACAGTTTTTTGCACAAGTCTTAACACTTCTCATACCATGATTTTGGTGTGTTTAATTCCCCATTCTCACCTCTAATTCCTCCTAGACAACCCTAGCTCATTCTAATCCTCAAGAACACCTTAGTTTAGTCATTTCCACCAAATTAACCCTTAATGACTCCTAGTAAGTTCTAGGTCATAGTAATTCACTAGAACACTTAAAACACTTGGTTTCTCACCCAAATTTGACATAGCTTCCCTACTATATTATTATACCTAAATGCATAGTTTTTTCATCCCTAAACAACCCAATACAATCCAATCCTTAATGGATGTTCTCTATACACAAATTACACTCAAAATACATTAATTCAAAATACAATGCAATATCTTAAATTGCTTGGCACTTAGGCCCTTAAATGACATGGCTCTTAGGCCCTTAAATGACATGAATTAAACATTGAATTTCCATCATTTAGAGCTATAACCTGCATTAACACAATAATCCCATGGCAATACATGAAAACTCTTACAATTCACATTATGATTATTTTACTAACTCATTTACCATTGGCTCTTTAGTTTGTTTATATCAATATAAATACAATTTTCTAAGGTATTAAACTACATTGGGGTAGATCATTTACCTTAGGTTTTCAAGCCTTTCTCTCTTTCTCTTCTTCTTGGTTTTCTTGGTTAAAAAACGGCCAAGGATCTTGTACCCTTGATAATCTTCTAATAAATATTCAAATAGAGGTAATGAGTGCTAAGTAATACACCTAGACTCATGGAATCATCTCTAAATTACAAAGGAGTGCTAAATGCACCAAAGTAAGAATTTACCTTATGAAACCTAGGAAGGTTTTTCTTTAGAGAATCAAAGCAAAGCTTGAACTAAGCCATTGGAGATTGGAAAAATGACTAATATCATGAAAGAAATAGAGCACAATGAGAAGCCATTTTTGGTCAAGTAGAAAAGGAAAGAAAAGATGAGTTTTTGTGCTCTTTCTTACCTTGAACCAAAAGGAATACAAACTAGCTCTTGAAACTGAACTTTCCTCTTCAAATGGAGCTTCTTCAATGGAGTCCAATCTCATCTTTTGGAGTTTTGAAAAGAGAGAATGAAAGGTCTTGACCTAACTAGCACAAATATGCACTTTGTTTTGGATTTGGAGCTTGGAGTTGTATTTGGCAAGCAAAGCAAGATGAAGAAAAAGTGCTGGAGCTTCAACGTTTTTCTTTGGAGTAAGAAGGATGAAGAAATCGATGGAGAAGAGAGGAATGAGAAGAGAGGAGAGAGGAGAGAGGTATACAAGGTAAGATATTTGGTAAAAGGTAAATAGTAATCTTTTCTCTTTTCCTTCTTCTTTTCTAAAAGTGATGGGCATTGGTGATGACTCACCCATCTAAAAACTGGCCCCTCTCTTTCCCTTAGATATTTATGGATTAGTTTTGACCATTGACTAATTAAAAGAGATTAAAGTCTTAATTAGGCAATATTTGGTCACTATTCATAATTAGTGCGCAAATTTGTGAAATTTTTGGTTTCTCATTGATTTAGACTTCCTAATGTGATAATAAATAGTACAAATGTTGATTAAGGTATAAAATTGGTCATTTAGCCACTCAAAACCCATTTCTAAGACAAATTTTCAAAAATGTGCTTTAAGGAGTCTTAAAGCACAATTTGTGTTTTAACTTGTTTTTGAGCTTGGTTTTATTTGGTAATTGTTTTAACATGTTCTTTAGGATGTTAACAAGGTCTAATAATGCCCATTGGGTCCTAATCAAGGTTACACCAAGTCTTGAGCAAGTATTTGCTTAAATTGTCTTTATGGTGTTTTCTATGGTTTAAATTGTTTACCAATGTTTCTAAGGCATATCCTTCTTATATCATAATTTAACATTTAATTATCATAGATAAGTTTAGGGTATTTCAAACATTTTTAATTAGACTAAAACAAAAGAAGACAATTTTCATTACTTATATCAGATAAGTTGGACAAATCATTTGTCACTAGCAGCTTGCCTATTTAGCTTCATACTACGTGTCTACGGTCTACATAAGCACATTTGATAACAAATTCTGAATAGTAACAATAACAAAGCAATATCTTTTATATTAAAGATGATCATTCTCGTCATATATCCATTACCAAATCTTTGGCATCAATTTCATAATTAGTTGTTTTTGGGCAATATGAAAAATGATGGAGAAGAGCCACTGCCAGAATCCAATCTTTTCTCTCTAAAATACAGCGTGCACAGGGAAAGAACATAACAAAAGAAAAAAAAAGAAACAAAAGGATGGGTAAGTTCTGATATGGTCTCTATTCTCCGGCAATCAGCACACACATTGTAACAACCCTACCGTTAATCCTATGCTTACCGTCTAATCGTCCTGTTAATCCTATCAGTTCGCAGCGGAAATACTACTACTTACTACGGCGGGTGATACAACGCCGCCGCTAACCGCCCATACGGCTAGCAAGGCTCATTCTACAATACAGTGACGGTCTGATGATCATAGTATACCGAGCTACTAAAACATTGCTTACTGAATACCAAAGATGGCATTCTTACATTACCGGATCACCGAGTATTTAAAGTATTTAATTACATCCCTTTCCAATTGTTCCCAAAAGAATGAGTTTCTACCAACTACTCATCTATACCCAACCTCCAATGCTTTCACTATCCAAAAAGGTGTACCCCATGGTACACCGGCTATCAAAAAGCTACAGCCGTGTACTACTCAGTACACCGTTCATAATTCATTAATTATAGATAAAAAGAAGAAAAAGAAATTAAGCTACGTCTCTTCACCGTCTTCATCCTTCTCTTGTACCTGCGTGTAGTAAAAACATCGCCCCAAGGGGCTCAGCAAAAGCTGCGCATGAACTCCGCATATACCGCGTGCTAGCTAAGGCACGCCGACTATTTGACGTCCACTAAACATGTGATTCATTAATTTCATACATACATGCTTTACATACAACATACATGCATATACAATACTTCATACAATGCAAGATAGTAATACAGTAGTGTGGAGGGTGATTTTTCGGTATGAGGGGGGTCTATCTAAATATTGTCTGACTGAGAAGCCAAAACCCTAGAGAATGCCATTCTGTGGAGGGTGAAAACCTGTTATTCTGGCATCCCTCAAATACCTACTAAATCGTTCGTCTTTCCCAGAAAGCATAAAGGGAAATGCCAGTGTGCACTACACCTGCTCTCGATGGGCTCCACGCGGACTTATTGCCCCAAGGGCAAAATTGACTAGAGTCACCACCTAGTTTGACCTAAGGAACCAGGAAGGGAGAAAAAGGGTTCTAAGAACCGGTAATTGACTCTGAATTATTGCTTAAGGATAGGACTTATCTGATCAGATCAGAGATTCTATTATGGGTTCGCACTGGGTTACACCCCTTAGAAGTGACAACGACCACGACTTTGGATTGGTGCCCGAGGAAACCTCGGTCTCTAATTGTCGGGATTGCCTTCTTTCAAAACCTTATTAGAGAGATTCAATTAAAGCCAAAGGATAGGATTGAGATGAAAAGAGAAACAGATGATTTCGAGGAATCTTAAAAAAAAGGTTGGTCTCTTTGTTTTGAATGTTGAAAGGTTTTGATTGTTTTTGAGTGGTTTGAGGTTGTTTCGGCTTTCATGAGGCTAAGGGCATTTTGGTCATTCTTGTGGATTTAAGGGATGTTTGGATCATTTGTTGGAGTTGAAGAGGAATTCGGGTTTTGAGTATGATTGAGTGTGGGAAAGGATATTTGATTTGCAGGTATTCGGATTTCGAGGATGTTTCAAGTTTCAGATGACTAAGGTTGTCGGGAGTATTCAAGAATTGGAGGTCCTATGCGACTTAGAGTTCGTTCAGAGGAGGGTTTAGGGAGTGTTTATGTGACCTGAAGCTCTAATGAAATGGTTGGATTGGTTTAATCAGAATTGTCTCTCTTAAAGTTTTTAAAACTGGAAAATCATTTTTTGTTGTAAAAAGGGCGGATAATCCCGAGGGATTACCCTATGTACCCCCTCGAACACGACACTTAATTAATGGTAAGTGTCGAGGCTCGAAAGATGGGGCAATGGATTTATGTCGAAAAATAGGATTCAGAGAAACACCATGAATGAGATGTTCTCGGTTGAACCCTAACAACATCTCTAACTCCCGGGTTTTAAAACATTAAAAACCGAAAACAACTGAAATCGAGCGGAAGGGAGTTAGACGATTCTAGAATCCCGGCTGCAACTAGGAAGGTCGTTACTTCCCTAGCACCCCGCCTTGTAAAAATCTAGGCTGCAATTAGAGGAGGTTTGTCACCCTAATGCCCCGCCTAAAGAGATCCAAACTGCGACAAGGGAGGTTAAGACCCCAGTGCCCCGCCTCGGATTTTTATTTTGGGAAGGGAGACAAGCGAGATTCTAACCATGGAGGAAATGTTTTGAAGGGGTTAGACATTACTTGCTCCCCGAAAACAATCTATTTGGGTTAAAAAAAAACTGAGTTGGAAAACTTTTGAAGTTGTTCGGAATTCTCGACGAAGAAACACTGATTTTGAGAAATGTTTTAGGAGAAAACTTTCTATATATGCGAGAAGAACTTTCTATGATGGAGAAGAGTTTTCTGTGACGTGAGAAGAGTTTTTCCTTTAAAATTCCACAAAATGGTTTCTTTGAAAAACTTGACGAAATGGTGGTTTGAGATTCTTTTGCGGTTTTTGGATTTTTGAAAGGGATTTAAAAATTGAAAGTGGATTGAAAGGAATCGGGTTTGAAAAAGGTGTTGGAATTGTCTTGACTTGGTTTGATTTGTATTGGAAGATGAGCCAGGTCAACGTTCGGGTTTGACTTGATTTGGTTTTCTGGTCAAGGTCAAAGCTTGGTTAAGGTCAAAGCTTGGTCAAGGTCAAGGCTTGGTCAAAGTCAAGGCTTGGTCAAGGTCAAAGCTTGGTCAAGATCAAAGCTTAGTCAAGGTCAAAGCTTAGTCAAGGTTCTGACTTTTGTGGAGTTAGGTTGATCTTTGTGAATTGAGTCAATTTTTGTGAATTGGGTCGATCTTTGTGAATTGGGTCGATTTTTGGATAATGGGCAGGTTTAAGGTATTGGGCCGAGCTAAGGTCAGGCCACGTTTGGATTCGGGCCGGGCTTGGGTTTTGGTTTTTGGACCTTGGGCTTCAAGTTTGGTAATGGGCCGAATGGGTGATGGGCCGAATTTGGGCTTTGGGCCTTGGGCTTCAAGTTTGGTAATGGGCCGAGTGGGTGATGGGCCGAATTTGGGCTTTAGGCCTTCGGGTTTGGGCCTTGGGCTTCAAGTTTGGTAATGGGCCGAGTGGGTGATGGGCCGAATTTGTGCTTTGGGCCTTCAAGTTTGGGCCTTGGGCTTCAAGTTTGGTAATGGGCCGAGTGGGTGATGGGCCGAGTTTGGGCTTTGGGCCTTCGGGTTTGGGCCTTGGGCTTCAAGTTTGGTAATGGGCCGAGTGGGTGATGGGCCTTCGGGTTTGGGCCTTGGGCTAATGGGCTGAATCATACTAATGGGCCGGACTTTGGAATTGGGCCGGACTTGGGCTTTGGGCCAGATTTGTGCTGGGCTGAGATTGGGGGTGGGCCAAGTTTGGAGGTGGGTCAAATTTGATCTTTTATTTACAAGTGGGAAAGGTGTGTTCAGAATAAATCGAGATTTCTTTTTTGAAATGAAACATCAATTAAAAGTGAGAGACAATTCGATTTGGAGGAGTTGAAAAATTGGAGGAATTTGGAATGAGAAACCTTAAGCTATAAGCATTATTCAGAATTCTTTTCTTTTCTTTTCTTTTCCATTTTTTTGGGTAAAGTTTTTTAGTGAAATTAGGGATGGTTTGGGATAGGCTTTACAAGTTTGGAAGGTATTGTTCCCCACAAAGCAGATCAGAAATAAGCTAGCTGTGGGGTACCTTCAAAGGCTTAAAATATTTTCAAAGTTTTGGAAGATATTGTTCCCCACAAAGCAAATCGGAAATAAGCTAGCTGTGGGGTACCTTCCAAGACTTTGATCGAAAGAAAAAGGGGTGACCTAAGGGGCCATCTAGGGTTTAAACAATAAACAATAAATAATAAACAATATAACGAGCAACAGTTTAAAAAAAAATTGCAACCAAACTATGTACACCGAGCATGTACACGTATAGTACAAAGAAAATCAGAAAGCTAAGTAATTCATATGGCAAGAGAAAATTGATCTTTGGGTCAAAGAAAGATTAAAAGAAAACAGTCAAATCTTAAGTTTACATAATCAGTTACCCAACAAGGGTATTAGTATCCGTACCCAACTTTTCAAATTGTTACTAAACCCAAACAGACGGAATGCTAATGAATTGAAATTAAAGTCTTGTCTCATTGATGATGGGTAGCTATGTATTTTGAAACTTAACACCCGGGTGTTTTAATCAACGGACTATCACCTAGTAATGAGGTTATTAACTGATTTTTTTTTGTTCTCTATTCCCGGGAGTTCTTAATCTGGTGAACACCAAACCAAAACTCACAATTCATTTCAGATTTTTAGTACATCCTGCTGGAGCTAGTCCCAAGCCTCTAATCTTAAACATAAAGCGCCAGTCAAGTCTAAACTCATTGGATACTTACAACCGAACATACTCCCAGACCAACTACCATTTTAATCTGTTTTCATTGAAGAAAGCTAAAGCTAAAACGGCCAAACTGAACTAAACAGAAAGTCATAAATATAAGAAACTCAACATTCCCTTTGAAGTAGTACAGCTCGGCTACCCCTTTGTCGTGAATGAACAATCAGAACATGACAATAATATTTATACCAGCGTGAAGGAATCAGTAATAAGTGCCAGACTATCAGGTTCTTCAATTAACCTAAACTGTTAAACATGGAACAGAGTTTATCCACATTCCACATGAACTCGAATAAGAAAACAAGAGCGTATTCAAGATAGCATTGATGAACAGGTCACACGGTTGTCAGTGGATAACACCCACTCACGCATTACCAAAGAGTCACTAGGGTTAGAGAGATTATGTACCAGGATATGCAGAAAATTTCCTGCAAAGTCAACATACACAGAGAACAAACATGACAAATCAGGAACCGACAAAGGAAGATAAGTTAAACTAGAAACAAAGGGAAAAAGGAGAGGAGTAAAAGAAGAATGAAGTGGGGAATAACAATCTACTTATCACAATAATGAGTCGTATTGATACTCAGCAAAAGAAGGGAAAGAAGACAAACCTCCCCGACAGTTCATGGTAAGATAAATAGATAAATTCTAACAATAAGGAGATGTGAACACTTCCGAAAAAATATGTAAGAGATAAGTAAAGTAATAACAAGGTGCAGACACTTCTTGTATGGACAGAGTATTATCCTCAGACACTAAGCAGACCAAAATCGAACTTGGCATAGTCTCTTTTCAAATACTGTTTGTGTGGGATATAGCTTGACTGGCAGAAAAACGAGATACATTCACAACGAATCTGAGAGGGAAGAAACCTGTGATATGGACTTAAACATGGTAATCGACAGGGTAGAATGGATACAGAAATCCAGCTACGCCAACACAAAATAAACATGTATACAGTTTAACACTTTGGATCATCTAAACAAATAAAAGGCTTCAAACCCATCGTGGGCAGAGCCAGCACATAGAATAGTGATAGTGTAATACACATATTTAGGAAACAAGAATAGTGATCGAAATAAGCACAGTGACTGCTCTATTCATATCAGTAACGAGGAGCTAACAGAAAAATGCTTGGAAGTTGATTGTTCGACAGAGAAGACAGAAACCGATGGCAGGATAGAACAAAAAAGGGAGTGTGCATAATCACATAAACGAAAAGCAAAATGTAGTGACACTGCCCATTTTCCAAACAAAACAAGAAACGAAACGCAAATGAAACACTGGACCTGCACAGGGTGAAATGAATATCGAGTGAAATAAGTGAATAACAAAGTGAACGGCTAGCATTAACATCACATTGTCTCTGATGAAGCCAACCTCAAACCCTCCCCGTTTCGAGTTCGTCGGGTGAACTGGGTAGTAAAAAAAACGAAAGAGGGCGACGACGGTCGACTCAGGTTTCTTTTGGAGTAAAACTCCCGTGGAGTTCGAACCGTCCTCTCTGCAAGCCATCACCTACACGGTTCACTTGGCAAACAAAGATCTGTCCACTCAAGTTCGGATGCCCAATGGAGGAATGGAATTCGGATGAAGATGGTGGCTAAAAGAAATACGAGGAAGATGAAAGACGTGAAAAGAGAATTCCGTTGCTGGCTTTCGAATGAGAATTAGATGTTCACCGGTTTTTTTTTGTTCAAGTTCGTTCAGGAAGCAGGAGGAATCGATGCCTCTAGGCTTTCTTCTTCGGTTCCGATCGGGAAATATAGAAACGATAGATAGCAGATAAATGCTCTGTTGAAGGATTTTTTTTTATGAAAGAAAGGAAAACTCAAGGGTAGAGTGTGGGCATGGGGGGCGCCTCGGTGTGCTAGTGTTCACTGGTGGATTTTCGGTGGTAGAAATCTTCAGAGCTATGTTCTTGGTAACGGCTTGGAAGAGATGTTTCTGGGTTTGGGATTTCAAATTGAGGAAGACAAGGGAATGGAATGTCTCAGGCAATAGAGAAAGAAAGGAAAAAAACGTGGGATCTGTGTAGTCGGCTAGTCTTGGGATCTACCACTACAGTAGGGTTTATGTCTGTATTTATAGAAATAGAGAACTAGGTTTTGGGAACAGATATTAGTCCAGCAGTAAAAATAAAACAGAGCTATGTCATTCCCCAGTATCAAAACCGGGTCTGTGCTCTCCTCCCCAAGGACATCAACCAGTTGCCCTAAGGCGAAATTCAACATGTTCACACGAGATTTACTAACTAATCTCTATTACAAGTTAAGGGTAAAGAAGGAAAAAGAAAACAACTCGCACCCATATCAAGAATCGAACACAAGACCTATAGATTTTCAAGTAAACACTTTAACCAGGTGTGCTACACCAAAATTCGATATGTACATTGCAAGAAATAAACTAAACTTCGTATTCGAATCAGGTGACGTTTCAATTAAATGCTATTGTTCTAAATGGAAATGTACAGTGAAATGTATGAGTTTTAATCCAACAAAACGAAATTTTTCTTTCCTAAGGGTCGTGAAATTATGGAACGTAGATGATAAAAATACAAAACGTAATGAAATACAAAATAACGAAATACCATAGTACATAAAATAATGAAATAGTACTAGTATGATGGAAGTAAAAATATAAGTGAATACCGTAAAGAGTGGAATACGGATTGGATATGTATGAAAGATGGAAGATAAGATATAATAAACAAGTAATAAAATAGCATAGAATAAAAACAATATGAAACAAAATGGGAAAAACAAAATAAGCAATGATAAAGTAAAAATGGTAAAATAAGTAAATAGACAAAAGGGACGGGTTTAAAACCGGATGATTGTTGGAAATTCGTTTTTGGAAACTGTTGTTTTTTCTGAAATGCTTTGAGAAAAAGATTTAAGAATTTTATCCTAAAATGATGGTTTCGCTTTAGCATGCATGTTGATACGTTTTGAGAAAGAAAGGCGACGACCCCTCTTATTTCATTTATTATTTTGGAACTTGCTTTATGGGATGAGAATTTTTGGTGTCTACAGATGGCTCCCCTTGACTCAATTCTGCAATAGAAGACTTGCAGAATTGGATCAAGGTTGACGGGACGCCAAAAATTCTCACTGTGGTTTAGTGGTGCATTGGGATGCGACCGTGAGTGTATGAAGGTGATTGAAAGTACGAGGACTTATGACGAGCCTCAATTAGACCTCTTGACATCTAACCCTAGGACTTATGATGAGCCTAGGATACTAACAATAGGGTTGGTTTAGAGTGCACGAGGACTTAGGAGTGCCTCAACTGGACCTCTTGATATCCAGTCCTAGGGCTTATGACGGGCCTAGAATGCGATTGAAAGTACAAGGACTTAGGAGTGCCTCAACTAGACCTCTTGATATCTAGCTATAGGACTTATGACGAGCCTATAATACTAACAACCCGATTTAATTTAAGGTGCACGAGGGCTTAGGAGTGCCTCAACTGGACCTCTTGATATCCAGTCCTAGGGCTTATGACGGGCCTAAAATGCGATTGAGAGTACGAGGACTTAGGAGTGCCTCAACTAGACCTCTTGATATCTAGTTATAGGACTTATGACGAGCCTATAATACTAACAACCCGATTTGGTTTAAGGTGCACGAGGGCTTAGGAGTGCCTCAACTGGACCTCTTGATATCCAGTCCTAGGGCTTATGACGGGCCTAGAACGCGATTGAGAGTACGAGGACTTAGGAGTGCCTCAACTAGACCTCTTGATATCTAGCTATAGGACTTATGACTAGCCTATAATACTAACAACCCGATTTGGTTTAAGGTGCACGAGGGCTTAGGAGTGCCTCAACTGGACCTCTTGATATCCAGTCCTAGGGCTTATGATGGGCCTAGAATGCGATTGAAAGTACGAGGACTTAGGAGTGCCTCAACTAGACCTCTTGATGTCTAGCTATAGGACTTATGCCGAGCCTATAATACTTTGACGGAGTTGTACGAAACTTGCTGTGGTGAAAGCTTGGTCTGAAGTGGTTTGTGGTGGTAGATTGGTTTGAGGATGGCTTTGATTGTGGATTGATCCGGGATTGGGTGCTTTTCGGTTGTTTTCATGAGAGATGTGATAGTCGAATGTTTTTTGTTGATGTGGCCCTTGACTTTGTCAGTGTGGGACTTGTGCTTTGGTTTTGCTTTGATAGTCTCGCCCGATGTGCACTATAGTTTCGGGATTTGATAGAAATCTTGGCTCCAGAGTTTCGAGATGGCTCCAGTATGGCTCCTGAGTTTTTTTTATTTTGGTTTTGGTGATTTGGTAATCGGTCTTTGAATGGATATTTTTTTTTTAAATGAGTGACTTTTTAGAACTCGACAGTTTTGATATGATTGGGTGACTTCGATGAGATTTGAGGGCTCCGGTATGATCGGATGGCTCTGGTGCGGTCAGATGGCTCCGGTTTGATTTATGATCCCCTTGTGAGCAACGGCTCTGGGATGGTTGGTGGGTTTCGATTTGGATTGAGATTTTGGGTCGAGTAGTGAGTCGATGTGATTTGTGTCCTTTGATGTGGTTGACAATTTTTTTTTGGTTGTGGATGAATGGTTTTGGTATGGATTTTGAATCGAGTGGTGGGTCGATGTGGTTTACTGTGGCTGACAATTTTTTTTTGTGGATGAATGGCTTTAGTACGGTCAGTTTCAGCTTCAGATTCCTCGAGAGGGCTCCGGGATAGTTTGGGATGGCTTCGGGGAGGCTACGAGATTGCTCCATTTGATGATAGTGGTGAACAAAAGGGGAATCTTCTTTTGAGGTGGTCGCACCCTGGGCGGGCTGCCTACGTACTCAATTTCGTATTGAGATCAGACCATATGTAGTTCGAAACTCTATAGGCAAGACCCTGGTGATGAAATAGATCTAACGTGGATTTGAGGTGGCTCCTGTATTGTTCTCGGACTATTAGGATGCCCCCTGTGTAGTTCCAAGGATGGTTTTAATGTTAGATGATGGCTCCCGCATGGCTCCAGTTTGGTTCTGGATATGGTGTTGATGAGGCTCGAGCATGACGTTGGATGGCTCCAGAATTGTCTTCGTACGGCCTCGGATGGCTTTAGTTTGGTTCGACGTAGCTCGAGGATAACCCAGGATGGCTCCGAGATGGTTTGATGTAGCTTGATGATGGTCTGGGATGGCTCCAGTTGACAACTTTTGATCTATAGATATGCTTCAACAACTGCAACTGAAGTCGATTTTCAGCGAGACTAGGTAGAGTTCTCACCAGACGGATGTTGATGATGAAATGATAAATGCAGACATTGAGTGCTAAACGAGATGCAAAATGCATATGCAGGTTTTTTTTTTTGAAAAGAAGGTACGGTCCTATCTCTATTACTACGGGGTTTACGAGTATAAGACATCTTCGGTCCGATCTTGAGTGACTGTTGAACTGAAATGAGTGAATCGCTTTTCCTCTCATGGGGGGACGCGGGTCAATCTCTCGTGAGCGTAGCTTGTGTGCTATCAGTGTAATGGTACTCTCAATGCCCGGAGCAGTATTTTCTCTATAATTCCTTTTTGAGGTTTTGGACTTTTTGATCCTTACAAATTCCTCACCTGCGATGGGGTAGGCTGTTTATGATTTGGTGCTTCGATCTAAGAGTCACTCACACTCGAAAGACCGTGTGAAGTAAGATCGGTCTCATTCGCTCATGGTCCCTTTAGTATGATATGGGACATGTTGATAACAAGCACAAAGCTTATGATTCATGTTTCAGGTCCAGTACTTTCAGTTAACGCTCATTGACATACGAGTCAGAGGTCTTTTATTAGGTTATAACGGGGCTAAGGGGTATGATGCATGTCACATGGGACTGGAGGATTTGTTTGGGAGTTGTGGAGCTTTTGTGCAATGGAGGATATGCTTCGCCTTTGCCATGGGTGGAATGATTAGATGGGTTTTGATAACCTTTTGCTGGTTTCTTCGGGACATCATTGGTCCTTTTGATTTGGATTTCTCCTTCTTGCCTCTTCTGATGTACGGTTTGAACCTTCTTCTCATTTTTCTTTTTTGAAATTGCACTTGGCTCATCGGTTTCCTCAAACGTTCTTTGCTTTGTATTTCGGCTTTCAGCTTTGGAGTTGCATTGACTCATCGATCTTCTTGAACATTTCTGGTGTTCTTTTTTTGGTGTTTGGCTTTGGAGTTGCATTGACTCGCTGATTTCTTCAAACATTTTAATTGCTGTTTTTGGGAAAGATGGTGGGGAAGAGACCATGGCTCCGGCTCCTTCGAGATCCTCTATTGCAAGGGCAGGCAAGTATATGTGGAGTGGTATATTATGGAGTTTTTTTTTTTTTTGAAAAAGTTTTTCATGAAAGGTTCAGCGGGGCTCACTAAGGGATTATGTATAGGGCAGTCAAAGCTTTTTGGTTTTGTGGGAATTTTCATTCCTAAGTGCCTCGTCATTCTCATTAGTCAATGATTATTTTCTTACTATTCTCGGATCTTTGCATGAATCACGGTTTGTATCCCGTTTATCGACATAGATCTCACTATGAATTGTGCCTCTTCATGTGCTGAAGAAAAGCACAAGTAGCTCGTGGTTTTACCTCGATTGGCTCTCTCTGCCTTCCCTCGTCGCTCAGTGGATTGTCCAAAACGTTCACTTGAAATTCAAGGGAAAATACCGCTCTTCGCACACTACTCACTTGATTTGTGGTGCTGATTTTGATTAGACCCTTGTGTTCATTGATGGGTCAAGAGTTAAGCGGTTCATGCACTATGTTCAATCAATCTCCCACGATTTTCCCAAAAATGTCATTTCGATATGGGAGTATGCAAATGCGATTATCTACCATGCGATGTATTGTGGTAATACGGAATTACTACATATAGGATGCATGAAATGCTGAAAATGGTGAATGGAAATGGTTGATTAAATGTTTTTTTTTGTGTTTGTTTTGTCTTTGGATGCAATGCATGAGTGGTAAGTGTAACACCCCTACTAATTCGGCTCCTAATAATCCTACAAATGTCGCACATAATATTTATATCGCAGCGGTAAATAACAGATTGTCGCTCCTATGGTGTCACTGTTATCACTCGCCCATACGGGTGATAGCGAGTTACCTGATAATCAACATGCGAAACGTATTCCCGCAGTGACCACAAGAGATAGACAGTATAACTTAAACAACTTAAAACAAATCCAACAATAGCCAATTATTACAGACCGTACTCATGAGCGTCTAAATAAATCCACCTCAGTTTACACAACCCGAGTCCAAACGTCATCAGTATCAAACCGTACCAAGTTTAAACCAACTATAATATTACAATCGTCACGCCTCGCGTCGACCACCAGCTACTCTCCTGAAATGAAAATGGTTTGTGGTATGGAATCAGCCCTTGCTGAGTATGTCATCACATGCCCCGTCATGCCCCCAAAGACCCCTCAATTATTTGGTCGAGAGCATGAGGTTCGTTACATGCAATACCATTTTAAATATTTAAAAATGTAAACAATTAATAGTAATATCCACACAACAACACAACCATCAACACACAATAATATAATCACAAGTATAACCAATGAACAACAAAGCGAAACAACAAGAATTATAAACAAGTATTAAGTCTCGTCCATGGTATAGAAACCAATATTGCTCGCCACTGTACAAGTCTCAATTGTTTTAATTGTTCAGTTATACCTAGTGACAATGTCTCGTTAAAACGACATGTCTCTAGTTACCCATATATTATGCGGGTCACCACCCACGGCAGTAGCCACTCCAACGGTAGAGTCTCCGACCAACGAGCCTTCTAGCTCACGGGAAATTTTCTTGATACTTGCGGACCCGTACGCGGACATCCTGGTATCGTTTTTGTGATCACAGCGCGCACCAAGAGCCACATCCTCTTGGCTTTACTAACTTTCCATTAATTAATTATACCATCGCATCGCATTACCATTTTTTTTCCTAACACAGCAGACTAAGATCATTAGTCCAATCCGGAGTTTGTAAACTCGGGATCCAGTGTTAGATACGAGAGCGGCGTATAGAAAGGTCAATGCTCCGTATAAAAGTCTTGGATAATATGTATAAGTTATTATCCTAGTGCTACAACGTTTTACTTACGTTCCTTATATTTCATATAAGATAGCACCACAGCCGCTAGTTCGTTTTATTATATATAGGTTCATATATACGAACCAATACTGTTAACTCAACAACAGTAAATAATAAGCAGCTATAAATATACAATTCATGCATATTAATTAACACATTCAGACAAACAATCTTATCACAGATCACACAGAAGTCTGAACTGAGGAAGCCCTCAGAGACAATCAGAGACACATAACAACATACCGTTCACCCTGATGTTTACGGTGGAGTATGAATCAGCAGATCCTATGCTCCTAGTGTGTCGTCTCTAACAGTCTAAACAATACATAATGCTACTGATTAGCATACTGTATAACAACACAATCCTACGGTACCCCGTACCGTCACTATTAACTCCCGGTTAACCCCCCGTTATTAACTATCAATGTTTGTCGGGCTTTCGGTTTAACTCGAGATTGGAAAAGTGTTATATTACATGCGTAGTCTTGTCTTGTATATTAATATAGTTATTGTTGAACTTGTTATCGCATGTGACTTAACATTCCCTTGTATGTCGTATAGTTTGTTTCATTATTGCATGTGTGATCCTTTGTCATGCACTATGCATCTCACCTTAGTATTTATTTTCCTAAGGTTTATCTCTCTTTTTTTTTTTAAATTCAATGTGGTATAATTCATTTGTAAACAATACTTTTAATTACATGAATCCTTATTATCACATGTACACTCTCTTAACTTTAGAATCCATATCCAATGTTTGTAATTCTTTTTCCTTTTATCATATGTCATTTTAATTATGAAAATACATGGTCATTAAACCATGTTATATTTTCCACCATAACATATATTTACTTATAATAATGTATTATGGAACTATTTCTTATATGGTAAGTCTTATAATATATATTCATTCTTTTTAATGAATACCTCTTATATTATAAATGTTATAACTCTTATAACATAAAAACCATATTATAAATTCCATTTTAAAATGTCAACATTTTCGAACAGCACTTATGTTCTTAAATATTTACAAAATCACCACATAATTAATGTAATGTTACATTATAGTTATATAACATATATTATGACATTTAAGTCATTAAAGCAATTATAACATATAGTTGTAAATTGTTGTAAAAATACCAAACAACCCCTTATATTTTCGGTTTTCCAAAACAACCACTAAACTTCTATAAATCACAAATCAATCCCAAATTATATTTCATTGTTACACTTATATCATATACCTTATATTATACCCTTTAAACCTTAAAATAATTATAACCTATAGTTTTTTTTAAAGGCTATAATTTTTGAACAGCCCCTAGGACTGTTTTAATTAAATTTCCACCACCAAACTTTTTATATTTATCAAATCTTCCCAATTTATAATACATAGTTTTCTAATTCCATTAAAACCATATATTATACATATGTCTTTATAAAACCTTATATATAATTCCAAAAATCACCAAACTATACCAAAAGGTTATAAACATTATTCCTAACCTTATATTTTCTCCAAATCTTGGTTTTACCACATATGTTACCCATATGTAACAATATCATAAAATATCTTATATTATACTTATATAATTCATATAAACTCCAAATTTAACCTAATCAACTTCTAAAAATTCCTAATATCCTAAGGTTTGTACTAAATTCCATTTATTACCCCAAGTTTTCGGAAATTACATTATAGCCCCATCTCTTATAAATCTCTTACAATTTAATACTTATCTTAATATAAGGTTGTATTTTAATTTCTAAATTCTCCAAACTTGGTCAAAGTCTCCTATGTAGTCAACTTTCACTTCTAACAAATTGGAGCCAACTCTCTCGGTAATTACCAAACTTAACCTATACTTTTCTATTTTTACAATTTTGACCCAAAACTTTATAAAATGTTATAATTTTTATTAAATTCATTTAAAAACCCTAAATCCTTCTAAATTAAGCTCTCGGCCTAATATTTTGTTAGTAATTACTGTTTGACCCCAATTTTAATTATAAGCATAAATAAACTAAATAAGCTTATAAACTTAAATTAAAATGGCCTAATGACATGGCCTTATTACAACCTTGAACTTACAAAATAAATTACACAATAAATGTCTCAAAATATAGCATATATTTTCGGCCTCACTTTGATTTAATTATTTTTCCACATAATGTCATAATTTGACCATTATGTTAATTAAATCTCTTAAAAGACTAGCTTAATTTCTCTTAGTCATTTTTTTCCATTTTTAGGTCAATATAACCCATATTTATAAGTTCACTCTCGGCAATAATTATATATAAGCTTAGAAATTATAAAATCATAAGTTTAAGGTGTTTATACCTTGATTTGCCCTTGTATGTACTCGGCCACTTGAAGGAAAATTCACCACATCATTTAGACATGTTTAATACACCAAAACAAGATATGGTTATACTCCAGCTTGAGCTTAACCATAAGGAACAATTAATGTAAGATTTAAGGCAAAAATCACCTTAAAAATGCAAGGAGAGTTCAAGATGGGTTCGGCCTGTTTTAGACACACCACAAGGTGTTAGATTCACCATATAGACATAGGAAATAGCTAGGTCACAACAAGCTGCTCGGGCCTGCTGTTGGGTCCTACTGCTGGAAATTGAGAAGTTGTATGCTGATGGTTTTATAGAAGCTGTCAGCTGCTAGTTTTGGTGTTTGGTGGAACGTCTGCTGATGGTTTTAAAAAGTAGAGACAATTGTTAGGTCTTGCTGCTGAAAATTGAGAAGCTATCAGCTGATGATTTTGCAGAAGCTGTCAGCTACTGGTTTTGGGTGTTTGGTGAAACCCTGCTGATTTTAGAAATTGAGAAGTTGTCTGCTGCTGGAAGCTGTTCCCCAAACGAGCTCATTAGTCCAGCAGTAAAAATAAAACAGAGCTATGTCATTCCCTAGTATCGAAACCGGGTCTGTGCTCTCCTCCCCAAGGACATCAACCAGTTGCCCTAAGGCGAAATTCAACATGTTCACACGAGATTTACTAACTAATCTCTATTACAAGTTAAGGGTAAAGAAGGAAAAAGAAAACAACCCGCATCCATATCAGGAATCGAACACAAGACCTATAGATTTTCAAGTAAACACTTTAACCAGGTGTGCTACACCAAAATTCGATATGTACATTGCAAGAAATAAACTAAACTTCGTATTCGAATCAGGTGACGTTTCAAAAAAATGCTATTGTTCTAAACGGAAATGTACAGTGAAATGTATGAGTTTTAATCCAACAAAACGAAATTTTTCTTTCCTAAGGGTCGTGAAATTATGGAACGTAGATGATAAAAATACAAAACGTAATGAAATACAAAATAACGAAATACCATAGTACATAAAATAATGAAATAGTACTAGTATGATGGAAGTAAAAATATAAGTGAATACCGTAAAGAGTGGAATACGAATTGGATATGTACGAAAGATGGAAGATAAGATATAATAAACAAGTAATAAAATAGCATAGAATAAACACAATATGAAACAAAATGGGAAAAACAAAATAAGCAATGATAAAGTAAAAATGGTAAAATAAGTAAATAGACAAAAGGGACGGGTTTAAAACCGGATGATTGTTGGAAATTCGTTTTTGGAAACTGTTGTTTTTTCTGAAATGCTTTGAGAAAAAGATTTAAGAATTTTATCCTAAAATGATGGTTTCGTTTTAGCATGCATGTTGATACGTTTTGAGAAAGAAAGGCGACGACCCCTCTTATTTCATTTATTATTTTGGAACTTGCTTTATGGGGTGAGAATTTTTGGTGTCTACAAGTAGCACACACACTTACTTACCTTCACCGTGTTAGCCAAATTACGCATCCGGGTTAATCGGAATGCTTATTACTCTTTTACTCATTACATGTTACTTACTCTTACTTTACTTGCTTACTACCATTTAATTTACTTACTCATACTCAAGTTAAGTCGGTATGACCTCCGGCCCGGGGACTACACCGTCCCACCACCGGGATTTACTTGACTCACCAATCCGGGATGCTACCCACTTAAGGGATTTGGGCCACGGACCAGTTTAAGAGTCAGGAATCGGATCCAACCTCTTGTGTCTCCTCATCCTCACGCGTGGCCGAAACTATATCGGACTTCTACTCATTCCAATTTAATTACCAATTTAAGTTAGATTGGTTAGCTTGTTAGGAATAAGTTAGAAGTCCAAGCACAATCACAATCGGTCATAGTACAATACAACATACATACACGCATTCATATTCATCCATACATTTCATGAATTATACAAACTGAGATTTAAAGAATATATTCATATCATACAACACTACATATTCACAAGTAAGCATAATAACTCCGATTCGTGTGTTTATCTTATTTGGTGATCAATTAGCACACAACACACAAATCAGAGTAACCAAGATAGCATACGGGGCATGAGGAATTCATACCGTTCACCGTTGTACTTGTATCCCAACTTTCCTTCGGTGCTCACAAATCAAGTCCTATAACATACATATATTCGAGTGATTAATTTAACTATCATTAACTTAATTCGGTTCCTCTTACGTTTCCTAAGTCGTACTTACTAAGTCCTTTCCATTCTTACACTTACACATTACTTACTTACTCTTCTTTACTTTAAGTTTATTTCCTTAACATTGGTACACTTATATATGTGGGTATACATACATATATATATATATATATATATATATATATATATATATATATGTATATGTTATTATTATTTAATTTAAATTAAATTTTTTTTTTGTATGACTCGACCGACCTTACCCAGGGTCGGTCGAAGTCAGTAAGGAATTACGTAGGAAAATTTCAGGGCCGACCGACCTTGCACTTCCGGTCCCAAGGTCGGTCCATTCCAGTGAGTTTTGGGTTTCGAAATTCTGGAGTCGACCGACCTTGCATGTCCGGTCCCAAGGTCGGTCCATTCTAGTAAGTTTCGTTACAGGCGAATTTTGGGCCGACCGACCTTGCAAGTCCGGTCCCCAAGGTCGGTCCATTCTAGAAGGTTTTAAGACGGGAGTTTTTTGGCCGACCGACCTTGCAAGTTCGGTCCCCAAGGTCGGTCTATTCCAGAAGCTTTCCACCCTTTGTAAATCTGAGCTCGACCGACCTTGCAAGTCCGGTCCCAAGGTCGGTCCGGCCCAGTATTTGCATTTTTATTCCTGTTTTCAGTTCTATCTTTCACCCATTACTTCTCCATTGTTCCTACACTTAATCCCACATGTTTTACCACTAAATAACCCTCTAATACACCCTAGTTCAATCTTTAATTCACCACTCATTCCTACACTAATTTACACACTTGTTTTTAAATTCATTTCAGCACTTACACTAGGTGTTTCCTAGTTGCACTTGCTACAGATTTTAGTTCTAACTCTCTCCGTCTATAGTTCCCTCTTCTAATGCCATTTTTAGAGTTTCTAATACATCACAATACATTAACTATCTCTCCCAACTTACCCTCTAACCATCTTACTCAAAATTTGTTACAACCTACATTATTCACCTAGTTTCTAGTTCACTAAGTGTTCTATTCCTAGGCAAATTTTGCCATAGTCTCCCCTATATTTTTACACTCTCTCCACATTGTTTCACTCACATCTTATTACCCAAATCACCTGTTTTCAATAATCATATATATACCAGGCTCCCATACACAATACCAATACTAAGACACTCTTAAAAATTCCTGCACATTACATTCCAATCCCAACTAGGTTTCAATAAGTTTTACATGTCTTTTAAGGGTTTTAAGCATTTGAATTCTCCTACACATTACACTATTGTTCATTACCATTTTACAATACAAATTTTCATTTCTAAAAAAAAATTTGTTACATAAGCATTTACAAAGCTATACAAAGGTGAGTATAATTACCTTGTTTTTCCTTCTAGTTTTCTTCCCTTCTTCTTGCTTCTTCCTCCTTCCTTCTTTCTCTCTCTCTCTACCGGTTATAGTACTTCAACAATCTACCGTTGCAGCCCATACATACACACCATTTCAATACTAAAAACTAACCCTAAACATCATTTAAGCTCTTAATGTAAGTTTTAGGGTTTAGAGATATATTACCTTCCAAGGGAGTAGATGGAGCTTAGAGGAGCTTAAGAACAATGTTTCTACTCCTTCAAAGAAGCCAAAATCGGCGGGGTACAAAAGGAGCAAGGAGTTCAAAACTTGAAATCTTTATTTTGCAAATGAGAGCAAGAAAAGGAAGTGGTTTTGGATTTCTTTTTACCTTAAACCAAAGAGGAGAAGGAGGGCCTTCTAATGGTGGTCTTGAAGCTCCAAAACAAGAATACCCATGGAGATGAAAGTTCTTGTTTTTGAATTTCGGAAAGAGGGAAATACTCTCCTAGATGAGAGGATACTAATGGTACAAGTTTTGTAATTTTTGGAGGAGATTTGAGGGAGTAACAAGAGGAGAGAATGTAGAGTTTGTGTGGGTTCTCTCAAACTTCCATGGCCACCGGTTGGAGAAGAAGAAAAATAGAGAGGAGAAGGAGGGGGAGTTCTACGTGAGTGAAGAGAATGAAATAGAGGAGAGAGAGTAAAAGTGAGGGTGGGGGTTACTTTATTGCTTTTTAATTGTTTTTGTCTTTTGTAAATAGAGGAGATAGGTGAGTGTGTGAGGGGGGGAAAAATCGGACCACTGCACACACACACACATGTACATTTTTATTTTCAATAGTGGACACATAAGTTTTGGTTATTTGTGTTTCTACCCCACAACTTCCTGTTTTTGACAGTTTTTACTAATTTCTCGTTTTATTGATTTTATTGGTTCTAAAGCTTCACTAATATTTATTAATGATTATTTAGTTGACCAAAAATTTTTTGAGTCTATTTGACCCGCTTAAAGACACGTTTTCCCGGTTACCTCGAAAAACGCGCTTTAAGGTTCGTTAGTGCTTTTAATCCATTTTAAGGATCCGTTTTCTTCGGGATTTGTTCCCTCATGTTTATTTAGACTTAATTAAGCCTCTAAGTTATTTATTAGCCTAATTAATTACTGTTTCTAATTACGGGATATTTCAATCTACCCCCCTTAAGAAACTTTGCCCTCAAAGTTGTTCAAGGTTAATAGTTTATTAATTCTACTCATTAGGCAAACCAATTGCCCTAATGTGTCTTACTACACCTATGAGGTGTTTACTTCTTTCACATTGCAAACATACACAGTTCAAGCATCATACAAATTCTCATACACAATGCACACTTTCCATACATACCATCACATCCACATCACACAATACACCATTGCAATTCACAATACGAATTACACCATACATGTCCATACATCACACATTACACATACACACCAATTAATCTCCGCACTACAAGTGCCATCACAATCTATTACAATACCTACACACTATTGATAAGTGCGAAATACATCTAGTTTTAGGGCTTTAATTCTTCCTATTTTCATAACAATTTATGTCATATTTCTCACTTATCATATGTTTTTCCTTAGATTTGTGTTTTGATGTGAACTGATACATTTTATGTGTCTAATGCAGGAAAAAGTCTAAAGTAATACATAATTTATCTCATGAGGGTTACAACACAACAAACGGTGATTTATATATATATTAGATCACTCACGGCACTTCGTACCAACAAAGATATTGGAGTAATATTCATGCCATAATATCCATGCTCTAACGTCAATTATTGACAAATCATTCATTCAATCATGGCTGCAAACTTATGGAATCAATCACGTGGTGCATGGCTATATTTATTATCAAACTCCAAGTCATTACGTGAGCTGCTTTATGAGGATAGGAGCAGACACATCCGCATCCCATTTGCGCGGACAACAGAGGCGAGTCCGCCTGTATTGAAGCGGACAAGACACAGGCTGCAACCGCCTGTTCTTGCGTGGACAACACACTCACGTCCGCCTCCTTAGGCGTGGACAAGAGAGCAGAGGCAACCGCCTCCTTAGGCGCGGACAAGAGGACATCAGCGCACGCGAACAGTCTTTTTCTTCTTTCGCCGGCGCCGCATTCGAATTGCTCCTTAATTAATTGCAGACGGCGCCCACCTTAATTCACTGACGCGTGATGATGGCTCTGTCTGCAATCAATTCCTGCTACCCCATCACTCTCTGACTGCAAATCTTCGCGGATCTGCTCACCAATTTCCACCGCCATCGACACACCAACTGCACCGTCCCTGATTTCTCCGTTGTCTGCTTCTTATTCCCTCAGCCTATAAAAACCCACGTCCTCCCTCAGTATTAATCATCCCTTCTTTAAATCCAAAGCTCACCGCTCACCACGCATGCTCCAATACCATACTATCCATCGACCACGTCCATTTCTTTTCTCCCCGTTTTCTCCATTTTTATTTGTTTTTCCACCACACCACATCTCTGCCATTAATTAGTATTATTATTACGGACGACGTGGATACAGAGGCGAAGCCAGGATTCAGAGTCAACTTGCTAGCTGGAGTTTTCTCTGCCCTTTCTCTTATTTTGTTAAAACGTTGTTTATATATAGTTATGTTTAATTAATAAACTTAAGCCCTTCCAGGTTTGGGATGCGAGCCTATTTTATATATTTATGTTATGTTAAGCTTTCCACTATGATTTTATCTAAAGTAGTAGTTTAATTCCAGTTCTTGATCTGCTTTAATTCTCTGATCAATTATTAAAGCAATATTTGTAGTTTTGTAATCAACATGCGAGAGCTGAGATAGATAACAAGACGTGGGAAGATAAACCTGATTAACAGCTAGAAGCCTGATCCGGCCTATAGGTTAATTAGTCTCAAATAGAAACTGTTCTTTATGCGATCGGTTGTGTCTGGATTAGAGCATTAGTCTGCTGCTAGTTCTAGCAACTGGTTAGGGTTCGTTAGATTTAGTCGTCAACGAATTATTTATAGTTTCTGAGTTTATTACTTAAGTGGTAAAGTTTATATTAATATAATTGATAAAATAGGTGAGCAGAACTAAGCCGGGATGCTTTCTTAAAAGACAAAAATATTGTATTGTTCAGGTTAAGTTTTTTTCGATTATTTCTTCTCCTTAAAAAATGATAAAATCTATTTACTAGAAGTCTCAGTAAATTTAATTCACTGTCAGTTATCCATAGCGAGGTCCCCAAGAGTACGACAACCCCACGAATCCACTTTCCCGCAAAACGATTAGGTACACTGCCTATGTGGTAGAAGTAGTCACATATTTCTCCAACAAGTTTTTGGCGCCGTTGCTGGGGACCTCTGGCACGGTTAATTGACAATTTTATTTTATTGAGTTTTTAGTTTAATTTTTCTTTTTAGTTTATTTACTTTATTTGTATTATTTCAATTTGACCTTATCATATTTTAGTTGATTTGATCAGGTACGCTTAATTCATAAATTGAAGTTGGTAATTTCGTTTTACTTTTGTTACGTGTTTTAATTGGAGTTAACCTCCCGTTCGATTCTTTTTTTTCCTTTACGTGTTCGTTTTCTTTCTTTACGAATTCGATTTTTTTTTAAAAAAAAAATATTATTTTATTCTTATTCTGACGCGATCTCTTTAGTTGTTATTCTCGTATTTGATCTTATCGGTTTAGGATATACTTGTGTGGTTTTGTGTTTCTTATTTCTTTAACTTTTCTTTTTATCTTGTTTACGTCCAATTTTAGTTCCGTGTCCCTTTTTTTTTTCTTTTTTTTTTCAATTTTCTTAACTTTTCTTTCTATTACTTTATTAGTAGGGTATTACGTTGCGATCTCTTTCTATTATTTTTTCTTTTTGATTTTCATCTTACTTTTGTTCTTACTAGGTTTTTCTTTTTCTTTTACTTTCCTTCTTTTTTTTTTGTTTATAGATTAATTAGGATTTAGTTGCTACTTTTAGGAGTTAATCTTGTTTAATTTATTTTACTTTTCTTTTGTTTTTTTATTAAGTTTATATTTTCGGTACTTTCCTTTTTGTTTTAATTTTTCTTCTTTTATTTCAGTTTATTTTACTTCCATTTTAATTGATCTCTTATTTGTTATTTATTTTAGCCATTTTCTTTTATTTATATTTTGTTTTTCTTCGTTGTTTTATTTAGTTAATTTTGTTTTTATGTTTATTTCTATTTTTAGTTCTATTCTACTCGGGATTTTTTTTATATTATTATTTTTGTTTTTATAGGTTAATTACTGATAATGGAGAGCGGATACGATGAGGTGAGAAGATTGTTGATCAATTTGGAATGGACGCAAATGCAAGAGGAAATATCCCCATATCGAAGGTTGGTCAAGGATTATCAACCACCTCAACAATCAAATCGAGAGCCGAATTGGTGGGAAGTCGACCAGGCTAATGCACAGTACAACGAAACTCAGTTGGGGCATTACTACTTCAATCAGAACGAACAACAATCTACACGGAGGCTAGACGAATTTCTCCTGAGTCAGGCCGAGCCACCAGAAGAGATTCCAGTGGTGACTCCAAGGAGTGAAGACCAATTCGAGCCAGATATTATTGAAGCTACAAGTTCTGATGAGGAGATAAAGAAACGTCTCAGTACATTTTTCTCCGACGCCGAGTTAGAACAAATGTCTGAGAGTTACAATCTTCCCCCATCTCCATCCCCAACACAGGAGGAGCAATTAAAATTCGAAGATATTGTGTCTGAGCCGGTCAACCAGCTGGAAGAGCGATATCCTGTTGAGCCTCACCAACCGGAAGAGGAAATTTACATCCTCGAATTTGAGGAAGGAACACCACTACCACCGGTCTCTCATCAACTTCCGTCCTGCCTCCATAAGCCTCAACAGCAAGAGGAGGATGTTTACATCCTCCAATTTGAGGAAGAAAAGCTAATCACACCTGGTCTCCTGTTAAAACTACGTTACCGGCAGTACCTCCTCAAACACCAGGTTTTGTGGAGTATTCATTTTCCTATTTTATTTGCCGAAGTAACATTTTGTTTTGATCCAGGTGGTTTGCTTTTTATTATTACTAACTTCGTTTTCCTGGCGAAGGTATTGTCTACTTTTATTTTTGATCCAGGATAACGAAGCAGGAGTCTAGCCAAAGACTAAAACTACGGGCAGCTTACTGGGAGGCAACCCAGTGGTTAACATTCATGTTTTGTTTTTGTTTTCTGGTTTATTTTTGTTTTTCTTTTGTTTAGAAGTGGCAATGGTGCCCGTGTTTTCATGCAACGCTTTTTAGCGTTTATTTTTGGGTAGTGTGTGCAGGTGAAATTCTTATCATGGTATCTGAAGAACTCCAAAGCTGGACACTTGCTTGAACGCAAGTGTGAGGAATGCTACTACCCCCATTGTTCGCACTTAAGTGTGAGGAAGGACACCTTCCTCAATCTACGATATCAGGGGAGTCTCAGTTTCTTTATTTTAAATGTTTGTGTCCAGACTATCACGCTTAATGATTATTATTATATCAGTCCATGATTGTCCTGAATGAAATTCTTCATGAGTCTGGCATATTTTGAAAGGTCTTTTCTTGATTATTTTATGAACAATGAGGACATTGCTCCTCTTAAGTGTGAGGAAGTTTAAGACCTTTCCCTGAAAATATGCCAGTTGCACTTAATGCCACACATGTTTTTAATTGTCTTCTTGCATTGAGGGAATCACTGCTCTGAGTGCTTATAAATGTTGAATTCTTGGGTGAAAATTTTTGCATAAATTTTGAAGTAAAGCCAGGTGACCACCTCAAGAATCTTTCTGCTTTAGGTTGTTTGTATATATAGTTTTATTCAAAAGAATCTATTTTCCCAAAAATTTGGTGGATTAAGTTGATTGGGGAAACTGAATTAGTTTATCTTGGGATTTTGGAAATGATATGAAAGTTTGGAATGAAAGGATAAGGCAAGGTACTCCGCTGATCAAAAATTTTCCTAACAAAAGCAGGCCTCGTCTATCCGGTTATTAAGTCCTAGGGGTGCCTTAACACCTATCTACCTAAGGTCTCGTGATCTGGGATAGTTGGCCCAACACCGTTACAAGGATAGAGAGAAAAGTCTGGGTTACGAAAAAACTCTGCAATTCGCAATTATTCAATTGTGTTGTATATATCTCTTGAAGAAGAATGTTTTTGCATACGAAAAGAGTTAATTGCAATTTAATTTTTGTTTTTGATCATGAGTATGTGGTGTTGAAAGGTATCACGGAATAAGGCGTTACTTCACACCCCTTGTCATCCAAAGGTTAAAGGAAAGAAATGGTGGAAGATCCCAAGTTAATCTACATTCAGATTTTGTAGTCTAACTTATCCATGCTTTAAAAAAAAAGTTATTCTTTTTCACTGTTTGCGAAAACCTACAACCAGGGGCAGAACTATTCTTTTGATTGTCACTTTGCTTGCTCTGTTTTGCATCTGTTTAATCCTGAGGTTTGATACTACGGCCTTAGAGATGGTTTTATTCTTTATTTGCTTGAGGACAAGCAAAAGCTAAGTGTGAGGAAGTTTGATAAGTGCGAAATACATCTAGTTTTAGGGCTTTAATTCTTCCTATTTTCATAACAATTTATGTCATATTTCTCACTTATCATATGTTTTTCCTTAGATTTGTGTTTTGATGTGAACTGATACATTTTATGTTGCTAATGCAGGAAAAAGTCTAAAGTAATACATAATTTATCTCATGAGGGTTACAACACAACAAACGGTGATTTATATATATATTAGATCACTCACGGCACTTCGTACCAACAAAGATATTGGAGTAATATTCATGCCATAATATCCATGCTCTAACGTCAATTATTGACAAATCATTCATTCAATCATGGCTGCAAACTTATGGAATCAATCACGTGGTGCATGGCTATATTTATTATCAAACTCCAAGTCATTACGTGAGCTGCTTTATGAGGATAGGAGCAGACACATCCGCATCCCATTTGCGCAGACAACAGAGGCGAGTCCGCCTGTATTGAAACGGACAAGACACAGGCTGCAACCGCCTGTTCTTGCGCGGACAACACACTCACGTCCGCCTCATTAGGCGCGGACAAGAGACAAGAGGCAACCGCCTCCTTAGGCGCGGACAAGAGGACATCAGCGCACGCGAACAGTCTTTTTCTTCTTTCGCCGGCGCCGCATTCGAACTGCTCCTTAATTAATTGCAGACGGCGCCCACCTTAATTCACTGACGCGTGACGATGGCTCTGTCTGCAATCAATTCCTGCTACCCCATCACTCTCTGACTGCAAATCTTCGCGGATCTGCTCACCAATTTCCACCGCCATCGACACACCAACTGCACCGTCCCTGATTTCTCCGTTGTCTTCTTCTTATTCCCTCAGCCTATAAAAACCCACGTCCTCCCTCAGTATTAATCATCCCTTCTTTAAATCCAAAGCTCACTGCTCACCACGCACGCTCCAATACCATACTATCCATCGACCACATCCATTTCTTTCTTTTCTCCCGTTTCTCCATTTTTATTTGTTTTTCCACCACACCACATCTCTGCCATTAATTAGTATTATTATTACGGACGACGTGGATACAGAGGCGGAGCCAGGATTCAGAGTCAACTTGCTAGCTGGAGTTTTCTCTGCCCTTTCTCTTATTTTGTTAAAACGTTGTTTATATATAGTTATGTTTAATTAATAAACTTAAGCCCTCCAGGTTTGGGATGCGAGCCTATTTTATATATTTATGTTATGTTAAGCTTTCCACTATGATTTTATCTAAAGTAGTAGTTTAATTCCAGTTCTTGATCTGCTTTAATTCTCTGATCAATTATTAAAGCAATATTTGTAGTTTTGTAATCAACATGCGAGAGCTGAGATAGATAACAAGACGTGGGAAGATAAACCTGATTAACAGCTAGAAGCCTGATCCGGCCTATAGGTTAATTAGTCTCAAATAGAAACTGTTCTTTATGCGATCGGTTGTGTCCGGATTAGAGCATTAGTCTGCTGCTAGTTCTAGCAACTGGTTAGGGTTCTTTAGATTTAGTCGTCAACGAATTATTTATAGTTTCTGAGTTTATTACTTAAGTGGTAAAGTTTATATTAATATAATTGATAAAATAGGTGAGCAGAACTAACCCGGGATGCTTTCTTAAAAGACAAAAATATTGTATTGTTCAGGTTAAGTTTTTTTCGATTATTTCTTCTCCTTAAAAAATGATAAAATCTATTTACTAGAAGTCTCAGTAAATTTAATCCACTGTCAGTTATCCACAGCGAGGTCCCCAAGAGTACGACAACCCCACGAATCCACTATCCCGCAAAACGATTAGGTACACTGCCTATGTGGTAGAAGTAGTCACATATTTCTCCAACAACTATGCAATGCTTACCCCGAAGCAATGCAAAAGCAAAAAGGCTCTACCCCCCTTAAAAGGGGTACGCCCCGTACCCGTATTACTAAACACTAGACTCTCTAGTCTATGAATAACTGTGGGTACTTAGCATTCATGGCATCCTCCAATTCCCATGTCGCTTCTTCGGCATCGTGGTTTGACCATAGGACCTTCACCATTCGTATAGACTTATGGCGAGTGTCTCTGGTCTTCCTATCAAGGATTCTCACGGGGGTTTCAACATATCGTATAGTCGGCTCAATGGATAGTCTCTCGGGCTCCAAGACATGAGAAGGATCAGAAATGTACTTCTTGAGTTGTGACACATGAAATACATCATGGACACGTCCCAAGTCCTCAGGTAATGCTAACATGTAGGCTACGGATCCGACTCTTTCGGTGATAGTGTACGGCCCTACAAATTTTGGGCTTAGCTTGCCCTTCTGACCAAAACGGAAGACACCCTTCATAGGTGAAACGCGCAAGAACACTTGGTCGCCTACGGCGAACTCAGGGTCGCGTTGTATCACATCTGCATAGGATTTCTGTCTATCTTGGGCTGCCTTCATATTGGCTCGGATTTGTTGCACTTCCGCTTGGACTTGTTCTAGATACTCCGGTCCTATGATGACCGCTTCACTTGACTCATCCCAACACAAAGGTGTACGGCAAGGTCTACCGTATAGAGCTTGGAAAGGCGACATCTTAATCGAGGCATGATAACTATTGTTGTAAGAAAATTCGATAAGATGAAGCTTATCTAACCAACTCCCCTGAAAGTCTAAGGCACATGCCCTCAGCATGTCCTCCAGTGTCTGGATGGTCCTTTCTGTCTGACCGTCGGTCTGAGGATGGAAGGCGGTACTCAACTTCAATTCTGTACCCAACGCTTCCCGTGTAGCTCTCCAGTATCTCAAAAGAAATCTGGTGTCACGGTCAGATACTATTGTTTTCGGGACTCCGTGATGTCTAATAATCTCCTTGTCGAATAGCTCAGCTAGTTTCACTACCTTCCAGGTGTCCTTCATCGGTATGAATCTGGTAACCTTGGTAAGGCGATCGACTACTACCCAGATCATGTTGAGTCCTCCCCTGGCAGGTGGGAGTCCAACAACAAAATCCATGGAGATATCATGAAATTTCCACTCCGGAACTGGCATCGATTGTACCATTCCGCCCGGTCTACGATGTTCGAATTTTACCTTCTGGCATGTTAAGCATCTCAATACATACTCTGTCACATCTGACTTCATTCCAGATCACCAGAAGTACCTCTTCATGTCTTTGTACATCTTGGAGGCTCCCGGATGGACTGATAATGTGGAACTGTGTGACTCTCGCAGGATGCGATCCCTTAGCTCAGCATTGCTTCGGGGGACGCATAGCCTGCCATTCAACCGAATCAAACCATCTTCATGTAGCTTGAAGTCATACTTTTTCTTCTCAAATGTACCATTCTCAATCTTTTGTCTGATTTAGGTTAGGTAAGGGTCGCTCAACTGAGCGTCTCGCACCTCGTCAACCAAGCTAGAAGAAGCGAGTAGCGAATGGAGCGAGTGTGCTCGACGGCTCAGGGCGTCGGCTACGATGTTTGCCTTCCCTTGCTTATACTGTAGGTCGATGTCGTAGTCAGAGAGAAACTCCATCCACCTTCTCTGTCTCAGATTCAGTTCTTTCTGTGTGAATACATATTAAAAGCTCTTGTGGTCGGAGTAGATGGTGATGCTTACCCCATAGAGATAGTGTCGCCATATCTTCAAGGCAAAGACAATGGCTCCTAACTCTAAGTCGTGAGTCGGGTAGTTCTCCTCATGCTTTTTCAGCTGGCGGGAGGCATAAGCTACAACCTTGCCATGCTGCATGAGTACGCATCCCATTCCTTTGCCTGATGCATCACAATATACCTCAAATCCCTCTGTGCCCTCTGGAAGAGTAAGAATGGGCGCTGAGGTCAATGAGTCTTTAAGGCTCTGAAATGATACTTCACACTCGTCTGTCCATACAAACGGTGCATCTTTCTTCATCAGTGTAGTCATGGGCTTAGCGACCTTTGAGAAGTCCTTTACAAATCTCCGGTAATAACCGGCTAGACCAAGAAAGCTACGAATGTCAGTAACAGTCTTAGGTCTAGGCCATGATCGTACAGCTTCAATCTTAGAAGGGTCAACTGAGATACCTGCGCTCGAGATGACATGACCGAGGAATGATACCTGATCTAGCCAGAACTCGCATTTGGAGAACTTCGCATACAGCTGGTTCTCGCGCAGTGTCTCAAGCACTTTCCTTAAGTGAATTTCATGCTCCTCTACTGATTTTGAGTATACAAGGATGTCGTCGATGAAGACAACAACCGAAGTGTCTAACTGCTCGCTGAATAGTTGATTCATGAGGTCCATGAATTTAGCTGGTGCATTTGACAAACCGAATGGCATCACTATGAATTCGTAGTGGCCATATCTGGTACGGAATGCCGTTTTCTCAATGTCTTGTTCTTTGATGGCAATTTGATGATACCCAGAACGGAGGTCAATCTTGGAGAAGACTGATGCTCCTTTTAGCTGATCAAATAGGTCGTCGATGCGTGGCAATGGGTATTTATTCTTGACTGTGACCGCATTCAGCTCGCGGTAGTCAATGCAAAGTCAGAGGCTACCGTCCTTCTTCTTCACAAAGAGGACCGGTGCTCCCCAGGGTGATACGCTCGGGCGTATAAACCCTTTGTCCAGAAGGTCTCGAAGTTGTTCTTTCAATTCTGTCATTTCTGCAGGTGCCATGCGGTACGGTGCCCTAGCAATGGGACCGGTACCTGGCAAGAGATCAATTTCAAATTCCACTGCTCTTGGTGGTGGCATGCCGGGTAGCTCCTTAGGGAATACGTCTGGGAATTCGGATACAATCGGTACATCATCACTGAACTCTGGATCTCTCTCCAGGTCTTGTACATAACACAAATATACTTCTTGACCCTTTCTGAGCTCCCGGTACATAGCCATAGCAGATATGAGGGTGGTCGAAGGCTCTCTCGGTCTCTGGCGATAAGATACTGTAACCCCAGAAGGACTCTTGAGCAGCAATCGATGCTCGGCACAGAGGATTCTACCCTTGTGCCGCTCCAACCAATTCATTCCGATGATTAAGTCGAATCCCAATCCATTGAATTCGATGAAGGAAATGGGAAATGCTTCGTTTTTTATTTCTATGGTGGCTGATTGATAATATTTGGTGCACTTTACTCGCTCCTTCGATGGGAGAGTAACCACGAAATTTGGTAGCTCATCCGCATCTAGCTTCAACCTCTTCACAAAAGATGGTGATACGAAAGTGTGAGAGGCGCCGGAGTCGAATAACACATTGGCGTCAATGCTATTTACTGGGAATGTTCCCGTTAAGATGGTGCCGCTTCTGCCGGCTTGTGCTTCGGTGAGGATGCTCAGGATACCTTCGGTACCGAGTCCACAACCTATTGAAGTCACAATTGGATAAGTATTGATGGTGGACACAAGTGGAATTAAATCAACACTGCTCTTTATTGATAAACCAACCATCATACATACTGTGTCTCTAATACACGTTACTAATAGATTACATGATACTATGAATTTAATACTTCCTAAAGGTAAGGTTCAGGCGTCCTGGTTTCATGTGTGTGGCATTGATTATTGCCGGTGGTGCCGTATTCAACTTGATCTTGTTGATCCCGTGATACAGCATCCTAGAGTTTCCACCCATGATTAGGACATCTCCTGATCTCAATACCAGTTTCTGTGCGAGGTCCACACGCTTCTGCTCGCTATACATAAATATGGCGTCATCACCAATGGACCAAGACACTACGGGCACTCCTTGTTCAAGAGATTCTGCTATCTCGTCCTTGTCTTGGTGTAACCCAAGTCATCCTTCTTTCTCATAGAAGTTGATGACACAAATGTCCGCTTCAAGTGCGGGGATCGGATCATGTTCGCATTGTTGTGCAAGTTCTACTGCTTGCGTGACAAGTGTCTGAAACTCTGGAGGTATTGTCGGTGGCGTTGCTCCATCTTGTGTTCGTGTCTCCTAGTATGTCTTGGTATAAGGATTCCAGTCCTTTCCCAAGCACATCATCTTCAGCTTCATCTTCGCTCCACTGGGGAATTAGGGTGTATAAAATCCACCTTGACCCGTTCCTAGTTTGTTGCATCGTCGGATGATTGAAATTTGGGCTTCGGGTGTCAGGTATTCCTTTAATAGAATCATACCTGGTCGGAGGACCTGGCACTGTTCGCTGGTGTAGTAGTGGTTGGTGAGGTCGATCTCTTCTTGATTCAGGTTTACCGGTATCGGATAACAGATACTAAAGCTTCCTATGGTTATAAATTTCATCTACGGTGAGTACTAGTTTCAACTACTTCATTTCATGCTTAATACACACTTCAATTCATTTACTCATGCATTCACTCATACGATTACTTGAATACTTAGACATGTTTCTCAAGGATTACAGGTTCGGATAATTACCTGGGCCGGACTTAGAACCGGACCCATCACGGTCGATAACATGAAGGAAAGGCTGCCTCTGGAGTGCGCCCCTCTGAGGACCCCGGGATCCCTGTCCCTGTGGTGCCTGCTAGGTCGGTGCATCGCCAGGTGCAACCTCCTTGCCTTCCCTCTGCTTGTAGCTTTGGATGTTCCCTTTTTGCTTGGCATTCTCTGGGCATCTGTTGGCTATGTGTCCTGGTTTCTGGCAGTTGTAGCACTTGATTTCTCTCCCATAGCAGTCCTTGCCGGGATGGTCTTGGTTGCACTTTCTGCACACATAGGTGCGGCCGTCGGAGAAGGTTTTGGTGAAACCGGAGCTAGAACCTAAGGTTTAGAGGGTTAGCACATGTGTGCGTGGATATACTATATATGATACTTATACGATTTAGGAATAGAAGTTTACCCTTAGGTGGGTGTGATCTCAGTGGCTTTGTGGCCACCGGTGCAGAAGAACCTAGTTGAAGCAGCTCAACTGGTGGGTGTGATCTCAGTGGCACTGCTCTCACTTGGGAATTTCTTTTGGGATTGCTGAAAGAAATTTCCCTTCTTCTTTTTCCAGCTTTTACCCTGGTTCTGCTCCTCGCCATTGGTGTTCTTGTTGTTGGCCTTGCGCTTCAGCGCGGTTTCTTCATCCCGTAATTGGCAAGTGATCTCAACGCGAGAAGCCGCGTGATAACACTCCTGAAGTTTCAGGTATTAGCCGGGATTCTTATTTAGAAGGAAGATAAGGAAAGATTCAAGGAATTCAAGGAATTTAAGGTATTGAAATGGTACTAAGGGTTAACCGATATTTACCTGGAGGGAGGTAAATCGAGTGTAGCCCATACCGTACCGAAGGCGATGGCTCAGACCGCCATAGATACGATCGACCAACACCTGGCCGGTGTATCCTAGATCGGGTAGAAGACGGAGAATGGAGGTAAAGGTGCGGTAGTACTCATCCACAGACATCCTGTCTGTCATCCTCAAGGCATCCAGCTCTAGCCTTTTCTTAGTCTTTACATGTTCCGGATAGTACTTGGATCGGAGGAGAGATGGAAAAGACTCTCAATCAAAGGTGGGGTCATTGACGTGCTCGTGCTTGACCAGCTTCCACCAATCCATAGTTGCATCCTTGAGATAGTAGGCTGCAACTCTAACTCGAACTCCAGCAGGAGCTTCGAGGGTTTCAAACGCCGTCTCTATCTCGGAGATGTAGGCTTCGAGCTTAGCCGGGTCACTCTCTCCCCTAAAGCAAGGAGGGTGGAGTTCCGCTACAGCTTTTACCCAGTTCGCTTCTCTGGGTGGCGGGGGAGGGATTGGCCCCGCTTGAGTCTGTTGGTTTTGTTGGTTCTGTTGCATAGCTTGGATTACTTGTGGTAGCATCTGTGCTACCGTGGCAGCGACGATCTCTGCTATCGTCTGCGTGCCGGGTCCGTCGTTGGTCCCTCGGCGACCTGGACCTCTTCCTAACATCTGAATATTTAACAGTTACATTAGGCTGTTGGAGAAATATGTGACTACTTCTTCAACCTAGGCAGTGTACCTAATCGTTTTGTGGAATAGTGGAATTATGGGGTGTCGAACTCTTGGGGACCTTGCTGTGGTTTAACTGATAGTGTAACAAAAACTTGTTGGAGAAATATGTGACTACTTCTTCAACCTAGGCAGTGTACCTAATCGTTTTGCGGAATAGTGGAATTGTGGGGTGTCGAACTCTTGGGGACCTTGCTGTGGTTTAACTGATAGTGTAATTTAATTGAGAATTCTAATTAGACTGCTGAATAGAAACTCATCATTTTTTTAGGGAGGTTGTGGTCTAATACTTGATGTAAATAAAACAGTGAAAAGAGCAATTAATTAAAACAGAATAATAAAAGCAGTTATAAAACTCTTTTGTTTTTAAGGAAGCACCCCGGGTTGTTCTGCTCACCTATTTTACTCAATTATATTATTGTAGACTTCCCCACTTTAGCAATAAAATCAAGAATCTTAATTAGTTTATTGACCGTTTCCTGTCTAATAAACCCTGATTAACTTAAACAACAAGCGCAAATCTTGCTCAAGTTATTAATAAATTAATCGCATTATTAATAATTCCTATTGGAGACTGGTTAACCTATAGGCGAAAACTCACTTCTAGTCGTTAACCTGTTTTGACTTCACTTGTCTAGAATCTTGTCTCAGCACTGCATTTTGACAAGAAACTACAAATATCACTTTAATAAATGGCCTAAATATTAAAGCGTATTAAGGAGGAGAATCAAAATATTGCTTGAACAGATTTTATTAGAAAGTCTACATAACACAGTTTGGTAAAATAAGCTTGCTTCTCAACCCGGGAGCTAAGGTTTTTACTCAGACATAATTATACAAACAGACGTCGTAAGCACGACATCCATTAAAACAAAGTACAGTTAAAGAAAAGAAAGCGCTCTCTGCATTCGTACACACTGTATGGAATTTTGTGGAAGAAGTGTGATTTGGGAGAGAATGTGAGTATTACAGAGAGTTACTTCGAGCAATTGTGCGCAGGTTTTTCTAATGAAGTGGTAGTGTTTATATAGAGGAGAGGAAGCTTGAAGATAGAGCTGGGGAGGAGACAGAACTTGAGTTGATTGGGGTGGCTCTACGCGTGAAAGGATTTGCAGATTGATTGCTCATTGATTGCTCATTAATTGCAGGGGACAGAGCTGAACACACGCGTGAGGGAATTAAGGTAGGCGCTGCTCGGAGTAGATGGATATGGAAGAAGCAAGTTGCAGACAGTCGCGAAGAAGAAATCCGTCGCGTGAATTTAGTGACGTCCGCGCCTGTGTCCGCCCCTGCGTCCGCCCTAGCTCACGCGGACATCTCTAGCGTGTCCTCGCCTCTGTCCGCCCAAACTCACGCGGACACAATTCACGTCTGCGCCTATGCTTCTGTCCGCCCTTCTGTCCGCCCAGGCTCACGCGGACATCACACATGTTGTCTGCCCCTTTGTCCGCCCAGGCTACGCGGACACAATGATATGTTTTCTATTTTACGCGATCTTCAACCGGCTCCAGATTCTTCGTTATAAGTCCGTTTTACTCGCCGTTTGTTGTTGGAAAGCTTGTGAAATAAACTATTTGATTCCAACACTTTTTCCTGTATTTGATACATAAAAATATCAGTCCATATCAAGACATAAATCTTAGGAAAAACATACGATAAGTGAGAAATATTATCCTGAAAGTGAGTAAGTATAGGGTAAATTAAACCCTTAAATGTCTATGTATTTCTCACTTATCAAACTCCCCCATACTTATCTTTTGCTTGTCCTCAAGCAAATCTTTCTGACATAATGTTTAAACAAGTTAAACAGACAATAATCAAGTAAGGAGAGCACAAAAGGTAATTGCCAATCTTTTCAGATTTTAAAAGGGTACTAATAACATTAATTTTATTAGATATATTTCTCTATTTCTGAGAATAACTCTGTAGTCCTACAAAAGAAAGAGAAGTAATACCATGAGAATTCTGCTTTTAACCCTGAGCCAATCCACCATTTTCTTTCACTTCCTTGAACGACAAGGGGCATGAAGTAAAATCTTATTCCATTATACCTTTCAATGCCACATACTCATGATCCATAATGACGTTTTTTCATTTTAGTACCGAATGCACAGATACTTCAATTTTGAAGTTCATCTCTCTTTCACCTCAGACTTTTCTCTCCACCCTTGTAGCGGTTTTGGGTCTACTATCCCAGATACCGAGTACCTTAGGTAGCCGGGTGATGAAGCACCCCTAAGAACTTAATAACCGAGTGGACGAGGCCTGTTTAGGATCAGAATATGCCTGTTGGATCAGAGGAGTACCTTGCCTTGTTCTTTTTCCACCGTTTCATTCCAATTCAAATCTAGGCTCAAAATCAAAACAAAATTCAAATGATAATTTCCTCAGAATTTTTTTGAGTAAGGAGCAGAGTTTTTTTTTTTGTGTACCCTTTAAACCTGTTAATACCAGCATTACTCCCTCTATGGCTCCTTCTTTGATTATTAATCACTTAACAAATTTAAACACAGTGTCGAAAAAGAAAACTTAAGAGCAAGCTTTTGATTATTATCTCTCCCCCACACTTGAACCAAAGCAATGCCCTCATTGCATAGAAAGAATTAAAATAACAGGGCATGCAAACTACCTGGGTAATGATCAAAAAGCATGGTAATAAGAGATATTTAAATTTAAAGAGCAAGGTATGGATAGTGTACTCCCTAGAGTTATGCAGAATATGTAGTATAGCTCCCCCACACTTGAGTTCAGCTGTAGAATGACGTAATATGTACCTGGAATAAATATTCTAAACAGCCAGAAGAACTCAAGTTAATTCTCCTCGTTCTCTCTTCTTTCTTTTTATTTCACTCTTTTTTTTTGCATAAATAAAATACAGAATATAAACACAATACAGATTAAAAAGATAGATAGTAGGGTGCCTCCTACCAAGCTGCCCATCTTTAAGGTCTTTGGCTAGACCGTACCTCAGTGATTAAGTTGTAACTGGTTCTTTGAAAAAAGCGCAGAAGCTTCTTCGTTATAACGTGTTTCCCATATAACTTGATACGAGCTCCATTGACTTTAAATGATCCCCTTCTTATTGTCCAATTCCACCGCTCCATAAGGGAGGTAGATATTATTTTAAATGGTCCAGACCAGAAGGATTTTAACTTACCTGGGAAGAACTTTAGTCTGGAATTATAAAGGAGGACATAATCTCCCACTTTGAAGTCTCGCTTGGCAATCATCTTATCGTGCCAACGCTTGGTCTTCTCCTTATAAATCACTGCATTTTCATATGAGTTGTACCTTAGTTCTTCCAGTTCTGTCAACTGGAACTTTCTTTTTTCACCGGCTTGTTGTAGATCGAAGTTCAACACCTTTAGAGCCCAATAAGATTTATGCTCTAATTCCACAGGCAGGTGACATGCCTTCCCAAAAACTAGTTTGTAGGGAGACACGCCGATAGGTGTTTTGAAGGCGGTACGGTATGCCCAGAGCATCATCCAATTTAATGGACCAATCCTTTCGAGAAGAGCTCACCGTCTTCTGTAGAATCCATTTTAGCTCTCTATTTGTTATCTCTGCCTGACCATTCGTTTGAGGATGGTATGGTAGAGCAACCTTATGTCGGACTCCATTTTTTCAGGAGAGCATCAAACTGGCGATTGCAGAAGTGAGATCCACCATCGCTGATGATTGCTCTTGGAACACCGAATCGAGAGAAAATGTTCTTCTTTATGAACTTCATCACAACTTTACCATCATTAGTAGAGCAAGCAAGGGCTTCCGCCCATTTAGAAACATAATCGACTGCTACTAAGATGTACAAATTTCCAAAAGAATTTGGGAAGGGTCCCATAAAATCAATCCCCCAAACATCAAACAATTCGACTTCTAGCATATTGTTCAAGGGTAGTTCATTACGGCGAGAAATATTACCTTGCCTTTGACACCGATCACAAGTAGATACAAAGGCATGACAGTCCTTGTGAAGGGTATTCCAATAGAAACCGGATTCAAGTACCTTTGCAGCTGTACGGGTTGCACCGTGATGTCCGCCGGTTTCTCTAGAATGGCAATGGAGAAGAATATTTCTGATCTCCGTCTCTGGGACACATCTTCTGATAATACCATCTGCACAGATTTTGAAAAGAAATGGATCATCCCATAAATAATGTTTGACAATAGAAAAGAACCTTTTTCTCTGCTGATAAGTCATATCAGCTGGGATGATCTTTGTAGCCAGATAATTTGCAATATCGGCAAACCAAGGGTCTCTTGCCGTTTGAATTGTGAAAACTGCCTCGTCCGGGAAAAATTCATTGATGGGTCTGTCGTCTTCTGGTCCCTCCATTCTTGATAAGTGGTCAGCCACGACATTCTGGATACCTCTCTTATCCCTTATCTCGATGTCGAATTCTTGTAAGAGAAGTATCCACCTTATCAACCTTGGTTTTGCATCTGCTTTGGCAAATAAATACTTGAGGGCAGAATGATCAGTATGAATAATGACCTTACTACCCAATAAATATGAACGGAATTTATCCAAAGCGAAGACGACTGCCAGTAATTCTTTTTCGGTGGTGGCATAATTTTTCTGAGCATCATTTAAAGTGCGGCTTGCATAATAAATTACTCTCAGAACCTTATCCAATTTCTGGCACAGAACAGCACCCACCGCATAATCACTGGCGTCACACATAATTTCAAAAGGTTGTGACCAGTCGGGTGATACAACAATAGGAGCAGAGACAAGTTTTTCTTTCAACAAATTAAAAGCTGCTAAACATTCATCAGAAAAATGAAATTTAGCATCTTTTGTCAGTAAAGTGCAGAGAGGCTTAGAAATCTTGGAAAAGTTTTTAATGAATCGTCTGTAAAAACCTGCATGTCCAAGAAAACTTCGGATACCTCTGACAGTAGTAGGAGGGGAAGTTTTTCTATTACCTCAATTTTAGCGCGGTCCACCTCAATACCTTTGGAAGACACGTTATGTCCTAGCACGATCCCTTCTCGAACCATGAAGTGACATTTTTCCCAGTTCAGGACTAGATTTGTGTCTTCACACCTGGCCAAAATAAGATCAAGATTCTCCAGGCAAGTATCAAATGTCGAACCAAAGACAGAGAAGTCATCCATAAAGACTTCTATACATTTTTCAATGTAATCAGAGAAAATAGCCATCATGCACCGTTGAAAAGTAGCTGGTGCATTACATAATCCAAACGGCATTCTTTTATAGGCGTATGTTCCATAAGGACAGGTAAAAGTAGTTTTATCCTGATCTTCTGGAGCAATTGGGTCTGAAAGTATCCTGAATAGCCATCTAGAAAATAATAATAGTCCTGACCTGCTAACCTTTCCAGCATTTGGTCAATAAAAGGTAAGGGAAAGTGATCCTTACGTGTGGCAGTATTCAATTTCCTGTAGTCTATACAGACTCTCCAACCGGTAGTGGTGCGTTGAGGAATCAACTCACCTTTCTCGTTGGGAACTACAGTTATTCCGCCCTTCTTGGGTACCACCTGCACTGGGCTTACCCATTTGCTGTCTGAAATTGGATAGATAATGCCAGCGTCAAGTAGTTTTATTACCTCTTTCTTGACCACCTCTTTAAGAACGGGGTTGAGACGCCTCTGTGGTTGTGCTAATGCCCTGAAATCATCTTCCATGTAAATTCGATGAGAGCACAGAGATGGGCTTATTCCTTTGATATCCGCTATTGACCAACTGATAGCGGTTTTATGACAGCATAGCACCCCTAAAAGTTGCTTCTCCTACACATCTGTCAATTTAGAAGAGATAATAACTGGTAGATCAGATGGCTTTTTAAGAAAAGCGTATTTTAAATGAGGGGGAAGAGGTTTCATTTCGACTGTAGGTGCTTTTTCGATGGATAGCTTTGGTCTGTCTGTGTTTCTTTCTACTGGCTCGAATCTTTGTCGGTAGGACTGGAAATATGGCTTATGTTTGTTTAACTCTTCAGCCATGAGAGCAATATCGGGATTTTCGTCATCAGCTTCGCAAGATGCCATAAGACATCTTTCCAAAATTGTTTCTTCATCTCTGTTGAGGAACGTCTCCTGTACTAAAGAGTCAATAGTGTCAATAGAAAAACAAATTTGTGTATCAGAAGGATGCTTCATGTTCCGGGTCATGTCGAAAACTACCTGCTCATCATGAAGTCTTAAAATTATTTTACCTCCTTCAACATCAATTAAAGTTCTCGCAGTTCTCATAAAAGGTCTACCTAAGATTAGTGGGACATCTTTATCTTCCTCAATGTCTATAACAATGAAATCAGCAGGGAAAATAAACTTGCCAACAGAAACCACTAAATCTTCAATTTTTCCTTCGGGGTGAATTATGGAACGATCAGCTAGTTGGAGCTGAACAGGAGTAGGAGAGCATTGACCTATGCCCAATTTCTTGAATATAGATAAAGGCATTAAGTTAATACTTGCGCCTAAATCGCATAACCCGTTACCACAATTTATGTCTTCAATTGCGCAAGGAATGATAGGGAGACCTGGATCTCCCAACTTCGGTGGTAGCTTCTTTAAGAGTACTGCAGAAACTCTTTCGGTTAGTTTCACTGTGTCATTTTCCTGTAAAGATCGCCTGTTAGACAAGATATCTTTCATAAATTTTGCATAAATAGGCATTTGTGTTAAGGCATCAGAAAAAGGAATATTAATAGTTAATTTCTTAAAAATGTTAAAAAATTTTCCAAATTAGTCATCCAAATTCTTTTTTTTAATCTGTCAGGAAATGGGATTGGAATATCATATGAAACCTGTGACGGTTTAATAGTAAGGGATGCAGGAGACTCCTTCTCCTTGGAAATTGTTACGTCTTCTTTGTCAGATTTTTGTTCATCAGATTTCTCCTCAGTTTCAGGGGCATCGGATACCAGCTCTTTCCCGCTCCTTAGGGTTATTGATTTTGCATGCTCCCTGGGATTTGGATCCGTTTGGCTCGGGAGTGACCCTGCTGGTCTTTGAGCCAACTGTTGGGAAATCTGACCTATCTGTCTTTCTAAATTCGTGGTTATGGTAGCCTGATCAGCAACTTTGGCTTCTATCTCAGAAATTTTTGAATTTATCGCCTGACCTTGTTTCAGAAGCTGATTCATCATGCCTTTAAGTTCGCCCATGTCTCCTTGCGAGTTGGTTGGCTGTTCCTGTTGTCGGTTGTACTGCGGTTGTCGGTTTTGGTTAAAACCTTGGGTGCTCAACTGTGGGTCATAATTCCTCCATGGTTGTTGATTGCTCCTCCAATTATTTTGGTTGTAGGAGTTCGGATAAGGATTTGGTGGTCTGTTGTTAATCAGACTTACCTCCTCAAGGGTCCTGTTGCAACCTGAGCCATCACAGTCTGTGGTTTCATGAGCTCCTCCACATTTTTCGCAACAGGGAGTCAGATATGGGGAAGTGGCTACTGTTTTCACAGCTTTTTGTTGTGGTTGACTAAGAGTTAGTTTCTCCACAACTTTTGTGAGTGCAGCTAGTTGAGCAGACACATGATCCTGCGGGGGAATACTGTAGATACCGGTTTCTTCTTCTTTACTTCACCTCTCCCCTTATTTTTACACCATTGTCTGGTGCTGGCGGTCATCTGGTCCAGTAGATCAACTTCTTCTTCTCCGGTCATTTTCATAAAATTTCCTCCAGATGAGGAACTTAGCAACAATTTGTTAGAATCATTTAAGCCTCTAAAGAATGATAGAACAAGCTCCTGGCTACTCATACCGTGATGTGGGCATAAATCTGTAATTCTTTGAATCTATCCCACGAATCATAGAGAGATTCACCTGGTTCTTGACAGAAGTTTGTGATCTCAGCAATTTTCTCTCTTGTTTTGGACGGGGGATAGTATTTCGCCAGAAATTTGTTTGCTAACTCAGCCCAACTGTGGATGCTGCTGGGTTGTAAACTTCTCAGCCACCTGGAGGCGCCATCTTTCAATGAATAGGGGAACAATTGCAGACGGATGCGTTCGTTCATTTTCCTGTTTTGTTAAAAGTGTTACAAAAATCAAGAAATGCAGATATATGGTGTGGAGCATCATCTGAATCTAGCCCGTTGTATTGGCCCTGGTGGTAGAGTGTGGTAATGAAACTGGTTTTGAATTGCCAGGCATCTAGTTCACCCCCTCAATAAAAGGCACGCGAACAGCATTTGAGAAATTTCACTGTTGCATTGCGTTGTTATTACGAATCTCTCTTTCTCCCTCCCCCCTTTTTTCGGTAACAAGGTAACTCGATAGAACTTGAAGAGCTTGATGATAGATTAGGACCCCTACTGGGGAATCTCGTGAGAAGACTGCTTAGGAACCTAGGGATTTATACCATTTCATTTGGCGCCGTCTGTGGGAAGAGAACAGCTCAGATCTAGCAACCACGAGTCCACCAACAAGAATAATAACTTTGGAAAACATATGAAGTCCAGAAGTCGACACATCTGAAAACAAAATTGTGTTTTTGCAGGTTAGGTACGAAGATGGCACCCAGAACAAGGAAAAATCTGCAAACCAACGACGGGAGCACTGGACCCGAGGCAACCCACGACTCCATTTCCAAAAAAGACTTGGAAAACATGCTGGCGAGCCTCACTAGATCAATCGACGAAAAAATCGTGGAAGGAAACGAGCTCCTGCAACAGGAATTGATGCAGAGAGACGAGGAATTCCAGCGAAAGTGGGAGGAGATGTCAGAGGCGATAGATCTCCTGAAGGGTCGGGATGCGGCCGGAAGCAATGACGGGAAAAGAGGCACCCGAGGGGAGGCCTTAATCACCATCGAAGAAGAAGAAGATGATGCCATTGACATGAGCCTATACCCCTTCTCGAGAAGATCCGCAGAGCTAAACTCCCGCCTCACTTCGTCGCCCCGGCGGTGGAGAAGTACGATGGCACTGGGGATCCCGCTCAGCACATAAAGAAGTTCATGTTCGCCATGAACACCCAGGGGATTAGCTCCCTCGCCCTGTGCAATTTGTTCCCTGGAACACTTTCCAAGAGGGCCTTGAGCTGGATCTCGTCCAGGCCACCCCAGTCGATCTCCAGTTTCAAACAACTGACCGAGGAATTCCAACAGTACTTTGCGGCCAGTAAGAAGGTGAAAAGAGAAACGATAGAGCTCATGGATGTAAAGCAGGCGAAGGGAGAGACTGTAAAGGAATACAGCGAGCGGTTCCACAAGCAGGTGGCTGAAATCGACGATATCGATGAGAAGATACTGATCAAAGCCTTCGGTAATGGCTTGGCCCACCCACGCCTCGCTGGAAAGATAGCCACCAAGGCGCCAAAGTCGCATGGTGAGTTAGCCGAGATGATCCACGACTTCCTCAAATCGGAAGTTGCGGAGAATAAGGCCAAGGAGCTCCTCAACAGCTTTAGAGCCCCTGGGTGAGAAGAAGGCAGGCCAGACAGGTGGGGCGGTTGCGACCGGAGGATCGCACCAGGGGGGAAGCCGATACAAGCCTTATTCCAAGACCCCCGCCCCCCAGGGACGCAGCAGCCTCGAGCTCCAGAACTTTCCCGACGGTATCGATAGACCCAAGGAAATATGCCGCCGCCGTAAGAGAAGGGCTTCTCCCCCACCAAGAAAACCCTTCCCGGGAGAGTGCCGGTGGCCTTCTATGAGTACCATGGGCACCGCAGCCACAGAACCATAAACTGCGTGAACCTCGCCAAGGAGCTAAGGATAATTGAGGAGAACAAGAAGAAAGGAAGGGGAGGCCAGCAGAGACAGCACCATGGTAGCCAGTCCTCTCGGCCAAAACCAGAGGGAGAGGTCCACCCCGAATTGGACCATAGCAAGTCCTTCGGGGTAATCACAGGTCTGTAAATCGCCTAGGATAATTCTCTAGGATAGGGGGCGAAGTCCCCCTTTTTAGAAGGGAAAAAATCACCTCTGTACCCGGCTGGGGGCTGTAATTCGTTACTGTTTTATTAAAGCTTTCTTATATATGAGTAGTTGCATCCCGATAAAGTTTCACGTATCTCGAAATCCACGAATAAAACAACAATACAAAAAAAAACTAATGAAATCCTCCTTGAGAATGCTTACAGGACTATTCTCAGAAGTAGGGCCCCTGACCCCCAATGAGAGGAAAAGACACGTCCACGAGGTTCACCGGGAACTCCCGGACAAGAAGGATACGAAGCACCAAAAGCTCCCCCCAATCTACTTCACCGAGGACGATGAAGACGGAGTCCTGTACCCGCACAACGATCCACTGGTCATAAGGGCTCAGGTGAATGACCGCATGATGGAGGAATCCTGGTCGATAGCGGGGCAGGTGCAAACGTCATTTCTGTCGAGGCAGTAAGGAAACTCGAAATACCGGAAGATAAGATCAAGCCTTACTCAGCCGTACTGGGAGGTTTTGTAGGAGGAATCTCGGCTAAATCTACAGGGAGCATCGACTTCACCATTACCCTAGGGCAAGGGGACGAGAGGCGCACGGAAGAGCTGACGGCCTTCATCCTTCCCGGGCTCTCTGGGTACAACATGTACCTCGGGCGGCCGGGAATAAATGCCTTCAGAGCCATCTGTAGCACCCACCACCTGAAGATGAAGTACCTGACCAGGTCAGGGAAGCTCGTCACGGTAAGAGGGAGCCAGAAAGTCGCGCGGGTATGCGAGGTACGGATCATGGAAAACCTACCAGGAAATGAGACTGTCAAAACCGTGGGGTCTGAGAAGGAATTCAAGGGAAAGCTCCCCCTCCCCGACGAAACGGCGGAACGGTACGGGGCCCCCGCTGATCTCCCAAAAGAGGTACCTCTTCGAACTGACCCTAACAAATCCTTCAAGATTGGAAATGCCTTTGACAGCGAAGAACAAGTCCATCTAACAAGATTCCTGGAAAAAAGAAGGGCCACGTTCGCCTGGAGCACGGAAGAGATGCCCGGAATAGACCCAGACGTTATCCAGCATGACCTCAACGTAGACCCCGCGCACCCAGCAATCCGCCAAAGAAGAAGGGTGATCGGGGCCGAGAGGGACCAGGCTGCTCGAGAAGAAGTCCAAAAACTCCTGCAGGCGGGCTTTATCAGAGAAGTGTCTTACCCCAAGTGGCTGGCGAACGTAGTCATGGTAAAGAAATCTAATGGGAAATGGAGAATGTGTGTGGACTTCACCGACCTGAATAAGGCATGCCCCAAAGATTTTTACCCATTGCCATCGATTGACCGACTGGTCGTCTCGTCGGCCCAAAGCTCCGTCCTGAGCTTCCTAGATGCATTCTCCGGGTATAACCAGATAAAGATGAACGAGAAGGACTCCGAGAAAACTTCTTTCGTCACCTCGGCAGGAGTCTTCTGCTATAAGGTGATGCCATTCGGGCTGAAAAACGCCGGCGCGACTTTCCAACGAATGATAGACAAAGTGTTCCGGGAGCAACTCTCGAGAAATGTGGAAGCTTATGTGGATGACATAGTCGTGAGAAGCCCGTCCAAAGAACAACACATGAAAGACTTGGAGGAGACATTCACCACGCTCGACAAATTCCAAATCAAGCTAAACCCGGAGAAATGCGTATTCGGAGTCACCAAAGGAAAATTCCTTGGTTTCATCGTTGGGCAGCGGGGAATAGAGGTCGATCCAGAAAAGACCCAGGCGATTCTCGACCTCAGCCCCCCCAGGAGCATCAAGGACGTCCAGGCCCTTAACGGGAGACTCACCGCCCTAAGCAGGTTTTGTTCAAAATTGCAAGAAAAGGCAATCCCGTTTTTTAACACGTTGAGAAAGAACAGCAAGTTCCAGTGGAGTCAAGAATGCAAAGAAGCCTTCGAGAAGATCAAAGAAATGCTTCGAGAGTTACCCAAGCTGGGAGTCCCAACGCCTGGTCAAGACCTCTATCTCTACCTATCCGCATCGGCCTGGGCGGTGGCAGCAGTCCTAATCATGGAGGACGAAAAGAAGGAGATCCCCGTCTACTACACAGGAAAAATCCTGACTCCCGTAGAAAGACGCTACACCAATATTGAGAAGGTCTTCCTGGCCCTAGTGGTGGCGTCCCGGAAGCTGCGACCGTACTTCCAATCGCACCGAATCCTTGTAAGGACTAACTGGCCGTTGAAGCAAATAACGAACAACCCCAGTGCGTCAGGACGCATGGTAAGTTGGGCAGTTGAACTCACCCAATACGAAATCAACTTTTTACCGAGGACGGCGATCAAAGCTCAGGCCCTAGCAGACTTCATAACGGAAACCAGCTTCGACCAAGAAGAAGGAAAGCCACCCGCCCCATTCATCATCCAGGTAGACGGTGCTCGGTGCAAAACGGGAGCGGGAGCGGGGATTGTAGTCCAGACTCCCGACGGACGGGACATCAACTACGCCTTCCGACTGGAATTCGAAGTAACTAACAACGAGGCCGAGTACGAAGCTCTCATTCAAGGCCTAGAGGTCGCCATCGCCCTAGGTGCGACAGACCTGGAGATATACTCAGACTCCTTGCTGGTCACCCGCCAGCACGACAACATATATGAGGTAAAGGAAGAAAAGCTCTGGAAGTACTTGCTAAGGGTTCAAGAGCTAAAGGCAAGCTTCTCGAGATGTGAGTTGAAACACCTTCCTCGGACAAAAAACACCGAAGCGGACGCGCTAGCGAAGTTAGCAAGCATGGCCGAAAGGATACCAGGTAAGGTGTGGTTGGAGACAAAGACCAACCCGAGCGTAGACGAGGCACAGGTCCTGGCGGCTGAGCCCCTCGTGCCAGAAGAATCTTGGATGACCCCGATCGTGGAGTACATCCTTGAAGGGAAATTGCCCTCGGAGGATAAAGAGGCCAGGACCCTGAAGCGACGAGCGGCATCATTCTTTTTCGAAGAGGGACGCCTCTACAAAAGGTCGTTCGCCAGGCCCGCCCTCAGATGCGTCACGGACGAAGAGGGAGGTGAGCTTATAAAGGAGGTACATGAAGGGGTTTGCGGAAACCACCAGGGAGAAAGAGCCACGACCCACAAAATCATGAGGCTCGGCTATTACTGGCCGAGAATGCAAAGCCACTGCAAGGAGTACATCCGGAAATGCGCCAGATGCCAGGAGCATGGCAGCAAGATACATAACCCCCCGGCCGCGCAGCAGGCCATACTATCCCCGATCCCGTTCGCAATGTGGGGATTGGATATCATTGGCCCTTTCCCGGAAGCATCTCCCGGGAGGTTCAGGTTCGTGTATGTAGCCATCGATTACTTCACAAAATGGGTGGAAGCGATGCCAACCGTGTCCATCACAGCCAAGAGGTCGCAAGAATTCGTATGGAAGCACATTGTGTAGATTCGGGTTGCCAAGGATCATAATAACCGACAATGGGACACAGTTCAATTGCGACAGTTTCCGGGAGTTTTGCGAACAATGGAAAATCGAGGTAAGATTCGCGTCAGTGGCGCACCCTCAGGCCAACGGACAAGTCGAGAATGCAAACGGGCAGATCATAAAGCGTTGAAGAAAAAGTTAGGGGCAAGAAAGGAGGATGGGCCGAACTATTACACCAAGTCTTGTGGTCCTACCGAACGACGGAAAAGGGGCCAACTGGAGAAACACCTTTCAGGTTAACTTATGGCCTGGAGGCAGTCGTTCCGGCTGAAATTATGATCCCATCAATCCGTTGCGAATCTTACGACGAGCAGCTCAACGATGAAGGGGTAAAAGACGCCTGGACCTCCTTGAGGAAAAGAGCCCATGCAGCCGCCCGGATGGTGAAAGACAAGAGAAAAGTAGAGAGGTACTTCAACCGCAAAGTCAGGGAACGAAGCTTTGTCCCTGGCGAACTTGTCCTAAAAGAGGTTAAGCAGCCCAAAAAGCTCGACCCCCAGTGGGAAGGTCCTTACATTATCCATCAGAAGGTTGGGCGAGCTTCATACCACCTGAAGAATGTCGAGGGATATGGGTTGCCCCATTCCTGGCACGCGGAATGCCTCAAGAAATTTATGTATGAAAATCGATGTAACGCATTGACAACATCAATAAAGAAGTTATTTTTGGAAAAATTCGAGCGCAAAAGAAACAGGATGTAATGCCCTGGAAAAGAAACACCCGGGCCAGGCCCAACAGGATGCAATGCCCTGAAAAAGAAACACCCGGGCCAGGCCCAACAGGATGTAATGCCCTGGCAAAGAAACACCCGGGCCAAGCCCTACAGGATGCAATGCCCTGGAAACCTTGTTATGAGTTGTCGCACTCAAGCAAGAACAAAAACGAAAAACCCATCTCTGGAAACTCTAGGAGCTCTGGTCGCCTGTAACGGGTGAATCATTAGGTGTGGGACGCCACACCGTATCTCGGCTAAATTCCCCCGGCAAACTCTTTCTCCCTCTCTCGGGAAAAAGAGAAAGGGGGAATAACCGCAAGTACCGTCACTTGGCTACCAAAAGCAAGGATAGGGAAAGAACGAACAGAAGCGCCCGATCACTAAAAACGACCGGGCGATGACCGGAACGACCGGTCGTTAAAAACAACCAAGTCGTGTCCTTAGGATAAAAGCGTGGCGACCGGTCGCTCGAGCATGACCGGTCTCGCCCGCAAAGCGAATCAGCTAAAAAAAAAAGAAAAGAAAAAGGCAATCGGTAACGCGCGTGATCGAAAGCGACCGGCCGCGAAACAAAAATAACACTAACCAGCGAAATAACTGGCAGAGTAATCCCATTAATCTTTGAAAGCATGTACAATATCAGAACAAAAGAAAGAAACAAAAAAGCTAACTAAGCCTAATCTAAAACTTTCTCTGGTCTAAGTCTCTTGTACAGTATCGAGATTCGCGGGAGCAGCCCCTTGTACGCTCTCCAAAGACCTAGACCCCCCGGGGGACGATCGGAGGCCCACACCACCCTGATGCGCGGTACTCCCGGGAGGAAGAAAAGACGCCTGGCCAGGGACAAGGCATGTCTCCCCCGGAAGGCGTCCGAACTTCTCAAGCACCTCATAAAAGGAGGTCTTCTGCGCGACCTCTTGGAAAGACAGCTCCCGGTAAAGGCCGTCATCCATAACCTCCCCCTTACCCGTGAAGAACCTCGAAACAATCTGCCGGCACGACTTCACCATCTTCCCACATTGAGAAGTGAAGGACTCCTTCAGGTGAGCAAGCTTCGTGCTCTGCTGCCGCAGGTCCTCTCGCACCTTCCGAGAGTAAGCCTCGAGGCTGGCCACTTGCTGCTCCAAGGTCTGACCGTAAGCCCGGTACCGGTCGCGGCTAGCGTTTGCGGCAATCAACTCCTCCTCGAGGTCGTCGATCCGCAGGTTTAACTTCTCCAGTCCCTCATTGGGATTCCCAGGCCTCGAGCCTAAGTAAAGAAGGAGAAAGGAGGAAAACTTTTGTCAAAAAAAGAGCAAGAAGGACAATAAGGAACGAGTGAGGAGGCGAAGAATCACCTCTCGCAGCCAGCTCGGAGTTTTCTAACCGCAGCCTAGCGGACTCCTCCTCCAACACCCTTACTTTCTCTTCGGAGGAAAGCAGTTGTTCCTTGCAAGCCGCAAGCTCACCAGACAACCTGTGGAGCTCGGCAGATAGCTTCTCTTTCTCGGAGGTCAGGACCTCGCCCAACCGGGCCGCCTCTGCCGCCTTCGCCTCGAAAGACGACAACTCTCCCTTGAGGAGAGCATTCGCCTCAGAAGCAGAGCAAAGCTCTTGGGAAAGTTTGGCCCTATTGATAAGTGTCCAAATGAGCATGTTATTTAGGTGTATTTCATGTATAATATTAGCACTTTTCTTGCTCATTTCTCCACTTCGGTTAGTTTTCCTCTAGTTTATGTTTTATTGTTTATCTCACAAAATTATTGGTTTAACATGAGGAAAACCAAGCCGGGAGTGAAGTAGACAAAGACACGAACATATAGGCGCAGACGGCTCAGAAAACGGAGCCCAAACGAAGAATCTAGAGCTAGTAGAAGAAATAAGCTTGACATCGTGATAACACGCGGACATCTCACGTGCAACCGCCTGGCGGACACCACACATGTTACCGCCTCATATCTGGCGGTTGTCCAGGCGGTCAAGTAGGAGGGAACCGCCACTTATTGGGCGGTACCAACAGGCGGACACAAGCAGAACCGGCGGTCGTGACTAATTATCAGTCGCGACCAGTTTTCTTCGCCCGTCTTCGCCGTCTGCAACTCGCACAACTCGTCCACTGCCATATCTATCTACTACGCACCGCCTACCTTAATTTCCTCACGCGTGAGCTTTGTCCCCTGCGCAATCAATGAAGCAATCAATGCTCTTCTTCATCTGCAATCAAATTCGTACGGATCCAAACCTCTATATAAACCCACGCCCTCTGCTCAATAAAAGAATTCCCTTCCTCACAATCCAAAGCAGTAGACGTATCATCCCATCCAGTAAATAAACCATCGCTCACTCCCACGATCCATTCCATCCTCTTATCTCCCACTTCTCCATTTTAGTTTTATTCTTCATTCCACCACGAAGCAGAAACACGATAAGAAGAACAGAAGAAAAGGGAGCTGGAGCAGAAGCGAATCGCAGTCCAGTCTCCGCCGGCAGTCTCCAAATTAATGGCTATTTCTGTTTCCTTTTTATTACTGTTAATGTCTGAGTGATTTTACTCATATCCTAGGGTGGGGTTTGACCCTAAATAATTCAGACTTATTATTAATACCAAGTTTGCTTATAAATATTTGTTTTGTCTCTCTAAATTATTAAATGCTTAATAACTGATCATTTTTATGCATTTACGGTTTCTCTTATTTCAATGATTTTGTAAATCTGAGAATAGACCACAAAGAGAGATAAACGTTAGATATTATTCTCCTTGATTAGCAGATAAAATCCATCGCTGTTATAAAAAGAATTCTCACTTAAAGCTAATTAATGATTTTAGACTTTTTCTGATTGTAAAAAGTCTATTGATTTAATTAAGAGTTGTCCTTATCTATGATTTAGGAAGGCCACAAGATTAATTCTTAAACAGACAAATAAGAGCAAATTAGGATTATAATTATTGTCTGTACTTAAATAAATATTTATCACCTGTTTCACTTATTAAACTTGTTTTAATTCCTTTCAGCAAATATTGTTAAATGCTTATTCTGACAAATACTGCATTTATTTGGTAGCTATCAATATATGATTTTGAGATAGTTAAAGTACCACAAAGGAATTAATCTTGGTATTTACACTCCGGATTGAGCAGGAAAATACTAAGGCTATTAATAGGAGTTCGTAACTGACAATTATTAACTCTAATAGACAATAAATATTTGAGACAGGATTATAAAATTGTTTAAGTAATTTAGGAAATTCCCCCGCTATCCTAGGATACCTTTTTACATCCATCCTTTTACTTTACTTTACTGTATTTATTATTTCTGTACTAATTCTAAAAACCAAGCTTGCCTCTGGCTAAACCCCAATTTATATTTTATGCATTTTTATTTATCTTTTTGTACATTAACTAAACTGGATAATTAATTAGATAATTGCGAAGTCTCTGTGGATACGACCTTGTTGTACTACAAAGATTGGGTTCACTGCCCATAGTTAGCAAGATAGTTTAACTACTATTTTGCCCAACAAGTTATTGGCGCCGTTGCCGGGGAGATTGATTCCATCAATTTCCCTAGTTTCCGGTAGTTCACCTGTTTTATTATAATAAACTGTCAATATTATCTTGTTAATAATCTAACCTTGGACATCGGACTTATAATCTGACTTGGACATCGGACTTCTGACCTGACTTGGACATTTGACTTCGGACTTTGGACATCTAACTCCTAACATCTTAATATTATTGTCATTTCGTTCCATTGTCATTTCGTTCCATTGTCATTTCGTTCCATTGTCCTTTCTTTCCATTGTCTCTAACTACTAACTTTAAATTTCCTGTCATTTCTTTCCATTGTCCTTAACATTTTTTCCATTGTCCTTAACATTTCTTTCCATTGTCATTTCAATTTTCTGTCATTTCTTTCCATTGTCTCTAACTACTAACTTATAATTTCCAGTATACTAACTCCTAACGTTTATCAGCCTAACCAATATTTCTGTCTTTCTTATTTTATTTACTAACTAATTTTGCAGCTTCTGACAAACCACAAGTTATCTTCTGTGCATGCCAAATACTCGAACCCGAGGCTCTCCACCAATCAGTCCGAGCCCCGAGCCCGAGCGTACTTTATTACAAGCACAAAGAAACCTGAGAAACCAAGCCATGGCCAATAACGAAGTTATAAATGAAATGGACCATGCAATTCAACCAGAACACCGTGCCCTATCTGATTATCACCAACCTAACACCGAAGGAAGAGCATCAGCCATAGTTCTCCCTGAACTAACACCAGAAGAAGCCGGACGATGGGTTTTCAAAACCCACTACATCACCGCCGTCCGGGATTTAGGCAAGTTTAGTGGAGCGAACCCAGATGAAGCCCCAAATCATCTGAGTCTCTTCCTAGACTTTTGCAATTCCTTTGGTCAAACCGGCAATGTCAAAGAAAGAATTCGACTCCAACTATTTCCTCACTCATTGTCGGATTCAGCAAACAGGTGGTACCGAAGCCTTCCCTCCCGATCAATCACCACATGGCTTCAAATGGCCCAAAAATTCCTTGCCAAATACTACCCAACCAGTAGAACAAGGCAATTGATCGGTGAAATCAACACTTTCTGTCAGGAACCGGGAGAAACGTTGTACGACGCATGGGACAGATTCAAAGATATGCTAATGAAATGTTCCCACCATGGTCTTGACGATCAATCCCTCTGCCTGTCATTCTTCAACGGTCTGGATGATGGGAACCGACTACTCGTCAATTCCTCTGCAGGAGGAAGTTTCATGATGAAATCTCCTAAAGAAGGAATGGATCTTCTAGAAACCATGACGAGCAATACGAGACAGTGGACGAGATCCAAGGGAAGAACGCCACGAGCAGCAGGCCTACTCCATGTTGAGCCTACAGATCATTTATCGGCTCAGATCTCGTCCCTTGCAAAGATGGTGGAAAAGCTAACAACATCACAGAACGAAATTGTAAAGACAATAGCTACCCCACCTACAAGTTCACCACCAGTTCCACCTACAGAACGATGTGTCATATGCGCTGGTCCTCATGAAACACATCAGTGTGAAGGTAAAGGACAGTACGAGGATGCAAACTTCATAGGAAACCGTCCCGGTAACTCCTAACAACAACAACTTCAACAACAACTATCCATGGAGAAATCACCCGAATTTCTCATGGAAAAATAATGATCAAAACCAAGGAGGGCAGAACAACAATTCCAATGCCTATCAGGGGAACCGACCCCAACCAAACTCTAATATGGGTTATAGAGCACAAGGTGCCCCTCCAGGTTTCCAACAACAACAACAACAACAACCATCATCATCCTCTTCTGATCCAAACGCAGAACTCAAAGAGATGATGAAGGGATTCATGTCCATAACTCAGAACCAGCTCTCTGCACAAGAAGCCTTCAACCAGAAAATCGAAGGAAAATTCAATCAACTTGCAGAACATCTTGCTCGAAGACCGCCAGGGGCTCTCCCCAGCCAAAATGAACCAAATCCAAGAGAGCAAGCCAAGTGCATCTATGTGAAGGAGCACGATGAAGAAAAGACGGAGGTGGCTAAAACAGCTAAAGTTCCAGAACTACACCCTTCCCTCCAAGAGTGGGTTGTAGCAATTGAGACTTCCAAAAGGAATGTAGCTGAACTTGAAAGCACCGCCAAAGTCTATAATAATCGTATTCAATCTGAGAATACCTACCTTGAGCACTTGGTGGCTGGTTATGAAAACGAAAAGCTCGACTTTGAAGAAGACGAAGAAGAGGTTAAGGCGATAACCTTGAGAAGCGGTAAGAAAACCGACGAGATTCACATCCCGCAACAATCAGAAGAATCCAAAGAGGATAGTGAAGAAAAAGCTGAGTTCCCAGCAGAAAAGACATCTCCAAGCGTCCTCACTATTCCACCAGCTTCAGAACCTCCTTCACAAGAACCGCCTATACCATTTCCTCGCCGACTCCAGAAGCAGAAATTGGATAATGAATATGGTAAGTTTCTGGCGATGCTGAAGCAACTAAACGTCAATATACAGTTCGTAGACCTCATTGCCAAAATGCCAAACTATGCCAAATTCCTCAAACACCTCATATCCAACAAAACTAAACTGGCCGAAGTCGGTACGGTACCTCTCAATGTAGCTTGCTCAGCTACTCTACAAAAACCACTACCATCAAAATGCAATGATCCGGGCAGCTTCACTATTCCAGTCACAATTGGTAGCACCTCATTTCCATACTCCTTATGCGATCTGGGTGCCTCCATTAATTTGATGCCCCTCTCCACTTTCAAAAAGTTGGGAATTGGAGAGATGAAAAAGACTAAGATGACCCTGCAACTGGCAGATGGTTCGGTAACATACCCAAGCGGAGTGGTGGAGGATGTTATCATTAAAGTGGAGCACTTATACTTCCCATGCGATTTTGTCATTCTAGACATCGAAGAAAACTCCACTACACCTCTCATCCTTGGACGACCATTCCTTGCCACAGCCGATGTGCACATTTGGGTAGCCCAGGGGAAGATCACCCTTCAAGCTTACAACGAAAAGCTGGAGTTTGCATCAGGAAGATCTCCAGATAGCAAATCCAAAGATCTCAAGTTCGTAAGGGATACTCAATCACCATCATCCCCACTTCTGTTTATTACCCTTCCAGACGGCATGTCTATCACAGAGATACCACCACCAATCCCGGACGAAGAGCGGGATAAGAAAAGAAAACATGCATCCAGGTGGACTCTCAAAAAAACCATCGAGTCATGCTTTGGATCTACTCCTCATAACCACCCACATGATCGATCTAACGAAAAAGCGTCTAGCCAAAGACGTTAAAGAAGGGCAGCTTTCCGGGAGGCAACCCGGACGAACTTATCTTTTATATGCTTTTCATGCTGTTTTTAATTTTCAGTTCCCTTTAAATTTTGTTTTTGCTAACTTTTAACCCCGTTTATAGTATGGTTGCTTCTAGTGTTTATGCAGGTGCAATTTCATGTCTACACCGCAACCAAGCTACGCTACTTGAGGCTGAAGCTCAAATGTGGGGGAAGTCCAAAACACGCTAGCAAAAATAAAATCAGGGGAGTACCAGTTTCTTTAAACTTGCTTTTATTTAAATAAAATATGCAGAGGAGAATTTATATGCTTAAATGAATATTCGTGAGCTTCGTGTTCTCTTATTTTATCTACTTACCGAAAAGGCCTTCTGAATCTTTCCCTTGTTTTTCTAGTGAACAATGAGGACATTGTTCAATTTAAGTGTGGGGGAGTGTGCCCTTTTCGGTGACATTTTATGCTTAAATGCTTAAATCTCTCTGCTTATCTTGCGTTTGTTCAAATTCAATATCGTGACCCTTTTTATGTGGGTTGTTCTCTTTAGGAATAAATATTGTTATGAATTGTGGGATAAATGGTACAAAAATGTACAAAAAATTTAAAATTTTGATTACTTTTGAGGAGCATTTTTATGCGGTGTGACCAAATGATCTGAAATGGTTGGATTTTTATTACTCAGGGGTTCTTTCTGTCTTCTTTCTTAGGGATTGCTAAGGGGTGCTTCTCTGTCAAAAAGGAAAAAATAAAATAAATAAGGGACTTGTGAGACACCATTGGTAACCAACAAAGAGAGTTGAGTGTTCTTAAATACAAAGGCTTGATGCCTACATATTATCTTCTCATCTCTTATGCAAAAGTGAAACAAATGCATAAATCTATTTTTCCTTTTGTTTTCTCCTCAATGCCCATTCTTGAGAGAAGTTGGCCATGGTAAAAATTCTCAAAGTCACCTTAAATCAAGAAGCATTGAAGTACTCCGGATCATACCCCGAAACTCTAATTTTTATTTTTGCCCTGAGTACACCTATGCCACCAGTAGGTGATGGATCACACTCCTCTAAAAAGTTTAAGATCATGTACTATTGACTTCTTTATCCTACCCTTCATAATATATTTGTTAATATTGAGCATTCCCTACTTGGGTACGGTTTTGCTTGAGGACAAGCAAAAAGATAAGTGTGGGGGTGTGATAAGTGTCCAAATGAGCATATTTAGGTGTATTTCATGTATAATATTAGCACTTTTCTTGCTCATTTCTCCACTTCGGTTAGTTTTCCTCTAGTTTATGTTTTATTGTTTATCTCACAAATTATTGGTTTAACATGAGGAAAACCAAGCGGGAGTGAAGTAGACAAAGACACGAACATATAGGCGCAGACGGCTCAGAAAACGGAGCCCAAACGAAGAATCTAGAGCTAGTAGAAGAAATAAGCTTGACATCGTGATAACACGCGGACATCTCACGTGCAACCGCCTGGCGGACACCACACATGTTACCGCCTCATATCTGGCGGTTGTCCAGGCGGTCAAGTAGGAGGGAACCGCCACTTATTGGGCGGTACCAACAGGCGGACACAAGCAGAACCGGCGGTCGTGACTAATTATCAGTCGCGACCAGTTTTCTTCGCCCGTCTTCGCCGTCTGCAACTCGCACAACTCGTCCACTGCCATATCTATCTACTACGCACCGCCTACCTTAATTTCCTCACGCGTGAGCTTTGTCCCCTGCGCAATCAATGAAGCAATCAATGCTCTTCTTCATCTGCAATCAAATTCGTACGGATCCAAACCTCTATATAAACCCACGCCCTCTGCTCAATAAAAGAATTCCCTTCCTCACAATCCAAAGCAGTAGACGTATCATCCCATCCAGTAAATAAACCATCGCTCACTCCCACGATCCATTCCATCCTCTTATCTCCCACTTCTCCATTTTAGTTTTATTCTTCATTCCACCACGAAGCAGAAACACGATAAGAAGAACAGAAGAAAAGGGAGCTGGAGCAGAAGCGAATCGCAGTCCAGTCTCCGCCGGCAGTCTCCAAATTAATGGCTATTTCTGTTTCCTTTTATTACTCTTAATGTCTGAGTGATTTTACTCATATCCTAGGGTGGGGTTTGACCCTAAATAATTCAGACTTATTATTAATACCAAGTTTGCTTATAAATATTTGTTTTGTCTCTCTAAATTATTAAATGCTTAATAACTGATTTTTATGCATTTACGGTTTCTCTTATTTCAATGATTTTGTAAATCTGAGAATAGACCACAAAGAGAGATAAACGTTAGATATTATTCTCCTTGATTAGCAGATAAAATCCATCGCTGTTATAAAAAGAATTCTCACTTAAAGCTAATTAATGATTTTAGACTTTTTCTGATTGTAAAAAGTCTATTGATTTAATTAAGAGTTGTCCTTATCTATGATTTAGGAAGGCCACAAGATTAATTCTTAAACAGACAAATAAGAGCAAATTAGGATTATAATTATTGTCTGTACTTAAATAAATATTTATCACCTGTTTCACTTATTAAACTTGTTTTAATTCCTTTCAGCAAATATTGTTAAATGCTTATTCTGACAAAATACTGCATTTATTTGGTAGCTATCAATATATGATTTTGAGATAGTTAAAGTACCACAAAGGAATTAATCTTGGTATTTACACTCCGGATTGAGCAGGAAATACTAAGGCTATTAATAGGAGTTCGTAACTGACAATTATTAACTCTAATAGACAATAAATATTTGAGACAGGATTATAAAATTGTTTAAGTAATTTAGGAAACCCCCGCTATCCTAGGATACCTTTTTACATCCATCCTTTTACTTTACTTTACTGTATTTATTATTTCTGTACTAATTCTAAAAACCAAGCTTGCCTCTGGCTAAACCCCAATTTATATTTTATGCATTTTTATTTATCTTTTTGTACATTAACTAAACTGGATAATTAATTAGATAATTGCGAAGTCTCTGTGGATACGACCTTGTTGTACTACAAAGATTGGGTTCACTGCCCATAGTTAGCAAGATAGTTTAACTACTATTTTGCCCAACACCTATCCTCAGCAAGCAACGCCTTCTCGGCGCGAAGACCCTCAACCTCTTGATTGTGGGCAGCTCGGGCCTGTCCCACCAAGTACTCCAAGTCAGAAAAGGCAGGAAACCGGGCGACAGCAAACTCACTTCGTACCTTTTCAAAAGACGCGACTTCCGTCTCCAGCGACCGGACCTGACCCTTGAGGGAAAGGTTTTCTTCACGCAGCTTCTTCAACTGCTCCTCATACTTGTCGCACTGCTTTGTGCACGCCCGCCGGGCATCACCCAGCTCCTTCTTCATGGAAGCGGTCTGCTCGTGCACCCGCCTGGAAATCTCCTCTTGAACATGGTCAACGAAGATGCTGTTGGAGGACCGCTCTATCTTCAATTCCTCCTGGGCATTGCGGGCCCGGCTCTCCTCCAGGCGTAGGTTCGAGAGAAGAGATTGCACGTGCACATCCACACCCTGTGCAAAGGCCACCGTCTGTACAAAATAAAAATAATAAGTAGAAGAAAGTAAAGGAGGAAAAGAAGCAACCCAAAAGTTAAGAAAGGATGGGCCGCTCACTCGGTAGATCCCCTGCCACATATGGTTAAGCGAGGCATCCAGCGGGAAGGAGTGTCGCATAATGGCGTCCGCCACCCCCCCCCCCCCCCCCGATCCTCAACCTCTCTTTGGCCACGGTCGTGGTCTTCAGAGGGGCAAAGAGGCCATCAGGAGATCCGGACCTGCGGATGGCTTCTTTCCACAGCTCGGTATAGGAGGATGACTCCGTCACAGGCAGCACAGGAAGAGGCTGACCACGGTGGTAGCACCAGCCATCCTTTGCAGACGGACCGCAGAAAGAATCACGGGCAGGCGGAGGAGGTGAAGACGGTGTGGCGGTCCCGGCATCCTCCCTCGCCTCCGAACGAAGCTCTGAATCCGCAGGCTCCCCCTCAGCCGCACCCGGCGCAGGGCCCGCTCCGCCACCGCCGCCCCCGGGTACTGAAGCCCCGGGCCCCGAGGGGGCAGTCTCCTCCAAAGGCTCCTGTTCCGGAGCGGTATCTGAAGCACCCGACTCATCAAGATGAACTATGTCGGAGGCCTTCGTCCTTTTGGCCATATGCTTCACCCTACCCTTCGAGGGAAGAGTCTTCTGACGATGCTGAGTAGGAGACAATTGATCGGGCGCCTCGACCGGGCCAGGTTGCCCAGCTCCCTCCTCGACCCTGGCCTTCTCAGCCTCGGGAGCTGCAAAGCACAGAAACATACAAAACCAGGTAAAAAAAAGAGAGCTAGACATTAGCGGCAGGTAACAACCAAGGCAACGAAGAAGTAAATCAAAAAAAAAGGAGAAAAGATAACAGGTGGAACACGAAGGATAAGACCGCACATGCACGCCCTCTCTCGTCCCACGGACTAAGATTAAGATCTGACCCGGGCGTAAGAGGAAGAAATACCCGACGGCCGGAACCTGGACTAGTGTACCAAGTACCTGGTTGGTTTGAAGTATCAGACGACCGGGCCTCTGGAGTCCGAGGGGAACCCCCTTCCCCATCCTTTGCCGGTCTCGGCTTCTTTGCCTGGCGATCAGCTTCGCCCCCAGACCGCTTCCGACCAACAATGACCGCCTCTTCCTCACGAAGAGCCGACTCCTCCACAGCTTCCAGGGTGACGTAGTAGTCCACCTTTCCTTCCCCGGTCTTGAAGGACACCAGCTGCCAGCTGTGAAAAGGGTCAACCTTCACCCCGAGCTGAGGAAAATCTGCGACCAAAGGGGGTAGGTAAGTCCAGAACAAGACAAAAAACGATAAAGAAAGCAGAAAGGGGAGAAGAAAACTCTTACCCTCAGAGTGTGCAAGCGAGGCCAGGCGCGGACCGGTGAAAAAGTCCTCAACGCTCGGATGAAGGTCGGCCACCGCCTTCAGGGCCCGGGACATGGTAAGCTCCGACTTCGGAACTGTGGGACTATGCAAGGAGCCCCTGATAATCGAGGGGCAATAGGCGACCCCGAGATACCTCCCGGCGGGTGGGAGGATGAAAAACCACCGTGCGTTCCAGCGTTGAGCGAGTTGCTTGTACTCAAAGAGTGAATATCCGGACCGACCGGATATGGTCAAGTTGTTGGAGTCGACTCTGCTGGTGAAGAACTGAACGAATTCCGTAGCAGAAAGCGCAACCCCCTTCTCGGCGCAAAGAGCAATGTAAGCGTGAAGGTGACACACCGCTTTCGGGTGAAGCTGAGCAAGCGTGCAGCAACGACGGATTAGAAACCCCATTACGAACGGTGGGGAGGAACCGTCATCCCCCAAAAGAAATCGGAGTACACAGCGTACCCACGACCGAAGTCGTCCAGGGGATGCGAATCTTCAGAGGGAAGGAAAATCTGCGTCCCTGTGGGAACATCCACCTTCGCGAGAAGCGAATCGAGAGCTTTCACGTCCAGAATGCTGGGCAACGGTTCCCGATTATTGGAATAGGCGGACTTAGGTTTTAAGAGAGTCGGGCGGAATTTCCCATCGGATTTAAAGCCCACGATGGCACTTTTGGCAGAAACGCGAGACGATTTGGAGCTCGAAGACGCCATTGAAACAGTGAAACAAAGCAGAGAAGAGAAGGCAAAGCAGAGAGAGAGAGAAAGCGGAAATAGCGGAGCGAGAGAGAATTCGAAAGCTTGTGAAGTGCGAAAGTTGGAGGAAAGAGAAAAACGTCACTCTCCCAACACCTTTTAAAAGAAGGTAACACAATTTCGGAAATATTTAAAATATAAAAACAAACAAAAGGGCGCTTTTTGCAGGAAAATTGCAGAGACTCTGCGCATTCTGCAGTGATGGCTGGCGTGCGCGAGACGATAAAAATTCTGCAACGGCCACTTCGTACGAACACAGGCGCGTGTGTGGCACGGGCATGGCGCACGCGCATCGCAAGGACAGAAATTATAAGTTAGTAGTTAAGGACAGAAATTTGAAGGACAATGGAAATTAAATGACTGAAAAATAAATGACAATAAATTAAAGAGTTAGTAATTAGATGTCCGAAGTCCGATGTCCGTAGTTAGATGTCCGAAGTCCGATAGTTAGATAGTTAAATAGAAAACTCAATAAAATTAAAAACTGTCAGTTAACCGTGCTGGAGGTCCCCGGCAACGGCGCCAAAAACTTGTTGGAGAAATATGTGACTACTTCTTCAACCTAGGCAGTGTACCTAATCGTTTTGCAGAATAGTGGAATTGTGGGGTGTCGAACTCTTGGGGACCTTAACTGCGTCCGCCCTAGCTCATGCGGACATCTCTGGCGTGTCCTCGCCTCTGTCCGCCCAAACTTACGCGGACACAATTCACGTCTGCGCCTATGCTTCTGTCCGCCCTTCTGTCCGCCCAGGCTCACGCGGATATCACACATGTTGTCTGCCCCTCTGTCCGCCCAGGCTTACGCGGACACAACTGATATGTTTTCTATTTTTACGCGATCTTCAACCGGCTCCAGATTCTTCGTTATAAGTCCGTTTTACTCGCCGTTTGTTGCGTTGGAAAGCTTGTGAAATAAACTATTTGATTCCAATAATTTTTCCTGTATTTGATACATAAAATATATCAGTCCATATCAAGACATAAATCTTAGGAAAAACATATGATAAGTGAGAAATATTATCCTGAAAGTGAGTAAGTATAGGGTAAATTAAACCCTTAAATGTCTATGTATTTCTCACTTATCATAGGCTCTGCAAGATATGACCTAAGGGTCTTGAAATTTAAACAAGGTATCGTTCTAAGAATGTCAAGGGTATCCGTTGTTAACAACGGTAGTTCCTAGTTAGGTTCCTAAGTATCCGTCTTAAGACGGTTGAAATCCTAACTCGGTAATTCCTATGCTCGGTAACTATGGACATCAGAGCGACACTTCGCTCTAATACCACTTTTTGTAACACCCCTACCGCTAATCCTATGCTTACCGTCTAATCGTCCTGTTAATCCTATCAGTTCGCAGCGGAAATACTACTACTTACTACGGCGGGTGATACAACGCCGCTAACCGCCCATACGGCTAGCAAGGCTCATTCTACAATACAGTGACAGTCTGATGATCATAGTATACCGAGCTACTAAAACATTGCTTACTGAATACCAAAGATGGCATTCTTACATTACCGGATCACCGAGTATTTAAAGTATTTAATTACATCCCTTTCCAATTGTTCCCAAAAGAATGAGTTTCTACCAACTACTCTATACCCAACCTCCAATGCTTTCACTATCCAAAAAGGTGTACCCCATGGTACACCGGCTATCAAAAAGCTACAGCCGTGTACTACTCAGTACACCGTTCATAATTCATTAATTACAGACAAAAAGAAGATAAAGAAATTAAGCTACGTCTCTTCACCGTCTTCATCCTTCTCTTGTACCTGCGTGTAGTAAAAACATCGCCCCAAGGGGCTCAGCAAAAGCTGCGCATGAACTCCGCATATACCACGTGCTAGCTAGGGCACGCCGACTATTTGACGTCCACTAAACATGCGATTCATTAATTTCATACATACATGCTTTACATACAACATACATGCATATACAATACTTCATACAAAACAAGATAGTAATACAGTAGCACACACACTTACTTACCTTCACCGTGTTAGCCAAATTACGCATCCGGGTTAATCGGAATGCTTATTACTCTTTTACTCATTACATGTTACTTACTCTTACTTTACTTGCTTACTACCATTTACTTTACTTACTCATTCTTACTTACTTACTCATACTCAAGTTAAGTCAGTATGACCTCCGGCCCGGGGACTACACCGTCCCACCACCGGGATTTACTTGACTCACCAATCCGGGATGCTACCCACTTAAGGGATTTGGGCCGCGGACCAGTTTAAGAGTCAGGAATCGGATCCAACCTCTTGTGTCTCCTCATCCTCACGCGTGGCCGAAACTATATCGGACTTCTACTCATTCCAATTTAATTACCAATTTAAGTTAGATTGGTTAGCTTGTTAGGAATAAGTTAGAAGTTCAAGCACAATCACAATCGGTCACAGTACAATACAACATACATACACGCATTCATATTCATCCATACATTTCATGAATTATACAAACTGAGATTTAAAGAATATATTCATATCATATAACACTACATATTCACAAGTAAGCATAATAACTCCGATTCGTGCGTTTATCTTATTTGGTGATCAATTAGCACACAACACACAAATCAGAGTAACCAAGATAGCATACAGGGCATGAGGAATTCATACCGTTCACCGTTGTACTTGTATCCCAACTTTCCTTCGGTGCTCATAAATCAAGTCCTATAACATACATATATTCGAGTGATTAATTTAACTATCATTAACTTAATTCGGTTCCTCTTACGTTTCCTAAGTCGTACTTACTAAGTCCTTTCCATTCTTACACTTACACATTACTTACTTACTCTTCTTTACTTTAAGTTTATTTCCTTAACATTGGTACACTTATATATGTGGGTATACATATATATATATATATATATATGTATATGTTATTATTATTATTATTTAATTTAAATTTAATTTTTTTTTTGTATGACTCGACCGACCTTACCCAGGGTCGGTCCCAGGGTCGGTCGAAGTCAGTAAGGAATTACGCTGGAAAATTTCAGGGCCGACTGACCTTGCAAGTCCGGTCCCAAGGTCGGTCCATTCCAGTGAGTTTTGGGTTTCGAAATTCTGGAGTCGACCGACCTTGCATGTCCGGTCCCAAGGTCGGTCCATTCCAGTAAGTTTCGTTATAGGCGAATTTTAGGCCGACCGACCTTGCAAGTCCGGTCCCCAAGGTCGGTCCATTCCAGAAGGTTTTAAGACGGGAGTTTTCTGGCCGACCGACCTTGCAAGTTCGGTCCCCAAGGTCGGTCCATTCCAGAAGCTTTCCGCCCTTTGTAAATCTGGACTCGACCGACCTTGCAAGTCCGGTCCCAAGGTCGGTCCGGCCCAGTATTTGCATTTTTATTCCTGTTTTCAGTTCTACCTTTCACCCATTACTTCTCCATTGTTCCTACACTTAATACCACATGTTTTACCACTAAATAACCCTCTAATACACCCTAGTTCAATCTTTAACTCACCACTCATTCCTACACTAATTTACACACTTGTTTCTAAATTCATTTCAGCACTTACACTAGGTGTTTCCTAGTTGCACTTGCTACAGATTTTAGTTCTAACTCTCTCCATCTATAGTTCCCTCTTCTAATGCCATTTTTAGAGTTTCTAATACATCACAATACATTAACTATCTCTCCCAACTTACCCTCTAACCATCTTACTCAAAATCTGTTACAACCTACATTATTCACCTAGTTTCTAGTTCACTAAGTGTTCTATTCCTAGGCAAATTTTGCCATAGTCTCCCCTATATTTTTACACTCTCTTCACATTGTTTCACTCACATCTTATTACCCAAATCACCTGTTTTCAATAATCATATATATACAAGGCTCCCATACACAATACTAATACTAAGACACTCTTAAAAATTCCTGCACATTACATTCCAATCCCAACTAGGTTTCAATAAGTTTTACATGTCTTTTAAGGGTTTTAAGCATTTGAATTCTCCTACACATTACACTATTGTTCATTACCATTTTACAATACAAATTTTCATTTCTAAAAAAAATCTGTTACATAAGCATTTACAAAGCTATACAAAGGTGAGTATAATTACCTTGTTTTTCCTTCTAGTTTTCTTCCCTTCTTCTTGCTTCTTCCTCCTTCCTTCTTTCTCTCTCTCTACCGGTTATAGTACTTCAACAATCTACCGTTGCAGCCCATACATACACACCATTTCAATACTAAAAACTAACCCTAAACATCATTTAAGCTCTTAATGTAAGTTTTAGGGTTTAGAGATATATTACCTTCCAAGGGAGTAGATGGAGCTTAGAGGAGCTTAAGAACAATGTTTCTACTCCTTCAAAGAAGCCAAAATCGGCTGGGTACAAAAGGAGCAAGGAGTTCAAAACTTGAAATCTTTATTTTGCAAATGAGAGCAAGAAAAGGAAGTGGTTTTGGATTTCTTTTTACCTTAAACCAAAGAGGAGAAGGAGGGCCTTCTAATGGTGGTCTTGAAGCTCTAAAAACAAGAGTACCCATGGAGATGAAAGTTCATGTTTTCGAATTTCGGAAAGAGGGAAATACTCTCCTTGATGAGAGGATTCTAATGGTACAAGTTTTGTAATTTTTGGAGGAGATTTGAGGGAGTAACAAGAGGAGAGAATGTAGAGTTTGTGTGGGTTCTCTCAAACTTCCATGGCCACCAGTTGGAGAAGAAGAAAAATAGAGAGGAGAAGGAGGGGGAGTTCTACGTGAGTGAAGAGAATGAAATAGAGGAGAGAGAGTAAAAGTGAGGGTGGGGTTACTTTATTGCTTTTTAATTGTTTTTGTCTTTTGTAAATAGAGGAGATAGGTGAGTGTGTGAGGGGGGGGGGGGGGAAATCGGACCACTGCACACACACACACATTTACATTTTTATTTTCAATAGTGGACACATAAGTTTTGGTTATTTGTGTTTCTACCCCACAACTTCCCGTTTTTGACAGTTTTTACTAATTTCTCGTTTTATTGATTTTATTGGTTCTAAAGCTTCACTAATATTTATTAATGATTATTTAGTTGACCAAAATTGTTTCAAGTCTATTTGACCCGCTTAAAGACACGTTTTCCCGGTTACCTCGAAAAACGCGCTTTAAGGTTCATTAGTGCTTTTAATCTATTTTAAGGATCCGTTTTCTTCGGGATTTGTTCCCTCATGTTTATTTAGACTTAATTAAGCCTCTAAGTTATTTATTAGCCTAATTAATCATTGTTTCTAATTACGGGGTATTTCACACATCTTAATTCAACTTTTTAATGCAATTATGAGAACTCCACACGAAGACTTATTGCTATATAAAATTTACCAAATTCAAGTGAAGTGTTCCTTTAAACCATTTCTTTTATTCCAGCTTTGTTGATTATGCTTGAAATATTAAAATTTTAACTCAAGTTGCTCCTACTTGCTTTCGTTATTGCCCTTCACACTTGTACTAGATGAATATAGTAAAACTCATTACTATTAGGGGTGTTTGTTTCGAGCGTGGGGAAACGAAATGGAATCAGAAAAGGGAATGAAGAGGAATGGAAAATAATTCTCTTTGATTTTCCCAATTGTTTGGTTGAGTTGCGGGAAATGAAATAAATAACCGGTCAACGGCCGTCAGTCAATGGTCAACGATCCGGCTACCGGTCATCGGTCATTAATTGTCAATCAACATTCCCCGGTAACTAGTCAATGGTTATTAGTCATCGGTCAATGGTCATATGTAACAGGTCAACGTGTACTTGGGAAAGGGAATCCCATTCCCTATAGGGGTGAGGAATCAAGATAGAGGGTTTTGGGGTAATCCCATTCTCTTTCCCTTTCTAGAAAATAGGAAAAACTGGCAAAACAAACAATATGAAAGGGAATCATTCCGCTTCCCTTTCTTGATTACCCCAAAACAAACGCCTCCTTAGAGATTTGCTCATCCAACATGTTTCTTCTATTAAGAAAGATCCAACTTAGATAGCTAGCAATTCACACTATCAATAATAAAGGAGTAAACGTCGAGATTAGTCAGCTTAAATTAGTAGTTTTATTTCCGCTAAGTACAAAAGAGTGAAAAATATTAACTCGTCATATGATCAAGTAAAGAACACTCACTGCTGCTTCAAGTTATACTATTCTTAAAAAAACAAAAGTGAATAAAGAAGCAAACTAAAAGGTTTAAAAAGATAAGAAACGAGAAAAAAGAAGAAAGAAAAATATCCATCCTCTCTTATGCTCTCTCTCCCTATCTTAGAGCACGGTTGGATCAAGTTTTATCTCCATCAATGGCTTGTTTTCTTTTCGGACCTATTTCTTTGTTTCGGTAAAAAAAGAGGAGAATATAAATAAAATTGGAAACATCTAGTTTCAACTGCTCGGATTGACTTTTCAAGTAGTAGCACTGTTGGGTCTTGTTAGTAGTACTAAGCTAATGATAGTCTGGCCCATATTATATTAGGCCCAGTCATAAATATAACCCAGTTGTAGTTTTGTATTTCAGTCTATTACTAGTTACCGTTCATTTCTATAAATACATCAGTGTAATGCAACAGTAATCAATGAAACAGTATGCAATTATTCTTAGAATCCATTCCCTCTCATCTTTGCACCCTTACAATGTGATTATCTTCATATGGTATCAGAACATACGAAGATCTACTAATGCCCTTCCCTATCCCTCTTCCCCTTCTAGATCTACTAAACCTTTCAATTGGTCTTTTTGGATGTTTGAGGACCTGCCCCGTTACTTGGCTCAGGTTGCTGCAGATATTACTTGTCATTAGTGGATGATTATAGCAAATACGTATGGTTATTTACTTTGTCCTTGAAATCTGGTGTTCTTGCTGCTGTTAAGGAACTTTGGCATATGTCAAGAATACAGAGCATACTCGCGAATCAAAATCAAGTAATCTTGATAATGCTTGAGAAAATAGCAAGTTCGCCAAAGGAGCTTGAAAATAACTTTTCTGATCTTCCACGAACTGATACTGGAACTTTTGAGCAAATATTAGACAAAGAAGATCAAACACAAGTGCCAGGTCATTAAGATTTGGCTTGGAATCCATTAAATAAGGGGACGGCACTTTGTGTAGAGGAAATGAAATGGAATCAGAAAAAAGAATAAAGAAGAATGGAAAAGCACTTTTTTTATTCTCTTGTCTGTTTGTTTGTGCGGAAGAAAAGAAAATGAATCACCAGTCAACTTCCACTAGTCAATGGACAATGACCGCAACCCCGGTCAACAACCACCAATTGTCAGGTTAACATCCACTGATCACCGGTTAATTGTCACGGTCATCGGTTAATGGGCACCAATCAAATAGTACGAGGAAAGGGAATCTCGTTCCCTAGTGCATGGTGGGAAATCAAGTTAGAGAAATTTTAGGTAATCACATTTTCTTTTTCTTCTCTTTAAATGAGAAAAACTATCTAAACAAACAACCTCAAACTGGATAAATCTACTTCCCTTCCTAAATACCCAAAATGAATGGCCCCTAAGCTCCACCTCTTGCGATTGTTTCTTGAATGCCTTCCCCAAAACATTGGTAATGACCTTAATTTTTAGTTTCTCATTCACACTTGATAGTGTTGTTAAACAAAGCGAAGTTGATCTGTTATTAACGCAAATGTTGCTGAAAGTTTACACCCCATTCCCACACTTGAATCCCACATAGATTTTCACAAAACAAAAGAAAAACTTTTGGATGTTTAATTGCGCACCCTGATGATCAAGTGAAGTAACATCGGTTAATACAATTAAAAGACTCGAATGGCAGGTGGAAGATATAACTTTATTATTACTCTAATCCCAAGTGTTCTTATGATTAAATAAATTAAAGTTATATGATGAAGGTAGTGTAAGACTAAATATAAGCTATATTCTAGGGAGGAGTATCGGCATACACGACCACTCCCATACACTTCTCAAAAGATAAACACCTGACAATAGACTAGTGGGCTTCAAAAGCTAACAAACCCCTTCTCCTTCAAGCTCTCAACGGTCTCCTTGAGACTAACTTTTAGAGGTATATAACTAATCCCAAGGCCCTTTGTCTTCTCCTTTGATACTTGGAATTCTGGTACGAAGGGCTTGTCATCCGCACACCTACACAACACAAGTAGATTTATAAAAGGACAAAAAAGTATGTTTATTCAACTGACTAGCGGGAAAGGACCAATTTCATACTAAAGGGGATAGGGAAAAAATCTGAACTTACTTATCTGGGAGTTGAATAGTAGGGAAAATCTCCCCCAGAATCTTCACAATCTTCGAATTATGAACTACACTCTCTACTAAGCAATACCTTCCATTAGCTGAGAGCACCTCAAAAGCTAGGATGTGTGCTTCCGCCACATCTCTAACATGAACCCAGCCTAAGGTAGAATTCGGGAATGTGCTTGCCCCTGTTATAACCCATATTACGTTGGAAACTATTGTCAGTAAAATGTCTTGGTGGTCATTTATCAGTTAACGGGGTTATCATCAAAAAGGAGCAAAATCATGATTGATGGTAAATTTCACAAGTCAATAAGATTAAGAAGAAAATAACAATTAGTAGCTAGTCAAGTAATTGCTTCACACCAAAAACATATCCAAGCACATTAAAGTTCAGAACTTACCATTAACCAAGTTCAAAATTGCTGCCGCACTAGTATTCAGTGTAGGCTGCAACAGCGGTCCAATTACTATTGCGGGGTTAATGGTGACAATGTCAATACCTTTGTCCTTTGCAAACTTCCAAGCAGCCTCTTCAGCCAAAGTCTTAGAAAGCATATACCACAGCTACATACGTAAAAAGTCCAAGGACATATCAGCACATAATGAGAGTGATGATGAAGCAGAGAGCATTAGAGTTATTATAGAGAATATGTACAGATACATATTGCACCATCCAGCTATCCCTTGACATAAAGAAAGTTTCAACATAACCAACCAAGCCCTTATCAGCAACTGATATACCTTCGATTTCTCACAGAACTCTGCATTAGAAAACCAAGTCTCATCAATTACAACCTCTGGAGTCCGAGGTTTTCCATTGAATGCAACCGCAACATGTGAAGATGTCACAACTACTCTCTTGACAGATGGAACTTTAGCAGCAGAACTAAGAACGTTCAGTGTTCCCTTCACAGCTGGATCAATAAGCTCCACCTGATATTAAAAAAATGCACAGTCTGCAACAGACACATTGACATAAATCAAGATTTTCCATCCCTCTTCCTGTTGGATCACGTTCACTAGTCTAAGATACATGCGCATAAAAGTGGAATTTGTACATGAACAGCATAAGAAAAACACATTCATATATAAATGTAAACCAGCTGATACACCTTGTCATCCCAGCTACATCTTCCCATTCTATTCAGCAGCTGTACATGATAAAAACACACAAAATGTATACATGAATTTTAGAAACGAAAGAGTCAAAGAGGCACCAACCTGCGGGTCCTTAACATCATGGTAGCACGGTGATGCTGTGTGAAAAACACCTTCACACCCATCAACGACAGGATCAAAGGATCCCTCTTCCAACAGATTAGCCTTGAATAAGTGGAGTCTTTCCTTAGCACCGTTGAGGGCAAGCAAGTGTTCTGTTTTCCTGGGATCATCTGTAACATAATATTATTTGGAGCATAAAAGTTAAGACTTGTTCCCGGACAAGTCCAACAGAGAAAATAGTCAAATCGTAAGTTGTTCAAAGATTAATCACAACATTTGTACAAAACAATGCCTCCTTCCGGAGAGATCATAGCATCCGTCAATCTGGTTGAATAAAAGACCTCATACAGCAGCTTATAATTGAATTTTTTGCTCAAATACAATTTTCTTCCGAGAGGATTAAGAATCATGCAATACAGATATACAATAAGAAGAATACTTTCTTAACCAATCGAGGAGATAGAAACTCAAAAGGGGTGACCATAATCGAACACATTGCATGCATGACGAATGATAACATAGAACTACGAGAATGAAACGCAATCGATCATAATGAACCGAAAAAATACAAACAGAAAGACTAAATTGCCAAGACAGACTAAAGACTGAACCGAACTGGGATCGCGAATGGATGCTTTGACAGTGTAACCGCGCTCAAGTAATAGTTTCACCAGCCAAGAGGCAATGAATCCCGACGCGCCTGTAACGCACACAACCTTCCCCTCGCCGCTCATTCTTCTCGGTCTCTTTCCCACCCTTACAATCCGGTTGTCTATCACTCTTAAGTCTCGACGTGGAGCTTCTCAGACCCCAAGTTCGTCTACAAAAGATATTGGTGATATTTTCTAGCTCCTTATTCATACGTTCTATACCCTTTTTCCAAAACATTTTCATAATACATTTAAAAATTTTATAATTCACAATATAGCCTTATTTCTTTAAATGAATTTGAATAATGATTTTGTAGTAGAAAATTATTAATCACTAAAATATAAAATTATTTTAAATCACATTCATATTAGAATTGATTTATAAGCTACCGATATAACTTTTTTTCGCACAATAACGTTTTTGCTATCATAATCAGCTAGATTATTAAAACTGAAAAAAGACGGTAAATGCGTTTAAATGTTGCTTAAACGTATAACTTTAAACGTTGCTTAAACGTATAACTTTACATTTATTATGTTTAGTTTCATACGTTTTCATGCATTTACTAAAAATGACATTTATCTACTGAAAATGAGTCAAACATGGGTTAATGTGAAAAAATGGTCAAACGCGCATGTTATATATAAATGGGACGTGTCTCGTATCTTCATTTCTCACACACGCACTATCTCTCCTCTAAAATCAGTCACCGGAATCCTTTCTTTCAGACCACCGGACCACCGCCGGAAAAAAATTCGATGAGTTTTTCGTTTTTTTTGTTGTTGCAAATGATAGATCTAGGTGTCTTGATCTGACTCCGGTGTTAGTTTTGAGAAAACACATTCATTTGGGCTAGATCTACAAAAAAAATCAGAAAAAAGATTAAAAACTCCATTAATGGGGCTCTGAAAAAAAACGGGAGCTTGGTAGGGGTGACCAGTGAAATTTCGGGATAGATAGTGTCCCTAAAATCCCCAGAAAACGCAACAGGCTATCCCGAATCCGGAGCATTCTCCCGCTTCTACGACCCGGTAATTTTTCTGTCCACGTGTCTGCTGTCCCGAGCCCAGATCGGGACTCTTCCCCCGGCGAAACTAGAAAAGTCAGGACATAGGGCATCCCGACTATGGATTTTTATCTCGACTCTACAACCCGACCACATATGCCCACCGTGCATTTGTCTTGAGCCAAAACCAGCATGGCGGACGTTGCAAAGAAATAAAAGTCGGGACAGTAGGTGTCCCGACATTAGATATTACTCTCGCCGCAACGTCCCAAGGTTTAGCCGTCCACCGCTGCGTCTGTCCCGTTCAAAAATTAGAATGCCCCACCTTGTGTAAATGTAAAATTCGGGACGTAAGGTGTCCCGAATTGACCCCCTGTTGCTTCTTCTATCCCGAGCCAAAATCGGGACGACCAACTACGTGTGTACAGAAAAACCGGGATATAGTGTGTCCCGATTTTTCCCAGTTAATCCACGCTCCCGTCCCGAAGAAGTCTATCAAAACTGTAACATTAAAATTGAGAGTTTATGTGTCCCGAAAATAGAACTTTCACAAAACCTAGTGTCCCAATTTGAGCATTGTAGGGACAGTTTATGTCCCGGAAATTTGTTCCCATTGTTAGTGTTTAATTTGACTTTGTTTGTAATTGAATTAAGTTTGACATTGTCTCTAATATTGTTTATGACTTTGAAATTTGTATTATGATCATGGACAAAATTAAAAAAGCCATGAACAATGTGTACGAGAAGAGAAAGAAGGATCGCTTGAGGGAGCAGCCTATGACGGTCTCATACCGTCGTATGCGTGCTCAAGGGAGGGGCCTAGTAATCCGATTCCCCACTCATTTGTGCCTCCCTACGATGCGGGACATGACCATCATGATGAAATGGCGCATCAGATGCATCCATCACCGCCACCGCCGGCGATCGATGTTGGTATTAGCTCCCTGTAACACCCCATCTCCAAATACAATGATCGTCGCCCTAAGTCCATCTTGTACATTAACAACGCAGCGGAAAAGTTCTACTAAATTGGTGTTACCACCGTTAGTCACCCACGTGACTAACTAGGCCTATTCTCTTTACAAGTCACGGTCTGACTAACCGGATAATTACTCGAGCATCTAAACATTACAATCCATAAAACACAACTTATACCGAGTATCTCATACCCTAATACATCATACTAACATCTCATCAATATACAAAACGAGTGTACATGCACAACTCGTGTAACAAATGTAAAAGCAACCCGAAGTACTCTACCCGCTCCCACTCTTAGGTTGAGTCCCGTCTGGTACCTACCTGCAAAGTTTAAATCACAGGCCCAAGGGGCTCAGCACATGGCTGGTACAGAAAACGTGCAGCCCACAAGCTAGCAGGGTTACACACACGACTACTTTGTCGTATACATGCAATTGTTTATTCATACAAGTAATAATAAGAAGTACGATAACAAACAACACATTTATGTGAAACATTCACAGCTCAAATAAATCGAGCGTCGTAATGGTCACCCATTAATGAGTAAGTTAGATTGCTAACTCCTGACGCCTGAGAATTGTTTAGTTCTCGTGTTTGACCATACTTTATAAGTGTCAACCATTCTCTTAATAGAACTGGTTGTTCTGTAACTGAAATGTTTATTTTTCTCGGGTCAAGGTAACCCTAGCCAATGAGTTATTAGCTCCATTGGGTTAATAAACATTAATTCTTAAGTTATGAGGGGTGTAGGCTTGACCCTCCTGCGCCTCCTGAATTTGCCTCCCACCTCGAACTGTTCACTCGAGCTGGTCGGGTCAGTTTGTCGACCCTAGGCGGAAGACAGATCTGATACAGATGCTGACCTCCTATCCTAAACATGCATGACCGGAGTCAGTCCCGAATTCCTCTTCTCCCAAGTTCCAGTTAGCCGAAGTCTCATTGACAATTTGTTAGTTAAACCTTTCTCGGTATTAACCAACTAATAACAGGGAGTATTTATAACCTTGTACAATTGTTATTAAACATAGTTAATGAACAAGTTCTGAATCAAATCGTGTTAGTGTGCAATGTACGCACAATAACAATACAATAAATCGGTTTCATGCTTAATCTTGTTTGGTCGTATCACAATAACACATAGCACACAAACCGAGGTAGACCTTGTTAGCAAACAAGCTACAATAATCCCATACCGTACACCGGAGATTGGCTAGCTCTTAATCCCTTGTTCGCCTAATCCGCCGAACGCCTCTAACTTATCTAGATCTGTAACCAGAACTAGTATTAGTATCCTGTGTCTCAGAACTAATTTGGTTCTCTTTTCAACTTAAACCTTTCCCTAGGTTAATCCGGGTATAATAGTATACCGTTAAACGAGTTCGTTCATTTAGGAGCGTTTTCGAGCTCAATTCCAATTCATTAACACACTAACGTCGTTAGCAGTTATTTAGTTGCACAGTTAGTAACTTTAGACTTATACGGACCTTGTATTAGGTTTTCGTATTTTTCACTATTCATCAGTATTTCACTATTCATTTATACGGTCTCGTATTCTACTATTTATTTATACGGCCTCATATTTTACTATTCATCGTATTTCACTATTCATGTACACGTATTTTACTATTCACGTATACGTCTCGTATTTGACTATTCATATATACGTAGTTTATACATGTATACGTATTTACTATTCATGTATACGTATTTACTATTCATGTATACGTATTTACTATTCATGTATACGTATTTACTATTCATGTATACGGATTTACTATTCACGTATACGAGTACTATTCATGTACACTAAAATTTTTCGTATACGTCCGTATGATACTCCGTATCATACGTATTTATTTCTTTTTTTCCAATATAACTTGTACTTTCATTAAAAATACTCTAAGTACTGACTTCTCCTATACTTATTAAATTACGGGTATACCCCTCGTATACCTTAAGTTATAAACGGGTCTTGTTTAACCCTGTCTTAACTCTGTTTCTTTTACAACTTGTTTCTAAATTCTTTATTTAATTTCCTTAACCTTCTAAACACATAAAAATGTGTTATTTACATTACTAACCTATAGTTTCCTCTTAATTTCTATTTTTCTTATAATAAGTTTTAAACTTACTATTTTTATTTCTAATTTCTTCCAAAGTCTTATTTAATTAATTTCTTTTATACTTTTGGTCAATTATCAAAATATACCCAAGTTTGACCAGCCTTTTATGGTCAAACCCCTAACTTTCCATTATTTACCATATTACCCCTAAAGTTAATTTAACTTAACTTTTTATTCCTTTATCCTTTTAATATCCAATCTTTTGCTACAAATTTTATTTTAGCTTCTCTAAACATTTTACAAACTGTCATTGACCAAGTTTGACAACGTTTGACCAAGTTTGACCAGGGAAATTACCATTTTACCTTTATGGTCTTTTCTTTTATCCTAAGTCATTTATTAACCAAATTAACTCTAATTAATTTTAAATTTTCGTAACTAATTTTCCTACAGGTTTTTTGAACATCAAAAATCATTTTAAACATCTTTAAACCACCAGATTTAATTATCTAATGTTATAGTATATATATACCACCCTTTATCTACCTTAAATATACCGAAAACCTTATAAATTCCTTATAACACTTATAAATTCTTTATAAATTGTAAACTTAATTATACAATTATTTTCCCATCACCTAAACTTCATAAATTTCATAATAACTCATACATATTTTCGGCAATTATAATATATAGCTAAAACTTCTCAAATTTACATATTACTCTTAATATACTAATTCCTTTAATTTAACATAGTTATAATTTTCCTAACTCACACAAGCTCTTTAATTTTCGGCCCCCCTTAAATTATAGTATATGAACTTTTCTTATATATTATGATAGCTTAAATTAAAGCTTATATCATAAGGGTTATAAATCTAATTTTAGATTTACAAAATATTAACATTTTAGGTGCCAAAAATTAAATCTAACACCATCAAAATCGGAATTATAAACAAGGTATACAATAGGTTAGATCATATATAGATCAACATTTAGAACCTTGAAATAGGTAGTTGTAGGATTTACCTTGTATATTAACCATTAGCTTAATATTTAAGCTTGATTTCCTTAGAAATTTTGACAGCAATTTGCTAGAGAAATTGGCTCCAAATTATACAAAAATATGAAGAATAAGATGGGTTAGTATCCCATGCCAATCGGCTGTAACAAAAACCAAAGAACAAGAAGTTTTCAAGAAGGCAATGTTTTACCTCGAGAATCAAAGGCACTTCTTTGTGGTTTTTCCTGAGAATCAAGGGGCTCATGAGCTATGGTTGTAAAGCTATTGAAAAGAGGATTCCAACGAGCTATCAAGCTTGTGATTTGGAGTTAGGAAGAGAAAGTTATGATTTCTACAAGGCAAGGTGTTCTTTAAGGCTCAAAACTAAGAACATTGAGTTTTTTTGTGTTGTTTCTTCAAAGAGAGGATGAGCTAGGAATTTGGGAGCTCTCATATGACAGGTAAGTGTCCGATTAATGATTCACTCAGGGGACAAGATGATTTGGCAACTAAAGAAAGTTTTGGTGGTTGTAATAGTAAAAAGTAAGCAAAATTGAATTTTAACACCTTTAATGACTCATCATGAAGTAGGCAGCCTTAGTCACGATTTTGTCTGATATTTTTTTTGTTTCTTACTTATATTTATGTAATATTAGATGCCTTAAACTCATTGATAAGGACTTATACCATGTGTTAGGTATGTTACATAGCCAAAAATGCCTTAAAACACCATTTTATGTGCTTCCGGGTTCACATTGATTATGCAATTTGTTTTGGCTAGTTTAAATGTGTCCTTAATATATTTACAACCTTTAGAAACATTGTTCATGAAATAGCATTTTGCTCATTCCAATTTAAACCCAGTCGTTTAGTGGTTTCTCCTTGACTTTCGTCAGTTTAGTACCGGTTTACTGTGGGCTTTGTATACTTAATTTGTGTGTATACGCAATGGCTCCTATGACCATTTAATTGTTGTTCCCTTATTTCTTTATGGTATTTTGGCTCATTAGCCTTTTCGTTCCATATATACATGCTTAAAGCACATTTTTTTAAAGCACATTTCTGTGCTCTAAGGTGCGTTTTCGGTTTAAACGCTAATTCCGCTTAATGTGTGTTACTAATCTTAGAGGTATTTCACATTTAAATCTCTTGGGAACTTATTGGTAGTTCCCTAATTTATTTATACTCTTTAAAACATTTTTCTAATTGTTCTTAAAGCATGTTTTGGTGTAAATTGTTGTTTAACACTTCTTCTAATTATTTTCTAAGGCACGTTCTAGCCTTATTATATCCTAATTAGACAGTTCATTAATAAATTAAGGTTTGGGGCATTTCAATCTACCCCCCTTAAAAGAACTTTGTCCCCAAAGTTCCTATGTATCTATCTCTTAGAACACACAGGTAACTTCACACTAAAAGATCTTATAGATCACTCAATATCTGTATAGGCATTCTGACTCATAAGGTCTGCCATATGTATATATATATATATATTTACCACACTTGTCACACAACATGTCTTTTGTATGTTTTAGTATTCAAAATACTCTTTGTATATTCTTTGATGTATACTCCTCAAGTAACCGGTCCGGAGACAAAGGTTTTTATGTCCTCAAGTTCATGAACGAGTAATACAGAAAATACATGTCAACTCCAATTCCACTTTATGCTACTGCATCTACTCTTAACGTGGTTAATTGTGACCACTTGTAGGGAGTTTCAGGAATCATCCAACCCTGATGTGATCAGCATCAGTGTTGAACTATCCTTTCACCCCAATTTGTGTTCAGTTTTCCTTGATCTGGCCAAGATCAAGTTCTACCTCGCACGTCAACTTCAAACAACCAATTAATTATTCATGTAGCATTTTATATCTTTTAGTCCTTCTAGTCATAATCATAAATCAATACATCTCCAAATTATGGAACTCAGTCCATCAATCATTCTTAATCCACCTCTCAGTAATTTCTTAGAAAATTTAATTCCTACTAGGTTCTACATCGGTCTCATACCGATTCATACCTCATAACATTACCATATTTGGTCTCATATCAATACATATCATAGGGATTTTAATTCCCCTGGAGTTTCTACTCCTCTTTTCCTGAATTCTCGCACCGAAGTTAACGAGGTCGTCCTCTAATACATCTGGTATTCGCATTTAATTGTGCGTAATAACACAACCACATAAGAATGAATACATGTGCTTATATAACATACGCATCAAACATCACAACTAATTGTATTGTGCTATGCACACTGTAGGTTACGTACTCAATACATGAAATATAGGCTAAGCGATTGTACGCTCTACCCCCCTTAAAATGGATTACGCCCACGTAATCAACATTATATCATCCTTGAACATAGGTTCAAGATGTTTAGGTGTCATGGAGCATTCTGGCTCCCATGTAGTCTATCTCACATTATGATTGGGTCAGAGGGTCTTCCCCATGGTAATGGCTTAGTCTCTGTATCAAGGATTCTTATTGGTGTTTATACCATTCTTACAACTGGTTCAAGTGTAGTTTCTAAGGCTCCAAAGTATTTGATAGATAAGTCGTATATTTTATTCGACTGGAAGATGTGAGACACAACCTTCCTTCTTCTCTTTTGTTAGGTATATCAAACCTTTAAGATACGGTCCACTAGCTTCTGCTGCGTGACTCTGATAGTCTTGGGGCTTAGTGTGCCCTTCCTATACTCTTCAATATGTTTACAGCTCTTTTGTATCCTTATAATTTAGGAATAAAGGTCTCTTAATGGACGCGTGGTCTTTATCTATACACGGTCTCTATGAGTTATAGCTTGTCTATCCAGTTCTCTGGAGGTCTGATGTTCATACTCTTATTACGCCTTTCTTCAGCCGAATTGTTTCCTACTAACCTGACTCTCAGTCTGAGATTTCTGTATTATCTGGTCTTACTGTTTAGTACTTATTGCTCTTTACAGTTTCCTCAAAGTCTTGAGACATATAAACTGTTCGTACTTAGTAATCAGTGCTCCTCGCACTTCATAACTCTTAATTGTTTCCTGGAATGAGTTCTTTGACTCTTTTAATCTCATTGGTTTAACTGAGTTCTTCCTCCTCCATTTTCAAGGTAAATTGCTGTTCTGATGTGAGTTTACATCTCTGACTATCATACGGAGTCGACTACTTCTCGTGTTCCTTACACTACTCGTTTACATATATGGGGTACCTTACTGATACATTGCTACTTACCCACTAACTTATAAATAAGTCCATCAGGCCCACAAGCTCCTTTGGAGTGCGGTCGTCCCACATCTCGTTTAAGTATACTCGTAGTGCTCGTCACACGCTTGATTATAGCTAATTTGTGAAGTATTCTGTTGTTGATCCCCTCTTTCATCAATCCTTGAAAACGCACATATCGTTCTTCTTGAACTTAATCAAGGAATATCCATCTACTGGGTTCATAACTGCATTATACCTTCTGTATTTAGTACGGACTCGATCCTTTAGTAATTTGAGGTTCTTTCCTTAGAGCTTCTTATCTCATTTCTCATGTCGATCCACTAGGAATGCACTTCCTGCTCCGTACAAATGGACAGTGTGCTTCTTGTGAAATCTTTCATCACATGGTCCAGGCTACTGGCGTAACTGCACAATCTGTCTCCCACTTCATCATCTTACTTACATTGGGTTTTAATTCATAAATCTGATTGCTTTCGTGTCAATATTTGATGGCCTATATATAGTGGTTGCTTTGGTGCGCACTGTAACTTAATCTAATCTACCTGGCAGGTATTATTCTCATGGCCTCTAAAACTGAAGTAGCTTTAGCTGTCTTATATTGCCCATTGATGGCATAATTCTTCAATCGTTTTACTTCAACATCTTGTCTTATATTCAATCCTCTTTATGGTGTAAACATACTAGAAGTTCTCTAATTTCGGTGTTTGGCGGTTGCCGTATCGTGTTGTAAAATGGTTATCTCTTAATATGAAGGTGTTCTGCTTCAATCTCAGGTTCGTAAGCAGGCTAATTTCTCTCACATTCTTTCATACTTTATGATGTTATTTACCATGTAATTTAACCGTTACTGAAGAAGTCATCCGTTGAATCACAAGCTCTTTTGAGTTGGTCACTTGACGTGCCATACTGCGCACTCACAATGTTTATCTCTGACGATTGCTGATTCTTAAATCCTGGGTGTTGGATATGAGGTATGTCTCTGCAGCCTTCCATATTATTTATGTGTAACTGGAATGTTCTAAGGTAATTTCAAGGTCTACGGTTCCCATTCTCCAATAGAGAGTATACAATCTCTAAGAAGTGAAAGCCCTTTTTGAGGGTTTATTCCCACTCATGGCCTCACAACAAGGAGAGGTATCCCCACCCTAAAAGGAATGGTTCGTTCTCTACCCTGTCAATAGCACTATCTCAACATTCTCATTGGTGCCCTTTCCTGGCAATTCTTCCTCAATTTAGTATAGGTTTTCATAACCACTCGTATGTACGAGTTGTAGTTCATTCATGGCCTAGATAAGCCTTCTTATGCTTTCCTTGCGCCTCGAGCTCTGATGTATTTAACACCCTTGATCGTAGGCCTTAATGCTTGATTTGTCTCAAGTGACGCCGGTGTTCGGTTCACTGTTGTATTCTTAATCATCTGTAGGTTATCCACGTAATTCTCTTGTTCTCTGAACTCTGTCAATGTTGGGTCACATCATTGGATGTACTATTGGTTTCATAATAAGTTACTATCTCGCTTCCTGCTGTGGAAGTTCGCTTAGGTAATCCGATGTTAATCAGTGTCTGTGACAATACCTTCGCTCTCATAGACTTGCGTCTTTTAGTAATTAAGGATTCGTTTTCATTAGGCATCTGCCCTCAGGTGTCTAAGTCGATATTTACCCTGGGTATCATGTGCTGCCATGTCAATACTTTGTTCAACTTCGTTGCTACGCCACCCGTTAATGACTAATCATCTTGGGTGTTAATGAGTTAGGCAAGCAATACTAACCATCGTTTATGGGTCTTTTTCTGTTCAACTATACCAACTCTATGGTGTAGTGCTTTTAAGGTTCATTGCTTAAATTTGCTTTCTCTGATTCTGTTTCTAGGGTTTTATCAACATCTTCAAGAAGAGTGCTGTTAATGGTATTATTCTGGGAGTTCATCCCGTTATTGAAAGTTGTTATGTCCTCCATCTTCATTGTATGTCGTAATACCTTCCTCGTAGTAGTTATTACTTACATCTGGTCTTCTCACATTGTTGAGTAATCTCTTTGGTTCTTCCATTCAAGGTTAGGCTTGGTTTTGGGTTGATGTTCTTACCTGTAGTGTCGGTTGTCTATTGTTGATGCTTATCGTTTAGTTTCCTGACCAAGTCCAGCTCCCTGCTGATGTGTGATTTAGTTTCATGGTTTGGCCGTTAGGCCCTTCCAATGTTTCGCTCTTCAGTCTTAAGGATTTGTAATCCGGCGTTAATATGTTTTATATCCGTGGTTTTTACCATTTGGTCTTCACGGCTTCCTGTAAAGCTTCATTGCGGCGGCACTTGCCAAGGCAAGTGCGCCATGCAAGATGGGCTATCGGTACTGTGTACGTCGGTAATGGTACATTCTCCTAAACTCCATGTAGGTGGTAGTCCATGGGACTCCTTCTTTGCCCTTTTTGGCTTTGGTTAATTGATTATCTGGGCAGCTTCCTGACTGCTTTTGATTGTATAGTTACTTATCAGGGTATTCCTCTTTCTGAGGGAACCCTTTTTCTTTTGCTTTCGCCATGGTTCTCACTCTCATTTCCACACCTTCGTCGAGGTTATCGAGTATTGACTCTGCTTAGGCACTACGTCATAGTCCTATCTTGGAGTATGACTTGCATATGCATTCGTAGTCGTCTGGGCTATTGCAGTTAGGTCTTTGCAACCCCCTTTTTTGTGTAAGTTCGGAGTTACCCGCTGCATAATTGACCTTTTAGGTAGTCCCTATGCTCTTGCGCGGTATTATCCCACTTAGTTTATTGCTCCCTTGGACCGTTGTCCGGTGTTTCTGTCACTTCTCTTGTCCTCTCATTGCACTCGTAGTGCTTTCCTTCTTACTGGTATGGCGGGGTTATAGCGACTGCGTAGCATGTCGACCCATGTTGCCGGTAATTATTATTCTCTCATGGTAGGATTGCATGGGTAGCGCCTGATTCAACGTTGCGCTCCAATTAGGACCTTCAAGTCTTGAAAGACTATTGCATAACAAGGTGCTTCTCGTATTGCATAATGCTAAGTAATTGTCAGATCGGGTTTTCCCGAGTAAGAGAAAGCTTGTCATCTCTCTGGCGTTCATTTCTGGTATCTTAGAACCAGGGGCGCGGAGGGCGGGTCAGGTATTATAGATATCCGATACACATCGGGAATCCTAACTAACGCACCTCTCGCACTAATACTCAACCCTTATCCCAAAGTCTAAAGTTCCTAACTCGGTAATTCCTAAGCTCGGTAATTTGCAGTCATCGGAGCGTAACTACGCTCTGATACCACTTTTTGTAACACCCCCTCCAAATACATGATCGTCGCCCTAAGTCCATCTTGTACATTAACAACGCAGCGGAAAAGTTCTACTAAATTGGTGTTACCGCCGTTAGTCACCCACGTGACTAACTAGGCCTATTCTCTTTACAAGTCACGGTCTGACTAACCGGATAATTACTCGAGCATCTAAACATTACAATCCATAAACACAACTTATACCGAGTATCTCATATCCTAATACATCATACTAACATCTCATCAATATACAAAACGAGTGTACATGCACAACTCGTGTAACAAATGTAAAAGCAACCCGAAGTACTCTACCCGCTCCCACTCTTAGGTTGAGTCCTCGTCTGGTACCTACCTGCAAAGTTTAAATCACAGGCCCCAAGGGGCTCAGCACATGGCTGGTACAGAAAACGTGCAGCCCACAAGCTAGGGTTACACACGACTACTTTGTCGTATACATGCAATTGTTTATTCATACAAGTAATAATAAGAAGTACGATAACAAACAACACATTTATGTGAAACATTCACAGCTCAAATAAATCGAACGTCGTAATGGTCACCCATTAATGAGTAAGTTAGATTGCTAACTCTCTGAGGCCTGAGAATTGTTTAGTTCTCGTGTTTGACCATACTTATAAGTGTCAACCGTTCTCTTAATAGAACTGGTTGTTCTCTAACTGAAATGTTTATTTTGTCGGGTCAAGGTAACCCTAGCCAATGAGTTATTAGCTCCATTGGGTTAATAAACATTAATTCTTAAGTTATGAGGGGTGTAGGCTTGACCCTCCTGCGCCTCCTGAATTTGCCTCCCACCTCGAACTGTTCACTCGAGCTGGTCGGGTCAGTTTGTCGACCCTAGGCGGAAGACAGATCTGATACAGATGCCGACCTCCTATCCTAACATGCATGACCGGAGTCAGTCCCGATTCCTCTTCTCCCAAGTTCCAGTTAGGAAGTCTCATTGACAATTTGTTAGTTAAACCTCTCTCGGTATTAACCAACTAATAACAGGGAGTATTTATAACCTTACAATTGTTACTAAACATAGTTAATGAACAAGCTCTGAATCAAATCGTGTTAGTGTGCAATGTACGCACAATAACAATACAATAAATCGGTTTCATGCTTAATCCTGTTTGGTCGTATCACAATAACACATAGCACACAAACCGAGGTAGACCTCGTTAGCAAACAAGCTACAAGAATCCCATACCGTACACCGGAGATTGGCTAGCTCTTAATCCCTCGTTCGCCTAATCCGCCGAACGCCTCTGACTTATCTAGATCTGTAACCAGAACTAGTATTAGTATCCTGTGTCTTAGAACTAATTTGGTTCTCTTTTCAACTTAAACCTCTTCCTAGGTTAACCCGGGTATAATAGTATACCGTTAAACGGGTTCGTTCATTTAGGAGCGTTTTCAAGCTCAATTCTAATTCATTAACACACTAATGTCGTTAGCAGTTATTTAGTTGCACAGTTAGCAACTTTAGACTTATACGGACCTTGTATTAGGTTTTCGTATTTTTCACTATTCATCCGTATTTCACTATTCATTTATACGGTCTCGTATTCTACTATTCATTTATACGGCCTCGTATTTTACTATTCACCGTATTTCACTATTCACGTATACGTATTTTACTATTCACGTATACGTCTCGTATTTGACTATTCATATATACGTAGTTACTATACATGTATACGTATTTACTATTCATGTATACGTATTTACTATTCATGTATACGTATTTACTATTCATGTATACGTATTTACTATTCATGTATACGTACTATTCACGTACGAGTACTATTCATGTACACTAAAATTTTCGTATACGTCCGTATGATACTCCGTATCATACGTATTTATTTCTTTTTCCAATATAACTTGTATTTCATTAAAATACTTAAGTAGATTTCTCCTATACTTATTAAATTACGGGTATACCCCTCGTATACCTTAAGTTTATAACGGGTCTCGTTTAACCCGTCTTAACTCTGTTTCTTTTACAACTTGTTTCTAAATTCTTTATTTAATTTCCTTAACCTTCTAAACACATAAAAATGTGTTATTTACATTACTTACCCATAGTTTTCTCTTAATTCTATTTTTCTTATAATAAGTTCTAAACTTGTATTTTTATTTCTAATTTCTTCCAAAGTCTTATTTAATTAATTTCTTTTATACTTTTGGTCAATTACCAAAATATACCCAAGTTTGACCAGCTTTTATGGTCAAACCCCCTAACTTTCCATTATTTACAATATTACCCCTAAAGTTAATTTAACTTAACTTTTTATTCCTTTATCCTTTTAATATCTAATCTTTTGCTACAAATTTTATTTAGCTCTCTAAACATTTTACAAACTGTCATTGACCAAGTTTGACCATTTGACCAGTTTGACCAGGGAAATTACCATTTTACCCTTGTGGTCTTTTCTTTTATCCTAACTCATTTATTAACCAATTAACTCTAATTAATTTCTAATTTTCGTAACTAATTTTCCTACAGATTTTTGAACATCAAAAATCATTTTAAACATCTCTAAACCACCAGATTTAATTATCTAATGTTATAGTATATATACCATCTTTATTACCTTAAATATACCAAAACCTTATAAATTCCTTATAACACTTATAAACTCTTTATAAATTGTAAACTTAATTCTACAATTATTTTCCATCACTAAACTTCAAAATTCATATAACTCATACATATTTTCGGTTATAATATATACTAAAACTTCTAAATTTTACATATTACTCTTAATATACTAATTCCTTTAATTTAACTAGTTATAATTTTCTAACTCAACAAGCTCTTAATTTTCGGCCATTAAATTATAGTATATGAATTTTCTTATATATTATGATAGCTTTATTAAGCTTATATCATAAGGGTATAAATCTAATTTTAGATTTAAAAATATTAACATTTTAGGTGCCAAAAATTAAATCTAACACCTAAAATCGGCAATAAATATAAACAAGGTACAATAGTTAGATCATATATAGATCAACATTAGAACCTTGAAATAGGTAGTTGTAGGATTTACCTTGTATATTAACCATTAGCTTAATATTTAAGCTTGATTTCCTTAGAAATTTTGACAGCAATTTGCTAGAGAAATTGGCTCCAAAATTATACAAAAATATGAAGAATAAGATGGGTTAGTATCCCATGCCAATCGGCTGTAACAAAAACCAAAGAACAAGAAGTTTTCAAGAAGGCAATGTTTTACCTCGAGAATCAAAGGCACTTCTTTGTGGTTTTTCCTGAGAATCTAGGGGCTCATGAGCTATGGTTGTAAAGCTATTGAAAAGAGGATTCCAACGAGCTATCAAGCTTGTGATTTGGAGTTAGGAAGAGAAAGTTATGATTTCTACAAGGCAAGGTGTTCTTTAAGGCTCAAAACTAAGAACATTGAGTTTTTTTGTGTTGTTTCTTCAAAGAGAGGATGAGCTACGAATTTGGGAGCTCTCATATGACAGGTAAGTGTCTGATTAATGATTCACTCAGGGGACAAGATGATTTGGCAACTAAAGAAAGTCTTGGTGTTGTAATAGTAAAAAGTAAGCAAAATTGAATTTTAACACCTTTAATGACTCATCATGAAGTAGGCAGCCTTAGTCACGATTTGTCTGATTTTTTTTGGTTCCTTACTTATATTTATGTAATATTAGATGCCTTAAACTCGTTCATAAGGACTTATACCATGTGTTAGGTATGTTACATAGCCAAAAATGCCTTAAAACACCATTTTATGTGCTTCCGGGTTCACATTGATTATGCAATTTGTTTTGGCTAGTTTAAATGTGTCCTTAATATTTACAACCTTTAGAAACTTTTTCATGAAATAGCATGTTGCTCATTCCAATTTAAACCAAGTCGTTTAGTGGTTTCTCCTTGACTTTCGTCAGTTTAGTACCGGTTTACTGTGGGCTTTGTATACTTAATTTGTGTGTATACGCAATGGCTCCTATGACCATTTAATTGTTTTCCCTTATTTCTTATGGTATTTTGGCTCATTAGCCCTTTCGTTCCATATATACATGCTTAAAGCACATTTTTTTCTTTAAAGCACATTTTTGTGCTCTAAGGTGCGTTTTCGGTTTAAACGCTAATTCCGCTTAATGTGTATTACTAATCTTAGAGGTATTTCACATTTAAAATCTCTTGGGAACTTATTGGTAGTTCCCTAATTTATTTATACTCTTTAAAACACCTTTTGCTCTAATTGTTCTAAAGCATGTTTTGGTGTAAATTGTTGTTTAACACTTCTTCTAATTTTTTCTAAGGCAAGCTCTAGCCTTAGTATATCCTAATTAGATAGTTCATTAATATATTAAGGTTTGGGGTATTTCAATCTACCCCCCTTAAAAGAACTTTGTCCCCAAAGTTCCTATGTATCTATATCTCTTAGAACACAGGTAACTTCACACTAAAAGATCTATAGATCACTCAATATCTGTATAGGCATTCTGACTCATAAGGTCTGCCATATGTATATATATATTTACCACACTTGTCACACAACATGTCTTTTGCATGTTTTAGTATCAAAATACTCTTTGTATATTCTTTGATGTATACTCCTCAAGTAACCGGTCCGGAGACAAAGGTTTTCATGTCCTCAGTTCATGAGCGAGTAATACAGAAAATACATGTCAACTCCAATTCCACTTTATGCTACTGCATCTACTCTTAACGTGGTTAATTGTGACCACTTGTAGGGCAGTTTCAGGAATCATCCAACCCTGATGTGATCAGCATCAGTGTTGAACTATCCTTTCACCCCAATTTGTGTTCAGTTTTCCTTGATCTGGCCAAGATCAAGTTCTACCTCACGTCAACTTCAAACAACCAATTAATTATTCATGTAGCATTTTATATCTTTTAGTCCTTCTAGTCATAATCATAAATCAATACATCTCCAAATTATGGAACTCAGTCCATCAATCATTCTTAATCCACCTCTCAGTAATTTCTTAGAAAATTTAATTCCTACTAGGTTCTACATCGGTCTCATACCGATTCATACCTCATAACATTACCATATTTGGTCTCATATCAATACATATCATAGGGATTTTAATTCCCCTGGAGTTTCTACTCCTCTTTTCCTGAATTCTCGCACCGAAGTTAACGAGGTCGTCCTCTAATACATCTGGTATTCGCATTTAATTGTGCGTAATAACAACAACCACATAAGAATGAATACATGTGCTTATATAACATACGCATCAAACATCACAACTAATTGTATTGTGCTATGCACACTGTAGGTTACGTACTCAATACATGAAATATAGGCTAAGCGATTGTACGCTCTACCCCCCTTAAAATGGATTACGCCCACGTAATCAACATTATATCATCCTTGAACATAGGTTCAAGATGTTTAGGTGTCATGGAGCATTCTGGCTCCCATGTAGTCTATCTCACATTATGATTGGGTCAGAGGGTCTTCCCCATGGTAATGGCTTAGTCTCTGTATCAAGGATTCTTATTGGTGTTTATACCATTCTTACAACTGGTTCAAGTGTAGTTTCTAAGGCTCCAAAGTATTTGATAGATAAGTCGTATATTTTATTCGACTGGAAGATGTGAGACACAACCTTCCTTCTTCTCTTTTGTTAGGTATATCAAACCTTTAAGATACGGTCCACTAGCTTCTGCTGCGCGACTCTGATAATCTTGGGGCTTAGTGTGCCCTTCCTATACTCTTCAATATGTTTACAGCTCTTTTGTATCCTTATAATTTAGGAATAAAGGTCTCTTAATGGACGCATGGTATCTTTATCTATACACGGTCTCTATGAGTTATAGCTTGTCTATCCAGTTCTCTGGAGGTCTGATGTTCATACTCTTATTACGCCTTTCAGCGTCCGAATTGTTTCCTACTAACTGACTCTCAGTCTGAGAATTCTGTATTATCCGGTCTTACTGTTTAGTACTTATTGCTCTTTACAGTTTCCTCAAATGTCTTGAGACATATAAACTATTCGTACTTAGTAATCAGTGCTCCTCGCACTTCATAACTCTTAATTGTTTCCTCCAGGAATGAGTTCTTTGACTCTTTTAATCTCATTGGTTTAACTGAGTTCTTCCTCCTCCATTATTCAAGGTAACTTGCTGTTCTGGTGTGAGTTTGCATCTCTGACTATCATACGGAGTCGACTACTTCTCGTGTTCCTTACACTACTCGTTTACATATATGGGGTACCTTACTGATACATTGCTACTTACCCGACTAACTTATAAATAAGTCCATCAGGCCCACAAGCTCCTTTGGAGTGCGGTCGTCCCACATCTCGTTTAAGTATACTCGTAGTGCTCGTCACACGCTTGATTATTGCTAATTTGTGAAGTATTCTGTTGTCGATCCCCTCTTTCATCAATCCTTGATAACACACATGTCGTTCTTCTTGAACTTAATCAAGGAATATCCATCTACTGGGTTCATAACTGCATTATACCTTCTGTATTTAGTACGGACTCGATCCTTTAGTAATTTGAGGTTTCTTTCCTTAGAGCTTCTTATCTCATTTCTCATGTCGATCCACTAGGAATGCACTTCTAGCTCCGTACAGAATGGACAGTGTGCTTCTTGTGAAATCTTTCATCACATGGTCCAGGCTACTGGCGTACTGCACAATCTGTCTCCCACTTCATCATCTTACTTACATTGGGTTTTAATTCATAAATCTGATTGCTTTCGTGTCAATATTTGATGGCCTATATATAGTGGTTGCTTTGGTGCGCACTGTAACTTAATCTACCTGGCAGGTATTATTCTCATGGCCTCTAAAACTGAAGTAGCTTTAGCTGTCTTATATTGCCCATTGATGGCATAATTCTTCAATCGTTTTACTTCAACATCTTGTCTTATATTCAATCCTCTTTATGGTGTAAACATACTAGAAGTTCTCTAATTTCGGTGTTTGGCGGTTGCCGTATCGTGTTGTAAAATGGTTATCTCTTAATATGAAGGTGTTCAGCTTCAATCTCAGGTTCGTAAGCAGGCTAATTTCTCTCACATTCTTTCATACTTTATGATGTTATTTACCATGTAATTTAACCGGTTACTGAAGAAGTCATCCATTGAATCACAAGCTCTTTTGAGCATTGGTCACTTGACGTGCCATACTGCGTACTTACAATGTTTATCTCTGACGATTGCTGATTCTTAAATCCTGGGTGTTGGATATGAGGTATGTCTCTGCAGCCTTCCATATTATTTATGTGTAACTGGAATGTTCTAAGGTAATTTCAAGGTCTGCGGTTCCCATTCTCCAATAGAGAGTATACAATCTCTAAGAAGTGAAAGCCCTTTTTGAGGGGTTTATTCCCACTCATGGCCTCACAACAAGGAGAGGTATCCCCACCCTAAAAGGAATGGTTCGTTCTCTACCCCTGTCAATAGCACTATCTCAACATTCTCATTGGTGTCCTTTCCTGGCAATTCTTCCTCAATTTAGTATAGGTTTTCATAACCACTCGTATGTACGAGTTATAGTTCATTCATGGCCTAGATAAGCCTTCTTATGCTTTCCTGCGCCTCGAGCTCTGATGTATTTAACACCCTTGGATCGTAGACCCTTAATGCTTGATTTGTCTCAAGTGACGGCCGGTGTTCGGTTCACTGTTGTATTCTTAATCATCTGTAGGTTATCCACGTAATTCTCTTGTTCTCTGAACTCTGTCAATGTTGGGTCACATCATTGGATGTACTATTTGGTTTCATAATAAGTTACTATACCTCGCTTCCTGCTGTGGAAGTTCGCTTAGGTAATCCGATGTTAATCAGTGTCTGTGACAATACCTTCGCTCTTATAGACTTGCGTCTTTTAGTAATTAAGGATTCGTTTTCATTAGGCATCTGCCCTCAGGTGTCTAAGTCGGATATTTACCCTGGGTATCATGTGCTGCCATGTCAATACTTTGTTCAACTTACGTTGCTACACCACCCGTTAATGACTAATCATACTTGGGTGTTAATGAGTTAGGCAAGCAATACTAACCATCGTTTATGGGTCTTTTTCTGTTCAACTATACCAACTCTATGGTGTAGTGCTTTTAAGGTTCATTGCTTAAATTTGCTTTCTCTGATTCTGTTTCTAGGGTTTTTTCAACATCTTCAATTAAGAGTGCTGTTAATGGTATTATTCTGGGAGTTCATCCCGTTATTATTGAAAGTTGTTATGTCCTCCATCTTCATTGTATGTCGTAATACCTTCCTCGTAGGTTATTACTTACATCTGGTCTTCTCACATTGTTGAGTAATCTCTTTGGTTCTTCCATTCATGGTTAGGCTTGGTTTTGGGTTGATGTTCTTACCTGTAGTGTCGGTTGTCTATTGTTGATGCTTATGTCGTTTAGTTTCCTAACCAAGTCCAGCTCCCTGTTGACTGATGTATTGATTTAGTTTGTCATGGTTTGGCCGTTAGGCCCTTCCAATGTTTCACTCTCCAGTCTTAAGGATTTGTAATCCGGCGTTAATATGTTTTATATCCGTGGTTTTTACCATTTGGTCTTCACGGCTTCCTGTAAAGCTTCATTGCGGCGGCACTTGCCAAGGCAAGTGCGCCATGCAAGATGGGCTATCGGTACTGTGTACGTCAGTAATGGTACATTCTCCTAAACTCCATGTAGGTGGTAGTCCATGGGACTCCTTCTTTGCCCCTTTTGGCTTTGGTTAATTGATTATCTGGGCAGCTTCCTGACTGCTTTTTATTGTATAGTTACTTATCAGGGTATTCCTCTTTCTGAGGGAACCCTTTTTCTTTTGCTTTCGCCATGGTTCTCACTCTCATTTCCACACCTTCGTTGAGGTTATCGAGTATTGACTCTGCTTAGGCACTAGGTCATAGTCCTATCTTGGAGTATGACTTGCATATGCATTCGTAGTCGTCTGGGCTATTGCAGTTAGGTCTTTGCAACCCCTCTTTTTTTGTGTAAGTTCGGAGTTACCCGCTGCATAATTGACCTTTTAGGTAGTCCCTATGCTCTTGCGCGGTATTATCCCACAGTTATTGCTCCCTTGGCCCGTTGTCCGGTGTTTCTGTCACTTCTCTTGTCCTCTCATTGCACTCGTAGTGCTTTCCTTCTTACTGGTATGGCGGGGTTATATCGACTGAGTAGCATGTCGACCCAAGTTGCCGGTAATTATTATTCTCTCATGGTTGGATTCCATGGGTAGCGCCTGATTCAACGTTGCGCTCCAATTAGGACCTTCAAGTCTTGAAAGACTATTGCATAACAAGGTGCTTCTCGTATTGCATAATGCTAAGTAATTGTCAGATCGGGTTTTCCCGAGTAAGAGAAAGCTTGTTATCTCTCTGGCGTTCATTTCTGGTATCTTAGAACCAGGGGCGCGAAGGGCGGGTCAGGTATTATAGATATCCGATACACATCGGGAATCCTAACTAACGCACCTCTCGCACTAATACTCAACCCTTATCCCAAAGTCTAAAGTTCCTAACTCGGTAATTCCTAAGCTCGGTAATTTGCAGTCATCGGAGCGTAACTACGCTCTGATATCACTTTTTTGTAACACCCCTCCAAATACAATGATCGTCGCCCTAAGTCCATCTTGTACATTAATAACGCAGCGGAAAAGTTCTACTAAATTGGTGTCACCGCCGTTAGTCACCCACGTGACTAACTAGGCCTATTCTCTTTACAAGTCACGGTGTGACTAACCGGATAATTACTCGAGCATCTAAACATTACAGTCCATAAAACACAACTTATACCGAGTATCTCATATCCTGATACATCATACTAACATCTCATCAATATACAAAACGAGTGTACATGCACAACTCGTGTAACAAATGTAAAAGCAATCCGAAGTACTCTACCCGCTCCCAGTCTTAGGTTGAGTCCTCGTCTGGTACCTACCTGCAAAGTTTAAATCACAGGCTCCAAGGAGCTCAACACATGGCTGGTACAGAAAACGTGCAGCCCACAAGCTAGTAGGGTTACACACGCCTACTTTGTCGTATACATGCAATTGTTTATTCATACAAGTAATAATAAAAGTACGAGAAACAACAACACATTTATGTGAAACATTCACAGCTCAAATAAATCGAACGTCGTAATGGTTGCCCATTAATGAGTAAGTTAGATTGCTAACTCCTGATGCCTGAGAATTGTTTAGTTCTCGTGTTTGACCATAATTTATTAGTGTCAACCGTTCTCTTAATAGAACTAGTTGTTCTCTAACTGAAATGTTTATTTTTGTCGGGTCAAGGTAACCCTAGCCAATGAGTTATTAGCTCCATTGGGTTAATAAACATTAATTCTTAAGTTATGAGGGGTGTAGGCTTGACCCTCCTGCGCCTCCTGAATTTGCCTCCCACCTCGAACTGTTCACTCGAGCTGGTTAGGTCAGTTTATCGACCCTAGGCGGAAGACAGATCTGATACAGATGCCGACCTCCTATCCTAAACATGCATGACCGGAGTCAGTCTCGGATTCCTCTTCTCCCAAGTTCCAGTTAGCCGAAGTCTCATTGACAATTTGATAGTTAAACCTTTCTCGGTATTAACCAACTAATAACAGGGAGTATTTATAACCTTGTACAATTGTTACTAAACATAGTTAATGAACATGCTCTGAATCAAATCGTGTTAGTGTGCAATGTACGCACAATAACAATACTATAAATCGGTTTCATGCTTAATCCTGTTTGGTCGTATCACAATAACACATAGCACACAAACCGATGTAGACCTCGTTAGCAAACAAGCTACAAGAATCCCATACCGTACACCGGAGATTGGCTAGCTCTTAATCCCTCGTTCGCCTAATCCGCCGAACGCCTCTGACTTATCTAGATCTGTAACCAGAACTAGTATTAGTATCCTGTGTCTTAGAACTAATTTGGTTCTCTTTTCAACTTAAACCTCTTCCTAGGTTAACCCGGGTATAATAGTATACCGTTAAACGGGTTCGTTCATTTAGGAGCGTTTTCGAGCTCAATTCCAATTCATTACACACTAAGTCGTTAGCAGTTATTTAGTTGCACAGTTAGCAACTTTTTTTATTTGTTTTTTTTTTTTTTTTTTTTTTTTTTTATTTTATTTTTTTTTTTTTTTTTTATTTTGTATTATTTTTTTTTTTCTTATACGGACCTTTATTAGGTTTTCGTATTTTTCACTATTCATCCGTATTTCACTATTCATTTATACGGTCTCGTATTCTACTATTCATTTATACGGCCTCGTATTTTACTATTCACAGTATTTCACTATTCTCGTATACATATTTTACTATTCACGTATATGTCTCGTATTTGACTATACATGTATACGTATTTACTATTCATGTATACGTATTTACTATTCATGTATACGTATTTACTATTCATGTATATGTATTTACTATTCACGTATACGAGTACTATTCATGTACAATAAAATTTTTCGTATGCGTCCGTATAATACGTATTTATTTCTTTTTTCCAATATAACTTGTACTTTCATTAAAAATACTCTAAGTACTGATTTCTCCAATACTTATTAAATTACGGGTATACCCCTCGTATACATTAAGTTATAAACTGGTCTTGTTTAACCCTGTCTTAACTCTGTTTCTTTTACAACTTGTTTCTAAATTCTTTATTTAATTTCCTTAAACTTCTAAACACATAAAAATGTGTTATTTACATTACTTACCCATAGTTTGCTCTTAATTTCTATTTTTCTTATAATAAGTTTTAAACTTGCTATTTTTATTTCTAATTTCTTCCAAAGTCTTATTTAATTAATTTCTTTTATACTTTTGGTCAATTACCAAAATATACCCAAGTTTGACCAGCCTTTTATGGTCAAACCCCCTAACTTTCCATTATTTACCATATTACCCTAAAGTTAATTTAACTTAACTTTTTATTCCTTTATCCTTTTAATATCCAATCTTTTGCTACAAATTTTATTTTAGCTTCTCTAAACATTTTACATACTGTCATTGACCAAGTTTGACCACGTTTGACCAAGTTTGACCAGGGAAATTACCATTTTACCCTTGTGGTCTTTTCTTTTATCCTAAGTCATTTATTAACCAAATTAACTCTAATTAATTTCTAATTTTCGTAAATAATTTTCCTACAGATTTTTGAACATCAAAAATCATTTTAAAAATCTCTAAACCACCAGATTTAATTATCTAATGTTATAGTATATATATTCCACCCTTTATCTACCTTAAATATACCGAAAACCTTATAAATTCCTTATAACACTTGTTATATAATTTTCCTAACTCACACAAGCTCTTTTAATTTTCGGCCATCCCTTAAATTATAGTATATGAACTTTTCTTATATATTATGATAGCTTATATTAAAGCTTATATCATAAGGGTTATAAATCTAATTTTAGATTTACAAAATATTAACATTTTAGGTGCCAAAAATTAAATCTAACACCTAACAAAATCGGCAATTATAAACAAGGTATACAATAGGTTAGATCATATATAGATCAACATTTAGAACCTTGAAATAGGTAGTTGTAGGATTTACCTTGTATATTAACCATTAGCTTAATATTTAAGCTTGATTTCCTTAGAAATTTTGACAGCAATTTGCTAGAGAAATTGGCTCCAAAATTATACAACAAGATGAAGAATAAGATGGGTTAGTATCCCATGCCAATCGGATGTAACAAAAACCAAAGAACAAGAAGTTTTCAAGAAGGCAATGTTTTACCTCGAGAATCAAAGGCACTTCTTTATGGTTTTTCCTGAGAATCTAGGGGCTCATGAGCTATGGTTGTAAAGCTATTGAAAAGAGGATTCCAACGAGCTATCAATCTTTTGATTTAGAGTTAGGACGAGAAAGTTATGATTTCTACAAGGCAAGGTGTTCTTTAAGGCTCAAAACTAAGAACATTGAGTTTTTTTGTGTTGTTTCTTCAAAGAGAGGATGAGCTACGAATTTGGGAGCTCTCATATGACAGGTAAGTGTCTGATTAATGATTCACTCAGGGGACAAGATGATTTGGCAATTAAAGAAAGTCTTGGTGGTTATAATAGTAAAAAGTAAGCAAAATTGAATTTTAACACCTTTAATGACTCATCATGAAGTAGGCAGCCTTTGTCACGATTTTGTCTGATTTTTTTTGTTTCTTACTTATATTTATGTAATATTAGATGCCTTAAACTCGTTGATAAGGACTTATACCATGTGTTAGGTATGTTACATAGCCAAAAATGCCTTAAAACACCATTTTATGTGCTTCCGGGTTCACATTGATTATGCAATTTGTTTTGGCTAGTTTAAATGTGTCCTTAATATATTTACAACCTTTAGAAACTTTGTTCATGAAATAGCACGTTGCTCATTCCAATTTAAACCAAGTCGTTTAGTGGTTTCTCCTTGACTTTCATCAGTTTAGTACCGATTTACTGTGGGCTTTGTATACTTAATTTGTGTGTATACGCAATGACTCCTATGACCATTTAATTGTTGTTCCCTTATTTCTTTATGGTATTTTGGCTCATTAGCCTTTTCGTTCCATATATACATGCTTAAAGCACATTTTTTTCTTTAAAGCACATTTTTGTGCTCTAAGGTGTGTTTTCGGTTTAAACGCTAATTCCGCTTAATGTGTATTACTAATCTTAGAGGTATTTCACATTTGAAATCTCTTGGGAACTTATTGGTAGTTCCCTAATTTATTTATACTTTTTAAAACACCTTTTTCTCTAATTGTTCTTAAAGCATGTTTTGGTGTAAATTGTTGTTTAACACTTCTTCTAATTATTTTCTAAGGCACGTTCTAGCATTAGTATATCCTAGTTAGATAGTTCATTAATATATTAAGGTTTGGGGCATTTCAATCTACCCCCCTTAAAAAACTTTGTCCCCAAAGTTCCTATGTATCTATATCTCTTAGAACACACAGGTAACTTCACACTAAAAGATCTTATAGATCACTCAATATCTATATAGGCATTCTGACTCATAAGGTCTGCCATATGTATATATATATATATATATATATATATTTACCACACTTGTCACATAACATGTCTTTTGCATGTTTTAGTATTCAAAATACTCTTTGTATATTCTTTGATGTATCCTCCTCAAGTAACTGGTCCGGAGACAAAGGTTTTCATGTCCTCAAGTTCATGAGCGAGTAATACAGAAAATACATGTCAACTCCAATTCCACTTTATGCTACTGCATCTACTCTTAACGTGGTTAATTGTGACCACTTGTAGGGAGTTTCAGGAATTATCCAACCCTGATGTGATCAGCATCAGTGTTGAACTATCCTTTCACCCCAATTTGTGTTCAGTTTTCCTTGATCTGGCCAAGATCAAGTTCTACCTCGCACGTCAACTTCAAACAACCAAATAATTATTCATGTAGCATTTTCTATCTTTTAGTCCTTCTAGTCATAATCATAAATCAATACATCTCCAAATTATGGAACTCAGTCCATCAATCATTCTTAATCCACCTCTCAGCAATTTCTTAGAGAATTTAATTCCTACTAGGTTCTACATCGGTTTCATACCGATTCATACCTCATAACATTACCATATTTGGTCTCATATCAATACATATCATAGGGATTTTAATTCCCCTGGAGTTTCTACTCCTCTTTTCCTGAATTCTCGCACCGAAGTTAACGAGGTCGTCCTCTAATACATCTGGTATTCGCATTTAATTGTGCGTAATAACCACAACCACATAATAATGAATACATGTGCTTATATAACATATGCATCAAACATCACCTCTAATTGTATTGTGTTATGCACACTGTAGGTTACGTACTCAATACGTGAAATATAGGCTAAGCGATTGTACGCTCTACCCCCCTTAAAATGGATTACGCCCACGTAATCAACATTATATCATCCTTGAACATAGGTTCAAGATGTTTAGGTGTCATGGAGCATTCTGGCTCCCATGTAGTCTATCTCACATTAGGATTGGGTCAGAGAGTCTTCCCCATGGTAATGGATTAGTCTCTGTATCTAGGATTCTTATTGGTGTTTATACCATTCTTACAACTGGTTCAAGTGTAGTCTCTAAGGCTCCAAAGTATTTGATAGATAAGTCGTATATTTTATTCGACTGGAAGATGTGAGACACAACCTTCCTTCTTCTCTTTTGTTAGGTATATCAAACCTTTAAGATACGGTCCACTAGCTTCTACTGCGCGACTCTGATAATCTTGGGGCTTAGTGTGCCCTTCCTATACTCTTCAATATGTTTACAGCTCTTTTGTATCCTTATAATTTAGGAATAAAGGTCTCTTAATGGACGCGTGGTATCTTTATCTATACACGGTCTCTATGAGTTATAGCTTGTCTATCCAGTTCTCTGGAGGTCTAATGTTCATACTCTTATTACGCCTTTCAGCATTCGAATTGTTTCCTACTAACTGACTCTCAGTCTGAGATTTCTGTATTATCTTGTCTTACTGTTTAGTACTTATTGCTCTTTACAGTTTCCTCAAAAGTCTTGAGACATATAAACTGTTCGTACTTAGTAATCAGTGCTCCTCGCACTTCATAACTCTTAATTGTTTCCTCCTGGAATGAGTTCTTTGACTCTTTTAATCTCATTGGTTTAACTGAGTTCTTCCTCCTCCATTGTTCAAGGTAACTTGCTGTTCTGGTGTGAGTTTGCATCTCTGACTATCATACGGAGTCGACTACTTCTCGTGTTCCTTACACTACTCATTTACATATATGGGGTACCTTACTGATACATTGCTACTTACCCGACTAACTTAAATAAGTCCATCAGGCCCACAAGCTCCTTTGGAGTGCGGTCGTCCCACATCTCGTTTAAGTATACTTGTAGTGCTCGTCACACGCTTGATTATAGCTAATTTGTGAAGTATTCTATTGTCGATCCCCTCTTTCATCAATCCTTGATAACACACATGTCGTTCTTCTTGAACTTAATCAAGGAATATCCGTCTACTGGGTTCATAACTGCATTATACCTTCTGTATTTAGTATGGACTCGATCCTTTAGTAATTTGAGGTTTCTTTCCTTAGAGCTTCTTATCTCATTTCTCATGTCGATCCACTTGGAATGCACTTCCAGCTCCGTACAGAATGGACAGTGTGCTTCTTGTGAAATCTTTCAACACATGGTCCAGGCTACTGGCGTTACTGCACAGTCTGTCTCCCATTTCATCATCTTACTTACATCGGGTTTTAATTCATAAATCTGATTGCTTTCGTGTCAATATTTGATGGCCTATATATAGTGGTTGCTTTGCTGCGCACTGTAACTTAATCTACCTGACAGGTATTATTCTCACGGCCTCTAAAACCGAAGTAGCTTTAGCTGTTTTATATTGCCCATTGATGGCACAATTCTTCAATCGTTTTACTTCAACATCTTGTCTTATATTCAATCCTCTTTATGGTGTAAACATACTAGAAGTTCTCTAATTTCGGTGTTTGGCGGTTGCCGTATCGTGTTGTAAAATGGTTATCTCTTAATATGAAGGTGTTCTGCTTCAATCTCAGGTTCGTAAGCAGGCTAATTTCTCTCACATTCTTTCATACTTTATGATGTTATTTACCATGTAATTTAACCGGTTAGTGAAGAAGTCATCCGTTGAATCACAAGCTCTTTTGACCGTTGGTTACTTGACGTGCCATACTGCGCACTCACAATGTTTATCTCTGACGATTGCTGATTCTTAAATCCTGGGTGTTGGATATGAGGTATGTCTCTGCAGCCTTCCATAATATTTATGTGTAACTGGAATGTTCTAAGGTAATTTCAAGGTCTACGGTTCCCATTCTCCAATAGAGAGTATACAATCTCTAAGAAGTGAAATACCTTTTTGAGGGGTTTATTCCCACTCATGGCCTCACAACAAGGAGAGGTATCCCCACCCTAAAAGGAATGGTTCGTTCTCCACCCCTGTCAATAGCACTATCTCAACATTCTCATTGGTGCCCTTTCCTGGTAATTCTTCCTCAATTTAGTATAGGTTTTCATAACCACTCGTATGTACGAGTTGTAGTTCATTCATGGCCTAGATAAGCCTTCTTATGCTTTCCTGCGCCTCGAGCTCTGAGGTATTTAACACCCTTGGATCGTAGGCCCTTAATGCTTGATTTGTCTCAAGTGACGGCCGGTGTTCGGTTCACTGTTGTATTCTTAATCATCTGTAGGTTATCCACGTAATTCTCTTGTTCTCTGAACTCTGTCAATGTTGGGTCACATCATTGGATGTACTATTATGTTTCATAATAAGTTACTGTATCTTGCTTCCTGCTGTGGAAGTTCGCTTAGGTAATCCGATGTTAATCAGTGTTTGTGACAATACCTTCGCTCTCATAGACTTGCGTCTTTTAGTAATTAAGGATTCGTTTTCATTAGGCATCTGCCATCAAGTGTCTAAGTCGGATGTTTACCCTGGGTATCATGTGCTGCCATGTCAATACTTTGTTCAACTTCCGTTGCTACGCCACCCGTTAATGACTAATCATACTTGGGTGTTAATGAGTTAGGCAAGCAATACTAACCATCGTTTATGGGTCTTTTTCTGTTCAACTATACCAACTCTATGGTGTAGTGCTTTTAAGGTTCATTGCTTAAATTTGCTTTCTCTGATTCTGTTTCTAGGGTTTTATCAACATCTTCAATGAAGAGTGTTGTTAATGGTATTATTCTGGGAGTTCATCCCGTTATTATTGAAAGTTGTTATGTCCTCCATCTTCATTGTATGTCTTAATACCTTCCTCGTAGGTTATTACTTACATCTGGTCTTCTCACATTGTTGAGTAATCTCTTTGGTTCTTCCATTCAAGGTTTGGCTTGGTTTTGGGTTGATGTTCTTACCTGTAGTGTCGGTTGTCTATTGTTGATGCTCACGTCGTTTAGTTTGCTGACCAAGTCCAGCTCCCTGCTGATTGATGTATTGTTTTAGTTTGTCATGGTCTGGCTGTTAGGCCCTTCCAATGTTTCACTTTCCAGTCTTAAGGATTTGTAATCCGGCATTAATATGTTTTATATCCGTGGTTTTTAGTTTTTACCATTTGGTCTTCACGGCTTCCTGCAAAGCTTCATTGCGGCGGCACTTGCCAAGGCAAGTGCGCCATGCAAGATGGGCTATCGGTACTGTGTACGTCGGTAATGGTACATTCTCCTAAACTCCATGTAGGTGGTAGTCCATGGGACTCCTTCTTTGCTCTTTTTGGCTTTGGTTAATTGATTATCTGGGCAGCTTCTTGACTGCTTTTGATTGTATAGTTACTTATCAGGGTATTCCTCTTTCTGAGGGAACCCTTTTTCTTTTGCTTTCGCCATGGTTCTCACTCTCATTTCCACACCTTCGTTGAGGTTATCGAGTATTGACTCTGCTTATGCACTACGTCATAGCCCTATCTTGGAGTATGACTTGCATATGCATTCGTAGTCGTCTGGGCTATGCAGTTAGGTCTTTGCAGCCCCCCTGTGTTTTGTGTAAGTTCGGAGTTACCCGCAGCATAATTGACCTTTTAGGTAGTCCCTATGCTCTTGCGCGGTATTATCCCACAGTTATTGCTCCCTTGGACCATTGTCCGATGTTTCTGTCACTTCTCTTGTCCTGTCATTGCACTCGTAGTGCTTTCCTTCTTACTGGTATGACGGGGTTATATCGACAGCGTAGCATGTCGACCCAAGTTGCCGGTAATTATTATTCTCTCATGGTAGGATTCCATGGGTAGCGCCTGATTCAACGTTGCGCTCCAATTAGGACCTTCAAGTCTTGAAAGACTATAGCATAATGAGGTGCTTCTCGTATTGCATAATGCTAAGTAATTGTCAGATCGGGTTTTCCTGAGTAAGAGAAAGATTGTCATCTCTCTGGCGTTCATTTCTGGTATCTTAGAACCAGAGGCGCGGAGGGCGGGTCAGGTATTATAGATATCCGATACACATCGGGAATCCTAACTAACGCACCTCTCGCACTAATACTCAACCCTTATCCCAAAGTCTAAAGTTCCTAACTCGGTAATTCCTAAGCTCGGTAATTTCCAGTCATCAGAGCGTAACTACGCTCTGATACCACTTTTCTGTAACACCCCATCTCCAAATACAATGATCGTCGCCCTAAGTCCATCTTGTACATTAACAATGCTGCGGAAAAGTTCTACTAAATTGGTGTTACCGTCGTTAGTCACCCACGTGACTAACTAGGCCTATTCTCTTTACAAGTCACGGTGTGACTAACCGGATAATTACTCGAGCATCTAAACATTACAATCCATAAAACACAACTTATACCAAGTATCTCATATCCTAATACATCATACTAACATCTCATCAATATACAAAACGAGTGTACATGCACAACTCGTGTAACAATTGTAAAAGCAACCCGAAGTACTCTGCCCGCTCCCACTCTTAGGTTGAGTCCTCGTCTGGTACCTACCTGCAAAGTTTAAATCACAGGCTCCAAGGGGCTCAGCACATGGCTGGTACAGAAAACGTGCAGCCCACTAGCTAGCAGGGTTACACACGACTACTTTGTCGTATACATGCAATTGTTTATTCATACAAGTAATAATAAGAAGTACGATAACAAACAACACATTTATGTGAAACATTCACAGCTCAAATAAATCGAACGTCGTAATGGTCACCCATTAATGAGTAAGTTAGATTGCTAACTCCTGACGCCTGAGAATTGTTTAGTTCTCGTGTTTGACCATACTTTATAAGTGTCAACCGTTCTCTTAATAGAACTGGTTGTTCTGTAATTGAAATGTTTATTTTTGTCGGGTCAAGGTAACCCTAGCCAATGAGTTATTAGCTCCATTGGGTTAATAAACATTAATTCTTAAGTTATGAGGGGTGTAGGCTTGACCCTCTTGCGCCTCCTGAATTTGCCTCCCACCTCGAACTGTTCACTCGAGCTGGTCGGGTCAGTTTGTCGACCCTAGGCGGAAGACAGATCTGATACGGATGCTGACCTCCTATCCTAAACAAGCATGACCGGAGTCAGTCCCAGATTCCTCTTCTCCCAAGTTCCAGTTAGCCGAAGTCTCATTGACAATTTGTTAGTTAAACCTTTCTCGGTATTAACCAACTAATAACAAGGAGTATTTATAACCTTGTACAATTGTTACTAAACATAGTTAATGAACAAGCTCTGAATCAAATCGTGTTAGTGTGCAATGTACGCACAATAACAATACAATAAATCAGTTTCATGCTTAATCCCGTTTGGTCGTATCACAATAACACATAGCACACAAACCAAGGTAGACCTCGTTAGCAAACAAGCTACAAGAATCCCATACCGTACACCGGAGATTGGCTAGCTCTTAATCCCTCGTTCGCCTAATCCGCCGAACGCCTCTGACTTATCTAGATCTGTAACCAGAACTAGTATTAGTATCCTGTGTCTTAGAACTAATTTGGTTCTCTTTTCAACTTAAACCTCTTCCTAGGTTAACCCGGGTATAATAGTATACCGTTAAACGGGTTCGTTCATTTAAGAGCGTTTTCGAGCTCAATTCCAATTCATTAACACACTAACGTCGTTAGCAGTTATTTAGTTGCACAGTTAGCAACTTTAGACTTATACGGACCTTGTATTAGGTTTTCGTATTTTTGACTTTTCATCCGTATTTCACTATTCATTTATACGTATTTTACTATTCACGTTTACGTCTCGTATTTGACTATTTATATATATGTAGTTACTATACATGTATACGTGTTTACTATTCATGTATACGTATTTACTATTCATGTATACGTATTTACTATTCATGTATACGTATACTATTCACGTATACGAGTACTATTCATGTACAATAAAATTTTTCGTATGCGTCCGTATGATACGGAGTATCATACGTATTTATTTCTTTTTTCCAATATAACTTGTACTTTCATTAAAAATACTCTAAGTACTGATTTCTCCTATACTTATTAAATTACGGGTATACCCCTCGTATACCTTAAGTTATAAACGGGTCTTGTTTAACCCTGTCTTAACTCTGTTTCTTTTACAACTTGTTTCTAAATTCTTTATTTAATTTCCTTAACCTTCTAAACACATAAAAATGTGTTATTTACATTACTTACCCATAGTTTCCTCTTAATTTCTATTTTTCTTATAATAAGTTTAAACTTGCTATTTTTATTTCTAATTTCTTCCAAAGTCTTATTTAATTAATTTCTTTTATACTTTTGGTCAAGTACCAAAATATACCCAAGTTTGACCAGCCTTTTATGGTCAAACCCCCTAACTTTCCATTATTTACCATATTACCCCAAAAGTTAATTTAACTTAACTTTTTATTCCTTTATCCTTTTAATATCCAATCTATTGCTACAAATTTTATTTTAGCTTCTCTAAACATTATACAAACTGTCATTGACCAAGTTTGACCAGGGAAATTACCATTTTACCCTTGTGGTCTTTTCTTTTATCCTAAGTCATTTATTAACCAAATTAACTCTAATTAATTTCTAATTTTTGTAACTAATTTTCCTACAGATTTTTGAGCATCAAAAATCTTTTTAAACATCTCTAAACCACCAGATTTAATTATCTAACGTTATAGTATATATATATACCTCCCTTTATCTACCTTAAATATACCGAAAACCTTATAAATTCCTTATAACACTAATAAACTCTTTATAAATAGTAAACTTAATTCTACAATTATTTTCCCATCACCTAAACTTCATAAATTTCATAATAACTCATACATATTTTCGGCAATTATAATATATAGCTAAAACTTCTCAAATTTTACATATTACTCTTAAATACTAATTCCTTTAATTTAACTTAGTTATATAATTTTCCTAACTCACACAAGCTCTTTTAATTTTCGGCCACCCCTTAAATTATAGTATATGAACTTTTCTTATATATTATGATAGCTTATATTAAAGCTTATATCATAAGGGTTATAAATCTAATTTTAGATTTACAAAATATTAACATTTTAGGTGCCAAAAATTAAATCTAACACCTAACAAAATCGGAAATAAAAAACAAGGTATACAATAGGTTAGATCATATATAGATCAACATTTAGAACCTTGAAATAGGTAGTTGTAGGATTTACCTTGTATATTAACCATTAGCTTAATATTTAAGCTTGATTTCCTTAGAAATTTTGACAGCAATTTGCTAGAGAAATTGGCTCCAAAATTATACAACAATATGAAGAATAAGATGGGTTAGTATCCCATGCCAATCGGCTGTAACAAAAACCAAAGTACAAGAAGTTTTCAAGAAGGCAATGTTTTACCTCGAGAATCAAAGGCACTTCTTTGTGGGTTTTCCTGTGAATCTGGGTGCTCATGAGCTATGGTTGTAAAGCTATTGAAAAGAGGATTCCAACGAGCTATCAAGCTTATGATTTGGAGTTAGGATGAAAAAGTTATGATTTCTACAAGGCAAGGTGTTCTTTAAGGCTCAAAACTAAGAACATTGAGTTTTTTTGTGTTGTTTCTTCAAAGAGAGGATGAGCTACGAATTTCGGAGCTCTCATATTACAGGTAAGTGTCTGATTAATGATTCACTCAGGGGACAAGATGATTTGGCAATTAAAGAAAGTCTTGGTGGTTGTAATAGTAAAAAGTAAGCAAAATTGAATTTTAACACCTTTAATGACTCATCACGAAGTAGGCAGCCTTAGTCACGATTTTTTCTGATATTTTTTTTGTTTCTTACTTATATTTATGTAATATTAGATGCCTTAAACTCGTTCATAAGGAATTATACCATGTGTTAGGTATGTTACATAGCCAAAAATGCCTTAAAACACCATTTTATGTGCTTCCGGGTTCACATTGATTATGCAATTTGTTTTGGCTAGTTTAAATGTGTCCTTAATATATTTACAACCTTTAGAAACTTTGTTCATGAAATAGCATGTTGCTCATTCCAATTTAAACCAAGTCGTTTAGTGGTTTCTCCTTGACTTTCATCAGTTTAGTACCGATTTACTGTGGGCTTTGTATACTTAATTTGTGTGTATACGCAATGACTCATATGACCATTTAATTGTTGTTCCCTTATTTATTTATGGTATTTTGGCTCATTAGCCTTTTCGTTCCATATATACATGCTTAAAGCACATTTTTTTCTTTAAAGCACATTTTTGTGCTCTAAGGTGTGTTTTCGGTTTAAACGCTAATTCCGCTTAATGTGTATTACTAATCTTAGAGGTATTTCAAATTTGAAATCTCTTGGGAACTTATTGGTAGTTCCCTAATTTATTTATACTTTTTAAAACACCTTTTTCTCTAATTGTTCTTAAAGCATGTTTTGGTGTAAATTGTTGTTTAACACTTCTTCTAATTATTTTCTAAGGCACGTTCTAGCATTAGTATATCCTAGTTAGATAGTTCATTAATATATTAAGGTTTGGGGCATTTCAATCTACCCCCCTTAAAAGAACTTTGTCCCCAAAGTTCCTATGTATCTATATCTCTTAGAACACACAGGTAACTTCACACTAAAAGATCTTATAGATCACTCAATATCTGTATAGGCATTCTGACTCATAAGGTCTGCCATATGTATATATATATATATATATATATATATATATATATATATATATATATATATACCACACTTGTCACATAACATGTCTTTTGCATGTTTTAGTATTCAAAATACTCTTTGTATATTCTTTGATGTATCCTCCTCAAGTAACTGGTCCGGAGACAAAGGTTTTCATGTCCTCAAGTTCATGAGCGAGTAATACAGAAAATACATGTCAACTCCAATTCCACTTTATGCTACTGCATCTACTCTTAACGTGGTTAATTGTGACCACTTGTAGGGAGTTTCAGGAATTATCCAACCCTGATGTGATCAGCATCAGTGTTGAACTATCCTTTCACCCCAATTTGTGTTCAGTTTTCCTTGATCTGGCCAAGATCAAGTTCTACCTCCACGTCAACTTCAAACAACCAATAATTATTCATGTAGCATTTTCTATCTTTTAGTCCTTCTAGTCATAATCATAAATCAATACATCTACAAATTATAGAACTCAGTCCATCAATCATTCTTAATCCACCTCTCAACAATTTCTTAGAGAATTTAATTCCTACTAGGTTCTACACCGGTCTCATACCGATTCATACCTCATAACATTACCATATTTGGTCTCATATCAATACATATCATAGGGATTTTAATTCCCCTAGAGTTTCTACTCCTCTTTTCCTGAATTCTCGCACCGAAGTTAACGAGGTCGTCCTCTAATACATCTGGTATTCGCATTTAATTGTGCGAAATAACCACAACCACATAATAATGAATACATGTGCTTATATAACATACACATCAAACATCAAAACTAATTGTATTGTGCTATGCACATTGTAGGTTACGTACTCAATACGTGAAATATAGGCTAAGCGATTGTACGCTCTACCCCCCTTAAAATGGATTACGCCCACGTAATCAACATTATATCATCCTTGAACATAGGTTCAAGATGTTTAGGTGTCATGGAGCATTCTGGCTCCCATGAAGTCTATCTCACATTATGATTGGGTCAGAGGGTCTTCCCCATGGTAATGGCTTAGTCTCTGTATCAAGGATTCTTATTGGTGTTTATACCATTCTTACAACTGGTTCAAGTGTAGTCTCTAAGGCTCCAAAGTATTTGATAGATAAGTCATATATTTTATTCGACTGGAAGATGTGAGACACAACCTTCCTTCTTCTCTTTTGTTAGGTATATCAAACCTTTAAGATACGGTCCACTAGCTTCTGCTACGTGACTCTGATAGTCTTGGGGCTTAGTGTGCCCTTCCTATACTCTTCAATATGTTTACAGCTCTTTTGTATCCTTATAATTTAGGAATAAAGGTCTCTTAATGGACGCGTGGTATCTTTATCTATACACGGTCTCTATGAGTTATAGCTTGTCTATCCAGTTCTCCGGAGGTCTGATGTTCATACTCTTATTACGCCTTTCAGCGTCCGAATTGTTTCCTACTAACTGACTCTCAGTCTGAGATTTATGTATTATCTGGTCTTACTGTTTAGTACTTATTGCTCTTTACAGTTTCCTCGAAAGTCTTGAGACATATAAACTGTTCGTACTTAGTAATCAGTGCTCCTCGCACTTCTTAACTCTTAATTGTTTCCTCCTGGAATGAGTTCTTTGACTCTTTTAATCTCATTGGTTTAACTGAGTTCTTCCTCCTCCATTGTTCAAGGTAACTTGCTATTCTGGTGTGAGTTTGCATCTCTGACTATCATACAGAGTCGACTTCTTCTTGTGTTCCTTACACTACTCGTTTACATATATGGGGTACCTTACTGATACATTGCTACTTACCCGACTAACTTATAAATAAGTCCATCAGGCCCACAAGCTCCTTTGGAGTGCGGTCGTCCCACATCTCGTTTAAGTATACTCGTAGTGCTCGTCACACGCTTGATTATAGCTAATTTGTGAAGTATTCTGTTGTTGATCCCCTCTTTCATCAATCCTTGATAACACACATGTCATTCTTCTTGAACTTAATCAAGGAATATCCATCTACTGGGTTCATAACTGCATTATACCTTCTGTATTTAGTAGGGACTCGATCCTTTAGTAATTTGAGGTTTCTTTCCTTAGAGCTTCTTATCTCATTTCTCATGTCGATCCACTAGGAATGCACTTCCAGCTCCGTACAGAAGGGACAATGTGCTTCCTGTGAAATCTTTCAACACATGGTCCAGGCTACTGGCGTTACTGCACAGTCTGTCTCCCATTTCATCATCTTACTTACATCGGGTTTTAATTCATAAATCTGATTGCTTTCGTGTCAATATTTGATGGCCTATATATAGTGGTTGCTTTGCTGCGGACTGTAACTTAATCTACCTGACAAGTATTATTCTCATGGCCTCTAAAACCGAAGTAGCTTTAGTTGTCTTATATTGCCCATTGATGGCACAATTCTTCAATCGTTTTACTTCAACATCTTGTCTTATATTCAATCCTCTTTATGTTGTAAACATACTAGAAGTTCTCTAATTTCGGTGTTTGGCGGTTGCCGTATCGTGTTGTAAAATGGTTATCTCTTAATATGAAGGTGTTCTGCTTCAATCTTAGGTTCGTAAGCAGGCTAATTTCTCTCACATTCTTTCATACTTTATGATGTTATTTACCATGTAATTTAACCGGTTAGTGAAGAAGTCATCCGTTGAATCACAAGCTCTTTTGAGCGTTGGTCACTTGACGTGCCATACTGCGCACTCACAATGTTTATCTCTGACGATTGCTGATTCTTAAATCCTGGGTGTTGGATATGAGGTATGTCTCTGCAGCCTGCCATATTATTTATGTGTAACTGGAATGTTCTAAGGTAATTTCAAGGTCTACGGTGCCCATTCTCCAATAGAGAGTATACAATCTCTAAGAAGTGAAAGCCCTTTTTGAGGGGTTTATTCCCACTCATGGCCTCACAACAAGGAGAGGTATCCCCACCCTAAAAGGAATGGTTCGTTCTCCACCCCTGTCAATAGCACTATCTCAACATTCTCATTGGTGCCCTTTCCTGGCAATTCTTCCTCAATTTAGTATAGGTTTTCATAACCACTCGTATGTATGAGTTGTAGTTCATTCATGGCCTAGATAATCCTTCTTATGCTTTCCTGCGCCTCGAGCTCTGATGTATTTAACACCCTTGGATCATAGGCCCTCAATGCTTGATTTGTCTCAAGTGACGGCCGGTGTTCGGTTTACTGTTGTATTCTTAATCATCTGTAGGTTATCCACGTAATTCTCTTGTTCTCTGAACTCTGTCAATGTTGGGTCACATCATTGGATGTACTATTAGGTTTCACAATAAGTTACTGTATCTCGCTTCCTGCTGTGGAAGTTCGCTTAGGTAATCCGATGTTAATCAGTGTCTGTGACAATATCTTCGCTCTCATAGACTTGCGTCTTTTAGTAATTAAGGATTCGTTTTCATTAGGCATCTGTCCTCAGGTGTCTAAGTCGAATATTTACCCTGGGTATCATGTGCTGCCATGTCAATACTTTGTTCAACTTCCGTTGCTACGCCAACCATTAATGACTAATCATACTTGGGTGTTAATGAGTTAGGCAAGCAATACTAACCATCGTTTATGGGTCTTTTTCTGTTCATCTATACCAACTCTATGGTGTATTGCTTTTAAGGTTCATTGCTTAAATTTGCTTTCTCTGATTCTGTTTGTGGGGTTTTATCAACATCTTCAATGAAGAGTGCTGTTAATGGTATTATTCTTGGAGTTCATCCCGTTATTATTGAAAGTTGTTATGTCCTCCATCTTCATTGTATGTCGTAATACCTTCCTCGTAGGTTATTACTTACATCTGGTCTTCTCACATTGTTGAGTAATCTCTTTGGTTCTTCCATTCAAGGTTAGGCTTGGTTTTGGGTTGATGTTCTTACCTGTAGTGGAGGTTGTCTATTGTTGATGCTTACGTCGTTTAGTTTTCTGACCAAGTCCAGCTCCCTGCTGACTGATGTATTGATTTAGTTTGTCATGGTCTGGCCGTTAGGCCCTTCCAATGTTTCACTCTCCAGTCTTAAGGATTTGTAATCCGGCGTTAATATGTTTTATATCCGTGGTTTTTACCATTTGGTCTTCACGGCTTCCTGCAAAGCTTCATTGCGGCGGCACTTGCCAAGGCAAGTGCGCCATGCAAGATGGGCTATCGGTACTGTGTACGTCGGTAATGGTACATTCTCTTAAACTCCATGTTGGTGGTAGTCCATGGGACTCCTTCTTTGCCCTTTTTGGCTTTGGTTAATTGATTATCTGGGCAGCTTCTGACTGCTTTTGATTGTATAGTTACTTATCAGGGTATTCTTCTTTCTAAGGGAACCCTTTTTCTTTTGCTTTTGCCATGGTTCTCACTCTCATTTCCACACCTTCGTCGAGGTTATCGAGTATTGACTCTGCTTAGGCACTACGTCATAGTCCTATCTTGGAGTATGACTTGCATATGCATTCGTAGTCGTCTAGGCTATTGCAGTTAGGTCTTTGCAACCCCCCTGTGTTTTGTGTAAGTTCGGAGTTACCCGCTGCATAATTGACCTTTTAGGTAGTCCCTATGCTCTTGTGCGGTATTATCCCACAGTTATTGCTCCCTTGGACCATTGTCCGGTGTTTCTGTCACTTCTCTTGTCCTGTCATTGCACTCGTAGTGCTTTCCTTCTTACTGGTATGGCGGGGTTATATCGACTGCGTAGCATGTCGACCCAAGTTGCCGGTAATTATTATTCTCTCATGGTAGGATTCCATGGGTAGCGCCTGATTCTACGTTGCGCTCCAATTAGGACCTTCAAGTCTTGAAAGACTATTGCATAACGAGGTGCTTCTCGTATTGCATAATGCTAAGTAATTGTCAGATCGGGTTTTCCCGAGTATGAGAAAGCTTGTCATCTCTCTGGCGTTCATTTCTGGTATCTTAGAACCAGGGGCGCGGAGGGCGGGTCAGGTATTATAGATATCCGATACACATCGGGAATCCTAACTAACGCACCTCTCACACTAATACTCAACCCTTATCCCAAAGTCTAAAGTTCCTAACTCGGTAATTCCTAAGCTCGGTAATTTCCAGTCATCAAAGCGTAACTACGCTCTGATACCACTTTTTTGTAACACCCCATCTCCAAATATAATAATCGTCGCCCTAAGTCCATCTTGTACATTAACAACGCAGCGGAAAAGTTCTATTAAATTGGTGTTACCGTCGTTAGTCACCCACGTGACTAACTAGGCCTATTCTCTTTACAAGTCACGGTGTGACTAACCGGATAATTACTCGAGCATCTAAACATTACAATCCATAAAACACAACTTATACAAAGTATCTCATATCCTAATACATCTTACTAACATCTCATCAATATACAAAACGAGTGTACATGCACAACTCGTGTAACAAATGTAAAAGCAACCCAAAGTACTCTGCCCGCTCCCACTCTTAGGTTGAGTCCTCATCTGGTACCTACCTGCAAAGTTTAAATCACAGGCTCTAAGGGGCTCAGCACATGGCTGGTACAGAAAACGTGCAGCCCACAAGCTAGCAGGGTTACACACGACTACTTTGTCGTATACATGCAATTGTGTATTCATACAAGTAATAATAAGAAGTACGATAACAAACAACACATTTATGTGAAACATTCACAGCTCAAATAAATCGAACGTCGTAATGGTCGCCCATTAATGAGTAAGTTAGATTGCTAACTCCTGACGCCTGAGAATTGTTTAGTTCTCGTGTTTGACCATACTTTATAAGTGTCAACCGTTCTCTTAATAGAACTGGTTGTTCTGTAACTGAAATGTTTATTTTTGTCGAGTCAAGGTAACCCTAGCCAATGAGTTATTAGCTCCATTGGGTTAATAAACATTAATTCTTAAGTTATGAGGGGTGTAGGCTTGACCCTCCTGCGCCTCCTGAATTTGCCTCCCACCTTGAACTGTTCACTCGAGCTGGTCGGGTCAGTTTGTCGACCCTAGGCGGAAGACAGATCTGATACAGATGCCGACCTCCTATCCTAAACATGCATGACCGGAGTCAGTCCCGGATTCCTCTTCTCCCAAGTTCCAGTTAGCCGAAGTCTCATTGACAATTTGTTAGTTAAACCTTTCTCGGTATTAACCAACTAATAACAAGGAGTATTTATAACCTTGTACAATTGTTACTAAACATAGTTAATGAACAAGCTCTGAATCAAATCGTGTTAGTGTGCAATGTACGCACAATAACAATACAGTAAATCGGTTTCATGCTTAATCCTGTTTGGTCGTATCACAATAACACATAGCACACAAACCGAGGTAGACCTCGTTAGCAAACAAGCTACAAGAATCCCATACCGTACACCGGAGATTGGCTAGCTCTTAATCCCTCGTTCGCCTAATCCGCCGAACGCCTCTGACTTATCTAGATCTGTAACCAGAACTAGTATTAGTATCCTGTGTCTTAGAACTAATTTGGTTCTCTTTTTAACTTAAACCTCTTCCTAGGTTAACCCGGGTATAATAGTATACCGTTAAACGGGTTCGTTCATTTAGGAGCGTTTTCGAGCTCAATTCCAATTCATTAACACACTAACGTCGTTAGCAGTTATTTAGTTGCACAGTTAGCAACTTTAGACTTATACGGACCTTGTATTAGGTTTTCGTATTTTTCACTATTCATCCATATTTCACTATTCATTTATACGGTCTCGTATTCTACTATTCATTTATACGGCCTCGTATTTTACTATTCACAGTATTTCACTATTCACGTATACATATTTTACTATTCACGTATACGTCTCGTATTTGACTATTCATATATACGTAGTTACTATACATGTATACGTGTTTACTATTCATGTATACGTATTTACTATTCATGTATATGTATTTACTATTCATGTATACGTATTTACTATTCACGTATACGAGTACTATTCATGTACAATAAAATTTTTCATATGCGTCCGTATGATACTCCGTATCATACGTATTTATTTCTTTTTTCCAATATAACTTGTACTTTCATTAAAAATACTCTAAGTACTGATTTCTCCTATACTTATTAAATTATGGGTATACCCCTCGTATACCTTAAGTTATAAACGAGTCTTGTTTAACCCTGTCTTAACTCTGTTTCTTTTACAACTTGTTTCTAAATTCTTTATTTAATTTCCTTAACCTTCTAAACACATATAAATGTGTTATTTACATTACTTACCCATAGTTTCCTCTTAATTTCTATTTTTCTTACAATAAGTTTTAAACTTGCTATTTTTATTTCTAATTTCTTCCAAAGTCTTATTTAATTAATTTCTTTTATACTTTTGGTCAATTACCAAAATATACCCAAGTTTGACCAGCCTTTTATGGTCAAACCCCCTAACTTTCCATTATTTACCATATTACCCGTAAAGTTAATTTAACTTAACTTTTTATTCCTTTATCCTTTTAATATCCAATTTTTTGCTACAAATTTTATTTTAGCTTCTCTAAACATTTTACAAACTATCATTGACCATGTTTGACCACATTTGACCAAGTTTGACCAGGGAAATTACCATTTTACCCTTGTGGTCTTTTCTTTTATCCTAAGTCATTTATTAACCAAATTAACTCTAATTAATTTCTAATTTTCGTAACTAATTTTCCTACAGATTTTTGAACATCAAAAATCATTTTAAACATCTTTAAACCACCAGATTTAATTATCTAATGTTATAGTATATATATACCACCCTTTATCTACCTTAAATATACCGAAAACCTTATAAATTCCTTATAACACTTATAAACTCTTTATAAATTGTAAACTTAATTCTACAATTATTTTCCCATCACCTAAACTTCATAAATTTCATAATAACTCATACATATTTTCGGCAATTATAATATATAGCTAAACTTTCTCAAATTTTACATATTACTCTTAAATATACTAATTCCTTTAATTTAACTTAGTTATATAATTTTCCTAACTCACACAAGCTCTTTTAATTTTCGGCCACCCCTTAAATTATAGTATATGAACTTTTCTTATATATTATGGTAGCTTATATTAAATTTTATATCATAAGGGTTATAAATCTAATTTTAGATTTACAAAATATTAACATTTTAGGTGCCAAAAATTAAATCTAACACCTAACAAAATCGGAAATTATAAACAAGGTATACAATAGGTTAGATCATATATCGATCAACCTTTAGAACCTTGAAATAGGTAGTTGTAGGATTTACCTTGTATATTAACCATTAGCTTAATATTTAAGCTTGATTTCCTTAGAAATTTTGACAGCAATTTGCTAGAGAAATTGGCTCCAAAATTATACAACAAGATGAAGAATAAGATGGGTTAGTATCCCATGCCAATCGGCTGTAACAAAAGCCAAAGAACAAGAAGTTTTCAAGAAGGCAATGTTTTACCTCAAGAATCAAAGGCACTTCTTTGTGGTTTTTCCTGATAATCTGGGGGCTCATGAGCTGTGGTTGTAAAGCTCTTGAAAAGAGGATTCCAACGAGCTATCAAGCTTGTAATTTGGAGTTAGGACGAGAAAGTTATGATTTCTACAAGGCAAGGTGTTCTTTAAGGCTCAAAACTAAGAACATTGAGTTTTTTTGTGTTGTTTCTTCAAAGAGAGGATGAGCTATGAATTTGGGAGCTCTCATATGACAGGTAAGTGTCTGATTAATGATTCACTCAGGGGACAAGATGATTTGGCAATTAAAGAACGTCTTGGTGGTTGTAATAGTAAAAAGTAAGCAAAATTGAATTTTAACACCTTTAATGACTCATCATGAAGTAGGCAGCCTTAGTCACGATTTTTTCTGATATTTTTTTTGTTTCTTACTTATATTTATGTAATATTAGATGCCTTAAACTCGGTCATAAGGACTTATACCATGTGTTAGGTATGTTACATAGCCAAAAATGCCTTAAAACACCATTTTATGTGCTTCCGGGTTCACATTGATTATGCAATTTATTTTGGCTAGTTTAAATGTGTCCTTAATATATTTACAACCTTTAGAAACTTTGTTCATGAAATAGCATGTTGCTCATTCCAATTTAAACCAAGTCGTTTAGTGGTTTCTCCTTGACTTTCGTTAGTTTAGTACCGGTTTACTGTGGGCTTTGTATACTTAATTTGTGTGTATACGCAATGGCTCCTATGACCATTTAATTGTTGTTCCCTTATTTTTTTATCGTATTTTGGCTCATTAGCCTTTTCATTCCATATATACATGCTTAAAGCACATTTTTGTGCTCTAAGGTGCGTTTTCGGTTTAAACGCTAATTCCGCTTAATGTGTATTACTAATATTAGAGGTATTTCACATTTGAAATCTCTTGGGAACTTATTGGTAGTTCCCTAATTTATTTATACTCTTTAAAACACCTTTTGCTCTAATTGTTCTTAAAGCATGTTTTGGTGTAAATTGTTGTTTAACACTTCTTCTAATTATTTTCTAAGGCACGTTCTAGCCTTAGTATATCCTAATTAGATAGTTCATTAATATATTAAGGTTTGGGGTATTTCACTCCCAGCACATACCCCTGTCTAATATGCCCTTTCCACCTAGTTCGTCATCAGGCGGAGGGTGGTCCATTGAACCGCTGCACGGCAGTAGCTTCGCTATCGAGGGCAAGGGGAGCCACCACCTTGAGGTTGTTGAGGCGCAGATGTTAGAGGGCGTAGTCATTCATAGCCATCTGGGGCACGCCCTTCTATCTCATGTCCATCTGCTGCTCATCAGTCCATTTCATGACCCTCCACATCTCGCACCCCCATTGATCCTGCCTTAGGGATAGTTGATATGGATGTGGACGTACATCCTGATGGTCAGGACGAGGACGAGTCAGAGGGAGATTATGTTGGTCATGACCAGGAAAGCGACACAGACGAGAACACAGTGCGCCGTATGATCCCTGTCGTTCCCATCGAGTGGAAGCTTTCGGAGGTGCCAGTTCCTGGTGGACCACTACTGACTAATGTCATCACTAGTTTTGGAGGACATGTTGTTGTTGACCTATGGTCTATGGCTCAGGTATGTCTTCTTTCTTATCTTGTTTATGATTTGATTTATTTAAATTCAATAGTAGTTATAAGTGGGAAAACGTTGGTTAACATTTAGGACCGGGGGTATTGACCTTCAAATCACGGAAGAACGTGATTAATAAGTGCCTTTTACGAAAGAGGGGATCCGGTGCAGACGGGCACAGATAATGATCAAGCTATCTGGGTTGCATCATCTGTTGAACATCACATTGCCTCATATCAACATGTCGTTGATCTGAGCATTTGTGAAGAGGTGGCGGCCCGCCACATGCCATGGGGTGAGATGACGATCACTCTGCATGATGTGTGGATGTTGATGCAGATCCCCATCACTGGTAGAGCTCTTCAGGGTTGCCCATCGAATGCTAATAAGAAGACATCAATGGCTGAGTGTCTAGCGTTCAAGGAGGACGTTGAGAAGATGGTGAAGACACTATGGCATAGTGGTGTTGTAGTGATTATATCTCATTGACCACTGCGCTATTAGAGCGACTGACCCTATGAAGTAGGCGTGCGGGTGGCTGTACTATGTCATTGGCACCACCCTATATCCTGGGAAGGGGCATGGACGGCTAAGTTCACAGACCTTTTGGTTAGTCACCCCCATGAGGAATGTTACAAGACTGGACACGTACGCATGACTCTCGCTTATATTCGGCTAAGTCCACAAACCTTCTCGCTTGGCTGTATTGCTAGCTTGTAATAGCATCTCGTGCTAACTCGGCCAGCATATCTGCTTGCATGACACTGCTTGAGGTACATGAATAATTGTTCATCTTATATTAAAGAACTCATTCGCCATTGGAATCTTTACAATCTACTTATTTTATTTGTGTAGTGCTAGATATATGCCTACTTTCCCACTCTAAGGCCAATAGTGAGTTCAGACTGGCATGACGGTGATGGCAAACCATGAGCTATAAAGTGGGTGAGATCTACTGTCCAGCAACATGATCAGGAATCATTGCAGAACTACAGATTGATTGGCTAAACTTTCAAACATTGATTATAATTATTAATAACATTGTACATCATTGTTGATTTTATTTTTTTACAATTCCCTATAGATTGATTGGCTGTCGTACGGTTGTAACATGGTTAATGCACACGGGGGACATACATGGTATAGAGTTACGTTGCAGTACCTGGGGGTGAGTGAGTCGTACATGCCAGAGCGCTGTCTTTGGCAATTTGGATATGCTTAATGTATCCTGCTGGCGCTTTTCAGACCGAACCAAAGATCAAAGTGACGGGGGAAATCACCACCATACAAGTGTATTTACCCCCCGATGCACAATGTATAGGACAACACACCTAGACTCCAGTCACCCAGCTCAGATTACACTCGTACGTGAACTATCCTACACGCTTGCGAACCAGGGTACATGGAGTGGTACATGAATCACACTCACCCGAATATCCTCAACCCAGAGAGGTATAACAACAATATCTTCCTTCCTCTAGATCCCGCCCAGGTGAGTAATGTCTTATTTATGTAGTGCACACAATCATTTGCGTTATTCTGTCATCTAACTAGATCTATTTTCTTGCAGCTTATTACTATCCTGGTAATCGGAGTTGGGATTGGACATACTTCCATCAGGGTATGTCAGAGGAGGAGCATACAGCCATTGCACAGGGGATTGATGAAATGTTCAGCACCATGTCCATATGGGACTCTTATTCGCACTAGTATGGTGCACCTTAGTCTGTTCTTAGTTAGCTTACATTTGTAATGTCAGACATTTCTCAATTTGCAGTTGTGTACTTTTAGACATCTTGGTATATTAGTTTAGAGTTTGACTCTAGTATGGTGATTTATGTAATCTTGAATATATTTGGGATTTATGTTACATTTTTGGTTTGCCTTCTATTGTCGTCGATAATAAATCAATGCGAATGCCTACTATTAATGTAATGCTAATGCGTATGGTAAATAAACTAACATACAATTTATATGCAACATAATATTAACTAAATAAATCCCTAGTTAAACAACTAAATATAAACATGCCTTAAGAAAAGATGACCGACCAATAAAAGACATAATTGTAGTTAGATCAGACTGTAGCAAAAATAGTAGATTTGACAACACATTACTGAGAAGAAATGATGCCTGTGAGCCTCGATTTTAAACCCTATCCTATGTTGATTCTAGTTGATTAGGCTCAAACCGGGTTTTAGGTCCACTTATAACATAAGGTTAATAACTATGTCACATAACAATAATTATTAAAGCCTAAGCTAGCTCACTGGAACCTATTATGAGTCGCCACCTAATTTTAACCTAGAGTAAATTAGGAAAGGTAGAGTTTGGATTCGGGGGCTTGGTATTCGACTTATTTAGGTTTCAATTACTTTCATTACCCCTAAAAGTCGTTTTACCTCTACTTAGTTTAATTACGGCTTATTACGAGTCGTTTTAACCTAAGTGCGCGCTTCTGTTTTTTTTGTATTTTTAACATTTTTTTATGGAAAATTAAAGTAAAATTAAAGATTCCTAAACTAGGGTTTCGGAGGCAGAATTAGGTCAAATTTTGTTTCCGTCCGTGGCTACGGACCTAATGTCCGAACCCACGGACCCTAGTTAACCTATGTGAACATAAAAGTCGAATTAAACAGAAAACACAATTTTGAAAAGTCCGGGGCCACGGACATTATTTTAGAAAACCTAGATTTTGAAATACCGCCACCGTTCGGGGGCGTCCGGGCTTACAGACAAGGCGTCCGGGACCCCGGACATAGCGTCCGTGGGTGCGGGCCGCCCTCGGACGGCGGCGTTTGGGAGGTTCCTGACGGTGTTTTGAGCTCAAATTTTATGGGTAAATAGCCTAAAAGATTCTAAACACTTTAGTGATCAAAAGTTTTCAATTTGACTAAGAATTAAGGACGAAACTTGTTGAACAAGTTAGTGGACAGAAACACAAACAAACCTTAATTTATAAGCAAGGAAAATTTAATTCAATTAGAAATTTTAACCAGAAGTGTATTGAGATCAGAAGGGTTAGTGAATTTGGTATTCAACCTGTTTTGATTTCGAAAATTTGTTGTTCCTTCACGTTGGGAGTCTCTGAAAGCTTCGTTGGTGGCCGATCCGGTTCAACTTCGACCCGAGCTTCTGGACCCTTCTTCCTTCTGTTGCTAAGGATGTTTTGCTTCTGTATTTCTGGTGGTTTTGTGTTTGGAAGTCTGATGGAGAAAGAAATATTGTGTTTTCAGTGGTTTCGGGGTGATTTCAGTAGGGTTTCGGTATTGATTTGAGGCTTGGAAGTATAAAAACGTGGGGAGAATCTTGAGGCTGCCTCTTCTGACTTTGGGAATGTTCTTCTCTTCCCTAGGTCATTTTTGGAAGGTTCTTTTATAGAAAGAGCAAGGCCATGTTGATAGAACAAAATTTTTATCTAAAATCCTGATTTTGTGCTCTAAGAGAATATGATTTTTTTAAAACAGGCTACAGGACGATAAAAATTATGAAATTTTAACCAAAGATAAAAGACGATTTTAGAAATTTTGAGAGTTGGAATCAGGTTATTTTGATTAATAACCGATTAGATAAAAATCTTACAATCTGGAATCTCCCATAATTCATAACTTATTATTGGAAAGTCTAAATAACGAAATTCCAACGGCATTAGTCTCTAAAAATCATCCTCTATCTTGTATTAAAATTTCATGACATTTTGTTTTGAATTCGGTATTTTCCAGAGGAGAGAGAAAATTGCAAAAATGATTGAATTTCTCTTTTAAATTTTGGGATAAGGTTCCAAATAAAATAATTTCATGTTTGTGACTGTATGTAGTCATTCTAACAATATGAAAATTTTATTTTAATTTTGGAAACCTTCTATTTTGAGGCTATTTCATGTGTTAATTATTAAAGAAATTAGCTTATAACATGAATTAAAAGCTGAATTTCCAGAATAAATATTATCAGAAAATCACGAAATACCTTTCATAATAACTATGATTTTGGAAGTGTTGGGAGATAGTGAACAAGTCATAGAAAATCCCGAAAATGTCCTTGGAAAATCCCGCATTGGTGCATTTTGACCATTTTGCCCTTTATAACACGTATGCCTTAGAGATTATTCCGAGGGGGTTAAAATTTTGGGTATAACAATGCCCACTACAGAACACAAATGCAATTAAAACACTTTGTTGACCGATTTGATTTCATTGAATTGACACCACATTGTAGAGAAAGTAAATATAACCACTAAAATACACAACTGTACTCAGATCACTCTACACAAACATTACAAACTGAATACCTCTCTATTACTGTCCTGTATAAATCCAGTACTAATTTGAATTCATTAACTACCCATCCCCCAGAAACCCAAGCTATCTTGCTCTCGCTTATAAATACCCCATTATGCATCATTATTTCACACCAAGAAACCATTTATTTCCTTCCCTCATATTTCCATCCGACAATGTTTCTTCCATGTTTGTTATACCTCCATTACACACCATCATTTGATGAGTCAGGTTTTTATTTTGCACATACTACTTATGGTAGAACAGTCCCTCTTACAATCACGGACGACATGGACTTCAATTTATTCAAGTTTTTAGTGGAGTGCAGCCTGGACGAAGGTAATCAGTAGTTCCACGCCACTTCCATAATCTTCAGAAAACTACTGTTTCAACATCCACAACCGTACCAGAGCCAGATGTTCGTCATAAATGATGAAGATCTGGGACTGATGATATAGAACTTTATAGCTAATAGTGACCTAATGGGTACAATTAAACTAATGGACGAATATGAACCAACAGTTGATGGTCAGTGATGTTTATCATATGAATTAAATTTATCACCTTTGTACTTCACTATATTTTGTAGTTTCTTCTAAGTCAGGTCGTGTCTTAAGCAAGCACGAAAAAAATAGTAGTTGTAGTCTGTTGTAACTTTGTTTCCTTAAATCTCTTTAACGTGCGTTAAGGAAGCATATAATAAGAGCCTTCTTTCGTTGTAAGAGTTGATATAGTGATAGTTCCTGGCACTTGTGTTACATAGTTACGACAATGTCCTTACATAACAAGTCACTTGCAAGTGGTGAAGTACCCAGTACAAAAGTTACCATTTTAACCTAACACAATTACTTTTACTGACATTTCAAGGACGTACCAGGTCACTGTTACCATTAACTTTTCGTACACTATGAATGTATCTGGTACAAAAGTTACTGTTTTAACCTAACACACTTTTACTCACATCATTATGACATACCATGTTACTGTTACCATTAACTTTTTGTACACTATGACTGTACCTGGTACAAAAGTTATCGTTTTAACCTTTATGAACTCTACACCTTGGCCTCTATATAAGAAGTTCCTCCTTCAATTATCCTGCACACACTCACTCTTCTTCTGAATCTAATTATTTTCAATCTCTCTCTCGTACTTGTTTTCTCCCAACACTCCCTCTTGTCATCTTCGAAGAAACCACCAACTAGTGCGACATGGATTCCAGTTCTGAATCTGATTATGAGTATAGTCCAGCATCCAGCGTGGTATGTATTTATACGGTAAAACACTATCGTACAATTGTTGATACTATGTTTTTAACAGTCTCTTAATGTTTATTGTATGAAAGTGATGAAACCACAGATGACAACTAGGATGATTCTGATGAAGAATTTCAGGGTAGACATGCACAGATGGATGAGTTCCTGCAACGAGACTTTAACAGACCACTTGTGGTCAACACAGGGTATCTGTTCTACACAGATCAAACATTTGCTGATAAAAAAGATGCTAAGGATTGGGTAAATAGTGTTGGTCATCCCAATCACATCTACACCATAATTCAAAGTTCCCGAACAAGTGTAAGTTTTCATTTCACGTGCGAGAGGTAAGGGAAACCATAGATGCAAGACCAACCAAGTACCATCGTTCGACGCAGGGCATCCAAATCGAAAAGATGTGGTTGTCCTTTTAGAATCAAGGGATACTACACACAATATGGGTGTATGATAGTTGTGCACAATAGGTGGCATAATCACAACCTTTTGGAGTGGACAAAGGGGCGTTTTGTAGGTAAGTGGCTTACTGAGGAGGAGTTGATTAATTGATCAGAGAACCTGAGTTGGTGTACCATCTTCCTTGATTTATTCAGAGCTTACAACACTTAACCCTGGCACATCTGCAACTAGGAAATATATCTACAACAGGATACAAAAAACAAAGCTCAACAAGAGAAATGGTCATTCGATGGTGCGAACTCCGTTGAAAGATCTAGTGGGAAACAAGTATTACTATGATTACACGATCGAGCCAAATAAGATACCTCATGTAGTATGCCATACATTTAATAGATATATTTTTTTAGTGTAATGTCAACTTGATAAAACATGATTTTGGTCATCTTCCACATGTTAGGTGATACTACAATGTTTGGTTCTATATTCTTTGCACACCCGACATCACAAGAGCTTTTGCATGCATTCCTGTATGTCATAGGCATAGACGCAATATACAAGACAAACATCGCCAAGATGCCACTGGTTTAGTTCATCGGTGTAACGAGTGTTTTCAGGTTCTCCTTTGCATTTCTTGTTACCGAATCAAATAGCACGTATGTGTGGGCCTTACGGAACTTAAGGCTGCTTCTAGGTCCGAGTCATATCGCGACATTCATTACTGATAGATGCTTGACCCTGATGAATGCCTTAGAAGAGATATTTCCATATTCAAACCATCTTATCTATCGGTGACACATTAGCAGAAACATCTAGGGAAAGGAGAAGAAGTATATGGGGAGTAGAGGCAGGGCGGCAGTTGCAGTGAGAATGTGAAATTCAGTTGTGTACTCAAACACAGAAGATGAGTACAATGACCAACTACAAGTAATCAAGAATACATACAGAAGCTATCCACGACTTATCACATAAGTGGCATCAGTTTGGGAGAGGTACAAGGAAAGGTTTGTAGAGGCATGGGTGAAGAGCATGTTACACTTCGGGAACATAACGACAAATAGGTAAGATTAATAATCTACTAAATTTTAACTTATGTATCTTATGTAATAGAACTAACATGTTTACTTCAACGTGTGACAGTGTTGAGAGCACTCACTTTTCTCTGAAGGCTAGACTGAAGAGCGCTAGACACACTTTGAATGTCATCTTCCCAAAAATTAATGACCATGTCAACAATCAAGTGAAAGAGTTGAAGAAGGACTCCAAAGGTGCAAGAACGAAAAGCGGAAAGGAGCACAGGAGAGTTCATATTGTTGTCGGGAAGGTTAGTGTCCTATGCTTGGATGAAATAGTGAAGGAGCTTGGTAGGAGGATTACATTAGAATGGATACCTCACTTTGTGGGTGTGATAAGGTGACGTCCTATGGACTACCATGTACATGTAGGCTGATCATCATGTCGGATAATGGTATCATGTGTTCAATGAGAGATGTACACCATTTCTGGTACACTCTGAGCTAGAAAAAAATGAATCAAAAGCACAGATGCTAGACTACAAAGAAACATAGCAAATGAGGTGGCAAGCTATTGCTGCTGAGGTGGCACAATTAGAGGATCCAACGCTGATGGAAAAATGTTACGGCTATACCACACTTTCATCTATCCTGATCTATCATGCGACTTGGGAGAACCACTAATGCAGCAAGGGATTGGTAGACCTCCAGGGCCATCTAGACCAAACCGGTAGAAACCTTCGGCTTGGGAGCGTGACTAGTCATGGGTGAGCCAATCCCAAGAAGCACCATCCGCTAGAAGATCCTTCAACACAGGATCATCAGCTCCTAGATGCTTCATATCTATGGATACATTCTAGTACTTTGGAGACTTCCAGGCAAACCTCTATCAATATCACTGGAAATATTGATGTTTTTAGAGATGGTAATTATGGGTATAGGGTAGTGGTGGATTACATTTACATGGATCAGGATCGTTAGAAGCAAGTGCGTAAGTCATTGTTCACTGAAATGAGACACACAAAATCCATAAAATATTCGTATCAGAACATGTTCAACCTCACGCGATACAACGAGATGCTGAGGGAGATATGTTTCTTTGGAGATGGCCCAACACCCCTGGACAAATAGATGAGCACAGAATTGGGGACCGTGATCACTACACTCTACACTTCTACAGTGGTATTTGACTCTGCTATACATGAGAATGCAGGAAGTAGTACATACCTCCATATCCAAGATCATAATAACATTGGTGGTCCAAGAGGAGAGATCCACATAGGAGTGTGCAGACACGAACATTTTGTTAGGTTTTGTATGGTTCAAGATTCACCACTACCCCCTGTCTACCTACAAAACACGGTTGGAACTTGGATTTACCCACTACAATCTAGGTTAGATAGGTGGACCATAGAACTTCTGTAATAATTTCTTCTTAAATGTCATCTTGTAATATGTTATGTAACTTAGTTGTGATTCAATATGTTCAATAAATGTCTGTTAAGTTGTTTGAAATGTGGATTTGCATTTTTTTAAGGAAAAAAGATCCCCCCAACGCATCCCAACGTACTCCAGATAGTTTGGTGAAAAAAATTGTACTGCAGTTACTAAAAATGAATGACTATTAAAGCTGTTTCAGATGTCGATTTTTATTTTATTTTTTTTAAAAAGGCGCCCCAACATATTGCAACGTGTTCCGGAAAGTTTGACAAAAAAAAAGTTTGTACTGCAGTTAGTAAAAATTAGTAAAAATCACTATTCATCAAGTATAAACTTCTTTATTTAAATCACAATAGGATATTAATTAATGAGAAAAAAAAAGTTGCACCCATACTTCATTACAATTTTACATAATGAATACGATTTAAAATAATTTTGTACTGCAATGATTAGTAATTTTGTACTACAAATAGCAACCCCCTTAGTGAAATCGTCCTAAATTTTGGTGCCAAAGATATCACGTATTGGGACATACGCGCAGTCAGGTTTCTAATTGACGTAGTCGAAAATGACCATATTGCCCTTCATTTAAAAATATTAAAATTACAACATATACCCAAAAGTTATGATAAACTATAAAAATACCTGAACTGGGCAAATACAGTCAAAACTGGTCAAACCAAGCAAAATCGAGTAAAGACTAACAAAAAACGGGCAAAACCGAACAAACTAGACCGCACCAAACCGGACGGTTCACCTGGCACCCGACCCTGGCTCACCACTCTCTATGTTTGACGCACGCCCACGTTGCCCGCATGTTTGCACCAACGTTGACTCTCACATTGCCAAGACCGCGTCGACGCTCACATCGCCAAGCCCGCGTCCAACGCCCCACTTTTTGATGTTTTTGGTTGATTTTTCTTAATTTGTTCTATTTTAAGTGTAACACCCCAATTCGTAATTCAAAATTAATGGTAATTAACAACGCAAAAATTAAATGAAATCACAGTGAAAAAATAAACCAAACTCCTAGTGTTACCGTCGTTAGTCACCCACGTGACTAACTAGGCCTTACTAACTCCAATGTAACGGTCTGAATGACTGAATACTTAACCAACTTAAACTCCTACAATTACTTATACATACCGAGTTCTAATAATCGTTCCAAAATACTAGTTCGTTCTAACTTACAGTAATATACATAAAGGTATAAGTTCTAACCGAACTAATATCAAAAACAAAAGTTCACCCGGTCCAAAAGTCTACCCCACCTACACTCGGTCGGGTCACGTCTCCGTCATGTGCCTGAAAAATGGTAAGGTCAAACGGGCTCTACACAACTGCTGGTATGAAAACGGGCAGCCCCCAAGCTACTGGGTCACACACAACTACTTGGTCGTTAATAAGCAGTTAATTATTACAACAGTATAAATAAAAGTTGTATACACGCAATATGAAGCATACAATGCAAACATCCACTCAAACACAATAATAAACCCTACAGAAACAAGACGTTAGTATAACGAGTCAGTGTTCTGTTCTTTCCAACGCCTTGAGATTATATTGAATCTCGTTATATACCTTAACTTTACTAATCCTGGAGAATCCACACAATGCGATTTCCACTTCCTTAGTGAGTAACTTAACTTATCTCGGGTATGTTTAAACCCTGTTAGAAAAGTAATGAAACTCTAATGAACCACCGTCGTTGTGACGTATATTGAGTCGGGTATGAATAAACCCTTTATACGAGATTAATACTCTTGTATTGTATAAATAACCGGGTACGTTTAAATCTGAAGGGAGTAAAGTAAACTCCCTCAACCACCGTAAAAAAAGACGTACATTTAATCGGGTACATTTAAACATAGTGGGCTAGTATACAACATCCCCCACAACCACCGTTAATGAAAGACGTACAGTTAATTGGGTACATTTTAACCCGGTGGGCGAGTATAAAACTTCCCACACAACCACCGTCATGACGTACATTTATAATTGGAGGATGGTCTAATGCAGATATGACCTCCTAAACTCAGCATGCATGGCCAAAACTTCCTGGGCTCCTCGCTTCCCCCTTATCCCAAACGTAATAGAAGTCTCAATGGAACAATCATCCTACTTCTAGGGTGATAACTTCAAACATCACATTTCGGATGTCGACAATATATATTTAAAAGGAAGTTAGTGAGAAACTTGTGTACAAGTTTTCGTTACGTGCATACGCATGTTCGTAATCCTCTTGTTATCGCATATACCGTATGTGTGATTTATACTTACTCTAAGGTATAATTAGTATTTCACAACATATAATGTCTAGTTAAACATGAACAATAATACGAAAACACATATAACATATTACATGCAATTATCTTGGTCATTATCACACACAACAGGTAGCACACAAGCCGATGTAACTCGGTAGCAAACAGACTGCAAGAATCCATACTGTTCACCGTAGATGGATCACCTAATCACGGTTGTCATCCCATATGTCACACTTCTATAATTTGATTAATCAAGTGTGTTAATTCACTAATTACTCTCGTATCATATTTAATCATATTTCCAAAACGTTTAAGTGTTTAGTTTTCGTTATTTCGTGAGAGTTATAAGTTTATCTCTTAATCTTTATTAACTTATTCATTTCATGACTATGTTACACTTAAGGTATTATTTTATGTACCTTAATCCATGAAATCTTAGTATTCTTGAATTATAATCTTATATTATAAGAATACTTCTTTATAGATTTCTTTTTGCATATTTAACCCAATTATATATATAAATACGTAGTTATATATATCCACCTTTACAATAATCTTTGTTATCATTGTATACTATTATAATCCTTGTCATTATGTAGCATTAATATCTTTTGTTCATGTATTATATACACATGTGTTGTGTATATATATAGTTGTAGGCTTTTATAATACCTATTACCACCATATATTATATTATTCTCTCATTATATAATATACTCCTTATATATGCATATACTTACAACATGTATATTATATGCTTTCATTTCTCTTAATGACATAATAACCTTGCTATGTTCTTTTTATCCCTCATTGGTCACGCATATCATTGCCTAATTTCCACATACTTTTGTTTATTACAATATAGCCCTAAATGTAATGAATTGTTTACAAATAAATTCCTTATGCTTGTATAACCTATAGTTTCCATACCTTACTTATTTATACCAAAATTTCACTTCTACATTCTTCCAAATATCCAAACAGACCCTAAACTGTCTCCATTTTCATTTCCAGCCCATAACTTTCGGTAATTACATTTTTACCACACTTTTGACTTTGATTTTTTTATTGCCCATTTCATTAGCATGAAGTCCTTCACCTTTAACCTCACATGCTCAGGGCACTTGCTGCAGTTAAGAGCACACAAAGATCCTCTGTGTAGATGTTGTTTAATTCTATATACACCTCCTTTAACCACTTTGCCATAAATTATGCATTTCATATCATTTCTATCATTAGGATCATTGGTGGCATATTTGTGAGCCAAATCAATGGTTCTATTAGATGTTCCTCCTTCACCATCTTCATTATCCATATGCAGTAGTATATAATACATTTATAACTATAAAAAATGCCATAAAAACTGAACCTTAAATAAATATAATACATCCTTGACTATCACTTTTGTAGTTTTTTATGAAAGCCATATCACTTCTATAATTTCAAAACCCTATTTATGTTCCCCATATCCATCACTCACGATTTTGTATTCTACTGTAGTAATTACTTTCATTGTTCATCAATGAAAAAAGATGTGTGTATAGACTAACAAAATGAGAAAAATAGGTATAATAGTAAAATGGAGGGAGGGACCGTAGGTTGTTGCTGTGTGATAAGTGTGAAACATGTCTGATTTTTGTGGTTTAAACACTTAATTTTCGTAGTTGTATGGATAATATTCCACACTTATCTTATGTTTTCCTTTGGTTTTTTGTTTAATAAGAATTGACACCTTTGTGTGTCAAATATAGAGAAAAGCCAAGGAAATAGTAGATTATCTTATGTATGAGGGTGATGATGCAACATACGGGGATCAAATCGGAGTGAGAATGAAGATTTTAGAGGCTTGTGAAGCTGTGTATGAACATCCATGTTCGGACACAAGCCGAGACTTCCCATCTTCTTCTTGGTGACTTGTTCGTACTTGTGTCCGAACTTGTATGTTAGGACACAATTCAAGACTTACACTCAGAACCGCGTTCCAGAACAAGGTGTGTGAACATTGATGTTGGCACACATGTTTGGACGCGGCTAAATTGTCAGCAGCAAGCGTTGAATTTTGAAGAAAAGAAGGGGGAAGTTTATAAAAGTGACCTAACCTGGAAAGAAGAGGGACACACCATTTTTGACAGATGAACACTCTCTAACGATGATTCAAGAACTCATTCTCTATCATCATCAGAACTATCTTCGGTCACTATCACAACACGAACCAACATCACCGTTGCAGAGCATCGTCACAAGTGAGTCAACCATCATCTTCAACCTCGAACCGACAAGTCTACGGATCTGGATAACAAAGTGGATTTGAGAGTTTTTATTTCTCTTGATGAATTTTCTTTCAATTTCACTTATCTGTTTCGTTTGTATGTCTGGCTAGTGAGGATTTGCTCTGGGGGAGGGTTGTTTGTAATGGATATGAGTTAGCATAGTATTTCTGCAGTTCGGATTTGAGATTACATTAGATTGTTTCTAGATTAATATTAATCATTCATCTTCACTACTAATATCATGAGTTACTAGAGTTGCTTTACAAATCTTGATGTGATTTGATTAGTGAAAATCAAGATGGTCAAGTTAATCTAAAAATCTGTGGAAAATTAGTCGGATAGATAAGTTTTCCCTACAGTTATCATTAATTCTTCATTCTTAATCCGCCTATATATGTTTTGTTTGTTTCTATATTAGAACTGACATGTTCTGATAGTTGAGCTCTTCTTTAACTAGGATATAGAATTGAAGAGAGTTCAAAGAATTGACCAATCCATATCTCATAAGAAACTGTAGAAATTTCTAATTACATTCAGTGTAGAACAACCCAAACCGAGAGTTTCATTCATTTGATCAATTTTAGCATTTAGATTTCATTAATTGTTTATCTAAACTTTATGTTGCCTTTAGAACTCAACCTCAAAAACAATATACAACCCCCTGAATTTGCAGTTTTCTTAGGAATAGGCTTATTTTCTTCAAGTCCCGTGGATTCGATACCAGATTACTTTATTTCTACACTACAGTGATCGGGATTTTGCAACCCAGCATATATATTTATTTATTAATTTCTAGATTTAATTTCATAGTTTTTAGTATATTAAATTAACCTGTTTGCACTGTGCAATGTTAACAAAGATGAAAAACAATACAAGCTTATCCACTTGTTGTGTGTGCGCTATAGACGAAAGAAATAAAAAAATGCAAAAAGTTATACCTCTCTTGTTGGAAACTAGTAGGAGTGGTGTGGGTGGGGACCGTGAGGTTTCTCTGTGTAACTTTGAATGGTTGATGGGGGGTTGAATGGGGAAATAAAAGGGAACGTGAGTTGAAGAGGGTGAAGGCAAAAGTAAATCGGGATTGGGGGAACAGTGAGTGATTTGGAGAGTATGAAAACTGAAAAGTAACATGGGGTGGTGTGTGGAAGTCTGCCAGATTAAAAAAAAAGTTTCCCACTAATCAAAACTGTGTCGTTTTGATTAGTGAAAGAAAAAAAAAAGAAAATAAAGAAACCCCATCGCCTGCTTCCTCTATCTTCTTCCTCTAAATTTTGTTCGTCATTCCTCTACCCCTCTACATCTTCTTCCTCGGCCGCCTCAGGCCTTCGCACACCTCAACCGGCCTCGTCCGCCTCAGCCCGCCTCAACCCGCCTCTTGACATGCGTCCGCCTTGCCACACTGGAGGTGATAACTCTGATGCGTTGCTCCGCCTACGCCTCATGTGAGCTTTTTAAAACCAAGAATGAAAAGCAACTTGCTGACATTTTCACTAAGCCTTTAAGTAGGGATAAATTCATCAAGATCATCCATGATCTGGGCATGATATTCCTGAATTAAGTCTGAGATTCAAGAGCCAATTTATGTTTGACAGACAGGTAAGTAACTACTTCGATACATGTCTTTTAGTAGTATTTCATCACTTTATGCTTGCACGATATGTGACCGACTATCATAGAAAGAGAAATTACAGTTTTAACTTAGAGCAGGACAAATTAGGACTTTTAGTGTATGTTCAACGGTAAAAATCTCATTCCTAACATTAGAATCTTGAATCGACCGTTACGGTCCAACCCAGTCCAATTGAACTAGTCGTTGGCACACTGTTAGTGATCTGCCAGTGCTCTAGGATGTGTCTTTACCATTGTCCGAGTTGTAAAAAAGGAGTATGGATGTTTCTCATAACACATCACTTCCTCCCCAGCTCTCTTGTGCAAATCTAAGCTACGAAATCTCTTTCTCTCTCTCTGACAATTTGAAAGGGAGTGTTCAAAGCCATAAAAATAGTATACCCTAGGTTACGACACTCTTTGCACTCAGTGATAAAATTTCTGCTCAATCAAAGTTCGAGATGGCACCCAAACACTCATGTTCCACTAAATCCTTATAAAAGACAATCTCAGAAGAAATACAAAAGATGGACAAAAGAAACCATTAAAACCTCTAAAAAACAAATAGCCTCTACCTCACGAATCCTTTGTGTAAAGTTGTTAGAGTTTGCTAAAGATTGATAAAGCCTAGCTACCAGCAAGAATTGGCCTGAGAATTGATGCAATGAAAATAGGACCAAGACTGAGAGAGTATGAGTTTAACGAACAATAACTCCCACTGAAGAGAACAAGTCATCCAGAGCCTGCCCACAAACAAATAGTCACGACAGACGGAGTTTGGTTGTTAAACAAACTCGGTTTGACAAGTGATTTGCATTCATATCATCTTATTAATTACGCTCAACTTAAGGGGGAGCTTTAGCTCATCTTGACAGAGTCGGTTCCCTTTGCCATCATCAGCAAAAAGAAGGAAATTGTTAGAACCCTAGGTTTTGCTGATAATGGCAACAAAGTAAGTCTGGGTGACAGAAGGAGTCTGACTGCGTAAGGAGTCGTGCTGTGACATAATCTCTTGGAAAGTTCTAGAAGCTAGGAGGTGAACCTCTACTGTTAAAACATGGAGAAATACAAGGAAATAACTGCTACACTCATTCACATATGATCAACTCCAAAAATCAAGGTGGTCAAGGTTAAAGAAGGCCAGTACGAGTCCCACTACAGAGCAGTTGAGATATTCCCGCCCAATGCTTAGTGGGAGGTCGTGGAAACATCATTTTACACGTTATGGGAGCAGTTACTTCGGGTATTATCAGTATTTAAGAAGTTAGAAGTCATTTGCAATAGTTGGAGCTTTTCACTTCCACATTTCTACAGAGAGAGAGACTCATACTGAGAGAGTTTTTGTAACGACCCTAAAACTGGCCTAGGAGTTAAGAACGTTACACACCACGTGTCTATTACCTAACAACCCAAGGTTCAAATGCATACGATCTCAAACATGAATCAAAGTACTCACATTAATAAGAAAAGAGTTTAAAATATCTGAAATACCAAAGCAAAAGTAATACAAAGAAAGGGCCCGTAGGCTATATAAAGTCAAAGCGTCAAATGAGCTAAGTCGAAATACAAAGTCTAAACATATCATAAACGCAAATCAAATCTCCAAAGAGAGAAGAAGATCCCATGCTCAATCTGCATAACATAAGAAAGAGGTGAGCTCAACCAGCCCAGTAAGCAGAAGACTTCCTCAAGGAATCCTACTCAAAACAGAAGTCAAAAATTACATAAATCAGAGGGAAGCATATGTTACTTTACAAATAGATGGAACAGAAGCAGAATGGATTCCAAAATAGAGTAGAATATCACATCAAAACATCAGTCGGTCTTTCGTAAACAGAATCACAAGGTGGGACACTAGAAACACACTAACACATCAGAAGGACACACACTAATGTCTTATGGACCTAAAGATCCCACATCAGAAGCCGTAGAGACAGCTAACGGACCCATCGGTCACTAACGTTCTAAGGGAAACCCTAAGGAACTTATACAGAAGGAATTCTTGCGCAGCATGCTACGGGACAGCCCGACCCGACTATCCAAGGCTCAGAAGCTTAGTAACTAGGTCCCAAAACCATTTAGCCAAAATAACAGATCAAATGTGCTTAAATAAGCATAACACATGTATATAAGTCTTATTCACACTTAGGAGATCTAGAGCCCGCAACCAAAAGTCAAAACGGAGCTCAAATGAGCAAATTAGTCAAAACAAAAGAGGTGTCCAGACATGCGTCCTACCTTGCATGTCCGGACACAATGCGAAATGAAAACAGAGAGGTGTCCGGACTTGCGTTCGACCTTGCAAGTCCGGATGGAAGTCCGCAATTCAACTCACAGAAATGTCCGGACATGTGTCCAGACTTACATGTTCGGACACATGTTGAATTAAAAACCTGGAGAAGTCTGGACATAAGTCCAAACTTACAAGTTCGGACACATGCCGAGAGCAAAATTCAGAAAACATTGTCACACTCTGTTCGGACACTTCGAAAATACAAAAACCAGGGGCACGCCAGACCTGTCCGGACAAACAAGTCCGGACAGACGTCCAGATGTTGCAAAATCAGTAGTTCGCAGAATAGATCAGAGGCACGAAAACACAATTAAACCACCACCAATCTCAGCAAACACTTCCAGATCACAAAATCAGTGCTCATGGGGGTTTGTCAGCACAAAACCATAGCAATTCATTAGAGGGAATGCACAACACAACACAATCAATCGACCAAAAAAGCAAACCGAACCATGGGTGAATAAACTGCCCCGATTCCATCCCCCACTTACATGAATTTGACGAGCATCGAACACTGAACCGGAGTCTAGAAGCAATCGACAGAAACACACAGCAAAGCCCGGACCAAATAGCCACTGAACCCGATCACAAAGATATCCCAAAATCAGGAAAATAACCAAGGCCAAAATCACTACCAATTCTGCTACAAACCTAAGAAGAACGAAGAAGCATGCAATGGCATAACAACAATCCACACAATCCAAATGAAGCAGCAGTTTGCACACACACCAAGATTAGAACACATTAGGAGAGAAAGGAAGAGATGAGCGTTCACAAAAGGAAAACAAATCATCGGAGAGGATGGCTGAAACTGATGGGAATAATGTCGAGAAAATAAAACAAGACAATCCTTTATTCCTAAATAAACACTCACTATAATTTAACCTATCAAGTATAATTTTCCACAAGTTAACAGGTTAATCGACCGTTCCATTTATCACAAATCTCGCAGAAAATGGAATTCGTAAGCAATCAACAAATTAGCTACTTTTATTGACAACACAAAAGAAAACTCAACCTGCAACAATTGACAAGAATCTCAAACCAACCAGTAGCAGAAATTACAGAATCATATCAGTCACATAACCATCCCCAGAGTTTAATCCTCCTAGCTAGACATATTCAAGAAATTGACAGAAGAAACAGATCCAGAATTCATTCTAAAGAGAAAGAAGGACTCTCGGAATGATTCTCTTTCCAGAACTAGAATTTGCAGGGCTAGAGGTTGAAGAAGATGATTCCGGTGTCGAAGTTCCCCTTGCAAGCCTTGAAACTTCGCTTGGAATAATGAAGCAGAGCGCGGCTAGGTTTGTTCGTGAATGTCTTTTTTTTCTGCTTTGCGTCGCTTGCATAAGTAAAGATTTTGGACATAAAATACATGCGTCTGGCTGGGTCATCCGGGTGAGCTCATCAGGACAAGAGATAGCGCGTTAGGGGAGAAATTTAGAGCTGTGAGACGTCTGGACCTCGTGTCCGGGTCACTTAGCCAGACAGATGGGCTGGACGGGCATATATAGAGAATTTTCGGCACTGTAGTCGTGGTCGTAAATATAGACGTACTCGGGGTGCGTCTGGCTCTTCCGTCCGGATCAATTAGCCGGACATGTTACAGTAGGTCAGGGTCAATGGGGCGGACGCTGATCCGGACAAGAGAGAAAATGAGAAATGGCCGCGTCTGGGGCCACGGGCGTCCCGTCCGGGACCACGGACGGCCTGTCCGGGTGACAGGAGCGGACAGCATGTCTGGAAATGTATATATATATACATATATATATTTGTGCTCCTTTGCTCCGAAACTTCGATTGAGTCTAGAGTCTTCGTTGGAGCGCCGATATGCTCCCCGTTTGCGGCGTTGAAAATCTCATGAGGAGTACTATGCATTTACACCATCATTTCATGCTTTTAACATATAAATTGGCATCAGTTCTTGCCTAAAGTAAGAATCATGGAAAACATAAGTTAAGTGTGAGAAAGCGCCTAAAAAGGTTGCATAAAATAAGAATTTAGCACCTATAAAACCATGTCGATTTCACACTTATCAAATCACCCCACACTTAGCCTTTTGCTTGTCCCCAAGCAAAACTCTCAAGCACAAGTAAGGCAAAGCCAATGGAACTCAATGGAAAAGGAAGAGCACAGAAGAAAGAAATTGCTAGCTTTACCAATCAAGGGGGTAATTCAAATTATTAAAAACAATTCATTCTTCCAGAAAACATGAAGTCATTCGGAGCTAACAAATGAGAAACAAAACCATAAGAGCCTAGCTTTTAACCTTGAGCCAATCCACCTTTTCTCCTTCAAAAACCACAGAAATGACAAGGGGCATGAAATAAGATCATATTCCATCATACCTTTCAATGACACATACTCTTGATCCATAAGAGAAAATAATCTATATTCAGCACATCATTCGCATAAATATTTCAATTAGAGCGCTTTCAATTTCTTTCACCACAGACTTTTCTCTCCACCCATGTAACGACTTTGGGTCAACTATCCCAGATCACAAGGACCTTAGGTAGCTAGGTGATAAAGCACCCCAAAGGACTTAATAACAAAGTGAATGAGGCCTGATTTTGGATCAGAATTAAAATTAGCATGCTTAGGATCAGCGGAGAACCTTGCCTTGTTCTTTTTCAACCATTTAAAACCAAATCATTCCAAGGCTCAAAGCTAAGGACAAAGTTCAGTTGGTGAATATTCTCATTTGTGTTAGCATTTCTATAACAAAAACTTCAATTTAGCAATTAAAAACAAGAAGAATTTCAAAATTTTGCACCCCAAGACTAGCTAACCAACAATACTTCCTCTATGACTTCCTTCCAAATTGAGCAATCACAGCCAGGCTTTAACAAATGCAAGAGAAAATAGTCTAAAGACACACAAAAAAACAAAAGGCGAAGAAGCTTACCCCACCCCACACTTAGAATGAAGCAATGTCCTCATTGCTTAAGAAGAATTAACCTTGTGCAAGCAATCCAACAGGGAAACAAAATCACACAAAGCAGTACAGAGGGGAGCATGTGAGACATAAAAGAGTGAAAAGTAATAGATTACTCCCCAGAGTCCGCTCAGGGTGTGTAGCAAGGCCAACCCCACACTTGAGTTCAGCTAAGCGACGAAGTAAGCAAGCTGAGAAATATAATCTGCAAAGCCAGAAGAACTCAAGTGGAACCAGACAAACCAGCAATAGAAAAATAAGAGCCAAGGCTCCCGCATTAAGCATAACATCAGCCAACACACCACAAAAAAAAAAGAAAATAGCAAAATAAACAACTAAACTAAGAAAACGAAAAGAGATACAAACCGGTGGGTTGCCTCCCACCAAGCCGCCCGAAGTTAAAGTCTCTAGCTAGACTTCGCAAGAAAGCATCAAGGTAGGCCACCACAACAGCTAGCAAGGGCTTTCTTCAGTCTAAGACGCCATTGCAAGCGCGGTTTCTTCGAAGATTTAGAAGATGGTACTGGAGTAACATCAGAAAAAACAGTAGAAACAAGAGTAGCAGAAGAGGAACTCTCAATCAAGGATACTCCAGGTGCAGAAGGCTGAGCAAAAGCAGAGCCAAGGTACTTCTTCAGACGAGCACCATTCACCTTGAAGACCTCTCCAGACTTGTTCTCTAGCTCGTAGGCACCATAGGAAGTGACTCCCACAACCTTAAATGGGCCGGCCCGGTGGGACTTGAGCTTTCCAAGGAAGAGGCGAAGTATAGAGTTATATAAGAGAACCAAGTCACCATCCTTAAAATCTCTTCGTAGGATCATTTGGTCATGAATCCTCTTAGAACGCTCCTTGTAGATCCTGGAGCTATCATAAGCTTGCTCCCTTAATTCTTCCAGCTCAGACAATTGAAACTTTCACTTCTCACCAGCAGCATTCAAATCAAAATTAAGGGCTTTTAGAGCCCAATAAGCTTTATGCTCTAGCTCAACTGGGAGATGACAAGACTTCCCATATACCAGCTTAAAAGGAGACATACCAATGGGAGTCTTGAATGTAGTTCGATAAGCCCACAGAGCATCATCAAGCTTGACAGACTGTTATACCCAAATTTCAACCCCCCTTAGAGTAGTCTCCAAGGCATACGTGTTACAAAGGGAAAAATGGTCAAAATGCACCAATACAGGATTTTCCAAGGACATTCTCAGGATTTTCTATTTTCATATGACTTGTTCACTATCTCCATACGCTTTCAAATACCATAGTCATTATGAAAGGCATTTCTTAAATTCTTAGATGGTATTTATTTAGGAAATTTAGCTTTTAATTCATATTATAAGCTAATGACACATGAAATAGCCTCGAAATATAAAAAAAAGGTTCCAAAATTAAAATAAAATTGTCACATGGTTAGCATGATTACATACAGTCATGAACCTGAAATTATTTTATTTGGAACCTCAGCCCAAAATTTAAAAGAGAAATTCAAACATTCTTGCAATTTTCTCTCTCCTTTGGAAGATACCGAAATCAAGTTCAAATGTCATGAAATTTTAGCACAATATAGAGGATGATGTTTAGAGACTAACACCGTTGGAATTTTGTAATTTCAATTTTCCAATCGTATGAATTATGGGAGGTTCCAGATTGCAAGATTTTTATCTAATCGGTTATATATCAAAATAACCTGATTCCTACTCTCAAAATTCATAAGAATCTTCTTTTATCTTTGGTTAAAATTTCATAATTTTTATCGACCTATAGCCTATTTTCAAAAATCAGATTTTGTTAGATTCTTGATAAAAATTTATGTTTTTATCAATAAGTCACACTCTTCCCTGTATAATTAGGTTCATTGACCTAAACACACGGGACAACACATTAGAAATTTGAAACAACTGACCTCACATGAAATACCATCATCCTCGAAATTCTCACGCAAGGTACTATAAGAACACACTCCAGTTGAACCCTAAAAAAAAGATTCATGAAGACCAATAACGTCTCTCTGCCTTTCTCCTCACCGTCACCTGCATTCAATATCAATACTTATACTCCACTGAAATCAACATAGGATAGGGTTCAAAAAATTGAGGCTCACAGAATGGCGACTCTGCTGGGGACAAACTCTTAATTTTAAACTTGTTTAATTTTAAGAAAGAGGGCTTAACTCGAAAATTGTTTATTTACGAGTTTTATTATGTTGTTTGTTTACTTTCGTGCGCAATTTAAATTTCTGCAATCTTGCATCATATGAGAGCGAGGGTCCACACAAATTGGTTTCACCCTGAGACCTGCCTTAGGATCCCCTGTCAGGGACTCACATCTTCTAAGGTGATGTGAATAAGTGGTGGAAAAGAGGAGGATGTCGTCTAACCACATCCCCTTAATACCCGGGCTTTAGCCCCAGGCATTTTCCAGGGAGTGCCCTTACCTAGCCTTGTTTGGTCATTCAAAGACCCGACCGTAGACGCATACCTCATGGTGATGTGAAAAGAGTGGGGAAGCCCAAAGAGAATAGCGTGCAAGCCCTATTCCTTTGCGGTAACCTGGGCCCACACCCCAAGCACCCTCTCCGGATCAATCCTTACCCAGGTTCGCTAAAACGTCTAGTAAGGACATGTTGACCTTGTGTGAAATCTTGCTTGCTTGTATGATCGGCCCACTTCCAACCTTAGAATTTGATTGGAACTTTCCCTACTCCAAATTCAGCCCAACTCGAAATTCGTGGCTTAATTGTTTGTGGCCCAAAGGCCCTGTTTGGTTTAAATGAGTGAATGGTTTGTTTGGGCTTTGGCCCAAAAGCCTAGATTAAGATGATTTCCCATTTCGGCCTAATTTTAATTATCTATCTAGTTCTAGACCCATGAAAAAGAAATCTACTAAAACTTGAAGTAATTCACAGAACTCAAAAAAATCAATCAAGCCTTTTCACTGTAAACTCTTTCGGTCCAAAGGCCCATTCTAGTCTAGGTAAACTTTTTGTTTGGGCTTCGGTCCAAAGTCCTAGATCTAGGTATCATTACTTAGGCCAGTCAGAACCATTCATTTAGGTTTTCGGCCCAAGTTCTAATCTAGACTATGGTTTTAGAAATCATTCAGATCCACGTTCCTCAAACACATTCCAGCCCAAGTGTCCCACTCGTAACTCATTCCATCTTGGCCCATAGACCAATTCATAGTTTCGGCCCATGAGCTTCTCTTTCAATCCAGAATTTCGGCCCATACCTTAAAACATTTGAATTCAAGATAGTTTGCATAATTCATCCACTTCAGTTTCCGGCCCGAAGGCCTAACAAGAACTTCAAACGAATCTTAGACTTCAAAGTTTCTCTCACGACCCAGTGGCCCATTCACAGGCCATACAACTTCCTTCAGCCCGTATGCTGCACTTCCAAATTAGGGGTATTCAGGCCCACAAATCAATTCTAGTCTAGGAATCGATCTAGCCCATGCACCTCACTCTCAGTATGGAAAAGATTCAAACCCAAGTATCTCGTGGAACATCCATATGCATTCCTAGTCTAGCCTTTTCATAGAGCCTACTCAAATTTCAGGAAAAGGACGGTCACAGTCATCTCAGCGACATCCCAACGGTCGAGAGCTCGAGTGCTCAGCATGCTGATGTCAGACGGTTCGGTAGAGTTCGAATTCAATAGAAGGCTTAGGGTTGACACGCATTCTACTGCATAACTTGCTAAAACATTCATTTTTCAAATGCATCACTCAGAGTTTTCATAGAATGATTGTTTTCAAACAACTAATATGAAGCATTGATTTTATTAAATCATCTTCTTCCTCATGTTCACAAATGGATAACTTTTTCAAGTCTAAATGGTAAAAAAAAAGATATTTTTTCATACAAGTTTCTTTTGAGAAAATGGTTCATGAAATAATCATTTCCCAACAATGGAATGCAAAGACTTGTATTTTGTTTCCGAAATTTTGAACATGCCTTGCCAAACCCTACAGCTTATCCCAAGACATTCAAACAACCCCCAAAGCGGTTCCAAATCCACATCTTTTAAATTGTTATCATAAACCCCAAATCAATACTGGGGGCAATCTGAGTTTAAGTTTGTCATCTTTCATCTTTCTTTAAAACGTGTTAACGAGTTTCTGAGTGAAAATCTCGCGAGAGTGTTTTGAGTGGTAAAACCATGAGTGAATGAGCGTGTCATTTGTACACGACTCCGGTGAGACCACATTCAAAGGTAAGGTAAACGGCATAACTCCGATCGAAGCAGATAATTTGTAAATTTACACTTAGACCTGTGAACAGTAACAAAGAACGGATACACGACTATCAGGAATCACGAAGCACCTAGGTACAGCACCACATAGCCAAAAGCTTGTGAACCATGACATTAAACCCTAGGTACCCCCGTTGAGCCTTTCATATATCCCTTTTCGATATTATGAACTCCACAAAATAACCCAGCCAATGATGAATGTCCGACCTGGTGACCAAAGGAAGCGAGGAGCCTCACTCTCAGATAACATTTTCATCAGTCCAAAGAAGCAATGCCGCTATCAGCATGACAAAGAGATTCCTAAATGGTCCGAGAGTGACACAGGATCTAAAGAGCTCACATCAAAACAGCTCTCAAAGCTCAAAACCAGGAGACACAAGAATCCCGAAGGCGAAGTCAAGAAAGGATAAAACAAAGAGGCAAATCCGAAATGCCTCGAAGAAATCCGAATGGCAAAAGAAGAGAAATGGTGTATATGACAACTTCAAAAGTCCAAGTTCAGAAGCTTGAAAACAATGTCAACGCAAAGAGGTTAGACGACTTCAAGACAAGGAAGGCAGATCCAAGAGAAAACACAAGTTGCAGTTTTGGTCACCCCTTTAAGCTCCACACACCCAAACATACCTCTATGGTCCCGTTGTCTCTCATCACACCCCATGGCCACGTAATAAGCTTTAAAGACTTCTGACTTGGTAGTTATGTGTCTAATCACGTGAAAGTAACCGATCGAATGCATAAATCTAAAAAATGTCGAATTCAATGGTCTAGAAGTTGTGATCGTAAGCAAGAAAAGAGTGCAATCACCAAAAACATCAAGCGTAGGTTAAGAAGCACCACCTAAAAACATAAGCCTTGACCTTGTGAGGATGAGACTCGTTCACACGTTTAATCAAAGAAAATACTAGGGGCAATTGATCGTTCCGATCGATTGCCATAAAATCTAGCTCAGATTGAAATACCCCAAACCTAAGTATGATAAGTAAACATCAAATTATGATGTAGTAAGGCTATAATATGCCTTAGAAAGATTGGTAGACAATTGAAACCAAGGAAAACACAAGAAAATGCCTTAAGGGTAATTAGGGCAAAAATGTGCTCTAAGCTTGGAGAGACTTGGGTGAGTACCCAAATATCATGATAAGACCTTAGTAATATTCTAATGGTCATTTTAAACCAATTACCAAATAAAACCAAGCTTGAAAACAAGTTAAAACACAAAATGTGCTTTAAGAAGTTAAAGCACATTTTTGAGAAATTGTCTTAGAATTGAGTTTTGAGTGGCTAAATGTCCATCATTACTCTTCAATCAACATGTGTACTAATTAGTATCACATTAGGAAGCCTAAATCAAAGGGAAATCAAAAATTTCATAAATATGTGCACTAATTAGTGAATAGTGCCAAATAGTGACTAGTTTAGGTTTTAATCAATATAAGCTAATTAGTTGGTCAAAAAGACCATGACTAGCCTTATTTAAGAGGGGGGGGGGGTTTCTAAGGATGAGTCACCATAGACTTCATCAAATAAGGAAAAAAAGAATAGATAAGTAAAAGGAGTACTATTTACTTTATTAAAGCAAATATCTTATATTAGCCCACTTTTCTTCTTCTCTCTCTTCATTTCTCTTCTTCCCACGGTTTCTTCTTCCCTTATCTTGCTCCAAAACTAGAGAGCTTCATCCATGGGTGCTCCACCTTCAAATGCTCACCAAGTGTTCATCTTTGCTCCAAATCAAAAACTAAGTATAGATTTCTCTTAGTTAGGCCAAGACCTATCTTTCTATCTTTTCAAATCTTTCAAAGCTCAAGTTTGGTGCCATGAGAAAACTCCATTGATGGAGGAAAATCAAGTTTGAAGAGCTCATTAGCTTCTCCATTCTCTTAAGGTAAAGAAAATGTAAGAAAAACCATGTTTCCATTCATTCCACATGGCCGAAAATTACTACTCATGGGGCCTTGTTTTTATGCCTTGTTCTAGCTTGATTTATTCACCAAGGACTAGTGGAGGTCCTATTTCATTCAATGCCCAAGTCTACTTTGAGACTTCAAAGGTAATCATCCACTCTTATGCCTTAGAACACATTTCTAACCTAGGTTTTCATTCCTTGAGGTTAGTGTATTGTTTAGTACTCATGTGAGTCATTAACTATTGGTTTGAACATTGGCAAAGGAAGTTTAAGTGGTGGCCGATATCCATTAAAGAAGAAGCCTAAGGAGGAAGTTGAGAGAAACTTGAGAAAAACAAGGTAAAATGCTTACCTAATGGTGGTTTAAGTTTTAAGGAATGAGTTTTAGATGAGTACCAATGTAGCCTAGAGCTTACATTGTGTATTGGATTATATAACCTAAGAAAAAGAACTTAAACGAGACTAAGGAGCCAATGGGAATGAGTTAGTAATATAAGTTTAAGGTGGATTTTAAGAGCATTATAATTGCTATGAGATTGATGGGTGTATTTGCAGGTTGAAGGCTTTTATATGTGGGAAATTCAGTGTTTAAGTTTAAGTTATTTAAGGGCCTAAGAGCCATGTCATTTAAGAGCCTTAGTGCTATGCAATTTAAGATTATTGCAATATATTGAGTTTGTTGTGATGAGTTGGTTTGGGTGATGAGATATGATGAGGAAGAATTTGATGTGTGTGAGATGGTTGAATGAGGAAAAATAATGTGTTTGGGCATGATAAGATACTAGAGGAGCTATGGCGAAATTTGAGTGGAAACAAGTTAACTAAGGAGTTCTTGACGTTTAGAATGACCTAGAGATGTCTAGGAGGAAATTAGAGGTTAGGTGGGTGTATTAAACACACCAAAATCATGTGATGAGGAATGCTAAGACTTGAGCAAAGATTTGGATGGAAAGGTGTATAATGCTTTAAGGTGATTTAGGTATGAACTAGAGAATAAAACAATGAGGAGTTTGGATAGCTTGTGTAAGTGTGATGATGTTAGTAGTGGGCTAATGAGGTTTAGTTTAGATTGTGATAAGTGGACTTAGGTGATGGAAGAGAAAGGTGTGGGAGAATGTTGTCAAATGTCAAGGAAAATGACTAGGAGTATAAAAGAGCGTGTGATCATGAGAATGGTGAGTAAGTGAATAAAAGAAGTGCAAATGTCTAAGGAGGGTGTTGCACGGTCAAGGTAAATGAAGAACAATGTCAAGGTGTTAAGGTAGTGGAAAGCAAGGTATAAGTAAGCTCAAGAGTTTAGGAGTGATGAGTAACCAAGGGAAATGAGAGGAATTGGTGCATGGAAATGCAAGATGACCTTGGAAGGTTTAACAAAGCAAAGATGGAATGTAATGATGTTAAGGAGGAGTTATATGGGTTGAAAAGAAGCACTTGGTTAGTTGAAGTATCAGACGAAATGTACATGTTAGAAATATAAGGAATTAATTGACAAGAGTTAGGAACTTCTTGCAAGAATTGAGCTAAAGGTTGGAATGATCTTTGGAGGTGATTTTCATGAGTTTGGAGGATGATTAAAGGTGGGTTTAAGGGTCTAAATGATGTTAGAACATATTAGAAGGCTTAAGGAGAAGTTTGGTGAAGATTTAACAATTTTTGGACATGTTCTGATGGCGTCCGACCCAGGCGTCCGACCCAAGTTTGGGTCAGACGGACCTATGTTAAGCTGCCATAAGAGTTTCTGTAATGGTCCGACCCAGTTGGTGGGTCGGACGGAGGAGTTTTAAAAGATGGGAGGATTTCTGGAATGGTCCGACCCAGATGGTTGGGTCGGACATGGGTCGGACAAGTGGGGTTTTTCAAACCCGAGAGTCTCTGGAATGGTCCGACCCAGTTGGTGGGTCGGACGACCCTTAAGGCTTTAAAAAAAAACTAAGAGAGTTTAGTGGTATTAATGGTACCCCATTAAGGGGGCAATGATGATTAGAGGTATAAAGACCTAGGGGATTAAGTTGAGTATAAGCTTAAAAGTTTAAGGTTAAGATTGTAAGATTAAGTTGTAAGACTTAAGAGGTGTTAGGTGGGGATCATTAAGGGTTAAGTAAGTTAAGTAAGATAAGTAAGTTGAATTGAGTTGAGTGATTAACAACCTAAAACTGAATGAATGTTTAGGGACTTGGAAACTGGACTCCGGAAGAGATTAAGCAACCGAACGACCAACGGTGAACGGTACAGTTCTTCTTGTGACCTGCTTTCTAACGAGGTGTCCCTCGGCTTGTGTGCTATTTGTTTTTGTGTGCTCACTAAACAAGATAAAGCATGCAACCGGAATATTATAATTATTGTACTGTTGTGTGATGTTTGAGAACTAACACAACATACCGTGAGAACTTACTAACCAACGTTTAGTAAGGAATTGAGTGAGACTAAGGAACGAACCCTAATATGGGTTTGATATAAACCGAAAGAGGTTAACCAATAAACAGGGTCTTGAGACTACTACTAACTGGAACTTGAGTGAGGAAACCCGGGACTGACTCCGGTCATGCATGCTAAGGAAAGGGGATCGGTATCTATAGCAGATTCGACTTCCGCTTGAGGACTTGTCTTCGGACTTGTAGCCTAGGGCCGGTTGCCAGCTCAGCTACGCTGGACTCCCGTCCAGGGTAGGTGGCTTTAAGATGGTGCGGTGGGATCACCTAAATCCCAGGTTTGAAATTAAGTTACAACCATTCCCCTCCAGGAACGGTTTGTATACTGAGAATAAGTTAAGGTTAAGATTAAGGTAAAGGTTAAGATAAGTTGCAAACATTCCTCTTTTAAGGATGGTTTGTATTATTAAGACTAAGATAAGCTACATCCACTCCTTATTAAAGGATGGTTGTTTCTAAGATTAAGATAAGACTAAGATTGAGGTGAGATAAGGATGGACTAAGATTAAGAGGAAATATAACTTAAGGAGTTAAATAATTAACTCCCTAATTTAGGGAACGCTCTTAAGCCGTTCGTTGTGTGTGAACTTTGATTGTTCAATTTGGTTTGTTGTTTACTGCATTGACTATTATGTTGTGCATCTAATCAACCTCCATGCTATCGACAATTAGTCGTCGTAGCCACGTTAGCTTGGGGGCCATGAGAGGATCGTACCAGCATTCGTGCTGACCCCCTTTGGGGGCTGTTTTTACTACACAGGTGAACATCAGGAGGCGGCCGTCGCGAGCGTAAGAAGGGGATACAAGTGTTACGGGTTAGGCGTGGCCTACGAGTTGTGCATGTACACTCGTATGGCAATTGAGTTAGTGAGATGTATAGGATGTGAGGGGATTGTAAGAAAGATATGTATCTGGTTAAGGTTGTTATGTACTAATGTTCGGTATATTCTGTAGTCAGACCGTGGCAAGGTCCTGGAGTGTAAAGAATTCCGCTGTGACATATATATATATGCTGTTAAGTTGCGAGATCACATTTGGATTGAGTTGGGGTGTTACAAAAAAGTGGTATCAGAGCGTAGTTACGCTCTGAAGACAAGAAATACCGAACTTAGGAGAATATTGAGGTTGAGATTGAGTTATGGGTTAAGGGTTGAGAGATAGAGTGAGAGGTGCGTTAGTCAGGACTTCCCGGTGTTTACCGGATATCCATAGTACCTAGACCCGCCCTCCACATCCCTAACCCTGAATATGTGGAACAAACGCCAGAGAGAAGAAAGCCTTCTCTTACTCGGGGAAACCCGATCTGGCAGTTAGCTAACAGTAAGCAATACGAGAAACTTCTTGTTGAACAACAGATTATGAGAACGTGAACGTTTTAATGGAGCACAACAGAGAAACAGGCGCTACCTATGGAATTATATCAATAAGGGAACGGTAATTACCGGCAACATGGGTCGACATGCTACGCAGTCGAAATAACCCGCAATACCAATGATAAGGAAAGCACTACGAGTGCAACGGATAAGGAAATGATAAGAGACATGAGTACCGGACAGTGGTCCGAATGAGCATAGCAATGGGATAATACAAAGCTTAAGGGATAAGATTACTGGAAAGTCCAATTAAGAACCGGGAACTCCAAAACCCATGCAAGGAGAAGGTTACAAAACCTGGCCAACATAACGCGGACGACGGTAGAAACTCATACAAATTGTATACCGGAATAGGACTACGATATAGTGCCTAAAGGAGAATCATTACTTAGTAACCACAACAAGATGTGTGGAGACAAGAGCGAGGATTAAGACATAAGAAAATATTAAGGGGTTCCCTCAGAAAGAGGAACGCCCTGATAAATGACAGTACTGTCAAACAACAAGGAAACTGCCGAATGGTCAGTTATCCAAAATAAGAGATTATCGAAGGAGTCCCGAGGACTACCAATTCCATAGAAATTAGAAGGAAGTATCACTTCCAATGTACCTTACACCAATAGCCCATCCTGCATGGCACACTTGCCATAGCAAGTGCTACCACGGTTAAACTACACGGAGAGCCATCATGGCAAGATTGGAAAACTCTACAGTTGCAACACATATTAATATCGGATTGTAAGTCCTTATGAACGGAAGAATAAGACCTTGGAAAGGCCCGACGGCCTGACCATGATGAGATGAGGTGACACACCAGTCAGCAGGGAGTTGAATTTGGACAGAATACTAAACGAAATTAATATTAGCAACGGTACAACCTACTACAACAACAACCGACAGTGCGGTAAGAACATCAATCCCAAACCCGAGAGGAAAAACGTAAGAGATCGTTCAGTAATGCGAGCAAAACACTACGCAAGTGATAACGTACAAGGAATGCATTACTGAATACAATGGGACCGTCGACATAAAAACTTTCAACAAGAATAGGATGAGGACTCCCAGATTGATCACTAAGAATACCAATAATGAGCATTCTTCAATGAAGATGTTGGAAAACCCAGAAAACAAGGGTAAAAGAAATGAACGTAAGCTATAACCTACTAAAGATTAAGATGTACAACCCTGGAAAAGGAAAGTTCAGAGGACTACCCCCATAGAGCGGGCATAGTCGAGCCGAAGTTGAACGGGTGGCATAGTCAACGGAAGTTGAACGAAGCGTTGAGATGGAAGTATAAGATGACAGGATGATATCCAACTTGGACACCATAAGGCAAAAGCCTAATATCAACTTATCCTTATTTGCTAAAAGACATAAGTCTAGTAAAACGACAGTTTTGTCAAAGACACTAAGTAACCTCAGAATACCTGAATAAACTTCCATTGCAGGAAGCAGGATGCAGCGACTTACATGAAACCCAATACTACATTTAGTATGTAACCTAACGGTGGATAATGTTCAAAGAAACAAAAACCTATAGAATGACCTATAGATGAGTGAGAGTACAAGTAAGGAACTGAAGCACTAAGCACTAAGAGCCAACGAGCCAAGGATGTTAGCCACATCAGAGCTCAAGGCACAGTAAGTTGTAAAAGAGCTGATTCAAGCCATGAAGGGACTACAATGTGTAGATGTGAACGGTTACAAACCTATAACCTAGATTGGGGAAAATATTACCAAAAAAGGGTACCAATGAGAATATTGAGATAATGCTAAGAACGCGGGCGAGAACGAACCATGCCTTTAGGGTGGGGATACCTCTCCTTGTTGTGAGGCCATGAGTGGGAATGAACCCCTCAAAAGGGCTTTCACTTATTAGAGATGCAATACGCTTTGTTAGAGAATGGAGACTGTAAACTTGAGATTACTTTAGAACATATCAGATACACTTGAGTAATAAGGAAGGCTGCATGAAATACCCCAAACCTTAATAATTGTTTAAACACTTAAATATGGTGTATTAAGACTAAAAAGAATCTTGGGAACATTAGTAAACAAATTTAAACAAAAGAAAACACAAATGTACTTTAAAGTCAATAAGAGCCAAAGTGTGCTCTAAGCTTGGGATAAACTTGGTTAAGACCTAATGAACTTACCAAGACCTTATTTATACACTAATGACATATTAAATCAAATACCAAGAAAACCAAGCTTGAAAACGAGTTTAAACACAAAATGTGCTTTAAGGAGTCTTAAAGCACATTTTTGAAAAATTGTCTTGTAAATGAGTTTTGAGTGGCTAGATGTCCATCATTACTCTTAAATACTCCCTCTGTCCTGAATTCACCGTCCTGTTTACTTTGGATATGTCGTTTGACTTCAATTTTTAACATATAAGATAAATTAATTTTGAAAATTTAAATTTGCAATGATTCCTTACATGATAAACTATATGTTACAAAATTTAGTTTTATAAAATTATTTTATCTTATATGCTTAATATTGAAGTGGAAAAACGTGCCATAAAGCAAACAGGACGGTCAATTCAGGACGGAGGGAGGTATATATGTGTACTATATAATATCACATTTGGATGTCTATATCAATGGGAAATCAAAAATTTCACTTCTATGTGCCTTGTTTTCATGAATAGTGATTTTTATAAGCTATTTTGTAACATATGTTTGTATAAGTAATTAAATTGACAAATAAAGACTATATTACCCCTAAGTATAAATGGGGGCCGGTTTTCTTAAGTGTGGTGACTCACCACTCTCTTATTAATGTATTAAGTAAGTGATAAGTAAATAAACTACTTTTTACTTTTACTACAAATATCTTCAAAAAGTAATTCTATCTCATTCTCTCATTTCCTTCCTTGTTCACACGGCTCCACACCTCTCTTCTTCCTTCTCTTCCACGGTAATACCACACCACCTCCATTAAACCTCTTCTTTGATCTCTTGTAAAATCTAGCTCACTTGTTCAAAAAAAACAAACACCACCAATCTCTTCTCTCATCAAGCTCTTCATTTCTATCTTCTTAAAATTCCAAGACCACCATTTCGGTGCCATGGAGTTCCACCATTGAAGGAGCTTGAGCTTGTATTTTTACATATTGTTACTCTCCTTTGCTTCTAGGTAAGGAATCTCAAATAAAAACTTCATTTCCTTCATGTTTTTGTGTAACCGAAAATACATATTGAAGGAGCTCTTTGTGTGACCTTGTTCTAGCTTCATTCCAACTCTTCATGGACTAGGTGGAGTCCTCTCTTGTTAGATATTCAAACTCTCTTCAAAGAGCAAGGTAAAACAATTACATTAATGTTTTTGAAACAATGTAAAATTAGGGTTTACAATGAGATGAAGCTTATAGCTTGAATACTCATTATAATGTTTGTATATTGTTTAGAACTTGTCAAAGAATCAAATACCATTACCGGTTTTTAAAGGAAACAAGAAAGAAGTTGTTTGGAAAAGAGGTAAATCTACTAACCTAATGTTGTTTAATGCCTTAGGAGAAATGAGCTTATAATGCTTGTTAAAACTACCTAAAGAGCAAATGGTGAATGACTTAGTAAGTGTTCTCAAGAGCTTAGTAAAAGGCATATGTGTTGTTGAGTGTATTTGCAGGTAAAGGCAAAATATATTGTGGAAATTCAGTGTTTATGATTTATGCATCTTAAGGGCCTAAGAGCCATGTCATTTAAGGGCCTAAGTGCCATGCAATTTAAATTATGCACTATATTGTGATGTAGTGCTTTGTGAGTGGAGTTTGTGTATAATAAGTGCTTGATGGATTTTTAGTGTTCTTGGTTTTTGTTGGTAAAAACAATGTGTTTTGGTTTAGTAATGTTCTAGGAGAACCTATGTCGAAATTTAGGTAATAAATGAGAAGTCTAAGAGTTAAAATGAGTTTGATAAGTTAAGAGGTGTTTAGATTGGTTAAGTGTTGTTCTTGTGTAAGAAACATGCATTAAGGTGATTTAAGATGTGATGAGAAGGACTTAGGCATGATCTTGAGGTTTTAGTATGTACCAAAGTCATTTTGGACTTAGGTAAAGACTTAGGCAAACTTTGGTAAATAAGGAGAAAGTGTAAACTTGGAAAAGAACTTCAGAATGACATAAGGATTAGTTGTGGGAAATAATGCTTAAGAGATGATGTTAAGATGAGGAGAAAGCATTTTGGGATAGTAGTTATCATAGGTGAGAAACACCATTTAGAAACCTAGTATAAAATGTTGTAAGTGTTAAGGAATTTTACAAGGAAATAAGTAAAGGCTTAAGGAATTAGAAAATGAGTTTCATGGATGTTGTATGTGGATATAAGGGTACCAAATGTTGTTAGGAAGCATTAAGAGGCTTAGGAGAAGTTTGGTGAAGATTTGACAAAGTTTGGGTAAGTTTAGAGGACGTCCGACCCAGGGGTCCGACCCAGTTTGGGTCGGACAGCCTCTGTTAGACGTTAGGAATGTTCTGTAATGGTCCGACCCAAAAGGGTGGGTCGGACATGGGTCGGACGGTCATATTTCAAAGGAGGGAAAATGTTTCTGGAATGGTCCGACCCAGTCGAGTGAGTCGGACGTGGGTCGGACGGGCATGTTTATAAGGCGGTAAAATGTTCTGTAATGGTCCGACCCAGAAGGGTGGGTCGGACATGGGTCGGACGTGTATGTTCTGAGGTCGATGAAATTCTCTGTAATGGTCCGACCCAGTCGAGTGAGTCGGACGTGGGTCGGACATGTCTCTGGAATGGTCCGACCCAGAAGTTGGGTCGGACATGGGTCGGACAAGGTAAGGTTCTTCAGACCCGAAAACCACTGGAAGGGTCCGACCCAGTTGTGGGTCGGACGGTGGGTCGGACATACCAAAACTTAAAAAAAAAAACAGAAAAGAATGTGACTTATGTAGTTAACCCTAGGGTGTATAATGAAGGTAACCTAGGGTAAGTTAGACATTAAACATGTCAAATAATTATGTTAAACACTTAGTAAATTTGGAGGTTAAGTAAGTTAATTAACCGACGTTCTTGAATCATGTATAGGAGTGACCTACGGTGGAAACAAATCAAGGCAAGGACCAAGGTATGGTTTTCTTGCAGTCTGTTGCCTACCGGTTTACACCGGCTTGTGTGTTGTATGTTTTTCTGTGTGTTTATGACGTTATAAGACTTAAACATGTAATGAGTTTACAGTTGTTCATATTATTGTGATGTTATGTTGTGACTCATTTCCCTTGTGTGTGTCTAACATGACTTACCACCTATTGTGTTGGTTGTTAAGTTCCACTATGAACTTCTAACAAGTGTTAACTGGGAAGTGAGGAATCCGGTTGTCCGGTCATGCATGTAAGTTAAGAGTAGATATCTGAATCAGATTCGACTCTTATGTTGTTAAGATTGTTCTCCTTAATTTGGCGTTCGATCTCCCGCTAGCTTCTTCCAAAGCTTACCTATTCTGACTTATGATCGGTTTAGTGGGAACATGTGTTTGTGTGGTGTGTTCGGGTCACTAAATCCGAACCATCTGTGACTTAAGTTACTCGTTCGTCTAACAGAACGGTAATGAGTGTGTTTAACGAGCTTAACATGAGAGTGAATCACTCTCTAGGCTCTTGTGTTATTTGACCCTTGTGGTTTGTTATTGTGGAACGAAGATCCACTGTGTATGTGTTGTTGTGCTGTGCACTATTGTTGCTATGCCACATGTTATATGTTATGTTATGTATAAATGAATGCCATGTTATCATGACAATTAGTTGCGCGTATCCCGGTAGCCGATGGGCTGCGCGTTAGCCATACCAGCCAAGGGTTGCTGACCCCCTCGGGGGATCCATATTTCTTTACTGCAGGATGAGGATCGAAGAAGCGGAGTGGCTCTAGATCCTAGGATGTGATTTACTTTTGTATACTTTTGGGATGATGGCCCGGGATGCGCCTGTGCTCCCGTGGCGTTATATATTTGGTTGTTGCAGTTAACAGTGATGTGATACAGTGAAGAATATGTAAACACTCGGTATTGTATATGATGTATTTATGGTTTAGTTTTATGCTCGGGAGTCTGATCATCAGACCGGTACACTTGTATTTATTCTGCCTTGTCAACCACGTGGGTGGTTGACGGCGTTGTAGCACCGAAGCGTTAGTTACTGTTTAGTTATTTATTCCGCTGCGATTTCATTTAGTGACATGTGCGTAGTAGGGGTGTTACAAAAAGTGGTATCAGAGCGAAGTATCGCTCTGATGACTAGAATACCGAGCTTAGGAATATACCGAGTTAGGAGACTTAACTACAGTTACTTCAGTGAACATTATGGAAAGGTTAACCACTAACTAAGTGTGGAGATACCTTATTGTCGGGAAGCGTTACAACCGTTGGACCGATAAGTGTGCAAGCATATTGCTAATGAATATTCATGTGAATACAGATGGCAGGTAGACCGCGTGGTAGAGGCCGCGGAAGTGGTACTGGATGGGGTGACCAGGGCGAGAACACTACGGCCAGGTTATGGCTGAGGCTGTAGCAGCCGCTGTAGCCCAGATGGTACCCCAGCTTGTAGCTGCGATACAGCAGGGGCAGATGCCCGGAGTTCAACCACCACCGCCACCGCCACGAGAGACCAACTGGGTCAAGGCATTGGCAGACTTGAGACCCCCTTCATTTCATGGGGAGACCGACCCACGTAAGCTGGAGGCGTACATCTCCGAGTTGGAGACCGCCTACGAGACCTTGGCTGCCCGCAGAGGCTAAGGTCCGTCTTGCCGCTTACTACCTGAAGGGTTCGGCACAAAACTGGTGGAAGCTTGTGAGAGAGGACCGGATGGCGGATCCTCAGTTTGGATGGAGGGAGTACACGGCTCTGCTGCGAGCCAAATACTACCCTGTGCACGTTCAAGAGGCCAAGCGCCTTGAGCTGGATAGTCTGAGGCAGGGGGACAAGGTGTCGGTTGATGAGTATTACACTGCCTTCACCGGCCTTGTCCACCTGTTACCGGACCTGGGATACTCGAACCGGGTGCTGGTAAACCGTTTCTACAACGGTCTCAGCCACCGTCTTCGCTATGGGATGGGGCCAGCTGAGTATACTACCTTGCAGGTAATTTAAATAAAGAGTGATGTGAATATGTGTAGTCTACAAGTGAGTATTAATGTGAGTTTGTGAGTATGTATTGCGGGGCATGACTGACCATCCTAAATTCAGGAGTGCTATCATGCCGCTGCTAAGGTGGAGATCACCGTCCGTCTGAGGGACGAGGAGAATGCGCACAAGCGCAAGGCCACGAGCGAGGGCCAGAGTCCGCAGGGGTACGGGGGAGGAAAGAAGAAGAAGAAACCTTATCCCCAGCCCCAGAAGAGTCAGCACCAGGGTGACAAGGGCCAAGCCCAAACCACCACAGCTGAGGAGCCACTGAAGCTCACATATGCTTATGCGGCGAAGCCCCTACGCTCTTACCCACCTAAGGGTAATTATTTAATCTTGTGTGATAAGTGAAGTGTATGTTGATAAGTTGTGAAACAAGTACTGAGTGTGTATTGTGTTAGCAGCTAGCACGGGCTCTGGACCGGAGCGCCACTATTACTGTAAGTGGTGCAATGGAGACCACCCCGGCAAGGACTGCAAGGGAAATGAGGTGCAGTGTCGCTACTGCGAGAAGTGGGGTCACCGTGACCACGAGTGTTACCGGAACCCCAACAGCAGAGTTAACAAGCCCAGAGGGCAGTGGAAGGGTAAGGCCACAGCAGCTATTGATGGCCCGAAGACGGCTAACCAGCCACCCACAGATCAGAGGCACTGATTCCCAGAAGGGGAAGGGTCGGGACCTAGCAAGGCCGCCCTGAATGTGGTGGACCGGTCTGAGGCGCCAGGGCCCTCTTCTAGACCAGGTACCGCCTAAACTGTTGAATGTAATAAGTGATTGCATACCGCATTTCATGCATGTTTGTACTAGTGAGTCCAATGTGACATCATGTGAGTGAAAAGTTAAAGTATAGTGTGAAAGTCACCTAATTAGATAATTCTAAACTTAAAGGAACCTTCAATATATGTTATCCAATCCCACCCACACCAAACCCTGAAGAAACCACCATCAACATCACCGACTTTCCAATGGAGCAATGTCAGGTTATCCAGCCAGGTATGATACTTTTAAATGGATACCTGACACCGGAAGCACAAATCCATGTCATCAGACGATGCGACGAACTTGGAGCTAAACCTGGAGGTTTCTACACACCTGAATATCCGAACGGATCAAGAATGCAATTGAAGATGATGTGCATGGGTAAGGACTGGAACCCTTACACCAAGTCATATCAAGAAGTGCGAGCTGAAGATGGAGCAACAGTACCAAGTATACCTGAGGAGTGTGCGTGCGGTCGTTAATCACGCCGTGGGAATTGCTCAACAAGTTGAAACGGATTCAATTCCGGATGGAAAGCAGATTTGTGTATTGTGAACTTCTACCAGAAAGGTGGACGGTTAGGTTTACACCAAGATAAGGACGAGTCACCCGAGTCTCTAAGTAAGGGAGTACCCGTGGTGTCTTGGTCCATTGGTGATACCGCAGTATTTGTGTATGGCGAGCAGAAGCGTGCTGATCTCGCAAGGAAGTTAATTAAAGTCAGGAGATGTATTAATCATGGGTGGGCAGTCAAGGATGCTATACCATGGCATCAGGAAGATCAAACTGAATACCGCACCGTCGGCAGTGATCAATGCCACAACATGAAACCGGACGTTTGAATTTGACCTTCAGACAATTCTAAAGCCTTGTATAATTCTGTAATGTGTTAAGCCAGTATATGTTAAGGAGTTATGTATGTGTTAAGTTATATCAACCATGTAAACCAACAATGTTGTAAAGAGAAGGTGTTAATGAATAAAGTGGAGTTATTGAAGTATATCAACCGTGTTGTTACCCAGTACTTATTAGTTTGCCAATGAATTAGGCTGTGCACTCGGAACGGGAGGTACACTGAGTGTCTGCAATGAGGCAGAAGCCGGCAAGAGCGGCACAATCCTCACCGGTACCTTTCCAGTGAATGGCGTGGATGCATCGATCTTGTTCGACTCTGGAGCCTCACACATTTATTTCGCTATCTTTTGCGAAGAGGCTGGGGTTAGATGGAGATGAGATGCCAGACTTCTTGGTCACTCTCCATCGAAAGAGCGGATCAGGTGTACCCGCTACCACCGAGCTGCTGTTGTACGTATCAGAGGTGAAGAGTTTCCGATCGACTTGATAGAGTTCGACGGACTTGGATTTGATGTGATTGTCGGGATGATGAACTGGTTGGAGCGGTACAAGGGCAGAATCCTATGTGCCGAGCATCGACTGCTTCTTCGGAGTCCATCTGGGGTTACCATATCATACCGCCAGAGGCCCAGGGAGCCTTCGACTCAGATCATCACCGCCATGGCCATGTATCGTGAGTTACGACGAGGGAGTGATGTATACCTCTGCTATGCCCAGGACATAGAAGAGACCCTGAGTTTAGCCCAGATGTGCCGGTAGTGTCGGAGTTTCCTGATGTATTTCCTAAGGAACTGCCGGGCATGCCGCCAGCACGAGAGGTTGAGTTTGAGATTGATCTAGTTCCGGGTACTGGACCCATTGCGAAAGCACCTTATCGTATGGCTCCAGCAGAGATGACAGAGCTCAAGGAGCAGCTGAGAGACCTACTTGACAAGGGCTTTATCCGCCCTAGTGTTTCACCATGGGGAGCGCCGGTTCTCTTCGTGAAGAAGAAGGACGGTAGCCTCCGCCTGTGTATTGATTATCGGGAGCTGAATGCTGTTACGGTGAAGAACCGTTACCCCTTACCACGCATCGACGATCTATTTGATCAGCTGAGGGGAGCATCAGTATTCTCCAAGATAGACCTACGTTCCGGATACCATCAGATTGCCATCCGTGACAGTGATATCGAAAAGACAGCTTTAGAACTAGGTATGGGCATTATGAGTTCACAGTTATGCCGTTTGGCTTATCAAATGCACCAGCTAAGTTCATGGACTTAATGAACCGCTTGTTCCAAGATCAGTTGGACAAATCAGTGGTAGTCTTCATCGATGATTTCTGGTGTATTCTAAATCAAGAGGTGAGCACGAAAGCCACCTGAGAAATGTGTTACAAACATTGAGGAGGAATCAGTTGTATGCAAAGTTTTCGAAATGTGAATTTTGGTTGAACCAAGTATCCTTCCTTGGACATGTGATTTCTGAGGCCGGGATCGGTGTGTTGATCCGGCAAAGATAGATGCAGTGCGCACCTGGCCTAGGCCGAAGACAGTCACTGATATCAGGAGCTTCCTCGGTCTAGCAGGTTATTATAGGAGGTTTGTGAAGGACTTCTCCAGTGTCTCGAAGCCGATGACTTCCTTAATGAAGAAGGATGCACCATTCGAGTGGACAGTCGACTGTGAGAGTTCTTTCACGAGTCTCAAGGATGCTCTGACATCTGCACCAGTCTTGACTATACCAGACGGTCCAGATGGTTTTGAGGTCTACTGCGACGCATCAGGCAGAGGTATGGGTTGTGTATTGATGCAACACGGGAAGGTCGTAGCATACGCCTCCCGTCAGCTAAAGAAGCATGAGGAGAACTACCCTACCCATGACTTAGAATTGGGTGCCATTGTCTTCGCATTGAAGATATGGCGACATTATTTGTATGGGGTAAGTGTGTGACAATCTATTCTGACCACAAAAGCTTAAAGTACTTGTTCACTCAGAAAGAGTTGAACATGAGGCAAAGAAGGTGGGTTGAGTTTCTGAATGACTATGATATTAATCTGCAATATAAAGAGGGTAAGGCAAATGTGGTAGCTGACGCATTGAGTCGCCGAGCACACTCTCTCCATTCGCTAGTCTCTCATACTGGCTTGGTTGAAGAGGTGCGGAGTGCTCAGATGACGGATCAGTATATGCTGGAGATCCGGCAGAAGCTTATTGACGGCACATTCGAGGGTCAGAAGTACGACTTCAGACTCCACGATGATGACCTGATTAGGCTGAATGGCCGATTGTGTGTACCTAGGAGTAGCGCTGAGTTGAAGGAGCGCATATTGAGTGAATCCCATTGTTCTACTACTTCGATTCACCCCGGAGCTTCAAAGATGTATAAGAGTATGAAAAGGTATTTTGGTGGACTGGAATGAAAAAAGATGTAAGTGATTATGTGTTGAGGTGTCTCACTTGCTAGAAGGTCAAGTTTGAGCACCGACGGCCTGGTGGTATGGTACAGCCAATGCCAGTGCCTGAGTGGAAGTTCCATGATATCTCCATGGACTTTGTAGTAGGGCTTCCGCCTGCAAGGGGAGGTCTGAATATGATATGGGTTGTAGTTGACCGACTGACCAAAGTGGCCCGATTCATTCCGATGAAGGACACTTGGAAAGTGACAAGATTGGCAGAACTCTTGATAAAGAAATTGTAAGACATCATGGTGTACCGAAAACGATTGTATCTGACAGAGATACCAGATTCTTATCCAGATATTGGAAGTCTACACGAGAGGCATTGGGTACTGAACTGAAATTGAGTACAGCGTTTCACCCACAGACCGATGGTCAGAGTGAGCGCACCATTCAGACACTTGAGGATATGCTACGTGCTTGTGCACTTGACTTTCAGACCAGCTGGATTGATAAGTTACATCTGATCGAGTTTAGTTACAACAACAGTTACCACGCTTCGATCAAGATGTCTCCCTTCCAGGCCTTGTACGGTAGACCATGCCGCACGCCATTATGCTGGGATGAGTCGAGTGAGACGGTCATTATAGGACCAGAGTATCTTGAACAAGTTCAGGCAGAAGTTCGCCAAATCCGGGCTAACATGAAGGCAGCTCAGGATAGACAGAAGTCGTACGCAGATGTGCGCAGACGTGACCTGGAGTTCGCCGTGGGCGATCAGGTATTTTTGAGAGTATCCCCCATGAAGGGAGTATTTCGTTTTGGCCAGAAGGGCAAGTTGAGCCCAAAATATGTGGGGCCTTATGTGTGACGGAGCGGATCGGCCCGGTAGCCTATAGACTAGACCTACCCGCCGAGCTGGGCAAGGTACATGATGTATTTCATGTGTCCCAGTTGAAGAAGTATATGTCTCATCCGTCTCATGTGCTTCAGCCTGAAAGGCTAACCTTAGAGCCGACCATGCGATCAGTGGAGGCTCCGGTACGGATTCTGGATACTAAGACTCGAGACACTCGCCATAAGTCTGTGAGACTGGTGAAAGTTCTTTGGTCTAACCAGGATGTTGAGGAGGCCACTTGGGAGCTGGAAGATAAGATGAAGGCGAAGTACCCGTCATTGTTTACTTCTTAGTCCTTATGTGTATAGGGTACGGGGCGTACCCCTTTTAAGGGGGGTAGAGCCGTTTCGGTTATGTGTGTGTACGACGTGTATTTGAATACATCGACGTGTATTTGAATACATCGTCTATGTATGTTGTTATGTTACAGACTGTTGTGTCTGAATGATGTGAATGATGTTGTATGGACCTTGTGTCCAATGTTATGTACCCGATGTTATGTTGTATGGACCTGGTGTCCAATGTATGTAAGTGTGTTGTTAATGATGTATGGAAGTATTGTTTATAAGTATTCACGTGTTCTAATATTTAGGATATGTGGAAGTATGAACTTTGAGGGCAAAGTTCTTTTAAGGGGGGTAGATTGAAATACCTCAAACCTTAAATATTTTTAAACACTTAAATATGGTGTATTAAGACTAAAAAGAATCTTGGGAACATTAGTAAACAAATTTAAACAAAAGAAAACACAAAATGTACTTTAAAGTCAATAAGAGCCAAAGTGTGCTCTAAGCTTGGGATAAACTTGGTTAAGACCTAATGAACTTACCAAGACCTCATTTATACACTAATGAACATATTAAATCAAATACCAAAGAAAACCAAGCTTGAAAACGAGTTTAAACACAAAATGTACTTTAAGGAGTCTTAAAGCACATTTTTGAAAAATTGTCTTGTAAATGAGTTTTGAGTGGCTAGATGTCCATCATTACTCTTAAATATATATGTACTATATAATATCACATTTGGATGTCTATATCAATGGGAAATCAAAAATTTCACTTCTATGTGCCTTGTTTCATGAATAGTGATTTTTATAAGCTATTTTGTAACATATGTTTGTATAAGTAATTAAATTGACAAATAAAGACTATATTCCCCCTAAGTATAAATGGGGGCCGGTTTTCTTAAGTGTGGTGACTCACCACTCTCTTATTAATGTATTAAGTAAGTAATGATAAGTAAATAAACTACTTTTTACTTTTACTACAAATATCTTCAAAAAGTAATTCTATCTCATTCTCTCATTTCCTTCCTTGTTCACACGGCTCCACACCTCTCTTCTTCCTTCTCTCCACGGTAATACCACACCACCTCCATTAAACCTCTTCTTTGATCTCTTGTAAAACCTAGCTCACTTGTTCAAATCAAAAACAAACACCACCAATCTCTTCCTCTCATCAAGCTCTTCATTTCTATCTTCTTAAAATTCCAAGACCACCATTTCGGTGCCATGGAGTTCCATCATTGAAGGAGCTTGAGCTTGTATTTTTACATATTGTTACTCTCCTTTGCTTCTAGGTAAGGAATCTCAAATAAAAAACTTCATTTCCTTCATGTTTTGTGGTAACCGAAAATACATATTGAAGGAGCTCTTTGTGTGACTTTGTTCTAGCTTCATTCCAACTCTTCATGGACTAGGTGGAGTCCTCTCTTGTTAGATATTCAAACTCTCTTCAAAGAGCAAGGTAAAACAACTACATTAATGTTTTTGAAACAATGTAAAATTAGGGTTTACAATGAGATGAAGCTTATAGCTTGAATACTCATTATAATGTTTGTATATTGTTTAGAACTTGCCAAAGAATCAAATACCATTACCGGTTTTTAAAGGAAACAAGAAAGAAGTTGTTTGGAAAAGAGGTAAATCTACTAACCTAATGTTGTTTAATGCCTTAGGAGAAATGAGCTTATAATGCTTGTTAAAACTACCTAAAGAGCAAATGGTGAATGACTTAGTAAGTGTTCTCAAGAGCTTAGTAAAAGGCATATGTGTTGTTGAGTGTATTTGCAGGTTAAAGGCAAATATATATTGTGGAAATTCAGTGCTTATGATTTATGCATCTTAAGGGCCTAAGAGCCATGTCATTTAAGGGCCTAAGTGCCATGCAATTTAAATTATGCACTATATTGTGATGTAGTGCTTTGTGAGTGGAGTTTGTGTATAATAGGTGCTTGATGGATTTTTAGTGTTCTTGGTTGTTTGTTGGTAAAAACAATGTGTTTTGGTTTAGTAATGTTCTAGGAGAACCTATGTCGAAATTTAGGTAATAAATGAGAAGTCTAAGAGTTAAAATGAGTTTGATAAGTTAAGAGGTGTTTAGATTGGTTAAGTGTTGTTCTTGTGTAAGAAACATGCATTAAGGTGATTTAAGATGTGAGAAGGACTTAGGCATGATCTTGAGGTTTTAGTATGTACCAAAGTCATTTTGGACTTAGGTAAAGACTTAGGCAAACTTTGGTAAATAAGGAGAAAGTGTAAACTTGGAAAAGAACTTCATGAATGACATAAGGAATTAGTTGTGGGAAATAATGCTTAAGAGATGATGTTAAGATGAGGAGAAAGCATTTTGGGATAGTAGTTATCATAGGTGAGAAACACCATTTAGAAACCTAGTATAAAATGTTGTAAGTGTTAAGGAATTTTACAAGGAAATAAGTAAAGGCTTAAGGAATTAGAAAATGAGTTTCATGGATGTTGTATGTGGATATAAGGGTACCAAATGTTGTTAGGAAGCATTAAGAGGCTTTAGGAGAAGTTTGGTGAAGATTTGACAAAGTTTGGGTAAGTTTAGAGGACGTCCGACCCAGGGGTCCGACCCAGTTTTGGGTCGGACAGCCTCTGTTAGACGTTAGGAATGTGTTCTGTAATGGTCCGACCCAAAAGGGTGGGTCGGACATGGGTCGGACGGTCATATTTCAAAGGAGGGAAAATGTTTCTGGAATGGTCCGACCCAGTCGAGTGAGTCGGACGTGGGTCGGACGGGCATGTTTATAAGGCGGTAAACTGTTCTGTAATGGTCCGACCCAGAAGGGTGGGTCGGACATGGGTCGGACGTGTATGTTCTGAGGTCGATGAAATTCTCTGTAATGGTCCGACCCAGTCGAGTGAGTCGGACGTGGGTCGGACATGTCTCTGGAATGGTCCGACCCAGAAGTTTGGGTCGGACAAGGTGAGGTTCTTCAAACCCGAAAACCAACTGGAAGGGTCCGACCGTTGTGGGTCGGACGTGGGTCGGACATACCAAAACTTGTAAAAAAAAAAACAGAAAAAATTGACTTATGTAGTTAACCCTAGGGTGTATAATGAAGGTAACCTAGGGTAAGATAGACATTAAAACATGTCAAATATATGTTAAACCTTATAAATTTGTTGAGTTAAGTAGTTAATTAACCGACGTTGTTCTGAATCATTATAGGAGTGACCTACGTGGAAACAAATCAAGGCAAGGACCAGGTATGGTTTTCTCTTGCAGTCTGTTGCCTACCGGTTTACACGGCTTGTTGTTTGTATGTTTTTCTGTGTGTTTATGACGTTATAAGACTTAAACATGTTAATGAGTTTACAGTTGTTCATATTTTGTGAGTTATGTTGTGACTCATTTCCCTTGTTTGTGTCTAACATGACTTACCACCTATTGTGTGTTGGTTGTTAGTTTCCACTATGAACTTCTAACAAGTGTTACTGGGAAGTGAGGAATCCGGCTGTCCGGTCATGCATGTATTAAGAGTAGATATCTGAATCAGATTCGACTCTTATGTTTTAAGATTATTCTCCTTAATTGGCGTTCGATCTCCCGCTAGCTTCTTCCAAAGCTTACCTATTCTGACTTATGATCGGTTTAGTGGGAACATGTTTTTGTTGTGTGTGTCGGGTCACTAAATCCGAACCATCTTGCTTAAGTTACTCGTTCGTCTAACAAACGGTAATGAGTGTGTTAACGAGCTTAACATGAGAGTGAATCACTCTCTAGGCTCTTGTGTTATTTGACCCTTGTGGTTTGTTATTGTGGAACGAAGATCCACTTGTTGTGTTGTTGTGCTGTGCACTATTGTTGCTATGCCACATGTTATGTTTATGTTTATATAATGAATGCATGTTATCATGACAATTAGTTGCGCGTATCCCGGTAGCCGATGGGCTGCGCGTTAGCCATACCAGCCAAGGCTTGCTGACCCCCTCGGGGGTTCCATATTTCTTTTACTACAGGATGAGGATCGAAGAAGCGGAGTGGCTCTAGATCCTAGGATGTGATTACTTTTGAATACTTTTGGGATGATGGCCCGGGATGCGCCTGTGCTCCCGTGGCGTTATATATTGGTTGTTGCGGTTAACAGTGATGTGATACAGCGAAGAATATGTAAACACTCGGTATTGTATATGATGTATTTATGGTTTAGTTTTATGCTCGGGTCTGATCATCAGACCGTACACTCGTATTTATTCTGCCTTGTCAACCACGTGGTGGTTGACGGCGTTGTAGCACCGAAGCGTTAGTTACTGTTTAGTTATTTATTCCGCTGCGATTCATTTAGTGACATGTGCGTAGTAGGGGTGTTACACTGCAGAGACAGACCTCATATCCAACACCCGGGATTTAAGAATCAGTATTTGTCCGGGATAAACATGGTGAGTGCACAGTGACACGTCAAGTGACCGACGCTCAAGAGCTTTTGATTCAACGAATGACTTCCTCAGTAACCGGTTAAATTACATGTAAGCAACGCCATAAGGAGAAAAGAATGTGAGGGAAATCAGCCTATTTACGAATCTGCGATTTAAGCAAAACATCTTCATATTAAGAGTCAACTATTTTACAACACGGTACGACAACCGCCATACACCGGAATGAGAGAACTCCCAGTGTGTTACACCAAGATGGGATTGAGTAAAAGGTAAGACATTAGAATAAGTGATTAAGAGGTTGCACCATCAATGGGCAACATGGTAAGGGCCAACTACCACGGTAGTAGTGGTCGTGAGTACAATAGTTAGATAAGTGGATTAAATCATGAAGCACGGTAAGGCGACCATTATGTATGAGCCGTCAAATATTGACACTGAGGCAATTAGATTTATGAGTTAAGATCAGCATAAGTAAGGAAATAAGATGGTAGACGAGCTGTGCATTGATGCCAGTAGTCTGGACTTGGTTAAGTAAGATTTCACAGGGAGCACACTACCCATTCCTTAAGGAACTGGAAGTGCATTCCTAGTAGCATAAATAAGAGAAACAAGATAGAGGCTCTACGGAATGACCTCAGATATTAAGAGACCGAATCAATACGGAATATAGAAAGGAGCCAGAGCACACCATACCCAAGAACACAGTAAATGGATTTCCCTTGATTAACTTCAAGAAGAACAATAAATGTTATTATGGAACAATGAAAGAGGGAATCGACAACAGAATACTTCATAATTAGCATAGCTAAATGTGTGACGGACACTATGAGTTTACTAAAATGAGACGTGGGACGACTGCACCCCACAGGGGCTTGCAGGCCTGACACGCTCATTTATGAGTTAGTTGGGTAAGTAGTAATGTACCAGTAAGGTACCCCATGCATGTAGACGAGTGGTGTAAGGAACACGGGAAGTAGTCGATTCCATACCACGGACAACGACCCAAGATCAGACAAGAGCAGCTACTACCACAACAGTCGAAGAGAAGAATTCAGTTGAACCAATAACACAAAGGAATCAGAGAACAAATAATTAGGGACAATGAAATGCGAAGAACACGGATTGTTAAGTACAGACATTGGACATGTTTTAAGATGTAAGAGAATAAACTGTAAAGCGCAATAAGCACTAAACAGTAGTTTCAGACTAAGAATCATCCTCAGACCAAAGGTCAGTTGGAGAGAACGATTTAGACATTCGAGGAAACACTAAGAGTATGAACATTAGATCTCCATGGAGACTGGATAGACGAGCTACAACTCATCAAGGCCGTGTATATATAAAGACAACACGTGACCATTGAGGGACCTTTAGTGCTAAACCATAAGCACGCAGGAGAAAGATATACAATACTGTAAAAGGATAAGAGAGGCAAATAGCCTAAAACTATCAGAGTTGTGCAGCGGAAGCTAGCAGATCACTACCTTTGAGATTAGACCAAACTAAGTTAAGGAAACGGTATAAGTATCGTTAAGAATCCTCGATACAGATGACATGGAAGTTAGAATGCTTAGTGAGAATTAGACATCTTGAACTTATGTTCAAGGATGATATAATGTTGATTACGTGGGCGTAATCCATTTTAAGGGGGGTAGAGCGAAAACCGCTTAGCGTATGTTTGTGTACTGAGTACATAAACTACGGTGTGCATAGCACAAAATAATTTGAGAATATCTTGTACATAAACATTTTGAGATAAAATCATGGTTATTCCACACAGAAGATGCGAATACCATACACATTAAGTACCTATCTTGTTAACTCCGGTGTGAGTACAAGTTAAGAGAATTAAGGAAGAGGATTAAGGAGACTTAGGAAATAAGGAATATATGAGGTATGAGTCGATATGAGACTATGTGTGAGATAAGAATAAGATAACACAATGGGATACTGTTCGATATGATTATGAGTTAGGTAATAGTAATGCTATGTGGTATGAGACTGATATAGAACTTTGTAGGAATTTAAGTCTTGAGGTAATTACTAAGAGATCAATCGGGGATGTTTGATGGACTGAATCCACACCTTGGAGATGTATTGATTTGATTAGAACTAAAAAGATAGAAAATTGGACATGAGTGAATTATTTGGATGTTTGAAAATGACGTGGGAGGTGGAACTTGATTTTCTAGGGATCAAGGGAAACCGAACACAAATTGGGGTGGAAGGGTAGTTCTACACTGATGCTGATCACATCAGGGTAGGATGATTCCTGAAACTCCCTACCAGAGGTCATAATTAAATCATACTATGGATAGAGGCCTTAGGATAAAATGAAATTGGAGTTGATTGTATTTTAATTAGAGGAATTATTCCTCATATGACCTCGTAAAAAGGATTACCTTTTTACTGAGTCTCGTCCATGAAGTCGAGGACGCACGAGCCTTTGTCTTCGGACCGGTGACATGGGGAGAGCAGAGTGTTTTGTATTCTGGCCCATGGTGACGAGGACGAATGAGCCATTGTCTACGGACCGGCGAAATGGGAGAACGTTGGAAATTATGTGAATGTTTTAATCATCAAAGAACAAAAAGAATTTTGAGTGCTATACATGCTTAAGCATGTTGTGTGATATTTAAGTATAAGAATATGGTGGATCTAAGGATTCAATGAGTTTAAGTATACATAAGTATGATCTGTGGAATGAGGTAAGATATGTATTATAATGATAAGATGCATGGGAACTTTGGGGACAAAGTCCTTTAAGGAGGGTAGATTGAAATACCCCAAACCTAAGTATGCTAAGTAAACAACAAATTATGATGTAGTAAGGCTAGAATATGCCTTAGAAAGATTGGTAGACAATTGAAACCAAGGAAAACACAAGAAAATGCCTTAAGGGCAATTAGGGCAAAATGTGCTCTAAGCTTGGAGAGACTTGGGTGAGTACCCAAATATCATGATAAGACCTTAGTAATATTCTAATGGTCATTTTAAACCAATTACCAAAGAAAACCAAGCTTGAAAACAAGTTAAAACAAAATGTGCTTTAAGAAGTCTTTAAGCACATTTTTGAGAAATTGTCTTAGAATTGAGTTTTGAGTGGCTAAATGTCCATCATTACTCTTTAATCAACATGTGTACTAATTAGTATCACATTAGGAAGCCTAAATCAATGGGAAATCAACAATTTCAGAAATGTGCACTAATTAGTGAATAGTGCCAAATAGTGACTAGTTTAGGTTTTAATCAATATAAGCTAATTAGTTGGTCAACAAAGACCATGACTAGCCTTATTTAAGAGGGGGGGGGGCGGTTTTCTAAGGATGAGTCACCATAGACTTCATCAAATAAGGAAAAAAAGAAGAGATAAGTAAAAGGAGTACTATTTACTTTATTAAAGCAAATATCTTATATTAGCCCACTTTTCTTCTTCTCTCTCTTCATTTCTCTTCTTCCCACGGTTTCTTCTTCCCTTCTCTTGCTCCAAAACTGAGAGAGCTTCATCCATGGGTGCTCCACCTTCAAATGCTCACCAAGTGTTCATCTTTGCTCCAAATAAAAAACTAAGTATAGATTTCTCTTAGTTAGGCCAAGACCTATCTTTCTATCTTTTCAAATCTTTCAAAGCTCAAGTTTGGTGCCATGAGAAAACTCCATTGATGGAGGAAAATCAAGTTTGAAGAGCTCATTAGCTTCTCCATTCTCTTAAGGTAAAGAAAATGTAAGAAAAACCATGTTTCCATCATTCCTTCCACATGGCCGAAAATTACTACTCATGGGCCGTGTTTTTTATGACTTGTTCTAGCTTGATTTATTCACCAAGGACTAGTGGAGGTCCTATTTCATTCAATGCCCAAGTCTACTTTGAGACTTCAAAGGTAATCATCCACTCTTATGCCTTAGAACACATTTCTAACCTAGGTTTTCATTCCTTGAGGTTAGTGTATTGTTTAGTACTCATGTGAGTCATTAACTATTGGTTAGAACATTGGCAAAGGAAGTTTAAGTGGTGGCCGATATCCATTCAAGAAGAAGCCTAAGGAGGAAGTTGAGAGAAACTTGAGAACAAGGTAAAATGCTTACCTAATGGTGGTTTAAGTTTTAAGGAATGAGTTTTAGATGAGTACCAATGTAGCCTAGAGCTTACATTGTGTATTGGATTATATAACCTAAGAAAAAGAACTTAAATGAGCTTATGAACTTGTGACTAAGGAGTCAATGGGAATGAGTTAGTAATATAAGTTTAAGGTGGATTTTAAGAGCATTATAATTGCTATGAGATTGATGGGTGTATTTGCAGGTTGAAGGCTTTTATATGTGGGAAATTCAGTGTTTAAGTTTAAGTTATTTAAGGGCCTAAGAGCCATGTCATTTAAGAGCCTTAGTGCTATGCAATTTAAGATTATTGCAATATATTGAGTTTGTTGTGATGAGTTGGTTTGGGTGATGAGATATGATGAGGAAGAATTTGATGTGTGTGATATGGTTGAATGAGGAAAATAATGTGTTTGGGCATGATAAGATACTAGAGGAGCTATGGCGAAATTTGAGTGGACATGAGTTAACTAAGGGGTTCTTGAGGTTTAGAATGACCTAGAGATGTCTAGGAGGAAATTAGAGGTTAGGTGGGTGTATTATACACACCAAAACATGTGATGAGGAATGCTAAGACTTGAGCAAGATTTGGATGGAAAGGTGTATAATGCTTTAAGGTGATTTAGGTATGAACTAGAGAATAAAACAATGAGGAGTTTGGATAGCTTTGTAAGTGTGATGATGTTAGTAGTGGGATAATGAGGTTTATTTTAGATTGTGATAAGTGGACTTAGGTGATGGAAGAGAAAGGTGTGGGAGAATGTTGTCAAATGTCAAGGAAAATGACTAGGAGTATAAAAGAGTGTGTGATCATGAGAATGGTGAGTAAGTGAATAAAAGAAGTGGAAATGTCTAAGGAGGGTGTTGCACGGTCAAGGTAAATGAAGAACAATGTCAAGGTGTTAAGGTAGTGGAAAGCAAGGTATAAGTAAGCTCAAGAGTTTAGGAGTGATGAGTAACCAAGGGAAAGGAGAGGAATTGGTGCATGGAAATGGAAGATGACCTTGGAAGGTTTAACAAAGCAAAGATGGAATGTAATGATGTTAAGGAGGAGTTATATGGGTTGAAAAGAAGCACTTGGTTAGTTGAAGTATCAGACGAAATGTACATGTTAGAAATATAAGGAATTAATTGACAAGAGTTAGGAACTTCTTGCAAGAATTGAGCTAAAGGTTGGAATGATCTTTGGAGGTGATTTTCATGAGTTTGGAGGATGATTAAAGGTGGGTTTAAGGGTCTAAATGACGTTAGAACACATTAGAAGGCTTAAGGAGAAGTTTGGTGAAGATTTAACAATTTTTGGACATGTTCTGATGGCGTCCGACCCAGGCGTCCAACCCAAGTTTGGGTCGGACGGACCTCTGTTAAGCTGCCATAAGAGTTTCTGTAATGGTCCGACCCAGTTGGTGGGTCGGACGGTGGGTCGGACGGAGGAGTTTTAAAAGACGGGAGGATTTCTGGAATGGTCCGACCTAGATGGTTGGGTCGGACATGGGTCGGACAAGTGGGGTTTTTCAAACCCGAGATTCTCTGGAATGGTTCGACCCAGTTGGTGGGTCGGACGGTGGGTCGGACGACCCTTAAGGCTTTAAAAAAAACTAAGAGAGTTTAGTGGTATTAATGGTACCCCATTAAGGGGGCAATGATGATTAGAGGTATAAAGACCTAGGGGATTAAGTTGAGTATAAGCTTAAAAGTTTAAGGTTAAGATTGTAAGATTAAGTTGTAAGACTTAAGAGGTGTTGGGTGGGGATCATTAAGGGTTAAGTAAGTTAAGTAAGACAAGTAAGTTGAATTGAGTTGAGTGATTAACAACCTTAAACTGAATGAATGTTTAGGGACTTTGAAATTGGACTCCGGAAGAGATTTAGCAACCGAACGACCAACGGTGAACGGTACAGTTCTTCTTGTGACCTGCTTTCTAACGAGGTGTCCCTCGGCTTGTGTGCTATTTGTTTTTGTGTGCTCACTGATAAGTGTAAAATATATATACTTTTAACGGTTTATTTAATTCAATATTCGTAATGAATTGGCTTATATTTTACACTTATCTTATGTTTTTCGAATATTTATATTTTGAAGAGAGCTGATATATTTTATTTGTCTAATGAAGAAAAAAGTCTCAAATTTATATTTTTATTTCATCTCATATGGGTTCGATAATATCATTATACACATCTGCATGACTTGTGTGGATTTTATCAAATCTCATGATATATCTTTATAATATAATGATGCATACTAGTATTCACGTGAATATCATTTTGTTGCACTTTATTTTCTATAAATAAAAAAATGAAAGAAAAACTGGTGGAGATAACTTTGCAAAAAGGATACGGAGGTTATATTAATTGATTTATTTTATAAACAGGGGCATGGAGTGATTCTCGGCATTCAGGCAGCAGGGACGCGGAGGGTTGGATAAATCCACCGCCTGCATCATATTTTTGGGGGCGGCACATCATCGACCACCAGCGTCGATCCCACTCTCCAATTGAACACCACGAATTCATTCACGCCCATATCACATCCAGTGCCGCATTCATCGATGATCGACCGTATCCATCAATCCATCCTTCAGTATATTCATTCACACACACTTTTTCCAGAGCCATACATTTCGTTCACCATCACCCATCTATAATAACAAACTCAAGCACGCACACTTTTGGGTACCACACCCCCATTAGCAGCCCCGCTTTCCATCTCGATCACCATCAAACTGCAGCAGTCGGTGAGCTCCAGTTGGCGGCGTGGAGAAAGAAACGAAACAACCGACGACATTAGTAACCTGGAACTCATTCGTGTTTTTGTTTCAAGTTATTTTATGTTATTTTTGTTGAATGCTTGTTTGTTAAAACCATGAGTGAGTAATTTTATTTAGTTTCCCGGGTTAGGGAAACGAGTTTTTTCATAGAATTCTTGTTATATAAATTTGTCACTATAGTTATAATTTTGCAATAGTTTGATTCCTGTTATTAATGCACTTGGATTTTCTGGCCAATTATCTAAGTGATTTTTGTAGAACTTTATCAAAATGCGGTGCTGAGATTGAGTTCTAGACATAGGAAATCAAACCGGATTAACGACTAGAAGCATGGCTTGCCTATAGGTTAATCTGTCTCTAATAGGAATTGTGTTTATTGCAATTAACTTGAATTTAACTTGGGCATGGTTTGCGGCTTGTTATTTCAGTTAGTTAGGGTTCGTTGTACAAGGACTGGTCAACGAACTATTTATAATTCCTGAGTTTATTGCATAAAATAGTGAAAATTGTTATTAACTGAATTCGACGAAATAGACGAGTGGAATAACCCGGGGAGCGTTTTTAACTCATTAGATTTTTAAACCGACATTTGCTTTGTTTATTTTTTATCTTTTTGTTATTTTATTATTTTGTGTTCGTTATTTGTTTTGAATTAATTGAAAACCTGAAAAAGTGACAATTTCCTGTTTTCTTAGTTTAATTTAGTTTCTCAGTTAGATTAATAATTTGTCAGTTAATTGAACGAGGTCCCTGAGTTCGACAACCCACTTAATCACCATACCCGCAAAACGATAGGTACACTGTCTAGGTAGAGATAGTAACATATTTCTGCTAATAAGTTTTTGGCGCCGTTGCCAGGGACCTCTGGCACGGTTAATTGACAGTTTTATTTATTTGATTGAGAATTTTATTTCTTTTTATTCTTTTATTTTGTTTAGTATTTGTGTTTTTATTTATTACGATCGAATTTGCTTTCCCGGTTTTATTTCAATAATTGTGTTTATTTCCTTAATTCTTTACCGAACTTGATTCTTGATTAGTTTAGGACTTCATTTAAGTTCGTTCTAGATTTTAGGATTCAATTTTGTTGCTTCGTTTAAATTTGTTTAGTCTGTTTTAGTTAAGTTTTTTCTAGTTTCTAGTTTGAATTTACTTGATTTTTTGTATTTGGTTTTGATTGCTTAAACTTTGTTGTTCTTAGTCTTCTCGGTTTTATGTATTGTTTAATAATTCTGTTTGAGTTGTTAGGTATTTAGTTTAGTTAATTTGATTAAGATTTTATTTTAGTTTTTCTTTTTAGTTTATTTCTGTTTAATTTTTTTTTCTTTTCAATTCATTTATAGTTTTTTTTTTGATACTTTTGTTTAATAGATTGACCCTAGTTTCATTAGGAACTTCATTTTTCTTTTATTTATTTCTAGTTTGATCATTTTATTTAATTTTGGTTTTGTTTTATTTTTGTTGTTTCTACTTTTATTTTTGTTTTCATTTATTTAATTTTTTTATTTTTTTTTGCTTTTCTTTTTCTTTTTGTTTCCTTATTTGGTATATTTTTTATTTTATTCCAGTTTTTTTTATTTATTTCTGTATTTATTTGTTATTAGTTTTAGCAATTCTCTTTATATTTTGTTTTTCCGTAGTATTTCAGAATGGCGGACAGGCAAACCTTGAGTGAATATCAGCAACCGTCAGTTGAGGGAAGACCTTCTGCTATTGTTCTCCCACAAGTTACAGCAGCTGAATTAGGTTCCTGGCAATTTAAAACAAGTTACATTACTACACTTTACCACCAGGGGCAATTCAGTGGGCTAGACTCGGATGATGCTCCACATCATATTTCTTCATTCCTAGAATTTTGTGGTTCATTTAATAAAATAGGAAATTTGAACGAGCGCATCCGTCTACAATTGTTTCCCTATTCTTTGAGAGATGGAGCCTCCAGGTGGTTAAGAAGTCTGCAACCTCGTAGCGTTCATACCTGGGCTGATCTAGCAAGCAAGTTCCTGGCCAAATATTATCCACCGTCCAAGACCAGAGAAAAGATCGGTGAGATTACTAACTTTTGTCAGGAACCAGGTGAGTCACTTTATGATTCATGGGACAGATTCAAAGAACTTCAAATTGTATGCCCACACCATGGTATGAGTGATAGGACCTTGTTTTGTCATTCTTTAATGGCTTAAGTGATTCTAATAAGCTTTTGCTAAATTCTACTTCTGGAGGAAATTTTATGAGTAAGACAGGTGCAGAAGCAATTGAGCTCCTGGATTCGATGACCGAGAGCACCAGACAGTGGTGCAAGAATAAGGGGAGAGGAGAAGCTGGAATTCACAGTTTTCCCCGCATGATCATGTTTCAGCTCAGTTGTCAGCATTAGCAAAAGCTATTGAGAAGCTTACCTTGAATCAACCACAACAAACGGTGAAGGCAGTAGCTACATCTTCCCAGTATTGAATCGTGTTGTGATATCTGTGGTGGAGCCCATGAGACCTTCAACTGCGAGGGACCTGGTTTTGCTGGAAATCCAGAGGAGGTAAATTTATAAACAACCGACCAGGTAACTCTTTTCCTAATGCTTATGGTCAAATAGTTGGAGAAATAATCACAGTCTCAGTGGCGAGGTAATGATCAGTCTATGGGCAATAATTCTTATAATCAGAATAATAGACAATCTCATTTTAATAGACAGCAGGAACAAGTTCAGGATCCCCAGGAAGGAAACAGCAAGATTGAGAGCATGTTTGCAGAGTTGTTGAAACAGGGCCAGCTACTAATTCCAGAATTACAGACTTGGAGGCCAAAGTTGCTGACCAAGCCTACATAAATCAGAGTGTAGAGAGGCAGTTGAGTCAAATGTCACAGCAGTTAGCACAAATGCAAGCAGGGTCGCTTAATCAACCGAAACCAAATCGGTAGCACATTGTAAATCATAACATTGGACGGGGAGAAGCGACCAAAACCTAGTGCTTGAAGCGCAAAAGAAACTCTGATGCATGAAATTATAGAAGTTGAGGACTCCGACTGCAAAGTAGAAAAATCCAAGGAGGAGGAGTCTCCTGAAACTCAACCTACTTTATTTTCTTTTTCTGATTCTCGAATTGCATTAATAAAATCATTGCCATATCCTGTTCCAGTTTTGATGAGTGATTATGATAACAATTTGAGAAATTCTGAGCTTCATGGAACATTAACCGCTAAGTATTCTTTTGAATATATTTGTATAGATGCCCAATTATGCTAAATTTTTGAAGAATCCAGATTTGATAAGCATAATTTACAGGAGCATGAGACAGTGGAGTTAACAGAGACGGTCTCAGCAGTCCTTCTAAAGAAGCTCCCTCCTAAGCTTGGTGATCCTGGACTCCCCATCATACCTTGCTCTATTGAAAAGGTAAATTGTGGTAAAGGTTTGTGCGATCTAGGTGCTAGCATCAACTTAATGCCTTTATCAGTTTTTAATAAACTAGGAGTTGGTCAATGTTCCCCTACTTCCATTCGATTGCAATTGGCTGACCGCTCCATAGTTTGTCCAAGGGTAAGGTGGAGGACTTAATAGTGACAGTAGGAAAATTTTCTTTTCCTGCTGATTTTATCGTTGTAGACATGGAGGAGGATTCAGAAGTACCTATTATTTTAGGTAGACCTTTTATGCGCACTGCTCGTATTTTAATAGATGCGGAAGAAGGGAAAATAATATTGCGATACCATAATGAGCAGGTCTCTTTTGATATGACTCCTAATAAGAGAAATCTTGCAGGAGTTCAGTTTTGTTCTGGTATAGCTATTGTTGACTCTTCAGTGCAGGAGATAGGATTGCAGAGAGAGCCTAAGGGCCTAAAACTTTTCCAAAGATCACCAGACATGTAAAGAACTAAGGTGCTAGTCAAGAAGAAACATTCTTTGCTGCCCACATGTCTGAGGCGCCGGACAAAGGTAATGATCATATTTATTTTGCTTATCCGAACAACTTTATAATGGAAGGCACCCCCAAACGAGTACGACAAAAGAAGAAAGTTGAAAAAGTTTGGCGGTTAAGCGGATCTTCAACCAAATAGAAGATGTCTAGTGGATCCTAGTAAGCGTAACCCTCCTGATTCAACATGTGCAATGAACGACGTAGTCGAGGAAAGTCTAGCCAAAGACTATAAAGAAGGGCGGCTGACTGGGAGGCAACCCAGTGGTAGTTTTTAGTTTCCAGTTTTCTTTTGTTTTGTAGTAATTTTAATTTTTATTGAGTTTCTTGTTGTCCAGTTTACTCACTCGAGGTTTCTAATGCCCATGCGTTTAACGAGATGCTTTTAGCATCAATTCTTGTTTTTTCTGAGATGCTTGCAGGTGTGGTGATCATAGCGACTCCAAGGCTGGACACTTGCTTCACAGCAAGTGTGAGGAAGATTTATACCCCGGTGAAGGACTTAAGTGTGAGGAAGATACCCTTCCTCAATCTGAAGATATCAGGGGAGTTTTCGTGTCCTTTCATTTTTGTTTCAGTCCAGCTTATGCTTTGCATGAATCAAGTCCATGAGATCTTCCCTTGATGAGTTTGCAATATCTAGAAAGTCCTTTTCTTGGTTTTAACTTGTGAACAATGAGGACATTGCTCCTCTTAAGTGTGAGGAAGTAGGAGTACATTCTAAATATTGCCATTGCGCTTAATGTCAAACCTATTTTTGTTTGTCCTCTTATTTTGGAAGAATTGCTTCTTTTAAGCGCCAATAAATATTGAATCTTCTGGTGAAAATTTTTGTTGAGGTTTTGAAAACAAGCCTGATGGCCACCTCAAGAATCTTTCTGCTTTTGGTTGTTTGTATGTATAGTTTTATCCAAATTGAATCCGTTTTCACTGAAATTTGGTGGATTAGCTGATTATGAAAACTGAATTAGTCTAGTTTGGGATTTTGGGAATGATGAGAAAGTTTGGTGTGAAAAGGATAAGGCAAGGTACTCCGCTGATCTGAATTAAAATTTCTGAACCAAAACAGGCCTCTTCATTCGGTTATTAAGTCCTTGGGGTGCTTCATCACCCATCTACCTAAGGTCATCTGATCTGGGATAGAAGGCCCAAATCCGCTACAAGGGTGAAGAGAAAAGTCTGAGGGGATGAATTGAATATGCAAATAGCAAAATAAAATGTTGAGGAAAAGGAACTTTGAAAAGTTAAAAGTGTAATTCAATTTTGCTTATTCTGGTCATGAGTACGTGGTGTTGAAAGGTATCGTGGAATAAGGCGTTACTTTACACCCCTTGTCATCCAAAGGTTAGAGAAAGAAATAGTGGAAGATCCCAGACTATTCTGTTTCAGTTTTTCTAATCTAACTTCTTCATGCTTTTAAAATCATTCTTTTTCACTGTTTACGAAAACCTACAGCAAATAGCAGAATTATTCTTTTGATTGTCATTTTGTTTGTTTTCCATCGCAATTGTTTGATCCTGAGTTTCAATACTACGGCCTTTAAGAGTAGTCATATTTTATATGCTTGAGGACAAGCAAAAGCTAATGTGGAGGAAGTTTGATAAGTGTAAAATATATTACTTTTTAACGCGTTTATTTAATTCAATATTCGTAATGAATTGGCTTATATTTTACACTTATCTTATGTTTTTCGAATATTTATATTTGAAGAGAGCTGATATATTTTATTTGTCTAATGAAGAAAAAAGTCTCAAATTTATATTTTTATTTCATCTCATATGGGTTCGATAATATATCATTATACACATCTGCATGACTTGTGTGGATTTTATCAAATCTCATGATATATCTTTATAATATAATGATGCATACTAGTATTCACGTGAATATCATTTTGTTGCACTTTATTTTCTATAAATAAAAAAATGAAAGAAAAACTGGTGGAGATAACTTTGCAAAAAGGATACGGAGGTTATATTAATTGATTTATTTTATCAACAGGGGCATGGAGTGATTCTCGGCATTCAGGCAGCAGGGACGCGGAGGGTTGGATAAATCCACCGCCTGCATCATATTTTTGGGGGCGGCACATCATCGACCACCAGACGTCGATCCCACTCTCCAATTGAACACCACGAATTCATTCACGCCCATATCACATCCAGTGCCGCATTCATCGATGATCGACCGTATCCATCAATCCATCCTTCAGTATATTCATTCACACACACTTTTCCAGAGCCATACATTTCGTTCACCATCACCCATCTATATAACAAACTCAAGCACGCACACTTTTGGGTACCACACCCCCATTAGCAGCCCCGCTTTCCATCTTCGATCACCATCAAACTGCAGCAGTCGGTGAGCTCCAGTTGGCGGCGTGGAGAAAGAAATGAAACAACCGACGACATTAGTAACCTGGAACTCATTCGTGTTATTTGTTTCAAGTTATTTTATGTTATTTTTGTTGAATGCTTCTGTTTGTTAAAACCATGAGTGAGTAATTTTATTTAGTTTCCCGGGTTAGGGAAACGAGTCTTTTTCATAGAATTCTTGTTATATAAATTTGTCACTATAGTTATAATTTGCAATAGTTTGATTCCTGTTATTAATGCGCTTGGATTTTCTGGCCAATTATCTAAGTGATTTTTGTAGAACTTTATCAAAATGCGGTGCTGAGATTGAGTTCTAGACATAGGAAATCAAACCGGATTAACGACTAGAAGCATGGCTTGCCTATAGGTTAATCTGTCTCTAATAGGAATTGTGTTTATTGCAATTAACTTGAATTTAACTTGGGCATGGTTTGCGGCTTGTTATTTCAGTTAGTTAGGGTTCGTTGTACAAGGACTGGTCAACGAACTATTTATAATTCCTGAGTTTATTGCATAAAATAGTGAAAATTGTTATTAACTAAATTCGACGAAATAGACGAGTGGAATAACCCGGGGAGCGTTTTTAACTCATTAGATTTTTAAACCGACATTTGCTTTGTTTATTTTTTTATCTTTTTGTTATTTTATTATTTTGTGTTCGTTATTTGTTTTGAATTAATTGAAAACCTGAAAAAGTGACAATTTCCTGTTTTCTTAGTTTAATTTAGTTTCTCAGTTAGATTAATAATTTGTCAGTTAATTGAACGAGGTCCCTGAGTTCGACAACCCACTTAATCACCATACCCGCAAAACGATAGGTACACTGTCTAGGTAGAGATAGTAACATATTTCTGCTAACACTCACTAAACAAGATAAAGCATGCAACCGGAATATTATAATTATTGTACTGTTGTGTGATGTTTGAGAACTAACACAACATACCGTGAGAACTTACTAACCAATTTAGTAAGGAATTGAGTGAGACTAAGGAATGAACCCTAATATGGGTTTGATATAAACCGAAAGAGGTTAACCAACAAACGGGTCTTGAGACTACTACTAACTGGAACTTGAGTGAGGAAACCCGGGACTGACTCCGGTCATGCATGCTAAGGAAAGGGGATCGGTATCTATAGCAGATTCGACTTCCGCTTGAGGACTTGTCTTCGGACTTGTAGCCTAGGGCCGGTTGCCAGCTCAGCTACGCTGGACTCCCGTCCAGGGTAGGTGGCTTTAAGATGGTGCGGTGGGATCACCTAAATCCCAGGTTTGAAATTAAGTTACAACCATTCCCCTCCAGGAACGGTTTGTATACTGAGAATAAGTTAAGGTTAAGATTAAGGTAAGGTTAAGATAAGTTGCAACCATTCCTCTTTTAAGGATGGTTTGTATTATTAAGACTAAGATAAGCTACATCCACTCCTTATTAAAGGATGGTTGTTTCTAAGATTAAGATAAGACTAAGATTGAGGTGAGATAAGGATGGACTAAGATTAAGAGGAAATATAACTTAAGGAGTTAAATAATTAACTCCCTAATTTAGGGAACGCTCTTAAGCCGTTCGTTGTGTGTGAACTTTGATTGTTCAATTTGGTTTGTTGTTTACTGCATTGACTATTATGTTGTGCATCTAATCAACCTGCATGCTATCGACAATTAGTCGTCGTAGCCACGTTAGCTTGGGGGCCATGAGAGGATCGTACCAGCATTCGTGCTGACCCCCTTTGGGGGCTGTTTTTACTACACAGGTGAACATCAGGAGGCGGCCGTCGCGAGCGTAAGAAGGGGATACAAGTGTTACGGGTTAGGCGTGGCCTACGAGTTGTGCATGTACACTCGTATGGCAATTGAGTTAGTGAGATGTATAGGATGTGAGGGGATTGTAAGAAAGATATGTATTTGGTTAAGGTTGTTATGTACTAATGTTCAGTATATTCTGTAGTCAGACCGTGGCAAGGTCCTGGAGTGTAAAGAATTCCGCTGTGACATATATACATATGCTGTTAAGTTGCGAGACCACATTTGGATTGAGTTGGGGTGTTACACAGATTGTCTTAAAGAAAAATACTAGGGTAATTGTCGGTTCCAACAATTACTATGACAACACCAATTGGAACCCAAAGCTTAAACACCACCACCACACAGGCACACATAAGCCCTAACCTCCACACAAACACTCACAGGCCCGTCATTAGTCTTACCTCCACAAAAACATCAGGTTTGTCAAAAATCCCGAACACCAGCAAAAGCTTTTAGCACCGCAACAAACACCACACACTTCTACCGACGGCATGTTCATCTTCAAAGAAATAAATGGCAGATCTGAAATTCTTTGTCAAGGAAGGATTATTTCGCTTTCCTTTTTCAGTAAATTTTTTCTCAAGCATTGCCACGTTTGGCACATTTTCCATCAATCTCTTGCTGATAAGTGTCCAAATGAGCATGTTTTATAGGTGTATTTCATATATAATATTAGCACTTTTCTTGCTCATTTCTCCACTTCGGTTAGTTTTCCTATAGTTTATGTTTTATTGTTTATCTCACAAAATTATTAGTTTAACATGAGGAAAACCAAGCTGGGAGTGAAGTAGACGAAGAGACGAACGCATAGACGCAAACGGCTCAGAAAACGGGGTCCAAACGAAGAATCTAGAGCCGGTCAAAGTTGGAAGGAAAATAGGTCACGGTCAAGCTCACAACCGCCTAGGCAACCGCCTAGATGCAGGCGGACTCCACACATTGCAACCGCCTACTCCAAGGCGGACTCCAAGGCGAACTCCACCATTGCAACCGCCTACTCCAAGGCGGACTCCAAGGCGGACTCCACCATTGCAACCGCCTACTCCAAGGCGGACTCCAGGCGGACGACTCATAAGAGAACCGCCTCTATTGGGGGAGGAAGTGAAGGCAGACACACATAAAGAACCGCCTCTATTGGGGCGGAAGCCTAGGCAGACAAGGCTCAAGACCGCCTGGCTTTGGGCGGTTGCTTAGCGGACGTGACTAAAATCAGTCACGAAACAGTTTTCTTCTTCGCGCCGACTCTGCAACTCGCAACTGCTCCGCCTACCTTATTTTGCTCACGCGTCCCCCTGCAATTAATGAAGCAATCAGTGAAGCAATCAACTGCAATCAATTCCTCCGCTCCAGACTACTCTTGCCTTCCTCTATAAATATTCAGTTTCTGCAACCTTGTACGAGTGCAGGAGAAAACCAGAAAATCACTCACGCTCATCTCATCTCATTCTCTTCCAGTAAAACACTCCGTACATCTCAACACTCCATTCAGTTCCCAGTTCTCTAACTCTCCAATTCACCCAATCCACATACAATAACCTACGTACATGTTTCACTCTTCGTTCTCTTCATTTCTCCATTCACTATTCACGTCTCCGTTATTATTACGTCCAACCTCTGTCTGACTTATTACCAGTTAATATGTCTGGCTAAGGAGGATTTGCTCCGGGCAAAGGTTTTATTATGGTTTGTTTAATTATGTAATCAATATTTCTACCGGTTAAAATAAATACAGTTTGTTACGCTTAAAGGTTTCTCTCACCATTTTAATAAATTACATGAATTTATTAAAATGCTTTCCTAAGTCTATTTTGATCAGACCAGGTGATAAATAGACAGGTTAATTAAGCCGTAAATCTGGAGAAAGCTTATTATGATTTAATAGGTTAGTATTTTCAGATGCAATTATAATTCCTCGAATTTAACGTCCGTTTACATAGTATTGCTCGAACCTTGATTAGACCGAGCATTTCTGGTAAAGAGTTCTTAAGGGTCTATGACTTAGTCCTTAGGATAATAACAGGAATTTTGCCAAACTAATATATTAAACCGGTAGAGATAGCATAATTAATCAGATTATATAAAACCTAAACCCGGAGTTCCATTTAATTCATCTGCACTCAGTAATTTTAATCTGCTTAATATTTTCTCTAAAACAAGTCAATTAACTTCCCCCCTTTTGTGACAAGCTTAGGAACTATTTTATCTCGCTATAAGTCCCACGGTTTGACCCCGGCCGCTTCTGTCTTCTATACTACTGCGACCGGGTTTTATTTGCAGCCCGACGGATATTTTGAGTATTAATTTCTTTCTTTTATCAATTTCACCAGTGCTAATAACTCACGATAAATCCATTTGCAAAATGGCGCCGTTGCGGGGACTTGATTTAATCTAGTCCCTAAGCCCCGGTTAATTCACCTGTTATATTATAATAATCTGTCAATATTATCTTGTTAATAATCTGACTTGGACATCGGACTTCTGATCTGACTTGGACATTGACTTCGGACTTTGGACACTAACTCTGACATCTTAATATTATTGTCATTTATTTCTGTCATTTCATTTCCATTGTCCTTTAATATTCCATTGTCTCTAACTACTAACTTAAAATTTCTGTCATTTCATTCCATGTCATTTCTTTCCATTGTCATTTCAATTTTCTGTTATTTCTTTCCATTGTCCCTAACTACTAACTTTAAATTTCTGTCTACTAATTCCTAACATTTTTATTTATTCTAACGTATAACCAGTTCTTTTCTCTGTTTTGAGTGGTGAATGCCTTTTACCAGGTCAAACAGTCTCCCAGAAAATATTAATAATCACACGGTTGGTTATAATCCAGAGATCGAGAGAACCTTTCTGCGTACCCTAAGGCAGAGACGAACTCAACAAAATACCACCACAGTGATAGATTCTGACCCGGAAGCTAACATGGCATCTACACCAGCAACGGTTCGAAATATCAACAGGCCGTCTAACCAAGGACAACAGCCTGCTATCATCCTTCCTCACCTCAGCCCATCTGAATACGATGAGTGGCAAAAACTGAAGCCATATCATCAAATCAGATGTGTGAAGAGTTGGCATGTTGATGAGTTGGCACCAGTCCAGACGAAGCCCTGTTACATGTTACAAAATTCTTGCAACATGCCAATAGTCTTACTGCAACCGACGCAGTACTCCAGTATGCAAGATTGTCATTATTCCCTCACAGCCTGACGGGAAACGCGAGCAAGTGGTATCATAGCCTAACACCAAGTACCATCGGTACCTGGGACGACATGGCCACCAAGTTCTACGACAAATTCCTACCCCCGAGCCGAACATTGGAGATGATTGCTGAAATTATAATTTCAAGCAACCTGGGTCGGAGAATATTTGTGAAACTTGGGATCGCTTCAAAGGACTACTACTACTTGTCCTCACCATGGTCTGACGAAAGAACAAGTATCACAATTGTTCTACAAGGGCTTGATCGGTCCGTGCAAAACAATGGTGTTATCTTCGTTAGGGGCTGACATTCTGAAAAAACCAGGAGCACAATTTCTGAACAGCATGGAATCTCTCTGTGAGGAAATCAGAGACTGGGCCTCCGGTGGATCAAGGAGCGGTACTCCAGGATTATATCATGTTGGGGAGTGATAACAAGTTCGACCAATTGATGAAAAGCCACGAGCAACTCATGGAAAGCAATGCTCAGCAGGCAACAAAAGTCAGTACTCTGCAAAAAGTGGTTGAGCAGATGGCTATGAATTCCTTTCCCCAGCAAGCTAAGTCGATGATTTCCCAATCATCTGCAACTATTTCTTGTACGCAATGTGGCGGGCCTCATGATTATGAACAATGCCCCCAATTACAGAAATTAAAAGCAGCGGAGGAAGCAAACTATCTCACCAACAGTTCAGGATACAGACAACCTTGGCAACGTAACATGCAATCCGACCTTCGCTACTCAAACACAGAAAATATCCAAAACCCACATACCCTACAAACATCCCAAAACTACAGACCTCAGTCCAATTTCCAAGGAGGCCAAAGGCAATATCAACACAGCCTTATGGCAATGAAGCTTCATCGAGTCGATCAACTCAGCCTCCTTCGAATCCTGAGTCTGAAATGTCTCAAATGCAAGAGATGTTTAAGGCAATGATGGGTAAGTCCAGAGATACGCAAGAGGAGGTCGCAGCTCTGCGCAAAGACCAAACAGCCTTGCAGTCTCAGATTCAACAACTCCTAACTCAACAAAGACCTCCTGGCCAACTCCCCTCACAAACCAATCCAAATCCAAAGGAGTATGCAAAAGCAATCTACGTAGTGGACCAGCCCATCACATTAGCTCAAAGGGAGCAACAACCCGAGAGTGAAATGGTCCCTGAAGTGGAGCAGCAGGCCGAGGAAGAGTACCTCGACACGAACCAACTGAAGCTCTATGCCAAATTAGTTGCGATAAACGAAATGATGGAAGGTCCACTAGACCTTACATCACAGCAACCTGAGAGCAAACTGGTTCATGTAGTGGACGATTTACCTGAGGATTTAAGTTACTCTATATCACCACCCCCGTTCGAAAATGAGCAAACGGTATCAAACCTTCTGCTTGAGCTTGAAGACAAGCCATCAGAGGACAACTTCTACCTCAACTTCATGGAGTCTCCTCCCTCTGAAGTCAATTACCGTTATTTTCCCTCCTTCTCTGTGCTATACCCAGACAATGAGGATTGTTACATCCTCAAGAATGAAGAGGAGGAAATGCTCGCTCCCGCCAGAACATCCAAACAAAATACCAATATCGCCTTCGAGGAACCACCTCCCTCTGAAGTTGAATTCAAACAAGGCTCTTCCTATGAGCCTCTCAAAGAAGACGAGGATTATTACATCCTCAAATTTGAAGAGGAAAAGCCATCCAACTTTGATCTTCATCTGGAGGATCACAGCCTTCCCCTCTTGTGCAACAAAGAAGTAGGGTGGAAACTCGAAGTCAGCTCGCTGAGTGAGAGGCCACCTTTCCATTTGATCCAGGGTCAGAACTTGAAGATACAAATTTCCCAGAAGTTCTCCCTGAACCACTCAACGCAGTTAAGGATGTCTTCATCCTTAAATTTGAAAAGGATGATACTCACACTAAGGATCATCCATTGGAAAATTTGGGCCCTTCGACAAAGAAAAATAATGCCCACCCAACCCACCCGTTGAAGCCCACTTCCACCTTCATTTACATTCCAGAGGAGAAAATTTACATCCTCGACTATGAGCAAACACCACCACTACCATCTTCCATGCATACGGCTAAACAACAGAGGGAGAATGTTTACATTCTCCAGTTTAGTTTGAGGAAGCACTACCACCACCACCCGGATTTCAATACAATATTAATGGCAACAAACACCTCCTTCAAAACCAGGTTTTGTGGAGTTTGTCTTTTCCTACTGTAATTGTTGCCGTAATTCTTTGTTTTGATCCAGGTGGTTCGGTCCTACATATTGCCAATTTCCAGTTCCTGGTACTACCATTGTCAACATTCATTTATGATCCGGGATAATAAAGAACATACGTCTAGCTAGAGACGTTAAACCCGGGCAGCTTGGTGGGAGGCAACCCACTATCTATCTTTTGTCTTTCCTTCAATATTAAAGCTATTTTCCTTTTGTACTATATTTCCCTTTTATTTGTTATAATAAAATGCAGGTTTCACTTGAGTTCTTCTCGCTGTGTAGAATATTCTTTACAGGTTCAATTCATGACATTCTACAGCTGCACTCAAGTGTGGGGGAGCTCTACACACTCTACGAAATCTGGGGAGTACACTCTTTCCTTTCTTAATTGCATGCCCTAATATTTTAATTCCATCTACGCAATGAGGGCATTGCTTGAACTTAAGTGTGGGGGAAGAGCCTTTTCAGGGCGTTCTGTGCTTAAAATGTTTAAATCTCTCTGCTTATCTTGCAATTGTTCAAAAATTAAAATTATGTACCTTGCTAATGTAGGTTGTTCTCTTTAAGAATAAATACTGTTATGAATTGTGGGATAAATGGTACAAAATTTTAAAATTTTGATTACTTTTGAGGAGCATTTTATATGCGGTGTGACCAAATAATCTGCAAATGGTTGGATTTTATTGCTCAGGGTTCTTTCTGTCTTCTCTCTTAGGGATTGCTAAGGGGTGCTTCTCTGTTAAAAAAAAAGAAAAAGAAAAAAAAAATAATAAGGGACTTGCGAGACACCATTGGTAACCAACAAAAGAAAGTTGAGTGTTCTTAAATACAAAGGCGTGATGCCTATATTTTCTCATCTCTTATGCAAAAGTGAAACAAATGTATAAATCTATTTTTCCTTTTGTTTTCTCCTCAATGCCCATTCTTGAGAGAAGTTGGCCATGGTAAAAGTTCTCAGAGCTACCTAAAGAAACATTGAAGTACCTTAGATCATACCCCGAAACTCTATATTTTATTTTTACCTTGAGCACACCTATGCCACCAGCAGTTGATTTTTTTTTCACACTCCTCGAAAAGTTTAAAGATCATGTTTATCCTACCCTTCATAATAATATTTGTTAGTATTGAGCATTCCCTACTTACTTGGGTACATGGTTTTGCTTGAGGACAAGCAAAAAGATAAGTGTGGGGGTGTGATAAGTGTCCAAATGAGCATGTTTTATAGGTGTATTTCATATATAATATTATCACTTTTCTTGCTCATTTCTCCACTTCGGTTAGTTTTCCTCTAGTTTATGTTTTATTGTTTATCTCACAAAATTATTAGTTTAACATGAGGAAAACCAAGCTGGGAGTGAAGTAGACGAAGAGACGAACGCATAGACGCAAACGGTTCAGAAAACGGGGTCCAAACGAAGAATCTAGAGCCGGTCAAAGTTGGAAGGAAAATAGGTCACGGTCAAGCTCACAACCGCCTAGGCAACCGCCTAGATGCAGGCGGACTCCACACATTGCAACCGCCTACTCCAAGGCGGACTCCAAGGCGAACTCCACCATTGCAACCGCCTACTCCAAGGCGGACTCCAAGGCGGACTCCACCATTGCAACCGCCTACTCCAAGGCGGACGACTCATAAGAGAACCGCCTCTATTGGGGGAGGAAGTGAAGGCAGACACACATAAAGAACCGCCTCTATTGGGGCGGAAGCCTAGGCGGACAAGGCTCAAGACCGCCTGGCTTTGGGCGGTTGCTTAGTGGACGTGACTAAAATCAGTCACGAAACAGCTCCGCCTACCTTATTTTGCTCACGCGTCCCCCTGCAATTAATGAAGCAATCAGTGAAGCAATCAACTGCAATCAATTCCTCCGCTCCAGACTACTCTTGCCTTCCTCTATAAATATTCAGTTTCTGCAACCTTGTACGAGTGCACGGAGAAAACCAGAAAATCACTCACGCTCATCTCATCTCATTCTCTTCCAGTAAAACACTCCCGTACATCTCAACACTCCATTCAGTTCCCAGTTCTCTAACTCTCCAATTCACCCAATCCACATACAATAACCTACGTACATGTTTCACTCTTCGTTCTCTTCATTTCTCCATTCACTATTCGCGTCTCCGTGCTATTATTACGTCCAACCTCTGTCTGACTTATTACCAGTTAATATGTCAGGCTAAGGAGGATTTGCTCTGGGCAAAGGTTTTTATTATGGTTTGTTTAATTATGTAATCAATATTTCTACCGGTTAAAATAAATACAGTTTGTTACGCTTAAAGGTTTCTCTCACCATTTTAATAAATTACATGAATTTATTAAAATGCTTTCCTAAGTCTATTTTGATCAGACCAGGTGATAAATAGACAGGTTAATTAAGCCGTAAATCTGGAGAAAGCTTATTATGATTTAATAGGTTAGTATTTCAGATGCAATTATAATTCCTCGAATTTAATGTCCGTTTACATAGTATTGCTCGAACCTTGATTAGACCGAGCAATTTCTGGTAAATGAGTTCTTAAGGGTCTATGACTTAGTCCTTAGGATAATAACAGGAATTTTGCCAAACTAATATATTAAACCGGTAGAGATAGCATAATTAATCAGATTATATAAAACCTAAACCCGGAGTTCCATTTAATTCATCTGCACTTAGTAATTTTAATCTGCTTAATATTTTCTCTAAAAAAGTCAATTAACTTCCCCCCTTTTGTGACAAGCTTAGGAACTATTTTATCTCGCTATAAGTCCCACGGTTTGACCCCGGCCGCTTCTGTCTTCTATACTACTGCGACCGGGTTTTATTTGCAGCCCGACGGATATTTTGAGTATTAACTTCTTTCTTTTTATCAATTTCACCAGTGCTAATAACTCACGATAAATCCATTTTGCACTTGCTTTGGACAATTTTCAATCCTCATCATAGCCATGTTTGACATGTTTTCAGTAATTTCTTGCTTTAGACAATTTTCACACCTCATCATTGCCACGTTTCGCACTTTCACGATTAGGTCATCATAATCATTTGCACGAGACCATTATCTTCTCAAAACTACAACCCATTTATAGTTCGAGATCCAGCATCACTTCTAGTTCGAGACTCATCATTTTCCTCAGTGTGAGACCCAACATTCCCTTCATTCAATGCGAGACCCAGCATTCCCTTCACTCAACTTTGGTTCGGGACCCATCGTTTTCTTCAGTGTGAGACCCAGAATCAGTGCGAGACCTAGCATTGTCTTCATTCAGTTAGTACGAGACTTCAGTGCGAGACCTAGCATCTTCATTTAGCACGAGACCTAGCAGCATTTTTAGTTCGAGACCTAGCATTTTCTTCATTCAGTGTGAGACCTAGCATTTTCTTCATTCTGTGCGAGACCTAGCATTTTCTTCATTCTGCGAGATCTAACATTTTCTTCATTTAGTGTGAGACATATCATTTTCATCATTCAGTGCGAGATCGAGCATATTCGTTTAGTGCGAGACCAGTACTAGACCTAGTATCATCTTCAATGCGAGACAAGTATAAGACAGAGCGTGATCCAAGTTGGCGGGGCAGAGGCAATAAGTCCCCACCTTCATGTCAACTTTTTAGGGAGAAACAACTAGTGAGCAGTGGCATTAAGTTCCCTTGGTAATCTAGAAGTTATCCCAGCACCCCAATTGGTGGGCAGAGGCAATAAGTCCCCATAGTATACCAGCAAGGAGCATTGAAACGGGTTTCGGTCCCTAGAAGCATACGAGCATCATCAGCATATTATATCATCTTCATCTGCATACCATTGGCATATCACCTACATTTGCACTACAGGTTCCCGACACCTTATAATGCTCGGCGTATTCCATTTAGCTTCAGGTTCCCGACACCTTATAATGCTCGGTGTATTCCATTTAGCTATAGGTTCCCGACACCTTATAATGCTCGGCGTATTCCATTTAGCTTCAGGTTCCCGACACCTTATAATGCTTGGCGTATTCCATTTAGCTTCAGGTTCCCGACACCTTATAATTCTCGGCGTATTCCATTTTTCTTCAGGTTCCTGACACCTTATAATGCTCGGCGTATTCCATTTAGCTTCAAGTTCCCGACACCTTATAATGCTCGACGTATTCCATATACCTTCAGGTTCCCGACACCTTATAATGCTCGGCATATTCCCTTTACCTTCAGGTTCCCAATACCTTATAATGTTCGGTGTATTCTATTTAACTTTAAGTCCCCGGCACCACACATGCTAGGTCTAGTTTATTCGTTCTTATTTTAGTCCACTTTTCATATTTTAGGTAGTTGGCGCCTCATAATAGCCCAGCACATCTAGACTTCTCTTTTAGGTAGACGCTGGTTCCCCATAATAGCCCAGCACATTTAGACTTCTCTTTTAGGTAGTTGGCGCCTCATTATAGCCCAATAATTTCAAGCTTATCTTTTAGGTAGTTGGCACTTCATAATGGCCCAATAATCTCAAACTTCTTTCCTAGGTAGCTAGCGCCTCATAATAGCACATCACAATCATTAGACTTTCAGCAGAAATCTAATTCATTCCACAATACTGGTTAAAATTTTGGGGCATCACTCAGGCATCAACTAGTCTTTTCATCTTCATTACAAATCCTAGTTGACGGGGGGCAATCTGTTATACCCAAAATTTTAACCCCCTCAGAGTAGTCTCCAAGGCATACGTGTTGCAAAGGGACAAATGGTCAAAATGCACCAATGCGGGATTTTCCAAGGACATTCTCGGGATTTTCTATTTTCATATGACTTGTTCACTATCTCCAAACGCTTTCAAATACCATAGCATTATGACAGGCATTTATTAAATTCCTAGATGGTATTTATTTAGGAAATTTAGCTTTTAATTCATATTATAAGCTAATGCCACATGAAATAGCCTCGAAATATAAATAAATAAAGGTTTCCAAAAATTAAAATAAAATTGTCACATGGTTAGCATGATTATGTACAGTCATGAACATGAAATTATTTTATTTGGAACCTCAGCCCAAAATTTAAAAGAAAAATTCAAACATTCTTGCAATTTTCTCTCTCCTTTGGAAGATACCGAAATCAAGTTCAAATGTCATGAAATTTTAACGAAATATAGAGGATGATTTTTAGAGACTAACACCGTTGGAATTTCGTAATTTCGATTTTCCAATCGTAAGTTATGAATTATGGGATGTTTCAGATTGCAAGATTTTTATCTAATCGGTTATATATCAAAATAACCTAATTCCAACTCTTAAAATTCATAAGAATCTTTTATCTTTGGTTCAAATTTCAGAATTTTTATCGACCTATAGCCTAATTTCAAAAATCAGATTCTGTTAGATTCTTCAAGACTCTTAATAAAAATTTATGTTTGGGCAAATTCACAAAATACCACGATTTGAGTTTATAATTCACAATATACCACTTTTTGGAAAGTTGTTCACAAAATGCCACGATTTGAGTTTCAAATTCACAAAATACCACTACTTGGTAACTGACGTTAGTTCTGCCGTTAACTCCCTCTGGTAAATGCCAAAATACCCCTGACATAATTTTCTTTTTAAATGAATTGCGCTGAGTCGACTGTGCAATGGCTATTTTTTGAATTTTTTTTAAAGTTGATAAAATACAGCAATTTGAGTTTATAGTTCACAAGATGCCACTATATAGGTTTTTATGTTCACAATATGCCACTATTTGAGTTTCGATGTTCACAAAATGCCCCTGTTTTTGCTGTAACGGCTAGTTTGAGCCCAACAACCTTTTTTTGCCTGTATAAGAACCTTCTTACCATGTAAACTAAGAACAAACACCATACTAAAGCCATGACCATGTTTACAACTACAATCAATGAAAATTTTCAAACAATTCATTGCAAATGTGGAGCCCCATCAAACCTTACCCTCTCCCACAAAGAAGCTTCAGTTGGAAGGGATTACTATAACTGTTGGGCATGTGATTTTTTCAAGTGGTGGGCACCGGTGATGCAAGATCGATACTCTCCTCATCCTAGGTAAAGACATGCTGGCTATTCCAAATCGTACTCAACTATATGATAGCCTCTACTTCTAGTGCTGCATTTGCTCGTTCTGAAGCTCCACATCAAGAGAGCATGGCAGCTGACGCGATTCTTATCAATAGCATTAGGGAGGAAATAAAGAAAGAACTTAAAGAAGAGATGAGGCAAAGCATGAAGAACATGTTTCTTTGGGGTGTAGTTGTATTTGCAACTGTAATCTACATCCGCAAAATATGAAGTACTTTCATATGTATTAATGCTAAAAAAATCTGCATCCACATTTGTAGTGAATTGTTTGAAATTTTTCATTGATTGTAGTCGTAAACATGGTCATGGCTTTAGTATGATGTTTATGCTTTGTTTACATGGTAAGAAGGTTCTTATAAAGGCAAAAAAAGAGTTGTTGGGCTCAAACTAGCCGTTACAACAAAAATAGGGGCATTTTATGAACATCGAAACTCAAATAGTCGCATATTGTGAACATAAAAACCCATATAGTGGCATCTTGTGAACTATAAACTAAAATCATGGTATTTTGTGAACTTTAAAAAAAATTCAAAAAAATAGTTGTTGCACAGTCGACTCAGCGCAATTTTTTTTTTCTTTTTTTTAAAAAATTTCCGTCAGGGGTATTTTGGTCATTTACCAGAATGGCAGAAATAACGTCAGTAACCAAATAGTGGCATTTTGTGAATTTGAAACTCAAATCGTGGCATTTTGTGAACAACTTTCCAAAAAGTGGTATATTGTGAATTATAAACTCAAATCGTGGTATTTTGTGAATTTTCCCTTTGTGTTTTTATCAATATATAAGTCACACTCTTCCCTGTATAATTAGGTTCATTGACCTAAACACACGGGACAACACATTAGAAATTTGAAACAACTGAGCTCACATGAAATACCATCATCCTCGAAATTCTCACGCAAGGTACTATAAGAAAATACTCTAGTTGAACCCTAAAAAAAAGATTCATGAAGACCAATAACGCCTCTCTGCCTTTCTCCTCGCCGTCACCTGCATTCAATATCAATACTTATACTCCACCGAAATCAACATAGGATAGGGTTTAAAAAATTGAGGCTCACACAGACCAATTCTTCCTTGAGGAATTAACTGTCTTTTGAAGAATCCATTTTAGCTCTCAGTTACTCACTTCTACTTGACCATTAGTTTGGGGATGATAAGGCAGAGCAACCTTATGAGTCACCCCATACTTCGACATCAGAGAATCAAAGGCCTGATTATAGAAATGAGAACCTCAATCACTAATGATAGCTCTGGGCACTCCAAATTTAGTAAAGATGTTCTTCTTCAAAAATTTAACCACAGTTTTTGCGTCAGCAGAAGGGCAGGGAATTGCTTCGACCCACTTGGAAACATAATCTACAACAACAAGGATGTAGTGGTTTCCATGAGAAGAAGGAAATGGGCCAGCGAAGTCAATACCCCAAACATCAGACAACTCTACTTCAAGAATTCCTTTCTGAGGCATCTCATGCCTTCTTGAAATGTTTCCCATTCTCTGGCAATTATCACAGTGAGAGCAGAAGCGGTGGACATCCTTGTGTAGAGTGGGCTAGTTGAAACCACACTCTAACACATTAGCAGCTGTCCTAGTGGGACCATGATGACCACCTGCTTCTCGAGAATGGCAGAACTCAATCACACTTTCGATCTCTTCATCGGGCAGGCACCTCCTAATCAAACCATCAGCACACACCCTAAATAGATAGGGGTCCTCCCACACATAGTAACGAGCTTCAGACAAAAATTTCTTCCTCTTGTTGTAGCTTAGATCATGAGGAATCAAACCAGAGGCAAGATAGTTAGCCATGTCAGCATACCATGACTCTTTAACTTTCCCAATCACAAAGATTGTCTCATCAGGGAAGAATTCACTTATGGGTACCCCGTCATCTAGAGTCTCAAGCCTAGACAGATGATCTGCAACTCCATTCTGCTTCCCTTTCTTATCAACAACTTCCAAGTCAAATTCTTGACGGAGCAAGATCCATCTAAGAAGTCTAGGCTTAGAGTCATTCTTTTGGAAGAGGTACTTCAATGTAGAGTGATCGGTATGAGAAATTACCTTACTTCCTAGCAAATAGGACCTGAACTTATCAAGAGCAAACACCAAAGCAAGTATCTCTTTTTCAGTAGTGGTATAATTCTTTTAAGCCTTAGATAGAGTCTTATTTGCATAAGTGACAACCCTGGGAATTTCATCCTTCCTTTGACAGAGTGCAGCACCAACAGCATAACCACTGGCATCTGTCATGATCTCAAAAGGAAGAGACCAATCAAGAGGAACCACAGTAGGAGCAGAAATGAGCTTACTCTTGATAGTCTGAAAGGCATTCAAACACTCCTCTGAGAACTGAAATTTCACATCTTTCTGTAGAAGATCAGACAAGGGCTTGGCAATTTTGGAAAAGTCCTGGATGAACCTCCTATAGAACCCTGTGTGACCCAGAAAAGATCTGATATCCTTAACTGAAGTGGGAGGAGGAAACTTCTCAATGACCTCCACCTTAGCCTTATCCACTTGAATACAATCTTTGGAGACCCTGTGACCAAGCACTATACCTTCATGTACCATGAAATGGCACTTCTTCCAATTCAAAACCAGATGGGTGTCCTCACATCAGCCTAGTATCTGATCTAGCTGATCAAGACACTTATCAAAACTCTGGCCATACACAGAAAAGTCATCCATGAAAACTTTTATGCTCTTCTCAATAAAATCTTTAAAGATTTGCATCATACAACACTGAAATGTGGCTGGAGCATTACAAAGACCAAAAGGGCATCCTTATATATGCAAAAGTACCATAAGTACAGGTGAAGGTGGTCCTCTCCTAATCCTCTGGCGCGATGAGAATCTGAAAATAACCACTATACTCATCAAGGAAGCAGAATAACTCTTGCCCAGCTAACCACTCCAACATTTGATCAATAAACGACAGTGGGAAGTGATTTTTCCTTGTGGTTCATTCAAGCGCCGGTAATCGATGCACATCCTCCAACCAGTGGTTTGCCTTTGGGGCACCAATTCACCTTTCTCAATGGGCATTGCAACTATTCCCCCTTTCTTGGGAACAACTTGCACAGGAGAAACCCAACGACTATTAGAGATGGGATAAATGATACCTGCACCTAGAAGCTTCAGAACTTCAGCTTTTACAACTTATTTAAGATTTGGATTCAATCTCCTCTGGGGCTGCCTCATTGGCTTGACACTGTCTTCCATGTATATTCTGTGAGTGCATAACCCCGGACTGATCCCTTTAATATCTGTCACTGACCACCCCAAAGCTCCCTTGTGCCTTCTTAACACCTCCAGAAGTCTGCTTTTTTTGTGAAACAAACAAAGATGAACAAATAATAACAAGCAGGGTGCTACCCTTTGCCAAGAAAGCATACTTAAGATTTGAAGGGAGAGTTTTGAGTTCAAGAGTAGGGGGCTTCTCTATTGAAGGAAAGAGCCTCTGAGTAGGCCTGTCTAGAGGCTCCACAGGTGGAGCATAAAGGCGAAAGTAGGATCAACCCTGGTTGAGCTGCTGGACAACAGTAGCTACCTCGGTGCTCTCCCTATCATCCTCAATTGAGTGGCATAACTACTAACAAGAAATTTTTAGGGAAGATTATATACAAAAATGAATAAAATAACAAAAGAATCCTACTACTCTACTACGGGTAGCAAAAATTCCCGGGCGGAATGTAGTGTATATAAATTATGACCAAGAGTATCGAACCCAAGGGACTTAACAGAAAATCAGTCCTAATCCTAGTAATAGCCTATTCTAAACAAAGGGGGGAAATGGATAATAGTTTCAAATTAAAATAACTAACTAACTAAATGGTATTTACAATGAATTATCCTTGATTCGGGATAATAATCAATCTAATAACAAGTATGATCACAAAGTCAAATTAGCAAGTTTTGAAATAACCAACTTTTGAACAAGCCGGATGTGATGCCAGACATAAGATGCACGGTGCATTCAAGAACTTTGAATATGCCGGACATCAGACACCCGATATTGCATCCGACAATGTCAAAATGTCAATATTGTTTTCCAGTTTTGGTTCGAAACAAAACACTCTCAATCCATTATCGAATCCAGCAAATCCTATGCCAATAAACAAACAGGAAAGAGGAGATTAAAATGGTTAATCCCAAATCTTAATTTTCATCTCCTAATTTATAGAAGACAAAGGCAAAGATCACTTAGATTTCCTCAACCCATTCTTTTAGAACTTTGAAGTAAAGAGGAACGAGTAGCGAACTTATTCTACTTTGCACAAAGATCAAAATCTAAGTTGGAAACTTGTAAATTTTATTAACGATCATAAATGTAATACAAAGAGAATCATTTCTAACTAAGAATGACAAGGAATTCTACTCAACCATCTATACACAACCATCTATACAAAATACAAGAGGATAAGAGAATTGGTCATAGCCTTAACCCGACAAGGATCTTCTTCTCTTCGCGTGGATGGAAGCGCAGAACTTCCTTGGACACCAACACTTGGGATGGATGCGGAATTAGAGTATGGGTGGTGTATATGTATGTGTTGAAGTGTTTTCAAATTGTGTAGGCTCTTGGCCTATTTATAGACTTCAATCTTCCTTTTGTGTCGGGAGTCATGTCGGGTGAAGTACACCCGACACAACGTGATAAATGTGTTCTTCTAACGGTTAATTAAATCGTCAAATCAGTGAAAAGATACTTGTGCCAAACAGGTTGTGTCCGGTACTATACCCGACATATACTGGTTTGTTAACGGTAATTAACTGCTATCATCTAATGAACTGTGGTGACTTTTACTTGTGCTGGATAAGAAATACCCGGCATTGCATCCGGCATGCCTTCTGTTTGCTCCACTGCTGCCGTGAATCATGCTTCCGACATCATGCCCGGTATCATTTGATTAGAATTTATTCCTAGTATGAAAAACATATAAAACATAAGTGTGAACATATAAAATGACTTTATATGTAAAATAATATAAATACTAACTATTTTATACCTATTTTAACTAATACTCTTACAAATCTAGCATATAAAATATGATAAGTTTGCGGCTTATCAAAGCCCTACACATGTACCGGACCACCATACCCGACAGTATGCATGGCATATTCAACTAAATAAAAAAATGAACTAATCGATTCAAAGAATAAAGAATAAGGCAATCACCAATTTTAGGACTTGGACAAATTCCAAGTCCCCGACAACGGTGTCATTTTGCTAACAAGAAATTTGTAGGGAAGATTATATACAAAAATGAATAAAACAACAAAAGAATCCTAGAACTCTACTACGGGTAGAAAAAATTCCCGGTCGGAATATAGTGTAAGTAAATTACGACTAAGAGTATCAAACCCAAGGGACTTAATAGAAAATCAGTCATAATCCTAGTAATAGCCTATTCTAAATAAAGGGGGAAATTAGATAATAGTATCAAATTAAAATAACTAACTAACTAAACGGTGTTTACAATGAATTATCCTTGATTCGGAATAATAATCAATCTAATAACAAGTATGATCACAAAGTCAAATTAGCAAGTTTCGAATTAACCAACTTTTGAACAAGCTGGATGTGATGCCGGACATAAGATGCACGAGACATTCAAGAACTTTGAATGTGCAGGACACCAGACACCCGACATTGCATCCGGCAATGTCAAAATGTCAATATTGTTTTCCAGTTTTTTGTTCAAAACAAAACACTCTCGATCCATTATCGAATTCAACAAATCCTATGCCGATAAACGAATAGGAAAGAGGAGAATAAAATGGTTAATCCCAAATCTTAATTTTCATCTCCTAATTTATAGAAGACAAAGGTAAAGATCACTTAGATTTCCTCAACCCATTCTTTTAGAATTTTGAAGTAAAGGGGAACGAGTAGCGAACTTATTCCACTTTGCACAAAGATCAAAATCTAAGTTGGAAACTGGTAAATCTTATTAACCATCATAAATGTATTACAAAGAGAATCATTCCTAACCAAGGATGGCAAGGAATTCTACTCAACCATCTATACAAAATACAAGGAGAAAATAAAAGAGGATAAGAGAATTGGTCATAGCCTTAACCCGACAAGGATCTTCTTCTCTTCGTGTGGTTGGATGCGTAGAACTTCCTTGGACACTAACACTTGGGATGGATGCGGAATTAGAGTATGGGTGGAGTGTATGTATGTGTTAAAGTGTTTTCAAATTGTGTAGGCTCTCGACCTATTTATAGACTTCAATCTTCCTTTTGTGCTGGGAGTCATGCCGGGTGTAGCACACCTGGCACAACGTGATAAATGTGTTCTTCTAACGGTTAATTAAACCGCCAAATCAGCGAAAAGATACTTGTGCCGAACAGGTTGTGTCCGGCACTATACCCGGCATATACTGGTTTGTTAACGGTAATTAAGTGCTATCATCTGACAAACCGTGGTGACTTTTACTTGTGCCGGATAAGAAATACCCGGCATTGCATCTGGCATGCCTTCTGTTTGCACCACTGCTGCTGTGAATCATGCTTCCGGCATCATGCCCGGCATCATTTGATTAGAATTTATTCCTAGTATAAAAAACATATAAAACATAAGTGTGAACATATAAAATGACTTTATATATAAAATAATATAAATACTAACTATTCTATACCTATTTTAACTAATAATCTTACAAATCTAGCATATAAAATATGATAAGTTTACGGCTTATCAAAGCCCTACAAATGTGCCGGACCACCATACCCGTAAGTATGCACGACATATTCAACTAAATAAAAAAAATGAATGAATCAATTCAAAGAATAAAGAATAAAGAATAGGCAATCACCAATTTTAGGACTTGGACTAATTCCAAGTCCCTGACAACGGCGCCATTTTGCTAACAAGAAATTTGTAGGGAAGATTATATACAAAAATAAATAAAATAACAAAAGAATCCTAGAACTCTACTACGGGTAGACAAAATTCCCAGTCGGAATATAGTGTAAGTAAATTACGACCAAGAGTATCGAACCCAAGGGACTTAATAGAAAATCAGTCATAATCCTAGTAATAGTCTATTCCAAACAAAAGGGGAAATGGGTAATAGTTTCAAATTTAAATAACTAACTAACTCAGTGGTATTTACAATGAATTATCCTTGATTCAGATAAATAATCAACCTAATAACAAGTATGATCGCAAAGTCAAATTAGCAAGTTTCGAATTAACCAACTTTTGAACAAGCTGGATGTGATGCCAGACATCAGATGCACGACACATTCAAGAACTTTGAATATGCCAGATACCAGACACCCGACATTGCATCCGACAATGTCAAAATGTCGATATTGTTTTCCAGTTTTGGTTCGAAACAAAACACTCTCAATCCGTTATCGAATCCAACAAATCATATGCCAATAAACGAACAGGAAAGAGGAGAATAAATTGGTTAATCCCAAATCTTAATTTTTATCTCCTAATTTATAGAAGACAAAGGCAAAGATCACTTAGATTTCCTGAACCCATTCTTTTAGAATTTTGAAGTAAAGGGGAATGAGTAGCGAACTTATTCCGTTTTGCACAAAGATCAAAATCTAAGTTGGAAACTTGTAAATATTATTAACGATCACAAATGTAATACAAAGAGAATCATTCCTAACCAAGAATGACAAGGAATTATACTCAACCATCTATACAAAATACAAGAAGAAAATACAAGAGGATAAGAGAATTGGTCATAGCCAAAACCCGACAAGGATCTTATTCTCTTCGCGTGGATGGATGCGCAGAACTTCCTTGGACACCAACACTTGGATGGATGCGGAATTAGAGTATGAGTGGAGTGTATGTATGTGTTGAAGTGTTTTCAAATTGTGTAGGCTCTCAGCCTATTTATAGAATTCAATCTTCCTTTTGTGCCGGGAGTCATTCCGGGTGTAGTACACCCAGCACCACGTGATAAATGTGTTCTTCTAATGGTTAATTAAACCGCCAAATCAGCGAAAAGATACTTGTGCCGAACAGGTTGTGTCCGGCACCAAACCCGGCATATGCTGATTTGTTAACGGTAATTAACTGCTATCGTCTGATGAACCGTGGTGACTTTTACTTGTGCCGGATAAGGAATACCCGGCATTGCATCCGGCATGCCTTCTGTTTGCTCCACTGCTGCCGTGAATCATGCTTCCAGCATCATGCCCGGCATCATTTGATTAGAACTTATTCCTAGTATGAAAAACATATAAAACATAAGTCTGAACATATAAAATGACTTTATATATAAAATAATATAAATACTAACTATTTTATACCTATTTTAACTAATACTCTTACAAATCTAGCATATAAAATATGATAAGTCTACGGCTTATCAATAACACCTACTCTAGCAAATCAGAATTCTCAAGTAAGAAAGCAGATTAATCAGCATTCTTAGCAACACAAGCACCATAATAATCAGAACAATCAACGTCAAATGAATGCACGACATGAGAAGAAGCATTTGTTCTCATCATCTTAGTGATATCAAAACTGAGTCCTCATTATCAAACTTAAGAGTGATCTTTCCCTTGTCAACATCAATGACAGTTTTAGCAGTTTGCAGGAAAGGTCTACCCAAAATCAATGGAACTTCAACATCCTCATCCATATCAAGAATGACAAAATCAGCAAGAAGAAGAAGTTACCAATACCTACCACAACATTCTCAACCATACCTAGAGGTTTGATTGAAGAATTATCAGCTAATTGCAAGTTAAAATTAACTGGAACAAGCTCACTTGTATGAAGCTTCTTAAACATTGAATAAGGCATCAAATTCATACTCGCTCCAAGGTCACAGAGTCCAAAACCACAGTCCATGTCTCCAATGGTGCAAGGGATGATGGGCTGCCCCGGATCTCCACACTTAGGAGGAAGCTTCTGCTGGATGGCTACAGAGCATGTCTCTATCAGTTGAACGATCTCACTCTCCTTAAAATTTTGCTTGTAAGAAATCAAATCCTTCACAAAGCGTGCACAATTAGGAATCTGCTTGATAGCATCAATCAAAGGAATATTGATAGTAAGCTTAGAAAACACATTCAAAAAATTCCCAAATTGATCATCAAGTTCTTTCTCTTTCAATCTATTAGGAAAAGGAAGTTCCTTAGGAACCACTTCACCCTTGGAACTTTTAGCAATTATAGTATCAGAAGGGGAAGAGATAGGAGTCTGGGTCTCCCCAGAAACTACCTCAGGAGGGGTTGGAGGCCCTGACGGTGCACCAGTGCTAGAAGAAAGAAGACCGGTCTCTTCGCCAGTTTGGTCCTCAACCACTTGATCTTTATTTATCAGCTACTTCCCACTCCGAAGACTAACTCCCTAACAAACCTCTGCTTCTTCAGCATCTTGGATAGTCACTACCTTCATCTGCTCCTATGGATTGGGATCCGATTGAGAAGGTAATGAACAAGGAGTTCTTTGGTTCAATAACAACTGAGTCAGCTATGCCATGTGCTGCTCAAGCTTCTGCTGACCAGCAGTTAGAGTCTGATTGGTAATCATCTATTGCTCATACCGACTCTGCTGCTTGGATTCCAATTTAGCCAATAAATCCACAAGATTGGGAGTAGTTGAAGAAGAAGGGCCTGATTATTGAAACTGTGATTGCTGATTTTGATTGTAGGAAGGCTGAAAAAAACCAGGAGGCACTCCCTGAGCAGGCTGCTGAGGCCTCATCTGATATGAGTTCAAGGCATTATTGGGGTTTCCATACCTCAAGTTCTGATGCTGATTCTGAACCCAAGGCTATCTATTGAAAGATTGACCCACAGCATTTGCTTCTTCATTTCGTCGCATCTCAACTATCTCTGGGCATGATTCAAATTCATGTGGCCCACAACACTGACAACAACATAAATCATTGGAGCTAGAAGATACTTGCTTCACAGAATGAGCAGGAGCTTTGCCCATCGTGAGTTGCTCCAACATCTTTAACATGTAGCTCATGGTAGTCTCTGTTTGAGCCTGCTTAGCAGCCATCTGCTCTAGAATAGGGTCTACAGCTCTAAAAGAACTATAACCCACTGAATAAACTGTACCACCACTAGAGCTCCACTCTCTAAGCTCCTCGCAATAAGATTCCATAGCAGCCATGAATTTCTCACCATTTTTAGCAAGCAAATTACCACCCAAGGCAGATCTCACCTCTCATTTGTTCTCATCTCTAAGCCCATGGAAGAAACCAAGTGCTAGAGACGTAGTGTCATGTCCATGGTGAGGGCACTGGCATAGAAGCTTCTTGAAGCGGTCACAAGCTTCACAAACCGTCTCAGATCCTGACTGCTTGAAAGTCATCAACCCAGCAATCAACTGACGTGTCTTGGAGATTGGCAAATACTTCTCATAGAATTCCTCTATCATCTGTTCCCAAGAAGTGATAACTCTTGGAGGCAGGCGATGATACCATTTAGATGCCTCCCCTGAAAGACTGTTTGAAAATAAGCACAACCTCGCATACCTCCAAACCAGGAACAAGTCCCAGAGTGTCCAAATGAACCAAGAACCGGTGCACATGGTCTAAAGCATCTGCAGGATCTGCTCCAGAGAAACACCCAGCTGGATGATTGCGCACAGCAGTCGATTGATGTGAGGGTTTCAGCTTTTGCCATTCAGCAAGTAACTCAGCAGACAATTGTGGCAGAATAACATGGCTTCCTCTCAGGGTAGCAAGCAGCCTATTGATTGTACCCATCGTAGCATTATTCTGGGCATTCTCGATTTAAGGAATTTCTTTAGCCATGTCGAATTGTAGTTGCCTTCTCACTCTGAGAGCCTGGAGAAAAGTCCTTTCGACCTGAGGATCGAAGTTTTCTTCAGAAGGACCAAAGGAACGTGTTCTACGCATCCACTAGGTACCTGCAATAAAATAAAAACAAAAATTAATGAAATAGCTGAGACAAATAAACTTAAAAAAATTGAAAATAAAATAAAAAAAAGAAAACAATATAAACTAAGAATAGAATAAAAAAACTGAAATAAAATAAAAGTAAAATTAAACAAAACAAAATGAATGACAACCAAAATCAAGGACTAGACAAAAGTCAAGTCCCCGGCAACGACGCCAATTTACAAAAGAGAATTTTAACCTACTAAAAACTAGAAACTAATCCTAGAAATTAATAAATTAAATCCCTCCAGGTTGTAAAATACCCGGTCGCAATAATAAAGTAAATTAAGCAAGTTACCGAGGTCGAATCCATGGGACTTTGTGATTAAATCTAATCCTAGGAAAGCAGTAAAATGAAAGGGTTGTCGGTTGTTTTGGTTTTGTGAATTAAAATAGCGAGAAAACTAGTAAATAAATGAGCAAATAAATTCAGTGAAAACTATGTGTGAAATGGAACTCCGGGCCAGGTTATCTTTTTCGATTGCTAGATTATGCAATTCTTGCTGGTTAGTTTGAGATGTCGATTGGCAAAATTCCTAAAACTTTTCCAGAGGCTAAATCCTAGCCTCAAGAACTCGCCTAGCAGAACGTACTAGATCTAATCCACATTTAGCACAACATGAATAGATGGAATGAGGACGAAGAATTAAAGTTTGCACTTGAGGAAAAATCTAACCTATCCAGTATAATTTTCCATAAGTTTAAAGGTTAATCGACCGTTCCATTTATCACAAATCTCGCTCAAAGTGGAATTAGTAAGAAATCAACAAATTAGCTACTTCTATTGAAAGTGTAAAGAAAACTCAACCTGCAACAATCGATAAGAATCTCAAACCAACCAGTAGCAGAAATTACAGAATCATAGCAGTCAGATAACCATCCATAGAGTTTAATCCTCCTAGCTAGACATATTCAAGAAATTGACAGAAGAAACAGATCCAGAATTCATTCTAAAGAGAAAGAAGGACTACCCGAATGATTCTCTATCCAGAACTAGAATTTGTAGAGCAAGAGGTTGAAGAAGATGATTCCGGTGTTGAAGTTCCCCTTGCAAGCCTTGAAACTTCGCTTGGAACAATGAAGCAAAGCGTGGCTAGGTTTGTTCGTGAATGTCTTTTTTTTTTCTTTGCGTCGCTTGCTTAAGTAAAGATTTTGGACGTAAAATACATGCGTCCGGCTGGGGCATCCGGGTGAGCTCAGCCGGACAACAGATAACGCGTCAGGCGAGAAATTTAGAGTTGTGAGACGTCCGGACCTTGTGTCCGGGTCACATAGCCGGAAAGCTGGGCTGGACGAACATATATAGAGAATTTTTGGCATTGCACTCATGGTCGTAAATACAGACGTACTCGGGGTGCGTCCGGCACTTCCGTCCAGATCAGTTAGCTAGACACATTACAATAGGTCCAGGTCAATGGGGAGGAATGAAATACCCAGAACTTAAATATGGTGATCAAATTATTCTAATATGAATTTTAGAGGCCTAATGATGCCTAAAGAGCTTTGGCAAAGAAAGTAAAACCAAAAGAAAAGAGAAAACGCTTAAAAAGTGTATAACGAAAAAAGGAGCATTACGCAACTATAAGAGGTGTACCACCTAGACAAGGGTCCTATATGGATTACTAGGGCTTAATTACACCTAAATAATATGTGGGAACAATTCCCGAAGAAAACGGATCCATATAGTGGGCTAAAAACGCAAACGAGCCTTAAAGCACGTTTTTCGAGAAAACCCAAACACATGAATTTAAGTGGTCAAACAGACCCGTAAAAATTATGGTTGACCATATAACTGTAATTAAATATTAATGGAAGCCTAAGAGCTATTAAAATTAAAGAAACAAGAAAAATTCGGAAAACGGGCCCGGTGAGTGAATAATACCCAAATCGGGAATTTAACGAGTGTTTATGCGAAAAGACAAAACCGCCCCTCCCTCAATCATATTAAGGGGGCCAGTTTTTGGTACATAAATCATCCCTCTCTATTAGTAACTAGCTAGAAAAGAAAAGAAGAAGAAAAGAAAAAAGGGAAAAAGTACAAAAAGCACTTTCCTTCCCTCTCTCCTCTCATTTCTTTCTTCTCTCTCCTTCCATTCTCCTTCCCACCGACTTTTCCTCCCCTCTCCCCATGTTTGACGATTTTGAGAAGCCTCCCATGGCTTCTCCACTTCCTTCCCTTGCCCAAGCAACAACAATGCTCCAAATGAAAAACAAATCATATATTCTTGCTCCTCTCACCGAGGGCTACATTCCTCTCTTTTCAAAATTTTAAAAGCTTGAAGTTGACTTCCATGGTTATAGTGCATCTGAAGAGAAAGCTAGAGTTTCTTGAGCTTGGATGTCACCTCTTTGTTTTAAGGTAAAGAAATCACAAAAACTCATATTTTCCCCCATTTCTTCTTAGCCGATTTTGGCTTCTCATTGGGTCTTGTTACTTATTTGTTTGAGCACTTGATTCAATCTTCAAAAAATTATTTGGAACCCTCCTTTGATTCATGATTGAAAACCATTCAAGAGCATCCAAAGGTAAGCCCTAATTTGGTGCTTTAAGCCCTTTTGAATCCTAGAGTATTCCAATGTGTCTAAGTGTTTTTACTTAGCCCCATTCCCTCTTTGAATGATAATTTAGAGTTCTTGGCATTTGATTTGCCCCTTGGCCGATTTTGGAGTCAAGAGAGATGGAGAAGAGGAAAAGAGAAGTGAAAAAGAGCACTTATGAGCTTAAGGTAAGAAATCTACCTTTATATATATCCTATATGCTTTAGGATTATGGGATGGGAAATTTAAAAGGATAAACCAAAATTGAGTTGAAAATGTGGTTTGTAGTTAGAAGAGGAATTTGTGGATTGATGTGTGATTTAAGGGCCTAAGTGCCATTGCAATTGAGATTGTTGCATTATATTGTGTTTAATGAGTTTTGATGAAATGTTATGTGCTGGTAGAACCCACTATGGGTTTGGTTAGTTGGTATTGATTTAGGTGGATGGAATAATGCATATGGGCATGTTAGGAATGTAGGTGAACTATGGCAAAATTTCGGTAGAAATATAGTGTTTTAGGTGACCTTATGGATTAAAGAACCTAGGAGCTAACTAGGAGTTAATAGAGATCGAGTTGGGCTAGTTAATCACCCTAAGATGTTGATTGAAGGAGCATACTGAATGGTGCAAAAATCTGTAGCAAATTGATGTTTAGTGTCTTGGAAGAGCTAGAAAAGAACTAGAGTGTATGACCTTGGAAATGGTGAGTGAACTTGAATATTGAATTTGAAAATGGTTAGAAAGGATTTGGAATGATCAAAATGGGTGAGAACAAGAGGTAAGCCGTCAAGGGAAAGGTTAGAAATGCACTAGTGTGCATAAGTGCAAAAATGAGGAATGTGAATTTGTTGAATTGAGCAAAGATTGAGTAATGGTTTGATCAATGATTTAAGAAGGTTTGATGAGTGTTTAAGGTGTTTTAACATGTTTGGAAACGTGTGGAAAGATTAGGAAAAGATTGGGTGATGATTAAGGTTGGATTTGGGGCTGAAAAATGTAATTTTAGCTGCTTTTTAGCAGGGTCCGGGACTTAGGGGCCAGACCAAGTCCCGGACCACCCTTAAAAACATGCCGAGAGTGAGCTAGTACATTGGTCCCGAACCTTTTTCCAAGACCAAGACCTGGACCAAGTGAAAAAAGGGCCGAGAGTTAGAAAATGCATTGGTCCGGGACTTTGGGGCCGGTCCAAGTCCCAGACCACCCCCAGAAATGCACTATGAGTGTTTTTAAGGCATTAGAAGGTGGGGGATTGATTGGCAATGGCTTTAGATGATGTTTAGGACTTGTTTGGTGACATGTAAAGGTCCTTAGAAGTTTAAACAAGTTAGAGAAGTGAATGAGAAAGTTGAGAACTTAAGGACATATGAGTAAAACTAAGATTAACGGGATAACGGGGCTAACTACGGGAGTATTAGTTGTTTACATACCGTACTATCTTAATGTTAATAGAACCCCTTGAAATGTTATCAGTGAGTCAAGTAAGATCCGAGGAACGCAAGGTGACAAGGTTGGGTAAATCCACGGTGAAAGGTATGGATTTCTAGCAACTTGTGTCCTGCTGAGTCCTCTCGGCTTGTGTGCTATTTGCTTGTGTGCTTGCCTAAAAGGATAAATGCATGAATTTTTTTTATTGAATTGTTATATACCTTGATGCGTGTTGTATGTGCTAACCATGCATGTTTGATTGTGAGGTCTAACTTAGTGTTGTAGACCAACTCGTAAATGAGTGTTGTTTGGTTAGTGACTAGTATAAAGAGTCGTTCTACAAATAATGTGAACGTAGAAAGCACACATGAGAATTATCGGTTAGAGAATAACGATAATGCAACCTTATGAACTCACTAGGACGTGAGAGAGATGTCCGGGATTAGTAAACTCCCGTTAACGGTAAGAGAACAGAAACGAAACAATCCATGAAATAACTAATAGTGGAAAGATATAAATTACCTCTAATAAGAGAACATTGATATTTCAAAGTTATGAACTCATGAGAATAGTATAAAGAGTTATATGGGACCAACAAACTCCCTTGAAAGATAGTGGGCCTCCTATATGAGGATTCGACCCGGTATGAGAAAATAACCCAAATGTATAAGTATTTAAAATGTTGGGGCAACCCTTAAATATGAGAATACCAGAACTTGAGAAAATTCCCTAAGACGTTAGATGACATCGAGAGTGATGCCTCTAGTCTAATAAACATAAATATGTTATAACTCCGAGAAAGGAGTAATTGGGAATGTGAGAAGTCCGGTAGAGATACAGACGTTTGTGTAAGCAAGGAACTAAGAGAGTAGTTCCGGTAGCTAGTTGAACCTTCCCACCATGCTAGACCCAAAGTAGGGTCGAAACCGGGGAAGTAAGACTAGGCTTGAAAGCCCGATGGTGAGTCTTGTGTATGACTCTGCCTGGAGGCCATGTGTGTTGGCTTAAGTATTAGTTAAGAGAAGAACAATTGATAAAGAAAGAATGATACCTGTAGGGTCTAAAGAACTAAGAGAACAAATAAGTATCCAAGGAGAATGGAAAGGTATCGAACAATGAGAATGAGTCGTTAACGAGGTAGAAACCCTCAAGACCTAAGAGTAAGATAAGTAAACTAACTTAATGTGGTAGTTTGTGATTGTATTCTTATATGTGAATACTTGTATGAATGCGAGCATGATGTTTGTTTATTGCACTTCATGTTTTGATTTAAATAAAATTGATCGCATGTTAAGATGAGAAGTAGTTGAGTGTGACCCGGTAGTAGCGAGTTGCACGACTTCCATACCAGTAAAGGTGCTGAGCCCCTTTGGGGCCTCCCTTTATTTTTCAGGTACCCGGATGATGAACACCGTTCGAGAGTAGGACGGGGATGGTGGTTAATCATGGGTAGTTGATTCGAGTACAAATGTAAATGTATGTAATGGTAGGGTAAGTCCGAATGTGTTATCGGCATAGAGATTGTAATAAACTCGGTATGATATTGAATTGAGGATGTAGTATGAGACGCGGTTTAGTGATGAATGAGATTGTATTTGTTTAAGTACTCAGAATTCCGGTCCATCAGACCGTTACTGTATTTGAATTAGGCCTTGTTAGCCACGTGGGTGGCTAACGGCATTGTTTCACCCACCGTAGTGTTTGGATTATCCATTGCGATTGTAACGATAAACAAGGCGATTGTGGTATTAATGACAAAATTAGTGGTAGGGGTGTTACAAAAGTGGTATCAGAGCGAAGTATCGCTCTAATGACTGGAAATACCGAACTTAGGAAATACCGAGTTAGGAATTAGAGATTTAGGGCTAAGGGTTGAGTGATAGCGTGAGAGGTACGCTAAATGGGAACTTCCAGTATGTTTTGGATACCTACAATATCAAACCCGCTCTTCACATCCCCCATATTATAACTTGGGAAAGAACGCCAGAGAGACGGAAAGTCCACTCCTACTCAGGAAAACCCAATTTGACAGTTATGAAATACTTCGGTAAGAACATAGAACCTGTCATACGGTAGATTCCAAGAATCGGGAATCCCAGAGATGGTTCCGTTTGAACAACAATAACCGCACTTAATGGTGGGAGATTGAGAAATTCTATCAATAGGAAACTGAAATTTGTGACATCATGGAGCGACATGCTTAGCAGTTGCGATAACCTGGCTGGCCAAGCAGCAGCAAGAAGGAAAGCACCAACCGTGCAATGAAGCGGAAAGAGAAGAAGTAACCAAACCCAAAGCACGAGTCTACAGGACCGCAATTGTTAGAAAATACCACCAACGGTATACTAATCACTAAGGAAATAGTCAGGAGTGGTTAGCTCCAAAACTATAACGCCAAGGAAGCTACAATACCTGACCGGCATGGCTCAGACAGCTATGAGAATACCTACGGGATACACTCCGATAGGAATACAGAAGTAGTGCCTAAACAAGTTAAGTCTCGGTGACCACGGTAAATGTGTGGGAACGAGCAACGAGGAAAACACAGAACTAAGTAAATAGGGCTCTCCATGAATGGAGAAGCGCCCTGATCGATGACATGTAGGGATACACTCTGATAGGACTACAGAAGTAGTGCCTAAACAAGTTAAGTCTCGGTGACCACGGTAAATGTGTGGGAACGAGCAATGAGGAAAACACAGTACTAAGTAAATAGGGCTCTCCAAGAATGGAGAAGCGCCCTGATCGATGAGAGTCATGTCAAGACAAATGAGAACCAGCTTAGAAGATTGATTATCAAGACTAAAAATCAAAGGAAGAGCCAATAAGGCTACCGAATACGCTTGGAAACAATACCGTAACCGATATAGGTTAACCCAAAAACCACCTGTATCGCGCACTTGCCACGGAAACTGCAGTAAGAACAGGACTATGTAGAGAAACTTTTAACCAGCAACAATTACTTAGTGAAGTACGAAGATGGCGAATGAAGCAAATATAGGATCACAAATCCTAAGATTTTTTTTTAAAATGAGACCTTGGAAGGGCCTAACGGCCTAACCATTGTAGTAAGGAATATATCAGTCAGCGAGAAGCTAGACTTTGTCAGAATCACCCGGCATTGAAATGCCATGAGAACTTTTCTTTCAAACTCAAAATTTTTCTTTTAAACTCAAATATTTTTTTAAACCTCAGATTTTTAAAACCAAACCAGAAGGATCACAATAAGATATCATAGGACGATATAAGAGGAGTTGACAATAGAATACTTCACTTAGGCGTATGACGAACACTACCAGTGTACAAAAATGAGATGTGGGACGACCGCACTCCGATAGGAGCTTGCGGGCCTGACAGACCTACTTATAGGTTAGTCGGGTAAGTAGCAATGTATCAGTAAGGTACGCCACATATGTATACGAGTGGTGTACAACACACGGGAAGTAGTCGACTTTGTTCTACGGTTAGCAAAGAAGTGCAAGCCAGAATAGTTGGGCACCTTGAACTATTGAAGACGAAGAACTCAGTTAAGTTAACGAGACTAAGGGAATTAGAGAATCCATCTAAGGGAGATAAATAAGAGTTAGAAAGTGCAAGGAGCATAGACCATTAAGTATAGACATTGGATATGTCTCGAGAATCTGGAAGGAAATGCATGGAAGCTGGAATGAATACCCAGCCTAAGTATAGTAAGGCAAACGCCTAGCATAGACATGCCAATGTCCAGCAAACGGGATATAATTCCTAGAACAATCACAAAGACCAATGGAAAATATCATACTTCATCGAAGAGGAAGTTAAACCCGGTCAAGAAAACAAGGAGAAAATGTTAGTGGTCTACCCAAGGACGGGAGACATTACAACCCTAAGAACGGGAGACAATATAACCTTAAACGGGATAATTCGGTACACGGTACCGCAAGGTGAAGTAGCGAGCAACATACCCGTAGATACAAGCCACATCAAATGGAGTAACTCAGCAACACCCAGAAGCAATCCTTTAAAGGTGTTAAAGTCAATAGAAGTTGAACGAAATATCGTAATAGAAGCACAAGAGCTGAAACGAACACTCAGGTAGAATCTTGAAGGGATCCCACTTAACTGGGGATACCCTAAATTGCCAACGGGCACCAATTAATGTCGAGATACCTAAAGGGGCCTCCTATGAACGGAAGTGTGGTGTAACAACCGTATCAAGGAGCCCAGTATTACCTCCAAACCACCTAATGGTATGCGGAGTAGTAGGAACTTGTATGAACAACCTATAATGAGCAGAGCTCGGGCAACGTGGCTTATAAGTAGTGAACTAACTGCAATACGTAAAGTCAACGGTTGCAAAACCAATTAAGAGTCATGAGAAGAATTGCCAAGATTGGCTGTAACACCCCCGAATAAACATCCAACAATACAAACATCGCTCCTTGCTATATTATAAGTTAACTATGCAGCGGAATAAACTCCATCCGGGTGTCACAAACGCCAACCACCCACGTGGTTGACACGACCACTCTTCCAACACCAAGTTACGGTCTGCATGACTGGAAACAACCCTCACTAAAGTTCATATACAATATAAGATACAATTTCCAATACCGAGTGTCTACAACATGATTGCTAAATCATAAACCGAAAAGTACAACCCGGGTTTGGTAACAACCCATACACTAAACATACTATTCCAAACTCAAACTTTCATGCCCTGATGGGCTACCCCCATGGTAGTCATCCCGCCTACGCTCCGTTATCGTCCGGCACAATACCTGTAAAAATTGGGTTGTAAAGGACTCAGCAAACTACGCTGAGTATGAACGTGTGTAGCCCGTATGTTGCCGGGCCACACAACTACTTGGTCGAATATTATTAAGTCAATTTGCATGCTATAATAAAGCAGTAAAGCAGGCCACAATACATCATGGTTTCTTACACACTCAAAGGTAGCAAAGCATTAGCAACAAGCAACCAAGCATAACATACTGGCGTCATAGCCACATCAAACACACAACCAAGCACAACAAGCTGCTAGTATAGCAACAACACTCATGTAAATAATAAAGCGTGTGCACAGGTATGTTATACCCATGACCCTCACTATAGGATCATTCGAACGTTGTGTGTTTTCATTTCTTTTCTTTATTCTCATAATGTGTATTTTCTTTCTCCTCCCTTGCACCATGTGTGCCAATCTTTCCTTGGTTCTTTAAGGATTATTTGTGAGTTCTCTTATCACCACAATTTGGAGAACGTCTTGTCCATAGCCAATCTTCCATTCCCAGATAGCTCTCTTGCTCTCTGTTGTTTTTAAATGTTACTAGCCACTGCCCCGGATACCAAGGGTCCGTCTCCCTTTTCCTTTTCAATGTTACTAGCCTCTGCCCTGGATACAAAGGGTCCGTCTCCCTATGCCTTCTGATGTCCTGGTCTCTACCCCGGATACAAAGGGTCTGTCTCCCTATTCCTTTTAAGATTATTGGTCTCTACCCCGGATACAAAGGGTCTGTCTCCCTATTCCTTTTAATATTATTGGTCTCTACCCCGGATACAAAGGGTCCGTCTCCCTATCCCTTTTTAGATTATTGGTCTCTACCCCGGATACAAAGGATCTGTCTCCCTATCCCTTTTTAGATTATTGGTCTCTACCTCGGATACAAAGGGTCCGTCTCCCTATTGATTTCTGACGGGTATTGGCTTATCATTATCATTGATAGTTTGACACCATAGTGGGTGTCATTAGAGGTCCTCTATAGTTAAGAGGAGTTTTCCCTTTATGTAGTTCCTTTGTTTTGTTTACGAAGTTCGTTGTGTTTCATCTCAAGGTTTCATCAACGAGAAAGGGACTACACTAGTGTGTGCGCGCAAGCAATATGCACAATAATAGCAAGCGGGTAAGCAAGGAAAATAAGAAATCCGTTCACATGCTTTACACAAGCTCACAACAGACAAATAAGCACGGTAAAACAAACATCCGTTTTCATGCATTAGTCTTGTGGTCATAGTCAAACAAGGCACACAGCACACAAGCGTATAACATGGCAACATACGAACCACACATGTCCATACCTTAATTGAAGCAAGAGTCACCTCACACACGGGGTCCCGGTTGGCGTTCGTTCCGGTCCTTCCATGGATTGAGCCTCTTCCCGGTGAACTCCCGTCTATCAGCGATCCAAGCGTGAGTCTTGTTACTCGTTACTACTCCTCCCATGGTGTGTGTTTGGTGTCGGCTTTCTACTCAAGAGGGAACTTGTTGAAGTGTAGTTGCTCAGGTTGTTGTGGTTCGGGAATAACGGCTCAACTAGAGATTGGAACGGAGCCTGGTTCTGGGGTGTTGTTGTTTCATTACTGTTCGAGCCATAGCTCATGCAGGGAGGGAGAGGTGACTGGCGTTGCTTGCTTGTGGTGAGGGAAGTGATAGTGAAAAGCTTTTGTGCCAAGAACGAAAAGGGGAGAAAGGCTACGGTGCTGCTGACTTCGTTCTCATTTTCTTTCCCCCGGTTACATGTTCCTTTGTTAGTACCGTCAATGAAGAGCAGCTGCTGTGGTATGTTCGCTTCAGTAGAGGAACGAGGGAGAGAAGTGCATGCTCACAGTGTTGGTTTCATGCAGGGGAAGAAAGTGTTGAGGGAAGAAGGAACAGATGGAGTCGTGTACAGGCGAAAGAAGAAAACAGGCCGGGAAGGTTAGGAAGGCGTGGGTTTTAGCGTTGACATGCACTGTGCTCAAGCTCTGTTGCGTTATCATGAGTGTGCGCGTGGAAGAGAGGCTCATCCTGCTGTTGCTCTTCATGCAACCGATGAAGGCAGCTTGAGTTGGGAGAGAAGATAACGAGGGAGTTGATACACCATGTAAAGAGAAGGAAGTTTGTGCAGAGATGCTGAGTCTCATTTTTTTTCCTTTCCAGGAGTAGGTGATGATAAACAGAAGGTAGAAGGACCCGATTCCCTCTGTTGCTCACCGGTACCACTATTTGTTGTCCTTGCTGCTGGAGTGCGGGAACAGTGAGGGAAAACACTGGCTTACTGTAACCGAACCGGGTCAAAAGGATGTAGTGTAAGGCTTTGATTCAGTACTCCTGGGAAATGGAAACGAATGTGTTTGTGCCACTGGTAAAAGAAGAGGAAACCAATGCGTTGTCGGGGTCTGTTGCTTGCAGTTGTTGTCCGCGACTGATGCAGGGAGGGGGATGGCTTGTATTTTTTTTTATCTCCAGGGCATGCGACATGCAATAAGAGGGAGGAAGGGGGTTTGTCTCTGTGAATTTTTTTTTGAATCAATAAGAGCTGGTTTGGTGTCTGTTGACATTGTGGGGTTTGAGATAGGGAGCACGTAGGTGGGTTGAGCACATTAGTGTTGTGTACTGCTCCAAAGAAGAAAAAAAACAAGGGAATATGATGTTGCTATGTACATGTCGATAGTGGGAAACAAGAAAGGTTTGGTGGGGAATCATGTTGGGTAACTAATCAGTAGCTCACTTTAGTCTACTAGTGTATTATCCCTTTCTTATCCAGATGTGCAATTTACTACCGAATATGAGCTCAGCTTAATCGGTTAAGACATTCTACAGAAATACTAATGGTACTGGGTTTGAAACCCGGTGAGCATACATTTGCTCTTTTCTTTTTTTTTCTTTTTTTTATAAATATAAATATATATACGTTGTTCGTTATACATACATATGCACGACTACGTCATTATGTCACGTTGTAAGTTACGTATATGTAATATACGTGCCGTTCTGTATACATATATATATGTATGCGACTATATTATTATGTCGCGTTATTAGTCATATATGTGACTATTTTATTTTGTCACGTTGTTAGTTATACATGTACCGTTGTGAACTATATTCACGTTTTCGGTTTACAAGTGTGCATTCATAAATATGAACTTATAATTGCGTATTATGTACCGATGCGCACATACAATGTTATTATTATTTATTATATTTATTTTTCTTCCTTTCTAAGTGTGATCATAATTTATTTTAAACTTCACAAGTTTTGAAGTGATAATTGTTCGGGGTATTTCAGTCTACCCCCCTTAAAAGAACTTCGTCCCGAAGTTTTACTTCCTTAACCGATGTTTTCCATTCCCGTTAACCCTTGGGATCCAGTCCCGTATTCATTCACAATAACCAAGGGATCAAGTTCCCTATATTATAATTCTCAATGTTTATACGCACTATGCCACCCTAGTGGCTTCACCCAAGTTTTCATAGAGGCACACAACATTCATTCACCACAGTGCACATCCAATACAATCACACAATTTTGCACAATTCATACACACAGACCTACCAACCAACCTGGGGTTGTAGGAGTACACATAGTGAAAGGATCAAGTCTCGAATTCATTCTCTCTAATTAAGGGATTATGTCCCGCAAATTCCACAGTCCTATTTCACCATTTGTGCTTATAAGCACCACGCCACATCTGTGGCTTGACCAAGTTCTTAATAATATTACAATGTACAAGTAATATTTATATATTGTACCCATCAGCAATCAATTGAACAAGTTAATCATTCATAACCACAATGCATTCAACCCAATCCACACACATAGCATTCAAAACAACACCACAAAATGAGCAATAGCACAGTAAGACGCAGCACGCCTACCCCCCTTAAAAATGGATTACGCCCACGTAATCCTTATTGTATCATCTTAGAACCTTTGTTCATGGTGTCTAATTCTCAATGGGGCATTCTTGTTTCTATGCCATTAGTTCACCTTATAATTCTATCCAATGTCTTGACCGCGTTAAGGGCTTAGTTTCTATCTCATAGATTCTTATCGGTTTCCATACCGATCTAAAAACGGATTCGGATTTAGGCTCTCTAGGTCTAAGATATTGGCCGATAACTTGAAAATGCGAAATATGGTCCACCAGCTTCTGCTGTGCGACTCTGATTACTTCCAGGTTTAGTTTCCCCTCACTATACCTTTCGAGGTAGTGTATGGCTTAATTATGTAGGGGTAAAAGTTTCTTGACCGATATAGGGTAATTTAATTTATTCACAGTCTTGGTGGGTTGTAGCTTGTCTATCCATTTTCTTTGGAGGTTGGATATTCATTCTTTTAGTGCGTCTTTAAGCGTCTGAGTTATCCTTTCTAACTGCCCTTGAGTCTATAGTAATGGTTTAGTTCTTAATATTTCTTCAATGTTACAAACGTGTCATTGTTACGACGTCATGTTTAGTTTATATTACCGCTCATAATCATATGTATATAGCTAGCTTACCCTCCTAGCATTGCTACCTATATTTATCCCCCAATGTGTACAGCCCGATTAGACCTTTCTTCGTCTTTAAGTAACCCTGGTTTTCAGTCGAATTATGGCCTTGATATTGTCGGTTGACCTCAATTAGTTTCATTCGAAAGGTTACCGAATTTTACACTTTACAACTCTCTATGATTGTAAAACCATTTAACATAGGATGTTTAGTTTCCTTATCATCACCATTGTTCTTATTATGGTATTTACAACTCTCTAGTTCTGCTTAATCATAAGGTCTAGCGTCATTATTATGTTCCGCCAGGAACTAAAGTCATTGATTACAACCGGTTACATATTGCATTTGATTGTGGTAGTGTATATATATATATATATATATATATATTGTATTAACTATTTGGTTCTTAGTAGCATCACACCATTCCAAGTCCTCACATATTGGTATACCCATGTGTTTACCCTCCATGTTACGAATCCTGTATCCATGTATTTTACACTCTGGTATTATCTGACATCAACCTTGCTTCCTTGGCAACTTTCTATTCCAGCTTATAAAATTTCCCACTTGTTTTTAGTTAATGTGACCACTTGAAAGAGGTTTCGAGAATCATCCAACACCGACGTGATCAGCGTAAGTGTTGGACTACCCCTCCACCCCAATTTGTGCTCAATGTCCCTTGACCTGGCCAAGGTCAAGTTCAACCTTGCACATCCGATTTAAGCAACCAATCAATTTAACGAATTTCAATTCTTATCTCGCTCGTTCCTAGTCATCTGGCAATTAATTCATGGACTAGTGTCAAAATTTCTTAGGCCTTTAGATTCATTGTTTAAATTCTCTAACTGTATACACCTCCAGGGGTGTAAGTATGTATATATTTGTTCATTCGTGTATATATAGTTTGTATATACTCATGTGTTGTAAGTTTCAGGGTCGTATTTATATTACAATTGTCCTCTTGATTTATACATATCCACATATGATTGTTCCCCTGGTTTATGATGCCCTGCTACAAAACTTTATACCCTCCTGATCTTCCAAGTTCCTTTCATTCCAATTTTTGTACCGTATGTACATATACATGTTCATTTACTTATATACGTAGTCTCATAATGTTTAAATTCTAGTATTAGCCAACTGGATATACCATTGTATACTTTCAAGTTCTTATATTGTTACTATTTTCCTCCACACTTACAAGTTAATACTGAATCTACCAAGTGATGCTTTCATTCTCTGACCCATTGATTCACTCTTCAATTGAGTCCATTAATCTTCTTAAAATTTCCCAATTTCAATACCCGATTATTTATAAGTATTTTGTTGAGTTGGGACTATTCCTCGTTGGAGTGCCTAGTTAATTTGGCTGACTTCATCTTATTTGACCGTTTAGGCTCACTTCGACCTGACTTCATATTACAAATTTTAGTTCTTTGAATGGACCATCTGTAAAGTCCAATTCTATATGTATATATATATATATTGTTGTTACTAAAATTTGGTTAAATTTAATTTGTTTATTCGGGTTCCCATCTTAATCTTTTTCTGGGTCTTGTAACCCTTCTATCACCTTATCATGATTATTTCTTGTGTGAATCCACCAAACTAGTGGTAAGTATTCGGGGATTATCACCACTGAGATCCCAATATTTATTTTTGGTTTTTATGTTATAACATTAACTTAAATCGGGTTTGATTGATTTACTAATCATGACCTCATTTAGTTGAATTTCATTTGCTCCTTGGGTTTTATTGCCATTAAGTCTTTCCTGATGTGTATGTATATACCCTTGCATGATTAGTTTGCTAAATCACGCTTATAGTTCCTTATTTTTATTTACGTTTTACTCGGTAATTATTTGAAACATATTGACAAGGTCACTTCCACTTCTTTACCCGTTAGGGTTGTGTCTGTGTGGGAAACCGATGCCTCACAATAATGGTTACTTAGGATGTTTGAAGGATTTGTTTATGATCTTTGCACCAATGTATTTTATTTTATTTTTTTATCTCGGGGAACGACAACCAATGGTTGATAAGAATTATTTTGCAAGAAGCAGTGAGGAACGGAAGGTATCATGATAGAGGATTTGAGCTTCATGACGATATCACTGTAGTGGAATAACCGGGTTATCATATACAAATGGTGGGATGGGTCGTGTATGGTGACAGTGGTTAAATGGGGATGTATGCCACATGCTGAACTAACGACTAGAAATGCTAAAACTTGTTGCCCAGTTCAATGGTGTGCTATTACATTGTTGTAGAGTAGAAGAATAACGAGCAAAATTTGTCCTTCGTGGGACAATCGCTGGGTTCTTGAGATAGAAAATTATTCGAACAAGAAGAGAGCGAAGGAGACGTTGGTAAGTATATATGTATGTTCCTTGTTTGCCGGTGGTAGAAGCAAGAGATAAACCCAGTAAGGGCCACTGGCTTCATTTGTTTGAGATTGGGAAGTATAGAAGAATAATTGGATGTAAAGAAGGAGAAATGAGGCGGTGACGATGCATACCGTCCGCCAGTTGGGGCATTGTGTCTTTCAAGTAATCCAGAGCATGAAGATGAACGTAAGAAGGAACAGAGAATTTATTGAATTCTGTAATATTATACTTTAGTGTGTAAAATTGTGTCATGCTTCGTTAAGCATTATAGGTTGTACCACTTTTATGGTGTAATTTCGTCTTGAACTATATTCTCTTATTTCGTTGTTTTACGAGAGGTTTTCTTAAATTGCCCTCTCAAGTGCTCTAATTGCAGAATTTATCTCAATTCCCATCCTTGGTTTAATTAATTGCTTATTTGAGCTTGGCTTATTTTATAAATTTTAGGGAACTTCGGTCCTCTTTGCTTGTGAGGTAGGGTCCTATCGACTGCTAAGCATGTCGACCCAAGTTGTCACTAAAATTGGTCCCTCTACGGGTATTATCCTTTTGGCAACGTCTATTGTATAGTATAGTCCTTTCTTCTCGGGTTGATAGTATAACATTGAGTAGATGCCGGATCGGGTTTCCCCGAGTAAGAGGAGGCTTTCTACCTCTCTGGCGTTCTTTCTCTAACTTTAAGGGACAATTAAGGATGTGAAGGTTGGGTGTAGGTGTTTGTTAGGCATCCAGTATTACTGGGGAAGAACCATAACTAACGCGCCTCACGTACTACCCCAACCCTTGACTCACTGTCAGAATTCCTAATTCCAGGTTTTCCTATACTCGGTACTTCTCTGTTCCAGTCATCAGAGTGTAACTACGCTCTGATACCACTTTCTGTAACACCCCCGAATAAACATCCAACAATACAAACATCGCTCCTTGCTATATTATAAGTTAACTATGCAGCGGAATAAACTCCATCCGGGTGTCACATACGCCAACCACCCACATGGTTGACATGACCACTCTTCCAACACCAAGTTACGGTCTGCATGACTGGAAACAGCCCTCACCAAAGTTCATATACAATATAAGATACAATTTCCAATACCGAGTGTCTACAACATGATTGCTAAATCATAAACCGAAAAGTACAACCCGGGTTTGGTAACAACCCATACACTAAACATACTATTCCAAACTCAAACTTTCATGCCCTGATGGGCTACCCCCATGGTATTCATCCCGCCTACGCTCCGTTATCGTCCGGCACAATACCTGTAAAAATTGGGTTGTAAAGGACTCAGCAAACTACGCTGAGTATGAACGTGTGTAACCCGTATGTTGCCGGGCCACACGACTAGTTGGTCGAATATTATTAAGTCAATTTGCATGCTATAATAAAGCAGTAAAGCAGGCCACAATACATCATGGTTTCTTACACACTCAAAGGTAGCAAAGCATTAGCAACAAGCAACCAAGCCTAACATACTGGCGTCATAGCCACATCAAACACACAACCAAGCACAACAAGCTGCTAGTATAGCAACAACACTCATGTAAATAATAAAGCGTGTGCACAGGTATGTTATACCCATGACCCTCACTATAGGATCATTCGAACGTTGTGTGTTTTCATTTCTTTTCTTTATTCTCATAATGTGTATTTTCTTTCTCCTCCGTTGCACCATGTGTGCCAATCTTTCCTTGGTTCTTTAAGGATTATTTGTGAGTTCTCTTATCACCACAATTTGGAGAACGTCTTGTCCATAGCCAATCTTCCATTCCCGGATAGCTCTCTCGCTCTCTGTTGTTTTTAAATGTTACTAGCCACTGCCCCGGATACCAAGGGTCCGTCTCCCTATTCCTTTTCAATGTAACTAGCCTCTGCCCCGGATACAAAGGGTTCGTCTCCCTATGCCTTTTGATGTTCTGGTCTCTACCCCGGATACAAAGGGTTCGTCTCCCTATTCCTTTTAAGATTATTGGTCTCTACCCCGGATACAAAGGGTCCGTCTCCCTATTCCTTTTAATATTATTGGTCTCTACCCCGGATACAAAGGGTTCATCTCCCTATCCCTTTTTAGATTATTGGTCTCTACCCCGGATACAAAGGGTCCGTCTCCCTATCCCTTTTTAGATTATTGGTCTCTACCCCGGATACAAAGGGTCTGTCTCCCTATTCATTTCTGACGGGTATTGGCTTATCATTATCATTGATAGTTTGACACCATAGTGGGTGTCATTAGAGGTCCTCTATAGTTAAGAGCAGTTTTCCCTTTATGTAGTTCCTTTGTTTTGTTTACGAAGTTCGTTGTGTTTCATCTCAAGGTTTCATCAACGAGAAAGGGACTACACTAGTGTGTGCGTGCAAGCAATATGCACAATAATAGCAAGGGTAAGCAAGGAAAATAAGAAATCCGTTCACATGCTTTAACACAATCTCACAACAGACAATAAGCACGGTAAAACAAACATCCGTTTTCATGCATTAGTCTTGTGTCATGTCAACAAGGCACACACAGCACACAAGCCGTATAACACGGCAACATACAACCACACATGTCCATACCTTAATTGAAGCAAGAGTCACCTCACACACGGGGTCCCAGTTGGCGTTCGTTCCGGTCCTTCCATGGCTTGAGCCTCTTCCCGGTGAACTCCCGTCTATCGGCGATCCAAGCATGAGTCTTGTTACTCGTTACTACTCCTCCCATGGTGTGTGTTCGGTGTCGGCTTTCTACTCAAGTGGGAACTTGTTGAAGTGTAGTTGCTCAGGTTGCTGTGGTTCGGGACTAACGGGTCAACTGGAGATTGGAACGGAGCCTGGTTCTGGGGTGTTGTTGTTTCGTTGCTATTCGAGCCATAGCTCATGCAGGGAGGGAGAGGTGACTGGCGTTGCTTGCTTGTGGTGAGGGAAGTGATAGTGAAAAGCTTCTGTGCCAAGAACGAAAAGGAGAGAAAGGCTACGGTGCTGCTGACTTCGTTCTCGTTTTCTTTCCCCCGGTTACATGTTCCTCTGTTAGTACCGTCAATGAAGAGCAGCTGCTGTGGTATGTTCGCTTCAGTAGAGGAACGAGGGAGAGAAGTGCATGCTCACAGTGTTGGTTTCATGCAGGGGAAGAAAGTGTTGAGGGAAGAAGGAACAGATGGAGTCGTGTACAGGCGAAAGAAGAAAACAGGCCGGGAAGGTTAGGAAGGCGTGGGATTTAGCGTTGACATGCACTGTGCTCAATCTCTGTTGCGTTATCATGAGTGTGCACGTGGAAGAGAGGCTCATCCTACAGTTGCTCTTCATGCAACTGATGAAGGCGGCTTGGGTTGGCAGAGAAGATAACGAGGGAGTTGGTGCACCATGTAAAGAGAAGGAAGTTTGTGCAGAGATGCTGAGTCTCGTTTTTTTTTTCCTTTCCAGGAGCAGGTGATGATAAACAGAAGGTAGAAGGACCCGATTACCTCTGTTGCTAACCAGTACCACTATTTGTTGTCCTTGCTGCTAGAGTGCGGGAACAGAGAGGGAAAACACTGGCTTACTGTAACCGAACCGGGTCAAAAGGATGTAGTGTAAGGCTTTGATTCAGTACTCTTGGGAAATGGAATCGAAGGTGTTTGTGCCACTGGTAAAAGAAGAGGAAACCAATGCGTTGTCGGGGTCTGTTGCTTGTAGTTGTTGTCCGCTACTGATGCAGGGAGGGGATGGCTTGTATTTTTTTATCTCTAGGGCATGCGACATGCAACAAGAGGGAGGAAGGGGGTTTGTCTCTGTGAATTTTTTTTTTGAATCAATAAGAGCTGGTTTGGTGTCTGTTGACATTGTGGGGTTTGAGATAGGGAGCACGTAGGTGGGTTGAGCACATTAGTGCTGTGTACTGCTCCAAAGAAGAAAAAAAACAAGGGAATATGATGTTGTTATGTACATGTCGGTAGTGGGAAACAAGAAAGGTTTGGTGGGGAATCATGTTGGGTAACTAATCAGTTGCTCACTTTAGTCTACTAGTGTATTATCCCTTTCTTATCCAGATGTGCAATTTACTACCGAATATGAGCTCAGCTTAATCGGTTAAGACATTCTACAGAAATACTAGTGGTACCGGGTTCGTTATACATACATATGCGCGACTACGTCATTATGTCACGTTGTAAGTTACATATATGTAATATACATGCTGTTCCATATACATATATATGTATACGACTATATTATTATGTCGCGTTATTAGTCATATACGTGACTATTTTATTTTGTCACGTTGTTAGTATATATATATATATATATATATATATATATATATATATATATGTATATATATCTAAGACTATTTATTTTGTCGCGTTATTACTTATACATGTACCGTTGTGAACTATATTCACGTTTTCGGTTTACAAATGTGCATTCATAAATATGAACTTATAATTGCGTATTACGTACCGATGCGCACATACAATGTTATTATTATTTATTATTCCTTTCTGAGTGTGATCGTAATTTATTTTAAACTTCACAAGTTTTGAAGTGATAATTGTTCGGGGTATTTCATTGGCACCAGTAAGAGAAAAAAGCATTTTATACGAATGTATAGAGCGGAGAACGGACCACTCATTATAAGAGTGGGGATACCCCTCGTTATTGTGATACCGCTAGAGCGGCGAATATGTGGACTCTTTAGAAAGAGGAATCCACTCAGCAATATATCAAAGCATGAGCATGTGGCTATTGCCAAGGAATAATTTGAATAATAAAGGAGATTTTGTCAAGACTAGTAAGAAGGAAGAAGCTTTTATAGCAATGGTTGGAAGCCGAAAGAGTAATCGGGTAGAAGAAACACTGTACGTGTATAATGCAAAGTATAGAGTGAAACACGCTCATGGAGTGTAGAGACATAAAGAATAGCATATTCTGTAATCAGTCAAGTAAATGGTGAACCATTGTATAAATGGTAGAAATACATGAGTGGAAGCTAATGTAATAGCGAATTCCATGGAAACCAATGTTGTAAATAAATACGAACATGGTGCGCACCAAGCGACCAACATGTGAAGATAAGCAGACAATGACATAAAGAACAAGTGGAATTATGAAGTAGGCTTAGTGGAGATGTTAGGCAAGAGATGGTAGACAGACCGGGCAACAAAGCCAAAAGTTTGTACCATGTGATGAAAGACCTCACAGTGAAGGCATTGTCATTCCTATTGCAACTGCATAAGGAATTGAAAGAGTATTCCTAGAGGATCAGTTTAATAACATAAGTAATAAACTTCGGGACAAGAGTACCCAATTGCTAAATAATCAACTGTACTGAATACGGAAGGTGTGCAAACATACCAATGAACACGGCACAAGCCGGTTAAGCCAAAGTTTAGAAACAAACCGTGTGGCCATTGGCCAGAGAAACATGAAGAACGTTGGACATACCAACAATAAACTAATAAATTCCACCGCAATGAAGAGGGAATAAGCTTATAAATGCTATAAGGACCAATGCATAAGAAATGCAAGGTCGCACAAATAGGAGAATATTTGTATAGAACCAAAATAGTGTGCATAATTCAGAAGCCACTTATAACCGAGGAAGCACTACACATTAGGTAGTAGCTCAACCTCAACCGATAAGAAGTCGGAGGAACCAAGTGAATAATCACAAAAGTATGCAGCTGTATACGAAATAGATTTCCAGAGAACTGAATAGAAAATCTATAACTCATTGAATTCACATACGGTAAGAAATACCACGCATCGATTGAGAGATCTTTATTCCCAAGACAAAAGGAATAAAAGGGAGATGTGTAATACATTGAGAATAACAAAAAGGGTGAATCAAGCTCTCAGTTATCAGGGTCGCGCAGCAGAAGCTAGTGGGCCATAATTCCAAGGTTGAATATACCTAGTGAGTATGAGTAAATGGATAATTATCAATGCCTTGAAGCCTGAGAGGCTAGAACCGAAACCGGTTATTAGTAAACAAACTCCAATGAAAATTCTTGGTGCAGGGACTAAACTGTCAATATGGTTAAGACCCTTTGACCAAAGAACATTGTATAAGAGACCGCATGGAGGTTAAGACACTCCATAGACACCCGTATTGAATGAACCAATGTTCCATAGTTATACATGGTAGATTACGTGGGCGTAATCCCTTTTAAGGGGGGTAGAGCGAAAACCGCTTAGTGTATGTTTTACGTATTAAGTCTGTAAACTACGGTGTGCATAGCACAAAAGAATTTGTTTTGATGATTGGTACTTATGTTACATAAACATATATATATATTCATTGATGGTGTAACTATGGTTATTACACACTGGAGATGCGAATACTATGTATATGAATATACTTATCTTGTTAACTCGGGTGTGAGTATACAAGTGGAAGGGAGGGAAACTCTGGGGGAATTAAAATCCCTATGATATTTGTCTATTTGAGATTAGACATGAGATATGATGAGTATGAATCGGTATGAAACCGATGTAGAACCTCATAGGAATTGAGTTCCTTAGGTGAATTGATTCGAGAACAATTGATGGAGTGAGTTCTATCCTTTGAAGTTGTGTTGATGTATGTATGATTGAGGAAAAAAAATTGCTGAAATGAGCCCATAATTTTTGAATGCCTAGGTAAACTAATTCGAAGTAAATTGAGAATGATTGATGACCTAAGTTCCAGGATGTGAAGATAGATTAAAAGGTATTGCTTTGTGATTATGACTAGAAAGAATTAAAAGATAGAAAACGAGAAATGATTGACTAGTTGATTGTTTGAAACTGACGTGGGAGGTGGAACTTGATTTGCTATCGATCAAGGGAAACCGAACACAAATTGGGGTGGAAGGATAGTTCAACACCGATGCTGATCACATTGGGGTTGAATGATTCTTGAAGCTCCCTATAAGTGGTCACAAGTAATCACGATTAAGTAAAGAGATAGTTAACATCAAAAATAGGACTTCGAGTTGATTGATGTTTTCAAAATAAATTCTTCAAGATTTGAAAACAAAAACCAGTTTTGAAACCACTACACCGAACGAGCAACGGTCCTAAGTTGACCGGTAGGACGGTGGGAGTGAGGATTAGTTTTGAAACCGCTGCACCGAACGAGCAACGGTCCTTAGTTGACCGGTAGGACGGTGGCAGTGTGTGATTTTTCCAAGGGCAGCGGGACGTAGAGAAGTCCTGTGTCAGTGTGGATGACCGGTGAGTGCCTGAGGATATCTAGAGATGCAAACGTTTTGATCAGAACCAAAGGGACTGTGGGCCAGAGAGAGTAAGTGCCCATTAGTCATGAAACGGCTGTGAACCAGAAAGTGTAAGTGTTCAACGTGACCGGTACCTGAGGGATCGGCAGTGTATTACTCGATATGGGATTCGAGGACTGTAGTGCCTTCTTGTCTTCGGACCGACCCCATGGAGAGAATACAAAAGAGTATTTTTGATTGATATGCATGCTAAGACATGTTGTTTGGTGTGTGCAGCATATATAGAGACTGACTTGTGGATTCAGTAAGGTTATATAGATTATAACCTTGGCATGGTATGCCTATGAGACTAACAATGTTAGATTCACCAACTTTGAGGGCAAAGTTCTTTAAGGAGGGTAGATTGAAATACCCCGAACTTAAATATGGCGATTAAATTATTCTAATATGAATTTTAGAGGCCTAATGATGCCTAAAGAGCTTTGGTGAAGAAAGTAAAACCAAGAGAAAAGAGAAAACACTTTAAAAGCGTATAACGTAAAAATGAGCATTACACAACTATAAGAGGTATACGACCTTGACAAGGGTCCTAGATGGATTCCTAGGGCTTAATTACGCCTAAATTATATGTGGGAACAATTCCCAAAGAAATGGATCCATATAGTGGGTTAAAAACGCAAATGAGCCTTAAAGCACGTTTTTCGAGAAAACCCGAAAACGTGACTTTAAGTGGTCAAACAGACCCGTAAAAATTATGGTTGACCATATAACTATAATTAAATATTAATGGAAGCCTAAGAGCTATTAAAATTAAAGAAACGAGAAAAATCCAGAAAACGGGCCAGGTGAGTGAAGAGTGCCCAAACCGGGAATTTAACGAGCGTTTCTGCGAAAAGACAAAAACGCCCCTCCCTCACTAATATTAAGGGGGCCGGTTTTTGGTACATAAATCAGCCCTCTCTATTAGTAACTAGCAAGAAAAGAAAACAAGAAGAAAAGCAAAAAAGGGAAAAAGTACAAAAAGCACTTTCCTTCCCTCTCTCCTCTCATTTCTTTCTTCTCTCTCCTTCCCACCGATTTTTCCTCCCCTCTCACCATGGCTGGAGATTTTGAGAAGCCTCCCATGGCTTCTCCACTTCCTTCCATTGCCCAAGCTACAACAATGCTCCAAATGAAAAATAAATCACATATTCTTGCTCCTCTCACCAAGGGCTACATTCCTCTCTTTTCAAAATTTCAAAAGCTTGAAGTTGACTTCCATGGGTATAGCCCATTTGAAGAGAAATCTGGAGTTTCTTGAGCTTGGATGTATCCTCTTTGTTTTAAGGTAAAGATATCATAAAAACTCATATTTTCCCCCATTTCTTCTTAGCCGATTTTGGCTTCTCATTGGGTCTTGTTCCTTCTTTGTGTGAGCACTTGGTTCAAGCTTCAAAAGATTACTAGGAACCCTTCTTTGATTCATGATTGAAAACCATTCAAGAGCTTCCAAAGGTAAGCCCTAATTTGGTGCTTTAACCCCACTTTTGAATCCTAGAGTATTTCAATGTGTCTAAGTGTTTTTACTTAGCCCCATTCTCTTTTTGAATGACAATTTAGAGTTCTTGGTATTTGATTTGGCCTTTGGCCTATTTTGGAAGTGAGATCGAGAAGAGGAAAATAGAAGTGAAAAATAGCACTTATGAGCTTAAGGTAAGAAATCTACCTTTTTATATATCCTCTATGCTTTAGGATTATGAGATGGTAAATTTAAAAGGATAAACCAAAATTGAGTTGAAAATGTGGTTTGTAGTTAGAAGAGGAATTTGTGGATTTATGTGTGATTAAAGGGCCTAAGTGCCATTGCAATTGAGATTGTTGCATTATATTGTGTTTAATGAGTTTTGATGAAATGTTATGTTCTGGTAGAATCCACTATGGGTTTGGTTAGTTGGTATTGATTTAGGTGGATAAAATAATGCATATGGGCATGTTAGGAATGTAGGTGAACTATGGTGAAATTTCGGTAGAAATAGAGTGTTTTAGGTGACCTTATGAATTAAAGAACCTAGGAGCAAACTAGGAGTTAATAGAGATTGAGTTGGGCTAGTTAATCAACCTAAGATGTTGATTGAAGGAGCATATTGAATAGTGCAAAAATCTGTAGCAAATTGATGTTTAGTGCCTTGGAAGATCCAGAAAAGAACTAGAGTGTATGACCTTGGAAATGGTGAGTGAACTTGAATATTGAATTTGCAAATGGTTAGAAAGGATTTAGAATGGTCAAAATGGGTGAGAACAAGAGGTAAGCTGTCAAGGGAAAGGTTAGAAATGCACTAGTGCGCATAAGTGCAAAAATGAGGAATGTGAATTTGTTGAATTGAGCAAAGATCGAGTAATGGTTTGATCAATGATTTAAGAAGGTTTGATGAGTGTTTAAGGTGTTTTAACATGTTTGGAAACGTGTGGAAAGATTAGGAAAAGATTGGGTGATGATTAAGGTTGGATTTGGGGCTAAAAAATGTAATTTTAGCAGCTTTTTAGTAGGGTTCGGGACTTAGGGGCCGGACCAAGTCCCGGACCACCCTTAAAAACATGCCAAGAGTGAGCTAGTACATTGGTCCAGGACCTTATTCCAGGACCAAGACCCGTACCAAGTGAACAAAAGGGCCGAGAGTTAGAAAATGCATTGGTCCAGGACTTTGGGGCCGGACCAAGTCTCGGACCACCCCCAGAATTGCACTGTGAGTGTTTTTAAGGCTTTAAAAGGTGGGGGATTGATTGTCAATGGCTTTAGATGATGTTTAGGACTTGTTTGGTGACATGTAAAGGTCCTTAGAAGTGTAAACAAGTTAGAGAAGTGAATGAGAAAGTTGAGAACTTAAGGACGTATGAGTAAAACTAAGACTAACGGGATAACGGGGCTAACTACGGGAGTATTAGTTGTTTACATACCGTACTACCTTAATATTAATAGAACCCATTGAAATGTTATCAGTGATTCGAGTAAGATCCGAGGAACGCAAGGTGACACGGTAGAGTAAATCCATGGTGAAAGGTATGGATTTCTTGCATCTTGTGTCCTGTCGAGTCCTCTCGGCTTGTGTGTCGGCCTAAAAAGATAAATGCATGAAAAATGTTTATTTCATTGTTATGTACCTTGATGCATGGTGTATGTGCTAACCATCCATGTTTGATTGTGAATTCTAACTTAGTGTTGTAGACCAACTCATAAATGAGTGTTGTTTAGTTAGTGACTCATAGAAAGAGCCGTTCTACAAATAATGTGAACGTAGAAAGCACACATGAGAATTATTGGTTAGATAATAACGATAATGCAACCTTATGAACTCACTAGGACGTGAGAGAGATGTACGAGATTAGTAAACTCCCGTTAATGGTTTTAGAACCGAAACGAAACAATCCACAAAATAACTAATAGTGGAAAGATATAAAGAACCTCTAATAAGAGAACATTGATAGTTAAAAGTTATGAACTCATGCGAATAGTATAAAGAGTTATATGGGATCAACAAACTCCCTTGAAAGATAGTCGGCCTCCTATATGAGGGTTCGACCCGGTATGAGAAAATAACCTAAATGTATAAGTATTCGAAATGTTGGGGCAACCCTTAAATATGATAATACCAGAACTTCAGAAAATTCTCTAAGACGTTAGATGACATCGAGAGTGATGCCTCTAGTCTAATAAACATAAATATGTTATAACTCCGAGAGAGGAGTAATTGGGGATGTGAGAAGTTCATAGAGATATGGACGTTTGTGTAAGTAAGGAACTAAGAGTAGTTCTGATAGCTAGATGAACCTTCCCACCATGCTAGACCCAGAGTAGGGTCGAAACCGGGGAAGTAAAACTAGGCTTGAAAGCCCGGTGGTGAGTCTTGTGTATGACTCAGCCAGAAGTCCATGTGTGTTGGCTTAAGTATTAGTTAAGAGAAGAACAATTGATAAAGTAAGAATGAGACCTGCAGGGTCTAAAGAACTAAGAGAAGAAATAAGTATCCAAGGAGAATGGAAAGGTATCGAACAATGAGAATGAGTTGTTAACGAGGTAGAAACCCTCAAGACCTAAGAGTAAGATAAGCTAACTAACTTAATGTGTTAGTTTGTGATTGTATTCCTATATGTGAATACTTGTATAAATGCGAGCATGATGTTTGTTTATTGCACTTCATGTTTTGATTTAAATAAAATCGATCGCATGTTAAGATGGGAAGTAGTTGAGTGTGACTCGGTAGTAGCGGGTGGCACGACTTCCATACCAGCAAAGGTGTTGAGCCCCTTTGGGGCCACCCATTATTTTTCAGGTACCCGGATAATGAACACCGTTCTAGAGTAGGACGAGGATGGTGGTTGATCATGGGTAGTTTATTCGAGTACAAATGTAAATGTATGTAATGGTAGGGTAAGTCTGAATGTGTTATCGGCATAGAGATTGTAATAAACTCGGTATGATATTGAATTGAGGATGTAGTATGAGACTTGGTTTAGTGATGAATGAGATTGTATTTGTTTAAGTACTCGGAATTCCGGTTCATCAGACCGTTACTGTATTTGAATTAGGCCATGTTAGCCACGTGGGTGGCTAACGGCATTGTTTCACCCACCGCAGTGTTTGGATTATCCTCTGCCATTGTGACGATAAACGAGGCGATTATGGTATTAATGGCGAGATTAGCGGTAGGGGTGTTACACGGACGCTGATCTGGACAAGAGAGAAAACGAGAAATGGCCGCGTCCGGGGCCGCAGACGTCCCGTCTGGGTGACAGGGGCGGACAATATATATATATATATATATGTGTGTGCTCCTTTGCTCTGAAACTTCGATTGAGTAAAGATTCTTTGTTTGAGCTCCGATTTGCTCCCTGTTTGTGGCGCTGGAAAGCTCATGAGGAAAACTATGCATTTACACCATCATTTACTGCTTTTAACATATAAATATTAGTATCAGCTCTTGCCTGAAGTAAGAATCAAGGACAACATAAGATAAGTGTGAGAAATCGCCTAAAAAGGTTGCATAAAATAAGAATTTAGCACCTATAAAATCATGTCAATTTCACACTTATCATTAGGGTTATTAGACTCCTAATGTGACCAAAGGAATTAATCAAGGGTTTAAAGCACAAAAATGTGCTAGAGAATTAGATTTTACCTTGTAGTCTCCAAATGAGACTTTTCTATGCCAAAAATCTTGACCAAGGCTAGGAAAAATAAGATAGAATTGAGATCATTGGCAGTTCCGGGGTCAGGTTGGGAGTCCGGAATTGTCCATTCCAGGGGCCGAAGTTTCCTGCCCAAAATGGCCTACCTGTTATGGATGTTTGGCCAGCAGTTCCGGACGTCCGAAACTGTCTGGGGATCAAAATTGATTCTATTAATGTTTGGTCAGAACTATTACCTTGGTTGGCTTCAGCAAATCCAATAGGACGCAGGGCTCTAGATGTTATTTGAGGGGGATTATTAGATTATGAGTGTTTAACAGACGACTCGAGAAAATCGTTGACGCATATTCGGTATGCGACGCGACCTTCGAATGATGCCCGGTTCTTCCTATTTTGGGGTCTTTAGTGAGTTCAATTTGAAAGAGTTATTCTCCACCCTAGAGTTTTTAGAATTGGGAATCGGTAAGCCTTGAACATAAATGAATAAACTGGTCATATCAACGGCTCAATTGAACAAGGTACAAACGGAAGTTACCTTCTGCGACTTCCAAAGATTGAAACAGTGGAAACATGTAGAAACCAATGCCATATTATTAGTTATTTGTTATTAATCTGGTTATCACTCAAGTGTTCGAATTCGCAATTAGCTGGTTAATCCCTTCCTATTGTTAGTAATTAACAATATTGTGTAATCTTCATATTTTAGTATCAAGTACAATTCATATGATTATGCATTCAAAGAGAATAAGGCTTCCAGGAGAGACTACCTTTTGGAACACTATCTTCCAGAACTTTTCCTTTCAGAACACTTTCTTTTGGAACATTTCCTTCCGGAACACTATCTTCTAGAACACTATCTTCCAGAACATTTTCTTCTAGAACAGATTTTCCTTGATTTTTCTCCCTTCTTATTTCTTGGTTTTTTGCCACCAACAACCTCACTTGGCTCTTCACTTCAGCCATTTAAAAAAGACAGAAAATTGTTGAGTTAGTTTCATTAGACTCCTAATATAACCAAGGTGAAAATGAAAGTTGCCTTCTCCGACTTCTAAAGATTGAAACAGTGGAAACATGTAGAAACCAATGCCAGATGATTAGTTAGTCGTTATTAATCGGGTTATCACTTCAAGTGTTCTAATTCGGAATTAGCTGGTTAATATCCCCTCCTATTTTTAGTAATTAACAATGTTGTGTAATCTTCAAAATTTAGTAACAATGTTGGTTAATATCACCAACTGCTTCACTTCACTCTTCACTTTCAGCCATTTAAAGAAGATGGAAAAGAGTAGAGTTAGGGTCATTAGACTAATAAATGCTTAACTTCTTAAAGCATTAAAAGTACTTAAACACTAATAAACTTGGCCTAAACACATGGCCTTATTACAAAACTCAACCATGACTTAAAATGACATAAAATACCTTAATAACATAATAAGTCTCGGCTATTTACTATTTTTACCCAAAACTTTTTGCTAATTGCATATTTACCCCATAAACTTTAAAATTTGACATTTAAGTCATTAATCCACTTAATTAATCCATCCAACGTTGTTCATATACTTTCCTATCCATTTTTAGGTCAATGTTGACCATTTCCCCAATATACTATCGGCCTTGTTTGGCTACACACCTAATATTGCCTAAAAGCATAAAAATTTCTTCACACCAATCTCGGCCCTATATTTCATCATGGAGCTAAGTTAGATTTTCACACAAATCTAAAGCTAGATGATTAAGAAGTTCTAGGGTTTAGATCATCCACTTACCCTTCAAAAGTTTATTTTTACCTTTGATTTTCCCTCTTTTGCTCTTGGCCTCTTTGGTGTTTTCACTCAACACTTTGAGCCATGGTTTGAACAAAGACAATGGAGTCAAGTTAAGGTCTAGTAATGAACTAAACAGGAAACCACACAATATTTTAAGTCATAATATTTTAAAAAGAAAGGAATATGACACAGTTATTCAAAAATTAAAGATTAATTGATATAATGTTATATAATTTTAATAATATTGTAGCTAAACATGTATAAAACTGAAATAAAATAAACATTTCATATATATATTATACACAATACTTCAGTTGTACACTACTTCAAGCGCTAGAGTACTATATAAAAATAATAAAAGTACATTAACATTTGCGTTGTGACAGAGAACGCCATGAAGTAAGCATATAATCAGTTCATAACATTTTCTAGACAGTCATGATTTGCAATATTATATGAGCTAACAATATTTGATATGTCAAAAACAATTTTCTACGAAGGTCTAGGCCGCACGCCGCAGTCACTTGCCAAGGACTTGGTCACATTTCATTACACACTTATACTTCATTCCCAAACCAAAACACAAGTTAACCTTCTGATAGCAATGAAGAGTCATCCAAACATGACAAATAAAACACCAAAATTACAGCTTTTCCCCTTTTATATCATATATAATGAAGAGAGGAGCATGTGGGAACAAACGGAAGTGAAATCGGAGTTAAAACGAAAAATATAGAGCAAAAACAGTGACTCGTAAATTCAGTCTGGGCTGTTCCGGGGTTGATTCCGGATGTCCAGATTTTCCCGTTCCAGGGGCCGAGATCACCCTGAACTACAGTTCATAGACACGATTCTAATTTACAACTAATTAATTACGGTTAACTATTGAAACCGTAATTTAAAAGAGGGCCATTATAGAACTTTAGATTACGGTTATACTCAAAGCCGTAATGTAAAGTTGTATTCAAGGTTCAAATTACGGTTAGTGTAGTGTAACAAGTAATAAATACCACTTATGTTGGTTTAAATTTACAAATTTATTATAAATTAGTAGTAATAATAATTTTAATTAGTAAATTATACATGTGTATTTGTTTTAAATCTGCTTTTAATATGTGAAAAACCAATTTAAGATAGTGTATAAGCAAGTAATAATAATTTCAATTAGCACATATGTTTGTTTAAATTTGTAAAATATTATAAATCAATAATAATAATAATAATTTGAGTTATTAATGATATATATATATATATATATAATTTAATACCATTTTTATACATATATGATATACCTATATAATGCTTTTAAAATTTTAAAAACCACATAAATTTAAAAAATATGTGTAGAATTTAATAAAATTTAAGTTGTACACAATTATAATAAAATAAATTATACAAATTGTTGTTTTAAATTTACAAAAGTCAACTTAAATTATTAAATTTTCAAAAATAGTAAAAGTAATAACTACTTAAATTAGTTGATATTATACAAAAATATATCCTAAAAACCACATAAATTAAGGGAATAAAACTAAAGGTAATAAATAACAATTTAAATTAGTTGATGTGTTGGTCAAAATTTGTAAATTAACTAAAAATATATATAGTAGAGCAGATGAAACCCAACCCGGGCCGGTGACCCAAACCGACCCGGCCCGGCAAAAAGCCCAAAAAACCAGGTTTGAAAAAATAATCAGGCGGGCTTGGACAAGACTATACGGCCAAGGCTGTATATCGTTGATAAAGAGAGTACTTCATGGCATTCTCTATCACATTGCAAATTTTAATGTACTGTTAGTATTTTTATAATGTACGCTAGCGCTTTGGATAGTGTACAACCGAAGTTTTGTGTATTATAAGAAATGTTTGTCATTTACATCAAACTATATTTACAACGGGTTTCGTGGCCTTTCCCAAACACCAACCCTAATCTTATCACATAAGTTGAAAGAATGTTAAGGAATTGAGCTATTACAATTGTAAAAAGGTCGACCATTGGGCTAGAGAATACACACAAAAATGTGGTGGGGCGATTGAAGCATCCCATCCAGCGGTCGATTCGGAGTATCCGGCCACTCACTCCCGATGCAGGAAGGGTCTTTGCCAAATTCTAGTTTCTGGAAGCGAAAAGAACCCAGGATGAAAATATTATCGCTATCTGGGGAGCGGACATAAATATTGTTGCTTTTTCAATTTCTTGAAAAGGGAGCGAACCATTGATGTATTATTTTCAATTTCCTCCAGTATCACAAATTAAATAGAGACCTTTGAATTTCTTTAACTTATACTCTCTTCAATTATTTCATCGACAACCCTTGGAAGACTCTGGAGTTACCTGCACATAAATAGGGAGTTAGTGTATGCACTTTAATTTATTAACTCCTCTGTGAAAATGTCAAATTCCCCACATATCCATCCTATAACTTATTTTCTAAAAGTTTCTTTAAGATTATATGAATGGAATTCAATTAAGTACTAAATCAGGAGAAAACGACAATAAAGACAAGAGATTTTGATAGTAAAAATATATCTAATATCAGCCTATCAAATTCCCCTACACTTGTCTTTTACTTGTCCTCAAGCAAAATCTTTTAAGAACAAATTCAGGCAAAGTAAATAAGGTAAAACTAAGAAGGAGGAGCACAGAAGACGATTGCAAAATTTTCAGATCAAAGGGTGCATAAGCTTTCAACTGTTTTTTAGAAACACAAAACTAGAGGTCTTTCAAATATACTAGAAAGAGAAGCAGAACCATAAGAACTTAGCCTTTATAACCTTGAGTCAATCCACCTAAATTCATTCACATTCTTTCAAACGACAAGGGGCATGAAGTAAAATCATATTCCATTATAGCTTTCAATGCCACGTACTCATGATCCATTCGATAGAAGTTAATATTAACATTTCAGCTCAAAAAAAATGCAAAGATACTTCAATTGAAGTTCATTCATTTTTCTTTCTTCACCTCAGACTTTTCTCTCCACCCATGTAGTGGGATTGGGTCAACTATCCCATATTCAAAGAACCTCAGATAGCTAGGTGATAAAGCACCCCAAAGAACTTAATAACCGAGTGGAAGAGGCCTATTTTGGATCAGAGTTTGCCTTTTTGGATCAGTGGAGTACCTTGTCTTTGTTCTTTCCACCTTTACATTCCACTCATTTCCAGGCTCAAAGCTAAATACAGAGTTCAAATGGTAAATATTCTTAAACTTATTAGCAGCTGACAAATAGACTTCACTTTTAATAATTAACACATAAATAATTGAAAAATTCCACACCCCATAACCTGTCAACCTGCTTAACTTCCTATGTGGCTCCCTTTTCAGTAAATACCATTAACAAAACTCAAACAAATGCCAAAAAGAAAAGCTTAAGAACAAGCTACATAGGAGTGAATCCTTCCCCACACTTAGACTGAAGCAATACCCTCATTGCGTAGAAAGAAGTAATATCACAAAGAGCATGCAATCCAACAGGTCAAATCCAGCAAGGCAAACAAAAGGGAGAATTGAATTGTATGAGCATAACATAGAAAGTATACTCCCCAGAGTCTGCAGAGACGTAGCAGCAGATGCTCCCCCACATTTGAGTTCAGCTATGAGATGAATATAAATATTCCGGAAAGAAAATCTTGCATAGCCAGAAGAACTCAAGTGGAACTCATAACAACAGTAAGCTCCATCAAGGCAAAAAAATAGAAAACAAGATTAACGAGACAAACAAATGAAAAAAACTAAGAGAAAAGGTGGGTTGCCTCCCACCAAGCTGCCCTGATGTAGAGTCTCTAGCTAGACTCTCACTTCGTTATCCCGGGTCAAAAATAAAAGTTGACAATGGTGTCAACTGGAATACAAAGTGGCCAACAATCAAAAATAAACACCTTGATCAAAACAAAACGTTACCTCAACAAATAGAATAGGAAAATAAATACTCCACAAAACATGGTGTTCAAGGAGATATTGATGGTAACGGGTCTCAAGCAGAAGACCCGGTGTTGATTGCTGTTCTTCCTCAAATTGAAGGATGTAAACATCCTCCTTCTGTGGGTGAGGCTCAACGAGACCATGGTAATGGTAAAGAAGTGGTGGCTCATCCCTTTCAAATTCAAGGATGTCAACATCCATTTTTTCTAGAACCAAGGTTGGTGAGGGAGGATGATTTGAATCTTCAACAAGTAGCTCATCCTCATACTCATAACCGCCTTCCACAATTACAACATCTGGAACAAGCACATCCTTCAATTGTTCTTCATTGTTCGGATATGGTTGAGAAGGTAGTGAACCAGGAGAACTTTGCGACAATAACAATTGAGTCAGCTGACTCAACTGTCCTTTCATGTTCACAAGGGTCTTGTGAGCCTCGATTTTTAAACCCTTATCCTATGTTGATTAGAATTGATCAGGATCTGATCAGATATTAGGTCCACTTATAACCTAAGTTTAATAATTATGTCATACAACACTAATTATTAAAACCTAAGTTAGCTCACTGGAACCTATTATGAGTCGCCACCTAATTTTAACCTAGGGTAAATTAGGAAAGGTAGAGATCGGGTTCAGGGGCTTGATATTCGACTTAATTAGGGTTCAATTACTTTCATTACCCCGGAAGTCGTTTTTCCTCTACTTAGTCTAATTACGGCTTATTACGAGTCATTTTAACCTAAGTGCGCGCTTCTGGTTCTTTTGGATTTTAACACTTTTTGACAGAAAATTAAAGTGAAAAGTGAAATTACCTAAACTAGGGTTTCAGAGGCAGAATTAGGTCAAATTTTGTTTCTGTCCGTGGCCACGGACCTACTGTCCGAACCCACGGACCCCAGTTAACTCAATTTTGTAGAAAAGTCAAATTTAAAAGAAAACAAAAATTTGAAAAGTCTGGGGCCACGGACAAAACGTCCGTGGGCCCGGACACTGTTTAGAAAAAACCTAAATTTGAAAAATTAACATCCCGCCGCCGCCCGAGAGTGTCCGTGGCCACGGACAGCCCGTCCGTGGGCCCGGACACAGAGTTCGGGGCTACTGACCAACCTCGGACGGCAGGTTTTGAGTGGTTCCCGACAGTGTTTTAAGCTCAAATTTTATGGGCGTGTAGCCTGAAAGAAGTAGAAGACGTTATTGATTGAAAGATTATAATTTGAAATCAAATTATGCATGAAACTTAACAAACAAGTTACAAGGCAGAAGCGAAAACAATTAGGAATACAGAAGCCGAAAAGAGTCGGTTTGAACACAAATTTTAAGATGAGACTAATAAAGTCGTGGGGAGTTAGGAAAGTAGAATTCTCACCTGTTTTACCTTCGGATTCACAACAATTATTCACGTCAGGATTCATCGGGAGCTCCATTGATGGCAGATTCAAACAGACTTCGAACCGCGCTTCTGGTCACTGATTGTTCTTGATGTTCTTCACGTCTTGGTGGTGTTTTAATAGGGTTTTGATGATTGTTGGTGCTTTGGGAGTTGGAAAACAAGTTCAAGTGGTGATTTCAAGGGAATTTCGGTATGATTTTGGTGGTCGGGTGTTGAAAAACGTGAGAGAGAAAGGAGGCTATACTTTCTAATTCCTTAGGGTTCTAAAGCTTGTGAGATTCTATTTTTATCAATTGATTTGATCCTTTATATAAACTTTCTTAAAGATAAAGAAAATCTAGTGAAAACGAGATTTCTTGGATTTTTTAATTAAGTGACTTCCCAAAGGAATTTTGCTGTGGAATTTTAGCCATGTGACAATGATGGCAATTATGATTTTTTTGAGGTGGAATCAATTTTTTTAAATTCAATTTCTCGTCAGATTCAATCAGAAATTGCTAGAAAGTTATTGGAAATTCAAAAAATCAAAATTCCAACGCCATTATGCTCATGGGTTAAAATTTCAAAGCATTTTGAACTGATTTGGGCCATTTTTGGAGGAGAGAGAAAGCTCGCGGAGGGCTTAGGAGCCCTAAAAAATTACATAAATGCCCCTAAAGATGACCAGATGCCCCTAGCACTCTAGAAGGTGCTGATTGAATTGGGAATTCTTGCTACTTGACCAAGCTCGCTTCTAGTACCTGTGTCTCTAGATACTCTCTTCCGGGGGTTAAAATTTTGGGTATAACAGATTGCCCCCCATCAACGTGTCTTTGTAATGAAAGTGAAATGACTGGTTGATGCCTGAGTGATACCCCAAAATTTTGACCAGTAGTGAAGAGTGAATTAGATTTCTGCTAAAAGTCTAAATGACTATGTTGTGCTATTATGAGGCGCTAGCTACCTGAGAGATGAGTTGATCTGAGAAAAAGGGTGTGACGGACTGTGTATTGAAGGTCTTGAAAACCTAAGAATGCAGATATGAGAGTTGTATGCATGACATGCTATTGGATATGATCATGCATATGATATGCAAATGAAGATGATATGCAAATGATGCTCGGTGCATTTAGGGACCGAAAGTTGTGCCAATGCTCCTTGTTGGACCGTATGTGGACTTATTGCCATCTCCCCCCAAACCTGTGTGTAGGGATAACTCCTGGTATAAACCCTGGGGACTTATTGCCTTTGCCCACCATTCGTTGATCCCAAAATAAGTTGACATAACCAAAGAGGATTTATTGCCATCACCTCGTCAACTTCTATAGCCAAGGCTTATGCGAGCCTGGGTTATGCAAATGGTATGGAATGTTTGATGATGCAGTATGCAAGGTAGGGCTTATGTGAGCCTGAGGATGACTCTATGGTTGGAAATGCAAGGTAGGGCTTATGTGTGCCCAATGATGGTTTTATAGGCAGGAAATGTGAGGTAGGACTTATGTATGCCTAATGATGATGTTTTTATGAAAGGAAGGGTTTATATGTGCCTAAGGATGATTTCATGCAAGGAAGGGCTTATGTGTGCCTAATGATGGTGTTTTTATGTAAGGAAGGGCTTATGTGTGCCTAATGAAAATGAGAGGTATGGCAGGACTTATAGGAGCCTGAGGTATTGTCTTTTGGTAGTGGAAGGGCTTATGTGTGCCTGGGAGGATTTTTTTGTGATGGTAGAGCTTATGTGTGCCTAAGAGGATGTCTTTGTAGTGGAAGGACTTATGTGTGCCTGGGAAGACGTTTTTGTGGTGGAAGGGCTTACGTGTGCCTGAGATGGTGTCTTTGTGGTGGAAGGGCTTATGTGTGCCTGAGATGGTGTCTTTGTGGTGGAAGGGCTTATGTGTGCCTGAGATGGTGTGTTTGTTTGTGGTGGAAGGGCTTATGTGTGCCTGAGGTATTTTTTTTTTCTATGGTGGTATTGGTGCTTAAGGTTTTGGGATTTTAATAGGCATTGTTCTTGCAATTGTTGGAATCAACAATTGCCCCCAGTATTCTTCCTTAAGGCAATCCGAGTCTTAAGATTTGTGGCAATCGATCGGGACGATCGATTGCCCCCAGTATTTTCCTTGATTAATTGCGCAAAAACAAGTCTCGTTCTCACGGGATCGAGGTTTCCTTTGATGTGGTGCTTCCTATCCTACACTCAAAGTGTTTAGTGTTTGCACTCATGCTCTCCTTTCGGTCAAAACGTCTCAACCATTGAATTTGACATTTGTTAGATTTACGCATTCAACCTGTTACTTTCACATGATTGGATACACAACTACTAAGTCGGAAGTCTTTAAAGCTTATAACGTGGACATTGGGTTTGATGAATGACAACGGGACCATGGTGGAACTTTTGGGATATGTGGAGCAATGAGGGTGACCAAGGCTGCAACTTGCGCCTTCTCTTGGATTTGCCTTCCTTGTCTTGAAGTCGTTTAGCTACTTTGCATTGATCTTGCTTTTGGACGTTGGACCTGGAACTTTTGAAGTCATCATCTCTCTCTTCTTGTGATTTTAGATTGGGATTTCTTTTAAGCTTTTCAGATTTTCCTTGCATCCTTTTCCTTTTTCGGGGTTCTTGTGGCCCGTTTTTGAACTTTGAGAGTTGTTTTGATGTGAGCTCTTTGGATCCAGTGTCGCTTTGGGACCATTTGCGGATCATTTCATCATCTTGGTAGCGGCATTTCTTCTTTGGACTTATGAAGTTGTTGTCCAGGAGTTGGGCTCCTTGCTTCCTTTGGTCACCGGGTCGGTTATTCATCTTTGGCTGGCTTGTTTTGTGGAGTTTGTAATGTTGCAAAAGAGGGGATATGTGAAAAGCTTATTGGGGGTTCCTAGGGTGTAATGTCAGTGTTCTTAAGCTTTTGGTTGTGTGGTGTTGCACCCAGGCGCTTCGTCATCCCTAACAGTTGTGTATCCGTTCTTTGTTACTTTTCGCAGGTTTAAGCGTAAATTTACAAAATATCTCCTTCAGTAGGAGTTATGCCGTTTACCTCACTTTTGAATGTGATCTCTCTAGAGTCATGCACAAATGACACGGCCTTTCACTCTTGGTTTTACCGCTCAAGGCGCTCTAGCGAAGTGTTCACTCAGGGACTTGTTTGTGCGCTTTAAACAAAAGAAATAAACGCTATCGATCCTTAACTCAGATTGCCCCCAGTATCGTTTTAGGGTCTTTTGACAAGCCTTTTGAATACCTAGTTTATTCGTGGAAGGTGATTGTATGTGTGGAGGTGAGTGATGATGGGGTTTTGCTGTTTTGGTGAAGTGATGTAGTGTTGAAAGTAAGCAGGGTAGTGGGATGTTCCCTGTGCAAAGATGAGTTTCATGTGGAGAGGGGAGTGTAATGAGTGACGGGATAATTTCATACAAGATATTGTGTTGTGGATGTGATGATAACTACGTGTTTGGATCTCATGAGAATGCACAAATGATGTCATTTTAAAAAAAAAACATGCTAAAAGCAAACTTTAGATGAAACACGCAATAAACGTCAAAGTACACCAGCGTTACAGAGTAATGTCTGACAGTACAAGGCAAAACCCAAATAAGAGTCTAAACACGAAGTACATAAAGAAAACATGAAATCCTAAGACTATTGCTCTGGCGGAGGTGGACGTGGGAAGACCGAATACATATGAGCCATGAAGTCGTCCATACGGCTCTCCATGCTTATCTGTCTACGCTCCATGCGACCCTGGGTGACGTGGAGAGACTGAATGTCTCTCTGTAAGCTCTCCAGTGTGGTCAGCTGCGGTGGTGGAGCTAGTAGGGCGTAGTAAGAGGAAAGCAGCATAGGGTACTCAGTGCCCATGTAGCTCGAGCCTTCACCCTGATAGGTGTTTCCTCCCGCCTGATCCTCCTGGCGCGGGACATCCTCAGGCTCTGGTGCCTGCTGCCTCTACCTGGGCCGGACTGGTCTCTAAGAAAAGACTCTGGCCTGCTGCGGGAAGGCTCATCCCTGGTCAGCTGAGTAGCCAAGGGACCTCAGCATCTCCATGGTGTAGGTGGGATATAAAGGATCCCAATCATCATTCCCCATCAGGACCCGTGCGCACTCGCATAGCCACTGAATGAAACTCGGGTAAACCAAAGCATGGCGACGGCCTGGGCTGCTATCATCTGGTGGTCTCTCATCAAGACCGACAGCGGGATCAAGCCCTTCTCTGAGTCAGGTGGATGCTAAATGTACCTCATGAGGAAGCAGTAGCGAGCGGAGACGTCGTTATATGGTTTTGGTAGCACATTACGGGACAAGACCTCCAATAACACTTTATCAAGAGCAGTGGGTAAGGCGGAGGGGAGGATCACCTGCTTCCTTAGCTGATCCCTCGTGGATGAACGAACGCGCTCGGACAGAGTAGAGTGCTGCAGATAAAACTGGCGTGCCGTGCTCTCCAAGGTGACCATTGTCTCTAGTCCCCTGTGCTCAGGGTCGCTAGGATGCAGGCCGTAAAAATGCACAAAATTCTCTAACCCAGAGTGATGGGCTGACCAAGTACATAAGATACCACAACCCTAGTATCGTCCTGGTCTAAGTTAGCATAGAACTCTATGACTAACTCTCTGACATAGCTCCTCGGGCAAGTGAGCAACCCTCCCCAGTGAAGGTGCTGAAACAGGTGATTGAGGTCGAAAGTGGTGATCACCTCGTCGCTAAAGAGACGCTCCTGCTGGATGGAAATGTCCTGATTCTCATGGAACCAGCGCTCCTGCTGAGCTCCTTTGAAACGGGTATGGTCATAGGTAGGGGATGCCTCTCTATGGCACCTACGACGGGGATGAGAGCCTGGTGCCCCAGCCTTAGCCATCCTACAAGAACTCCTATGGCCCTCCAAGATGTGCCTATAGGTAAAGCAAAAGACATATAGTTTTAAGGGAATTTTGGCAGAGTTTCCCCTAGATTTCTTATGAGCTTCGTGCTTTTAAATGCACTCCACACCATAGAATCAGTCCAAGGATCTACCATTTGCGCAAACTTTCAACATTCAACGAGCTAGAAACGTAAGAAACCTCATTTTGTACTTAAAACGCACTAAATCGAAATGGGCGACTTTGGCAACTATTAATCAGTTCTAACTTTCCAAATCAACTTTTCACGTTTTCTAATGTCAAATTAAAGCTAATCGACCGCTTAAAAAATAAAAAATTAAACTTTGAAAATTTGATCCGAAAAACACCATTGTCGTCTTCTTCCTAGCTCCAAATTTCGTTTTTCTTCATTTCTTCACCAAAATGGACAAATGAATAGTAAAAATGTAGAGAAAAATTACCCAAATACAATTGTGGAAGAATATTTTGGATTGGAATTCGAAAACGTGCCGAAATGGAGCAGAAGCAGTCCGCCCCGGACTTGACTTCAGACGCATGTTTTCTCCCTCGTAAGTTCTAGAAATGAATAGATCTTGGTATAGAAATGCTCAGAATTGAAAGAGGAATGTTTTGTGAGCAAAATGGCGGTGGAATGGAGTGATTTGGTCAAGAAACGAGGGAGATATGAATGAGAGAAGTTAAGGGGTTGGGAATGGGGTGTGCTGGAGCGGAAATGTGAGATTTGGGGGGAAAATCCTAATTTGAATCGGGTGGAGAAGACCACTAAATGAAACGGCGCCATTTTGAGGTCAAACGGACACGTCCGAGTCAACGTCCGAGGCCACGGATGACGTGTCCGGGCCCGCGGATTCCCTTTTTTTTTAATAAAAGGAATATGAAATGCAAAGAGAAATTTTAGAATTGGAAAAAGAAAAAGCCTTAAAGAATATGGGAAACAGCCCAATGGATTTCTTCATGACCAATCCTGGCTTCACCGTCTGTCTTCCTTCTGCACTGATCATCCTTTCGTTCCTACACCCACGGAGTCTTTAGACCAAACTTAAGCAAAGATGGGCGTTCGGGCCCGGACGTACTGAATAGCGAATATGACTCCTTGACTGAAATACCTTGAAGACACAACGTTTGGGCCGGGATGATTTCCTAACCATGTTCAAGATGTGAATTGGAATTCTGGCCGAAATCTTAACGAGCGATTCTGCTTGGGGCCTAAAAGATGATACCTTGATCTAGGAGTTTGGGCCTAAGCCTGAGTGAAAGAGTTTTTCCTAGACTAGAGTGGGCCTTGGGCCGAAAGATTTTTCAGTGAAAGGGCTTGATTAAATTTTCACGATTTTTGTGAATTACCTCAAATTTAGGTGGATTTCTTTTTCATGGGCCTAGAACTAAATGGATGATTCAAATTGGGCTGAAAAGGGGAAATCACCTAAGTCTAGACTTTTGGGCCAAAGCCTAAACAAATAATTCACTTATTTAAACCAAACAGGGCCTTTGGGCCGTAAATAATTAAGCCATGAAGTTCAGGTGGGCTGATTTGATGTAGGAAAAGTTCCTATCAATTTCTAGCCTGGTAGTAGGCCGGTCGCACAAGCAAACAAGGCCCACACAAATTCAAGATGTCCTCACTAGACGCTTAAATCAAACCGGGTATGGAACGATCCGGAGAGGTGCTTGGGGTGTGGGCCCTGGTTACCCAAAGGAATAGGGCTTGCACGCTATTCTCTTTGGGCTTCCCCACACTTTTCACATCACCTGCAGATGTGCGTCTACGGTCGGGTCTTTGAATGACCAAACAAGGCTAGGTAAGGGCACTGCCAAGAAAATGCTTGGGGCTAAAGCCCAAGTATTAAAGGGATGTGGTTAAACGACATCCTCCTCTTTTCCCCCACTTATTCATATCACCCTAAAAGGTGTGAGTCCCTGACAGGGGACCCTAAAGCGGGTCCCGGGGTGAAATCGGTTTGCATGGACCCTCGCTCTCATATGATGCAAGGGTGCAGAAATTTAAAATGCGCACAAAAGTAAACAAACAATGTAATAAAAACCATAATAAACAATTTTGAGTTAAGCCCTCTTTCTTAAAATTAAGAAGTTGTCCTCAGTAGAGTCGTCAGTCTATAAGCCTCGATTTTTAAACCCTTATCCTATGTTGATTAGAATTGATCAGGATCTGATTGGATTTTAGGTCCACTTATAACATAAGTTTAATAACTATGCCATACAACACTAATTATTAAAACCTAAGTTAGCTCATTGGAACCTATTATGAGTTGCCACCTAATTTTAACCTAGGGTAAATTAGGAAAGGTAGATATCAGGTTCGGGGGCTTGATATTCGACTTAATTAGGGTTCAATTACTTTCATTACCCCGGAAGTCGTTTTTCCTTTACTTAGTCTAATTACGGCTTATTACGAGTCGTTTTAACCTAAGTGTGCGCTTCTGATTTTTTTGGATTTTAACACTTTTTGATAGAAAATTTAAGTGAAAAGTGAAATTACCTAAACTAGGGTTTCGGAGGCAGAATTAGGTCAAATTTTGTTTCTGTCCGTGGCCACGGACCTACTGTCTGAACACACGGACCCCAGTTAACTCAATTTGCAGAAAAGTCGAATTTAAAAGAAAACAAAATTTTGAAAAGTCCGGGGCCACGGACAGAACGTCCGTGGGCCCAGACGCTGTTTGGAAAAAACCTAAATTTTGAAAAATTAAAATCCCACCGCCGTCCGAGAGTGTCCATGGCCACGGACTGCCCATCCGTGGGCCCGGACACAGAGTCCGGGGCTACAGACCACCCTCAGACGGTAGGTTTTGGGTGGTTCCCGATGGTGTTTTATGTTAAAATTTTATGGGCGTGTAGCCTGAGAGAAGTAGAGACGTTAGTGATTGAAAGATTCTAATTTGAAGTCGAATTATGCACGAAACTTAACAAACAAGTAACAAGGAAGAAGCGAAAACAATTAGCAATACTGAAGCCGAAAGGAGTCGGTTTGAACCCAAATTTTGAGATGAGATTAATAAAGTCGTGGGGAGTAAGGAAAGTAGAATTCCCGCCTTTTTTACCTTCAGATTCACAACAATTCTTCACACCGGGATTCGTTGGGGGCTCATTTGATGGCAGATTCAAACGGACTCCGCACCGGGCTTGGTCACTGATCGTTCTAGATGTTCTTCACGTCTTGGTGGTATTTTTATGGGGTTTTGATGATTGTTGGTACTTTGGGAGTTGGAAAACAAGTTTAAGTGGTGATTTCAGGGGAATTTCGGTATGATTTTGGTGGTCGAGTGTTGAAAAACGTGAGAGAGAGTGAAACCAGCAGTTGCTCCTGATGCGTCCCCGACGTGTCCTAGACGTATCATGGACTCAAATAAAACTTGATAGTTTCGGAATAGACGTGAGATAAACTTAAACTGGAAAACACATTTCGATTGAGAATTTACACACACCAAATTCACTCAACCTCCCTTGCCCCACACACGGACTCCCAGGACAGTTTCGACTTTACCCCTAAAGTCGTCAACCCTCTCCTGACTATCGGCCTATGGTTCACCGACCGTTCCCCGACCTGTCGTTCTATCAAATACCTAATGTATTGATACTCTAACCTAGTCCTATCTAGCCCACCAGCTATCTAGCACTTACACACACTCCTAAGTCTGATACACACTTGCCCAGATTATCTCTTTCTTTTCTCTCGTACAGGCATACTTACATATGGAATAAATGCAAGTATATATACATGGTTGTTAGGATGTAACTACCGTCCTATTAATCTCTAGACTTCTAGGAGTTGACTACAGCTTCGATTATTTACATAACAACCACACTAGACTTGCAGAGAGTCTTCAACTTGATCTGGGGTGTTTGGACTACGTGTCGCCTCATGGTTGGTCAAGTTGGAGGCAACCCTCTTGATAGGTCGATCACCACTTGTGTGCCCCACTTGCCTGATTATGCTTGGCTCATTAAATGCTCATAAATGCCCTCCCCTATGTTGGTTGCAAAATACTATATAAATAAATATATAAATATATGCAAAGAGTAGGCAAGTGCACCTATTCGATGTAGTACCACAAGTGTCGTATCCACAAGGAAATTGGTTCTATCTCCCTAGTCTCGGTATTTAGTTATTTAATTAAAAGCGGTAAAAATATGGGTTTAGCCGGAGGCAAGCGTAATGATTCGGTTTGATAATAAAAATAGCTAACAATTAAACTAAGATGGTGTTTTGGTGGATTGAAATGAAGATGTACCCCAGGAAAGTGTAATTGCTCAAATACTCCCAAACATAACCTTTAACCCAATTTGCTCTAGTTGTCTATGAGGACTAAAGTTATGACTAACTCTAAAATCCTAGTGAAAGCCAAATCTTATCTAGTTGAATAAACCCTTCTATTAGGTTAGATTAATCATCACTAGATAGCTTTAAACACAAGTCCTTAACAATAACACTAAATCCACCAACTAATTAAAGAAGGAAAAATCTAGGGTTTGTCTCTCTCTTGGTCAAAATCCCTAAATCACATATGTATGAAGTTAGGAGAAACCACAAATGCACAAAGGTGATCAATCTAGCACATTCATTAAATTTAGAGAGACAAAACAACTATATTTAAGAAAATTAGGTTTTACATGCTAGTTTGGGGATTTGGGGTCAAAACCCCATCCCAAGGGTACAATATAGGACTACTCAGACATTAAAGAGATAAAGAAGAGGAGATTAAAAGAGATAGCCATGGGTTGTTGAAGAAGCTTTAATGGAAGTGGGGTCCTTCTTTTTCTTCTTCTTTTTGCCAGTCTGGTCGTATCTCCCGTTCACCTCTTTTCTCTATTTTTTCTATTCTGTTCTGATCTATTCTTTTGTTCACCCGTCGAGTCTGTCTACCCTGTTCGGGCGCAGATCCAATAAAGGACACACAAAAGCCTTTATATAAAGGCAATAATATCAGCCATACAGAGAAAAAATGTTAGCCATTTTTATAGGACAATATTAGCCATATATATGAAAATTGATAGCCATCAGATAATTAATAATAATATTTTAAGGAAGTTATTTGCAGTTACAAAATTACTAAATAGCTCAGTAGCCATCCTCAAAAATGATTTTTTTTAAATTACTCTACACCAACATTACCCTATACCACAAACCATAAAAAGCACTATATGGTCAGTTAAAAAATGCCGAAAACATTTTTAGGATTTGTAATTCAAGCATTGTAAGACTCTAAACCATAAACCTTTTATATAAGCAATGGAATATTAACGATATACAACCGTGGCCAATATTTTATTTAGCTATGACATACATTTTTATGTGTACATGGCTTACATATCTTAATGTCTATGGCAAATATTTCATAGGTCTGTGGCATATATATTAGTTTCATTAAATACAATTGATCTGTTAGAATTAAGCAATGAATATTGAGTACTTTTTGTATATTTACGATATACATGCGTGGCAAATATTTCATAGATCTGTGGCATATATATTTGTACACACATGGCATATCTTTTTTAATGTCTATGGCTAACATTTGTCCCTATCTAAAACTTCAGCTAATAGCAGTACATGTACAATATAAGTTCAATATACACATAGCGTCATTAAATACAATTAATCTGTTAGAATTAAGCAATGAATATTGAGTAGTTTTTGTCTATCAACGATATACACTTGTGGCACATATTTCATACGTGTATGGCACATATATTAGTAAATACATGGCATATATTTTTCAAAGCAATGAGTAATTCTAGGATGATGGTTAGAAGAAGGAAATTAAATTAATGGAGAGGATTAAGTCATATAAATCTAAGGGCTCATATTGATGGGGCGCGGATCCTATAGAGGACAAACAAAAGCCTTTATATAAAGGCTTAAATATTGCTCATTAGATTCACTTTGATTTATTTGAATGGTTGTGATTAGAACACTCATTAATTCCAAATAGATTACCCTACCCCCAAAACACCCCAAAACCCACCCTAGGAAAGCTAAAAACGTTGAAGGCATTTTTAGGGTTTATAGTGGCGGGTTTAGGGTCTAACGACCCTAAACCCGCTACCACAAACCCTAAAAACCTATCGAGTTAGTTGCTACAATATAAAGTACAGAACAAATTCCAAATAGATTACCCTACCCCCCAAAACCCACCCTAGGAAAGCTAAAAACGTCGAAGGCATTTTTAGGGTTTGTAGTGGCGGGTTTAGGGTCTAACGACCCTAAACCCGCTACCACAAACCCTAAAAACCTGTCGAGTTAGTTGCTACAATATAAAGTACAGAACAAATTCCAAATAGATTACCCTACCCCCAAAACCCACCATAGGAAAACTAAAAATGTCGAAGGCATTTTTAGGGTTTGTAGTGGCGGGTTTAGGGTCGTTAGTTAGTTGCTACAATATAAAATACAGAACAAATTCTAAATAGATTATCTTACCCAAAACCCACCCTTGGAAAGTTAAAAATGTCAAATTCACCACTTATTACTTAATGAATCATAATATCAATTTTATTCATAATACAAAATTAATGAATTATATTATCAATTTAGTGTATCATCGTATACAAGTAAAAATAATTTTTTTTTAAAGTTGTCAAAACTTATCCATGACTGGTCTTATTTTGAAGAGCTTAAATTTATGTGAACAATGATATAATTTTTTTTCAATTTGGACTTATATATTAAAAGTTATAACAATTTAAAATATTTATGATAAAGAAAGAAAAAAGAAAAAAAAGATAAAAAATATCGAAACCAAACTCGCGGGTCTCCTATGGCTGTACCTGTATCAACCAATTAAAGTTAAGCCTTTATGTAAATGCTTTTGTTTAGCCTTTATATAAACTTGTCACACCATGTTCTTTCTCATGTCCGTTTTTTATATCTCCTCTCTCCAAAATTGACGCCTCTATAGAATACGAGCGTTGTTTCCTTTTTATTTTGTCGCTTCCGTCTATTCCCTCCAAACACCGAATACGACGCTTTTCTTTTCAAAAAGCGTTATATTTCATTCCCCCAATTAACCGCATCCTTCTTTTGTTTAAATGGCATGCCTGTGACATGAGCATGGCTGGTACCGGAGTGAGGGGAATAGGCAGCTACTTCCTTACGTGCGCGTTGCAGGTGAATTACATGCATGCAAAGATGGGTGGCTGGAGAAGATTTTCCGAATATGGCTTAGGGTCTGGACAGTTGAGGTCCCTGATTTTTCTGGATTAAATTTAGTCCTTTAGATCTAGGATACAAGTAATCTAATGGTTAAGATTATGTAGCTATTTTTCTGACATTTTTTATTTTTTTAAAATGATAAAGCAACATCAATTAAAGCCCACCAGACCTATTTTACAGCCTATGACACCTATATTATAGATTATAATAATTGCTGGACTCTTAGAATTCCATAAATAACTACCAAAATTACCAAAACCAATTTTTCTACCTTCATTCATTTTGTTGCCGCTCATCTCTTTCCCCATTCTCTCTCAATTTTTTTTTTTTTTGAAAGCAACCATTCCCTCTCAAATTCATTCACCAACGTACACACAATTCAATTACCTCAAATCCATTAACTACTCATCCTTCAACTTCTACGATATCTGTATTATCGCCTTCACTAATCATTGACGACGTAGAAGGGAAACCACCACTTTCAAAATCTATTCGACGACGTCAAACAACCTAGCATTTCATCTTTATTTACTAAGCACTCTCTCATCTTGTCTGATCTTGCTCTTCCATTCATTATCTCTACACTTTCTGAATTTTCTCTCTCACCATTTTTTGCTCTTTCATGGTTTTCTTCATTCTCACTTATTTTGCTCTCTCATCCATTTTTTCTACTCATTCGCTGGTAATTATGTCCAGTTTTCTTCACCAATAAAAACAATGGAGTTGGAATAGCACGTTGGTAAAACGAAATCAAGAGAAAAACAAGGGTGAGTTTGTTCTCATACTAAAATGAGCATATTTTTGTTTTGATAAAGTATTCCACTTTTTTTAAGTTAAGTATTCGATTTTATTTATAAATTAAGTGTTTGACTGCTTAGATATTAAGAATAGAAACCGACAGAAAGAAAGTATTCGACGGTATGTATACTAAGCACACGAAGCAATATAAATAAAGTATTCGAGTGTTTATATACGAATATATATAATGTATTCGACAGTTTTTTTAAAAATTAAGTATTTGACTGTTTTGGTATCAATTAAGTATACGACTGTTTAGACATTAAGTATAAAATCTGTATAATAAAGTATTCGACTGTGTAGATACTAAGTATTCAAATATATAGAAATAAATTATTCAACTGTTTAGATACTAAGTATGCAAATCTACAGAAATAAAGTATTCGACTGTTTAGATACTCAGTATGCAAATCTACAGAAATAAAGTATTCGACTGTTTAGATACTAAGTATGCAAATCTAAAAAAAAAGTATTTGACTGTTTAGATACTAAGTATAAATAAAGTATACGAATGTGATAGTGTTAAGTATAAGAATATTTACAAATTAAGTATACGAATGTGATAGTGCTAAGTATACGAATTCTCACAAATTAAGTATACGAATATTACATGTATTTGACTGACTATATATATAATTAGAATGCTTTTTCTAATATACCATTGTTTTTTGTAACAGTTGGTACAAGAAAATGACCCGAAGTCGTTTATGTCAGCTTATCGAGGTTCAACTACTCGTCTCATTGACTTAATCCAGGGACTGAAGAGTGATCCAATGAGGTTGCTTAAGGAACAAGCTCTAGAAAAGGATGGGTTTGGTGGTCATGTGACAAACCATTGCAAATTAAGTATACGAAAATAGTGTTTGATTGTAGTTAAAAAAAGGCTGGGTCTGGTGGTCCTACGAGAAAGTTTTACAAATTAAGTATACAGATATAAAGTGTTCAAATGTAGTTATATAAAGTGTATGATGTTGGTTCATATAGTATACGAATATTCATATTTCAAGTATATGAATATTGGTATAGAAGTATATAATTGTATACTTAAGTTTCTTTTAATAAAAACTAAGGTATTAGCATTATTGTATAATAAGTATGATCGTTACAAAAAATAGTGTTTGACTGATTAGATCATTAGCATACAAATTTGTGATAGTGGTAAGTATACAAAATGTTTACAAAAGTAAGTATACGAATGTAATAGTGTGAAGTATACGAATGTAATAGTGTGAAGTATACAAATGTAATAGTGTGAAGTATACTAATGTAATAGTGGGAAGTATACGAATGTTTACAAATTAAGTATACAGATGTGATTGTGTTAAGTATACGAATGTTTACAAATTAAGTATACCAATATGTTGAAGCACTCACGTCTTCTATGCTCATATAACAATATGTTTAAACATTCGTACATTTAACTTATAAATATAGTTATAGTTAAAATATTGGTATACTTAATTGTAAATATATGTATACTTAACACTTTCACATTCGTACCATTACGATATCCTTATTCATATACTTATGTACACTATTTATACAGTCGGTCACTTTTAAGTATATGTCCTTTACTCGAATACTTAACATATAGTCAGTCGTTTACTTAAGTAATCCATACAATGTAGATATGATACCAAGAATCAAGAAAAACACTATATCATGCGTAAATGGTGGTGAAGTGGAATGAGGAAGAAGAAGCTAACTAGCATTAAGTAATTCTGGTATGGTATGTGAGAAACATATATATTATGTTTATTATTGTTTTGACTATTCATCTACCAATTCCTCAGTTCAGTTATACATATACTATAAAAAGCCTTACTCGAATACTAGTCTGTGTTAAATTCATTTACTGGATACTACTTTTCGTTTCAAATACTAAGTGAGTTCTACTTAAATTACCATGTACACTTATAATCATATAACAGATATGAGAAGTATTAAACTACCCCATAATTATTACTCCACAACATTGAAAAACGTGAAAAGATGTAAATATTTAAAAAAATTATAACAAAAATACATTTTTAGTTTTTCAAAACATTTACACTCAAATACTAAATCAGTAGTATATCAAATACTTATAACAATATATTTAATTACTAACGCCTTCTACACTCATATACCAGATATCACTTGACTACTAAGCTACCACATCATTATTATTTCTGTGATATTGGAAAATGTGAAAAAATTTAAATATAACAAATTTTTTATGTCAGAAGTGTCTTTTTAGTTTTTCAAAACATATACACTAAAATACTAAATTAGTACTAGTTTAAGTACTCATAACAATACTTTTAAACACTAACATGTTCTACACTCATATACCAGATATCGGGTGACTGTTAAGCTACCACATAATGATTTCTTCTGCGATATTGGAAAACGTGAAAAATTTTAATATAATAATTTGTTTAATGTCCTAAATAACTTTTTAGTTTCCCAAAACGTATATACTGAAATACTAAATCATTAATATATCAATTACAAATAACAATATGTTGAATTACTACCTTCTTTTACAATCATATACCAAATATCTTGTGACTATTAAACTACCCTATAATTATTACTTCTATACTATTGGAAAACGTGGACAGATTTAAATATAGTTAAAAATTTATGACAGAAATACCTTTTTAGCTTTTTAATACACCAATCATTACCAAATAATTAAAACAACTAATCATTTATATAATAAAAAAAGGCATTCCACCAATGAGAATACATCCAGAAAAATATGGATTGCTTGTGAGACCAGATCTTAAGCCAAGCCCAGATTTTCCTCGCTCGCATGTTGAAGTTGTAAAGAGCATCTCGTGGACATGTCGCTGCCTACTTACACCGTTCTTCAAGATTACGTGCATGAAAGCGTTACTATTTTCTTTCTTTTTCCCGTCCAGTCCGAGTCCGTTCTGTCCCCACTTTTTATCACCCGCTCTTTCTAAATATATCACGCTTTCTCTAAAAATATCACGCTTTCTAGAAAAGAAAGCGTTGTTCTTTTTATATGCGTGTGACCAACGCGTGAAGTCCACCCAGAATTCAATGTCTCGCGCCTTTAAACATATGAGCTGGAATTACGTGCACCCATGCACGATTTTATGTGCCTACGAGAAGGTCTTATATGCATGCACATGTGCTACAAGCTTGTGCCCTGGTTTCTCTATCACGTGCATGGCTTAGGGGACATATGAAAATTGTACGTGAATGTACAATTTGTTTTACGAGAGTGTACATGCTGCTCCCCTCATGTACGTGCTTATTGCATGTACTTAGTACCTTCGATTGCATGTTACCGTGAGTAAGTGAGCAAGCTGGCAGGCTGCTTGCTTGCACCTTTCTGCTTGCTTGCTAGCTCAGTGGTAGACAATGTCAATTTGAGTATTTACCTAAAATATAATAAAAATATATAAGTTCACTAATATAAATAAAATACTCTATAAAGTGGTGAAACTATGTTATAAATCATGTAAAATACATGCGGAAATAACCTTTAAAAATATATATTTTTTCACCACTAATCAACTTCACCACACTTATCTTTTTGCTTGTCCTCGAGCAAAACTAGGAACCCACAAGAAGGAGGAATATTTAAAGCAAGCAAATGTTTAAATGAATTCTTGGATTTTATTGAACAAACTGGTGGAATACTCATGAGGAGTGCAAACCAACCTTATCGTGGTGACATGGGTGTGCTTCGGGTAAAAATAAAAAGATAGAGTTTCGGGGTATGATCTAGAGTGCTTCAAAGTTATAAAGATTAGGTGACTTGTAGAACTTTTACCATGGCCAACTTATCTCAAGAATGGGCATTGAGGAGAAAACAAAAGGAAAAATAGATGTATGCATTTGTTTCACTTTTGCATAAGAGATGAGGAGATATATTTAGGCATTTTAGCCTTAGCATTAAAGAACACTCAACTCTCATTTTGTTGGTTGCCAATGGCGTCTCACAAGTTCCTTTTTTAGATTTTCACAAAGAAGCACCCCTTAGCAATCCCTAAGAGAGAAGATAAAAAGAACCCCAAAGCAATAAAAGTTTACCAAGATAAGGTTATATGGTTACACCGCATATACATGCTCCTCAAGAGAGAATTTTTGAAAATTTTTGATGAAAAATCCCACGAATTCAAAGAAAAACTTGCTTACATTTAAATGTAACTCCTAAGTGGAAGCAATAGATAAGCATAAGGAAATTGAGCAATGCGCAAAAAGAAAAGGTCGTCTCCCCCACACTTAAATAGGACAATTTCCTCATTGTTCAAGGAATAACTAAGGGAGAAACAAAAGACCTTTTCGAAGCACTAGCATAGAGTTAACAATAAGTGTGTATGAAATGTATTGTGCAAAATTAAAAAGAGAGGTGAAACTAGGTCCAGCCCAATGACATTTTAATTTGCCAGGGAACAACTTTAGCCTCGATCCATTTACCATGAAGGTTTGCCCTTTTGTGTTCTTTAACTCAACTGATCCATATTGGGTAACATTTGACACAGTGAAAGGTCCAGCCCAATGACATTTTAATTTTCCAGGGAACAACTTCTGCCTCGAATTGTAAAGCAGAACCCAATCTCCCACATGGAACTCCCGCCGAAGGATCATCTTATCGTGCCACCTCTTGGCTTTCTCCTTATAGATGCGGTTGTTCTCATATGCTTCCTCTCGAAACTCCTCCAATTCAGTCAGTTGGAATTTTCTCTTGTCAGCCACACTCATCAGATCGAAGTTCAATGCTTTCATAGCCCATAATGATTTGCGCACTAACTCCACTGGTAGATGACAAGCTTTTCCAAAGACAAGTCGGTATGGAGACATGTCGATGGGAGTCTTATAAGCTATCCTATATGCCCATAGTGCATCATCTAGCTTTAGTGACCAATCCTTCCTTGATGAGTTGACTGTTTTCTGAAAGATCCACTTCAGCTCTCGGTTGGTGACCTCGGCTTGGCCATTTGTTTAAGGATGGTAAGGTAACGCTACATTGTGTCTCACTCCATACTTTCACATCAAAGCTTCAAACTTCTTATTGCAGAAGTGAGACCCACCATCACTGATTATAGCACGTGGCACTCCAAACCTCGTGAAGATGTTCTTTTTCAGCAATTTAATCACCACCTTAGCATCACTAGTGGGGGATGCAACGGCTTCTACCCACTTGGTGACATAGTCAACTGCCACCAAGATGTAGAGATTCGAGCAAGAAGAAGGAAAAGGACCCATGAAGTCAATTCCCCATAGGTCAAAAGGTTTCACCTCAATAATGACATTCAGAGGCATCTCATGCTTTCTGGAGATGTTTCCAAGTCTCTAGCATTGGTCACAAGAGGCAACATAAGCATGACAGTCCTTGTGAAGGGTTTTCCAAAAGAACCCTGATTGAAAAATCTTAGTTGCGGTCCTTTCCGGCCCATGGTGTTCTCCAGCTTCAAGAGAGTGACAATGCTTTAGAATATTCTGCACTTCGGCTTTCGGCACACACCTTCTAACCATCTCATCCGTGCAGGCCTTAAAAAGGAAAGGGTCCTCCCAATAGTAGTGTTTCACATCTGTAAAGAATTTCTTCTTTTGTTGATAGGTCATCTTATGAGGCACTACTCCCAGTGCCAAATAGTTTGCCATGTCTGCATACCAGGGATCATCGGTGTGGCCGAGCATGAATAAATACTCATCCGGGAAGAATTCATTAATGGGCACCCCATCCTCTAGTGCCTTTATGCGAGACAGGTGGTCATCCACCACATTCTGCACTCCTGGCTTATCTCTGACTTCAATCTCAAATTCTTGCAGTAGGAGGATCCATCTGAGCAGTCTGGGTTTGGCATCCTCCTTAGTGAACAGATACTTAAGAGCAGAGTGATCTATGTGGACTATCACTTTGCTTCCAAGGAGGTAGGATCGGAACTTATCCAAAGCAAAAACCACTGCTAGAAGCTGTTTATCAGTAGTGGCATAATTCTTCTGAGCTTCGTTGAGGGTTCTGCTAGCATAGTAGATGGTCCTTAGAATTTTCTCCTTCTTCTGACACAAGGCCGCCCCCACTGGGTAGTCACTAGCATCACACATAATCTCAAATAGAAGGTTCCAATCTGGTGAAACTACAATGAGGGCTGAGATGAGACACTCCTTAAGGGTATTGAAGGCTTGCATACACTCCTTAGTAAAGTTGAACTTGGTGCCCTTAGACAAGAGATCACACAGAGGCTTCGAAATTTTTGAGAATTCTTTGATAAACCTTTTATAAAACCCGGCATGCCCAAGGAAACTTCTTATGTCCTTGACAGAGATGGGTGGTGGTAGTTTTTCAATGACCTCGACCTTGGCCTGGTCGACTTCAATACCTCTTGAAGAAATTTTGTGCCCGAGCACTATCCCTTCTCTAACCATGAAGTGACATTTTTCCCAGTTAAGCACAAGGTTAGTTTCCTCACACCGAGCAAGAATGTCATCCAGATTGTCTAAGCAAGATTCAAAGGTGAGACCAAAGACAGAGAAGTCATCCATGAATACCTCGATGCTCTTCTCTAGAAAGTCGGAGAAGATGGACATCATACACCTCTAGAAGGTGGCTGGGGTGTTACACAGACCAAAGGGCATCCGATTGTATGCAAATGTTCCATATGGACATGTGAAAGTAGTCTTCTCTTGGTCTTCTGGGGCAATGGGCATTTGAAAGTATCCTGAATAGCCATCGAGGAAACAGTAGTAGTCTTGCCCGGCCAATCGCTCAAGCATTTGATCAATGAAGGGCAAAGGGAAATGATCCTTTCGGGTGGCGGTGTTCAATTTTCTATAGTCGATGCAAACCCTCCAACCATTTGTGGTTCTCTGGGGAACCAACTCACCCTTGGCATTGGGGACCACTGTAATGCCTTCTTTCTTCGGTACCACCTGAACTGGACTTACCCATTTACTGTCAGATATTGAGTAGATTATCCTGAAGTCTAGCAGTTTCAGGACTTTATCTTTCACCACCACTTTCATGTTAGGATTCAGCCTTCTCAGTGGTTGAACCAAAGGCTTATAGTCATCCTCCATATAAATATGGTGAGTGCAGAAGCGAGGGTCAATGCCTTTGATGTCTAAGATGGACCAACTAGTAGCCCTCTTGTGGCTTCGAAGCACCTTCAAAAGACTTTCCTCTTGTGCACCTGTTAGAGAGGAGGATATGATAACAGGTAGAACACAGTGGTCAGTCAAATAAGCATAATTTAAGTGTGAAGGTAAGGGTTTCATCTCCACAATGGCAGGCTTCTCAACCGACGGTGGAGGCTTTTGGGCAGACCGCTCTAATGGTTCTGGTGGTGGGTAGCGTGGCATGGCATAAGATTTTCTACTATCCAAGGCTGCCACCATCTCTACTACCTCTCGGTCCATCACCTGCTCATCATGAAACTCAAGTAGAGCAAGTTTAAGAGCATCATAACAAACGAGAGAAGAGGAATTATCTTGCACAATAAAGTCAACAATATCTAAAGCATAAACAGCTTCCACATGTGTAGGTTTCTTTACTACCTTAGACATGTCATACTCTATTGTTTCATCATGAAGTCTCGGTATAATTTTTCCTTTCTCAACATCTATTAGAGCCCTAGCAGTCCGCATAAAAGGATGACCCAAAATCAAGGGTACCCTAGCATCCTTTTCCATGTCAATCACAATAAAATCAGCAGGGAACATAAAGGTTCCAACAGTAACAACTAAGTCCTCCATTATCCCTTTCGGGAACACTAAGGACCTATCAGCTAATTGTAATTGAATTGAAGTAGGCATGCATTCACCAATTCCAAGCTTATTAAATATTGAAAGTGGCATGAGATTAATACTAGCTCCTAAATCACAAAGTCCACTACCATAATCAATATCATCAATAGAGCAAGGTATGATCGGTAAACCAGGGTCTCCAAGTTTTGGAGGGAGGTTCTTGAAGCTCTTCAGCAGCACAACCGACACTTCCTGAGTAAGATGCACGGTCTCAACCTCTTGCAACGATCTCTTGTTGGAGATGATGTCTTTCATGAACTTTGCATAGATCGGCATCTGTTTAAGAGCATCAGAAAATGGAATATTAATTGTCAATTTCTTAAAGTGGCTCAAAAACTTTCCAAATTGTTCATCTAGATATTTGTCTTTGAGCCTATTTGGAAAAGGAAGAGGAGGAAGAATCTTAGTGAGAGTGGAGGGAGTAGAAGTTTTAGGAGACTCCTTCTTCTTGGAAGTATTTTTTTGGAGGAGGAGGGGTTTCATCAAAAGTCTTTTGATCTTCCTCTTGAACTGTTTGAGATTCTTGATCCTCATTTTCAGCTTGTGGATATGGTGATGCTAAATGCTTCCCGCTTCTCAAAGTCACTGATTTAGCATGTTCTCTTGGATTTTGCTTTGGCTGACTTGTGAAAGTGGTTGGTGGCTTTTGTACAAACTGCACAAACTGCTGAGAAAGATGATCCAAATGGGTTTTTATTTCTTTGTTGAAAGCATCTTGGCTCAAATTCCTAGCATCTTGTCGGGCATTGTGAGCCTCTTGTGCTGCGGTTTTAGCATTAGAAGAGGCAATGAAAGCTGACATCATGTTCTTTAGCTCTTCATCAGCACCGCTAGAAGAAGATGGAGATTGTTGAGTTTGTTGTTGGAATCCCGGGGGGCCTTGAGGTCAATAACCCATATTGGAGTTTACTTGGGGTCTATACCCTTGAGAGAAGTTTGAAGAATTACTTGGCCCTCCATGATTTTGTTCATTGTTTCTCCATGAAAAATTTGGGTGATTTCTCCATGGGTCATTGTTGTTGTTGTATGAGTTCATGGGACGGTTACTAACATAGCTCACGTTCTCATGATCTCTAATTGGCAATGATGAGTTTCATGGGGACCCGCACAAATGGCGTATCCCTCCATAGATTGATCCGAGGAGGAAGAAGCTGCAGACTTAACACTTTCTTTCTGTGCGGTTGCTAATTTTTCGACCATCTTAGTGAGAAAGGAGATATGAGTTGAGAGGTGATCAGTAGGCTCGACATGGAGTAGGCCTGCTGCCCTAGGAGCTCTACCTTTGTTCTTCGCCCACTGCCTTGTGTTATTGGTCATGATTTCAAGGAGCTCCATTGCTTCTTGAGGTGATTTGTTCATAAAAATTCCTCCAGCCGAGGAGTTCACAAGGAGTCGATTAGAATCGTCCAACCTGTTGAAGAAAGAAAGGCAAAGAGACTGATCATCTAGCCCTTGATGAGAACAATTCATCAACATTTCTTTGAACGGGTCCCATGCATCATATAATGTCTCCCCCGGCTCTTGAGTGAAAGTATTGATTTTGCCATTCAACTGTCTTGTTCTGCTGGTTGGGTAATACTTTGCAAGAAACTTCTGGGCCATCTCAGCCCAAGTGTGGATAGATTTTGAGGGGAGGCTTCTGTACCATCTTGAAGCTGAGTCTTGAAGAGAATGAGGGAATAACTGTAGTCTTATCCTTTCATTGACGGCACCGACTTTTCCAAAAGAGTTGCAGAAGTCAAGAAAAAGGCTCAAGTGGTTTGGAGCGTCGTCTGGATTCGCTCCACTGAACCTTCCCAAGTCTCGGGTCACCGTAATGAAGTACGTTTTAAATGTCCATTGTCCATTCTCCTCTGGTGCTAACTCTAGAAGGACTATGGCTGAAGCTCTTCCCTCAGTGCATGGCTGATAGTAGTCACTTAGAGCTTGAGGGTGAGCGTGAAGTTGCTCTTCTTGATTATGCCCGTTGTTTTCTATTTCTGGTTGTTCTAGCTCCACCATGGTTGTACTTCTTAGATGCCTTATAGCTCTTAGTAGGAAGCGCTCAAGATCGGGTCTCGGACTGACAAGAGGCGAGCCACGAGCTCAGGTGCTTGGCATACACAAGAGAAGAAGAAAGTGCCTAAGTAAACACCAAAAGCGAAATGCTAACTATTAGAAACAAGGAAACATAAACAAGGACTAATAAAAACTAAAATAAAACAAAGACTAAAAATAAAAACGAAAATAAACGAAAACAAAAAAATAAAAATAAGCAAAAACTAAAATACGGAAACTAGGGAAAATGATAGAAAATATCAATCTCCCCGGCAACGGCGCCAAAACCTTGTTGGTTGCAAAATACTATATAAATAAATATATAAATATATGCAAAGAGTAGGCAAGCGCACCTATTCGATGTAGTACACAAGTGTCGTACCACAAGGAAATTGGTTCTATCTCCCTAGTCTCGGTATTTAGTTATTTAATTAAAAGCGGTAAAAATATGGGTTTAGCCGGAGGCAAGCGTAATGATTCAGTTTGATAATAAAAATAGCAAACAATTAAACTAAGATGGTGTTTTGGTGGATTGAAATGAGGATGTACCCCAGGAAAGTGTAATTGCCCAAATACTCCCAAACATAACCTTTAACCCAATTTGCTCTAGTTGTCTATGAGGACTAAAGTTATGACTAACTCTAAAATCCTAGTGAAAGCCAAATCTTATCTAGTTGAATAAACCCTTCGATTAGGTTAGATTAATCATCACTATATAGCTATAAACACAAAGCCTTAACAATAACACTAAATCTACCAACTAATTAAAGTAGGAAAAATCTAGGGTATGTCTCTCTCTTGGTCAAAATCCCTAAATCACATATGTATGAAGTTAGGAGAAACCACAAATGCACAAAGGTGATCAATCTAGCACATTCATTAAATTTTGAGAGACAAAACAACTATATTTAAGCAAATTAGGTTTTACATGCTAGTTTGGGGATTTGGGGTCAAAACCCCATCCCAATAGTACAAAATAGGACTACTCAGACATTAAAGAGATAAAGAAGAGGAGAGTAAAAGAGATACTCATGAGTTGTTGAAGAAGCTTTAATGGAAGTGGGGTGTTTCTCCTTTTTCTTCTTCTTTTTCCCATTCTGGTCGTATCTCCCGTTCGCCTATGTTCTCTCTTTTTCCAATCCTGTTCTGATCTATTCTTTTGTTCGCCCGTCGAGTCTGTCTACCCCGTTCTTTCTCACGTCCGTTTTTTATATCTCCTCTCTCCAAAAGTGACGCCTCTATAGAATACGAGCGTTGTTTCCTTTTTATTTTGTCACTTTCATCTATTCCCTCCAAAAACCGAATACGACACTTATCTTTCCAAAAAGCGTTATATTTCATTCCCCCAATTAACCATGTCCTTCTTTTGTTTAAATGACGTGCCCGTGACATGAGCATGGCTGGTACCAAAGTGAGGGGAATAGGCAGTTACTTCCTTACATGCGCGTTGCAGGTGAATTACATGAATTTGGGTTAGGGTCTGGACAGTTGAGGTCCCTGATTTGTCTGGACTCAATTTAGTCCATTAGATCTAGGAGATAAGTAATCTAATGGTGAAAATTTAAGTTGTCATTTTTCTGACATTTTTATTTTTTTAAATGAAAAACAACATTAATTAAAAATCCAGCAGACCTATTTTATAGGCTATAATAACACATATCTCAGTAGTTATAATAATTACTATACTCTTAGAATTCCTAAATCAATTACCAAAAGTACTAAAAATCAATTTTTATACCTTCCTCCTCCCGCCAGTCATCCTCTACCTCCATTCTCTCTCAATTTTTTTGAAAGCAACCATTCCCTCCCAAATTAATTCACCAACCAACACATAATTCATATACTTTCATCATCCTGCAACTTCTACCATATCTGGGTTAACTATTACCCGTCCTCGTCCAGTTCATGTCGTGCTTCTTACTCGATCTACTCCCTTGTTTATCTCTCTCCTTCCAAAAGTGATGGAAATTCGCCGATCGTTTCAAAATCTAGGTTAACTACCCACCACCACTCTCATTCAATCGATGAAGCAGAGGTATATGAAAATTTCCATTCTTTTGTTTGATTCCCTGTTTTTTCTCTCTCTTCCAAAAGCGATATGAAAATTCGCCGTTCTTTTCAAAATCTGGGTTAACTACCCACAACCACTTTCTCCTGTCCCATTCAATCGACAAGAGGTATATGAAAATTCGCCATTCTGCTGTTTGCTTCCCCTGTCGTTCTCTTCTTGGATACCGGAGCGGCGGGCGTGAATTGGTGGTAATCCTGACAGTTCTTTCAACGGCTTCATAGCGACAACAGAAACCACACACATCGGCATCCCCAGCACTCCAGAAAGTGAGAATGGAGTTGGATCAACACATTGCAAAAGCCAAATCCAAAAGGAAGACAACGGTAAGTTTTTTTTGTGTACTATATAGTGCGTAATACAGCACGTTAGGCTTCATCCAACAAAAATAAGGTATTACAATTATTGTATATTAAGTATATGTATCTGTAAAAAAAAGTGTTTGACTTATCAGATCATTATCAGACGAATCTGGATAGTTGGTTAGTGTACAATGTTACAAATCAAGTATTCAAATGTATAGTGTGAAGTATACAAATGTAATAGTACTAGGTATACGAATATTTACAAATCAAGTATACCAATGTGATAATGTTAGATAAGATATGACATATTAAGTATACGAACTTTACATATTAAGTATATCAATGTGATAGGTTAGGTATATGAATTACCATAAATTAAGTATACGACTGTATAGTGTGAAGTACAAATGTGATAGTGTTTAGTATAAGATGGTTATAAATTAAGTATACGAATGTAATAGTGCGAAGTAAACAAAATTTTACAGATTAAGTATACGGATGTCACAGTGTTAAGTATACGAATTTTTACAAATCAAGTATACAATGTGATGTGTAAGTAAGAATATTTACAAATTAAGTATAGGATGTGAGAGTGTTAAGTATGCGAATATTTACAAATCAAGTATACCAATGTGATAGTTAAGTATAAGAATATTTACATATTAAGTATATGAATGTGATAGTGTTAAGTATACGAATTCCCTCAAATTAAGTATACGAATGTAATAGTGCGAAGTATACGGATGTGATAGTGTGAAGTATACAGATGGTTACAAATTAAGTATATAATGTAATAGTGCGAAGTATACGACCGTTTACAGATCAAGTATACGGATGTGATAGTGTAAGTATATGAATATTTATAAATCAAGTATAACCAACGTGATAGTGGTTAAGTAGAAACGAATTCCCCAGATTAAGTATACGAATATTACATGTATGTTACTAATTATAATGCTTTTTCTGATATATTACGTTTTTTGTAACAGTTGGCACAAGAAAATGACCCGAAGCTATTTATGTCAACTTGTCGAGGTTCAACTGCCCGCCTCATTGATTTACTCCAGGGATTGAAGAGTGATCCTATGAGGTTGCTTAAGGAACAAGCTATATATACTATCATCTTCCTCACTGGGTGTTAAGTTGAGATCTACAAGACACTTTATATTTGGCTAACGTTGAGATCAAATGATGGAACACATCCAGACTGAGGTGCATTCATCTTTCGGGCTCATGTTGGAATCATTGTGTATGCAATGTAGATATGATACCAAAAATCGGGAAAAATACCATATCATGTGAAAATTGTGGTGAAGTGGAATGAGGAAGAAGAAGCTAAGTAGTATTAAGCAATTCTGGTATGCCATGTGAGAAACATATATATATATATATATATATATATATATATATATATATATATATATATATATATATATATATATATATATCATGTTTATTTTCGTTTTGACTATTCATCTACCCATTTCTCAGTTCAGTTTTTATGTCCAGTGGTAAATGAAGAAATACCGACCTCTATTGTTATATGTATACTAAAAAAGCCTTACTCGAAACTAGTGTGTGTTAAATTCATTTACTGGTTAAATTTAATACTACTATTTGTTTCAAATACTAAGTGAGTTCTACTTAAATTACCATGTACACTTATAATCATATAACAGATATGAGAAGTATTAAAGTACCCCATAATTATTACTCTACGACATTGAAAAACGTTAAAAGATGTAAATATATTAAAAAATTTATAACAAATATACATTTTTAGTTTCTCAAAACATACACAATCAAATACTAAATCCACTACAAAAAAACTGTAGTATCACAGACGGAAAATTACCTACGGAATTAATCCGTAGGTAAAAAGCGTCTTTACCTACGGAATTTTTGTAAATTACCAACGGATGAGGTATTAGAGTAATCTGAACTATTACCGATGGAAAATGAACTCATTACTGACGGAAATATTTCCGTAAGTAAAACTATTACTCAATTTTACACGCGGGCATTCTAAAATTTTGGTGGGAAAAAGATTACTAATAGATATATTTTTTAAAGACAGAATTTTCGTAGGTGAAAGTCTATCATTCCGTAGGAAATACTTTTAACACTATACAACTTAATTCTTTTACTCCCAACCCGTCAAGTAAAATCGCAGTGCAGACGAGTTCAACCCTAAACTCCCTCGACAGTCGCTGTATGGTGCGAGTTCGTGCTGTTGTTTGTCTTCAATCAAAGACCTTGGCAACAATCACAAAAGAATTCACACGCTGGTTTAATTCTCTGTTCGCGAAATCGATTTTCAAAGTAGTACCGCCAGGACTTCGCGCTCTCTCTATGTTCTCCCCACAGCGAAAGTCTTCTTGTTCTCGGTGAGTCGCCCGGCCTTGTTCTCACTATTTGTCATGATTTTCCAACTCCCATTGATTCGAAGGGATAAATATGATGGCGAATGGATATACAACTGATCAGATCGATGAGGCCCAGTAAACACTAAGCAGAGATAAATATGATGGCGAATGGATATACATCTGTGCTTTTCATTGTTTCCAACCCTACTTTTGTGTTTTAATCGATCTTTTTTTTTTGTTTCTCTGAAAAGCTCGATCGTTTCTTGAGACATTATTCAATTTTTATTCTCATGAGGAGCAAGCAGCAGATATGACTAATACTATTACGTACTATACGCAGCAGAACAATAAAGGAGAAAATGCTATCTTACAGATATATATATATATATATATATATACAATGCTAGCTAGTATAGTTGTTGTACTTCAGCAAAGGACGGAATCCAATCCGTAAGAAAATCAATTAGTTTCTGAAATATTGGTATGAAAAGGTTATGTGAATAATAAATTAACTGATGATCATCTTCCTCTTGCGTGATGGAGGGTGATGAGTAGTAGTAGTAGTAGTTGACATAAATGGCAAGAATGACAGAAAAGACTGCAACAGTAATGGCAAATTAAAATCCAGAACAAGTACTACTTGCTTTTGAGATTATTCATCTCATCAGATCTATGCAACAGTGAACTTTTTTTTTGGTTTTCAAGGTTTCTCCTCGGCTTGCCCTTTTTATGGATACTGTTTATTTTGTTTTTGTGTTATAATGGGGATAGCGGCTGCAGGTGGGGTTTTGGCTTTTTATACAGGTCGGCCAGATGTGTGTGAAATGATTATACCGTCTTCAGTGATGCTGTCTTTGGCGTAGGAAGAAAGAAAGCTGTATAGACCAGTTATACTAGCTAGTGGAAAGTGGGGGATATATGTTAATTAAACTGTCTTGTGATTAATATTTTACATTTTCTATATTATATAATATGCGCTTATCGATCGTATAATCAGCATGCGTGAACAGAGATTGGTTGCACTTCAGCAAAGTGTTCTTCTGATGCAGCTATATATATTAGCCCCATCAACAGTCAAGTGCACATGACTTGCTTTCAATCTATTCTTTAGCTAATGTTTCTGTTTCTTCTCAACAGGAAAACACAACGATATCTGTCCAAGATTCGTTCTCATCAGCAGTTGTAGAAGATTAGGACAAGAAGGAAACAACAGAGAGGAAGAAGAGGACAAAGAACAGAATAGTCCAGTGAGCGTATTGCAATTTGATCACGAAGAATATTGCCTTGGAAATGATGACCAACACTGTCAACAAAGTAAGTTGATCTAATTAAGTGGAATAAACTCGCGTCTCGTAGTACAACTTAATTTGCTCAATTTACTGTCACATGCGTTCATCCTTTTCAAGATTTATGGAGCATGCTATCACGATGTACCTTGACAAGTTTTTGCATCTATTACTAATTGTAGGATTTTTTTCCAAGAATTAAGGAGCTACCGTGAAAAATTCAAACAAATTCATCCAGAACTCATCTCATTAGACCAGGTAATATGAAAAACAATATTTGTTGTCATGCGAACTATTTCCGCCTTTATTAAATACAATCATGTTAAAATGAACTTTGAATTTGAAATAAGTTCACTCTCTTTGATTGATATGTCTAATCCACTAATGTATATTTGGTAGCCTCATTATTAAGTATTTATACATAGGTTCAAAATGGATTCAAATAGATTTTGGTTATGCAACCGGGTAGATGATGATGGATATGTTACACCCGAATACTTGAGGCAAGTTGAAGATTACATAATTTTTGCAATATCATCAGAGTGGTTTGTTAGTGGGGATAGAGTTAAATGCCCATGTGTGAAATGTGAAAAACAACATTTTTTGGATCAAGATGTGGTGCGACGACATTTATACTACAACGGGTTTTGTAGAAACCCAACAAGTGTTCCCAATGAGAGAATCCATGGGCAGCCATCACATACCACACCTGATTTTAGTGAGCCCTCGTCACTCCATGCTGAGACTGAAAATCCATATGCTAGTATGGTTAGAGATGCTTTCAATCCAAATATGGCCGCAAACTCTAGTCCGCAAAATGAGAGAATGCAAGTGGAGCTAGAGTCATGTTCAATTGCATCTAGCTTTTTCTCATTATTGAATGATGCTGATGAACCATTATGGAGTGGTTGCAAGAAAATGACGATATTGTCTTCCGTTAGTCAATTGTTGAATTGCAAATCTGAATTCAATATTAGTGAGTCTTGTTTCAATCGCCTCATGGGTATCAAAAGAGTATGCTACCCGAAGATAATAAACTGCCAGAAAACTATTATCAGATGAAGAAGAAGATGAGAGCATTTGGGCTACATTATGTAAAGATTCATGCATGTGTGAATAATTGCATGTTGTTTTACAAAGAGCATGAGGAGCTTCAACATTGTAAAGAATGTGGTCATCCAAGATATAAGCCTAGGACTTCAGGTGCTAGGAGGACAACTCAGTCTCCTTACAAAGTTCTACGCTACTTCCCACTTACACCTAGACTTCAAAGGCTATTCACTTCAAAAAAAATTGCAGAAAATATGGTTTGGCATGCACACAATCAGTCTCCTCCTGGAGTGTTATTGCATCCTGCGGATGGAGAAGCATGGAAGCACTTCAATAATTTTCATGAATCTTTTGCTGCTGAAATAAGGAATGTAAGGTTGGGATTGTGTACAGATGGTTTTAGTCCTTTTAAGCAAGGTGCTAGACCATACTCTTGTTGGCCAGTAATGATTGTCATATATAACTTGCCTCCATGGATGTGCATGAAACAACCATATTTGCTTCTCAATATGGTCATTCCTGGTCCCAATAGTCCATCTCAGAACATTGATATTTTTCTAAGGCCGTTGATTGATGAGCTGAAAGATTTATGGAGTGTTGGTGTTTCAACTTATGATGCTCACAAAAATGAATACTTCCGACTGAGGGCAGCACTAATGTGGACGGTGAGTGATTTTCCTGCATATGGTATGTTATCTGGATGGAGCACTCATGGGAGGTTATCTTGTCCTTATTGCATGGGAAAATCAGATTCTTTTATTTTGCAACATGGAAGGAAACCATGCTATTTTGATTGTCATCGTCAGTTCTTACCTCTTCACCATTCATTTAGAACCCAGAGAGATAAATTCAGAAGGAGAGTTGTTCGTGACCCTCCTATAGTTAGATTGTCTGGTGAAGAGGTTTTGAAGGAAATAGATAGCATATCAAACATCCCATTTGGCGTGAAATGTCCTTCTCAAAAACCACACGGTTTTGGAGTAACTCATAACTGGGTGAAAAAGAGTATTTTTTGGGAGTTGCCATATTGGGAGAACAATTTGATCCGTCATAATCTGGACTCTATGCATGTAGAAAAGAATGTTTTTGACAATGTTTTTAACACAGTGATGGATGTTAAGGGAAAAACTAAGGATAACATGAAGGCTAGGTTAGACATAGAAGTTTATTGTCGCCGCCCTGATTTGCATTTGGTTGAACACAACGGGAAATTGTTCAAGCCTGCGGCCTCATATGTTCTAAAGAAATCTGACCAACTTAAAGTGTGTGCTTGGGCGAAAGATCTTAAATTACCCGATGGCTTTGCCTCAAACATTGGAAGGTGTGTTAATCTTGCAGAGGGAAAGTTTTATGGAATGAAAAGCCATGATTGTCATGTGTTCATGCAAAGGTTGCTCCCAATTGCTCTACGAGATCTACTCCCCAAACCAATATGGGATGCGATTACCGAGCTTTCTCATTTCTTTCGAGACATTTGCTCTGTTGAAATAACTGTTTCTCACATGGAGGTTTTGGAAAAGAACATTGTGGAAACAATTTGTAAACTGGAGAAGATATTTCCACCGAGCTTTTTTGATTCAATGGAGCACTTATGTCTTCATTTACCATATGAGGCGAAAGTGGGTGGACCAGTCCATTATCGATGGATGTATCCTTTTGAGAGGTAAATGATGACATATATATATATATACTTCATCGGATATCGTACTCAATTGCATACTCAATTTTAGTCTATTTGTTGCTTAGGTTTCTACATCACTTGAAAAAAAAGGTTAAAAACCCAGCATGTGTTGAAGGCTCGATATGTGAAGCATATTTTGTTGAAGAGATTGCCTCCTTCTGTGCATTGTACTTTGAAGAAGATGTAGAAACAAGATTTACTCGAGTTTCACGGAATGATGATGGAGGTGAAATGGATGACACAGGACATCTTTCCATTTTCAAGCATCTTGGACGATCAATTGGACCAAAAACCACTAATTCTAGATATTTGAGCAATGTGGAGTATCTGGCTGCTGAAATGTATGTCCTCAAGAATTGTGACGAAATGATGCCTTATATTGAGTAAGCATGGAATCTTAAGGGAACTACGAACAATCTTGTATTTTTGAACTAGATTTTGACTCTTACATAACGTCAATTGTGTAGGATGTTTGATTCCATGGTAAAACATGTGAGACCGCATATCAGTGATAGCGAGTTGGAGAAAGTAAGAGATACTACCTTCCCACGATGGCTTAAGGAATACGTAAGTCTCTAATGCTAGTTTTCATGGTTTTAGACTTTCCAACTTATAAATTTATGAACACAACTCCTACACTATGTTAGGTTTCTGATCATTCAAGCGAAGTTGATCATCGAATTGCTCAACTTGCTCATGGACCTTCGCGCTTGGCTATTTGTTACAAAGGATATTTTGTGAATGGTTTCAAATTTCATACGAAGGAGTATGGAAGCTCTCGGGCAACAATGAATTGTGGTGTTTGTGTGACAGCGATTGTTATAATGACTTTGCTCATGACTTTTATGGAGTGATAGAAGATATCATCGAGCTTGAGTATTTCGGTGTAGGGAATAAAGTTGTACTTTTCAAATGTCGTTGGTTTGACACAACAAGAGGGATTAGAGTTGATCCTCAACATGGTCTAGTTGAAGTTAATTATAAGTCAGTGCTTGGAAGTAATGAGCCTTTTGTGCTAGCCCATCAATGTCAGCAAGTTTACTACAGCCCATATTCTTCTACAGCAAAAAATCGTCAAAATTGGTGGGTTGTGTTCAAGACAAAAGCTAGAAGCAGATATAATCTTGCGACAATGAGAACAGAAGAGGATTTGGATTTCAATGATGGAGTTTACCAAGAAGCTAGATTCATGAATCGAACAAGTACTGAAATTAGTGATGACCTTGATGATTTGGAATTAGTTGATCATGGTGAATTACAAGTGGTAGCTGAAGAGGAACAAGTAGGAGAAGATGATGACATAACACTTGAAGATGATACTGAAGCTCAATATGATGAAGATTCATTTGAGGATGATGTTGAAAGTGGAGCAGATTTGAGTGAAGAGGAAAACAGTGGAGGTGGAGCTGAAAGCTCAAAAGAAAGTGAGGAGGATGAAAATGGAGATGATACATAGAAACAACTATATTTGTGTATGTCAATACTGAATGATTTTTCTTACACCTTATGTTTTTTTTTGTGATGTGTATGTTTCTCTGAATGAGCTTTTAATTCAATCCCTTTACTTTGCAGGACTCATGCCAAAAACACGTCAACATAAATCTAAAGCAACCATTGGAGGTGAAGAGCCTCTTCATGCTCAAGCAAAAACAGCCAGGCCAAATGCACACCTAAATAAATCAAAATCAGTAACCAGCGTTGGAGGTGAAGCATCTCATCAAGGTCCATCAAAAGCTGCATGGAATGCATTCTTTAAAGCCACATCACAACCTTCTAAATCAGCACAAAACTTGCCTCGTTCGTTGGATGAGAATCATGCACCTCAGAACCAAGTCATGGAAACTGAATCGGATGGTAACAATGTTATGATGATAGAGACATCCACCGCTGGTGTTCAATCAGAGAAATTCCCTCCTAATGTATCTTCTGATGTTTGTGAGACATCTACTCATCAAGAAACTAATGCTGAAATGAAAAGGCGTGGTAGAGGGCCGAACAAAGTGATGCCTACCCCAGCGAATCCAGAGGAGAGGAAATTCATTTCTACACTGCACCAAAAGTAAATTATTATTCTATTTTTATGCAATACATATTCTTCTTTCATTTAATTAAGATAATAATTTATTCTACCATTGTACTAGTTGTTTTTCTGATCCAAAAGTTGTGAGGGCAATCACAAAGGGAATTCAAGTACACTTGACTGACGCTTGGCCAACTTGGCGTAAAATTCCCAAAGCTGTACAAGAAGAAATATGGTCAAAGTTTCAGGTTGGTGGAAAGGTACATAGTACGCATGCTATATTATATTGTATATTACTAATCTATTTTATTGTTTGCAGGAAAAATTTACATGGGCTCCTGATGACCATGCCAATGTCAGAAAGGCTTGGGAATTAACATGTCAAAATCGTTTTAAAGGAATGATGGATGAGGAAAGAAAGAAAGCAAAGGAGCACTTTGGAGTCAGTGATATTGGAGGATGTAAAGACTACAACAAAGGTTGGATTAGAGTGGATATATGGAATAGACTTGTTGACACATATTGGGATACTCCAGACTGGAAAATGAAATCTGAAAAAAACAAGCAAAATCGGCTCTCAGAGAAGGATGGGGGAATTACAAAGCACACTGGTGGATCAATCCCATTTTCAGTTCATGGATATCGCATGGTATTATTTTGATACTCACATCTATATAAATTAAAAATGTTCATAAAACTTTCTTCTACTGATTTATCAAAAAAATTGTTTGTTGCATGTATAGTCGAAGGAAAAACAACGACCAGCTACATTTAGAGAGGTTTTCGATCGTACACATAAGCGGAAGAAGGGCACTGGTGATTATGTCGATCCGAAATCTAAAAGTGTTGCTGTGAGTATTTTTTAATAAACTACGCATCTCTTTTTTAGTTCATAAGGATTGTTGAATGACATTGTATTAATTCTATTTACAAAATTGTAGCAATCATACGTGTCTTGTTTGGAGGAGAAGTATGGTCCAGATCATGATGAACATCCTGAATTTGATCCCGATGCATGGTGTAAGGCAATTGGAGGAATGGAGACCACACGGACTCACGTTTATGGTTTTGGAACTACACCGCGTGCAAAACAAATATTCAATCCATCAAGTTCCCCAGCTGAAACAGCTTCATCAGCGTGTGGGCCAGCAACAAAAGCTTTAGGAAATTCAACTGAATTTGACCAACTACGTCAAGAGATGTCAACTATGAAGGATGAAATGAAAGGGTTTGTTGAAAGTCAAGATGAGATTAAGAGTGCATTGCTAACATTGGCTGAATTGTTCGGTCAATTTAGACATGGCACTTCAACCAATGCTGTTGGATCTGTTGGTGGATCTTCGAAGGCTACTAATGGTGACTCACATGACAAGATAGATTCTGATGACGATCTTTGTTGAAGGTATGGGTCTTATACTTTAAACTTAATTTTGACAACCCTTGTTATTGGTGAGTTTTGCTCTGAATATGCTCTGGAGTTACTTATGCATAGCTGTTTTGAAATCTGCAGTAGAGTGAGGAACATATTGAAGGTGTGTGAATGTTTTTGCTTGTAACAGTTTCTTTTCTTTTCTCGTTCTCTTCTCTCTATCCGTTCTCTCTCTCATGTCTGAAAAATGACATGATCTCTCCATGTGCATGGATTTTGAAATGGATGTGAATTGAACCTATCATCTGCAACAGTTTTGAATTGAAATTTTGGTCCCAACATAAGGTTTGTTTGATTGAAAGCTCAGTATGATTGGCATTGTGAACTTGAGCATGGCTATGGGTATGGTCTGAATTTGAACTGAAATGTGCAGCAGCGTGTAGTAATGAGAAGGTGCTGGTGCACCAGCAATTGCCTTGAATGGATTTGTATAGTTTTTGGATTTTTTTTAATCTTCTGCTATGTACACTCTCTGCCCCTGCTATGTTATAGCACGTTGTTATTGTTGATGTTCTTTGCATTCTGGATATAGTTTTGCAGTGATGAAATTTTGATGGTGGAAACGAGTTGTTATTGTTGTTGTTCTTTGCATTCTGGATATAGTTTTGCAGTGATGAAATTTTGATGGTGGAAACGAGTTGTTATTGTTGTTGTTCTTTGCATTCTGGATATAGTTTTGCAGTGATGAAATTTTGATGGTGGAAACGAGTTGTTATTGTTGATGTTCTTTGCATTCTGGATATAGTTTTGCAGTGATGAAATTTTGATGGTGGAAACGAGTTGTTATTGTTGCTGTTCTTTGCATTCTGGATATAGTTTTGCAGTGACGAAATTTTGATGGTGGAAACGAATTGTTATTGTTGTTGTTCTTTGCATTCTGGATATAGTTTTGCAGTGATGAAATTTTGATGGTGGAAACGAGTTGTTATTGTTGCTGTTCTTTGCATTCTGGATATAGTTTTGCAGTGATGAAATTTTGATGGTGGAAACGAGTTGTTATTGTTGCTGTTCTTTGCATTATGGATATAGTTTTGCAATGATGAAATTTTGATGGTGGAAACGAGTTGTTATTGTTGTTGTCCTTTGCATTCTGGATATAGTTTTGCAGTGATGAAATTTTGATGGTGGAAACTAGTTTGGGAGGCTTAAGCGAATAGCTAGTTGAACCAAAGGGCTAGTTAATACTAATAACTGAAACAAAACTATTCAGTTCACTATATTCATTGTTGGCTAGGGTATAATGAGGCACACATATTTTTCAAATGATATCCCATTGGATACTAAACGAAATTATCTGGAAGTAGTTTTGTATATAAAAACTGGTTTATACAAGAATGGAAGATCTCTTCACTGGCTTTATGGTTGTTTGGTCTTATTGTTTGCACGTGCATCTAGAAGCACCGATAATTCTTCTTATTACAAACGTGTTATGTTATGAAGCAAATAGATATAGACAGTATATTCCAATCTATAAACCATCGGTAACCTGATTTATAATTTCCCTGCATGTGTTCGATTATTTATCAAGTAAAATAAAAAGTTTTGTATATAAAAACTGGTGTCTTGTTGATTGGCTCGCAGGTTTTGTATATAGAAACTCACGACATGAATTTCCCTGCATGTGTTCGATTAATTATCAATGATTCTTTATTTTTGAAGTTGCTTCTTGTATAGTGTAGTTTTATCATCTATTAAACTAGATGTGTTTTCTTTTGCAGATTTGGAAGTAGCTGGAGGGATATGAAGCTCTCAAGTGAAGAATGTGTCTTCTATGGTGCAAATCAAAAAATGATTGTCATAGTGATTAGTAAACTTGAATACTTTAAACTTTGGTAGGATATGGGTGTTGTAGTATGAATTCTTATAAGAAAGTCTTATAGTTTCTTTCTTATGGAAACAATTACTAGCTAGTTATGAAGACTATTTTGGGAATATTGTGACTATGGATGTTACTACTTTATGTAGCACATTTATAAAATGTCACATGTGTTTCAGCTATGAATTATTCAGATTATATGTGTTTTGTTTGTGAAATTATTGGGTGCAACATTTCGTAGGTGATAACTTATGAGATGAAAGATTTTGTAGGTAATAACATATCTGAGGTGAAACATTTCGTAGGTAATAATATCTGAAACACAAAATTTGGTAGGTGATAACATATCAGAGACGGACTATTCTGTTGGTGATAACATTACCTGAGACGGAATTTTCCGTAGGTGATAATCATTTTCTGAGACGGAAATGTCCGTAGGTGATAACAGTTTTCTGAGACAGAATATTCGGTAGGTGATAATCATTTTCTGAGACGGAAATATCCGTAGGTGATAACAGTTTTCTGAGACGGAATATTTCGTAGGTGAAAGCGTTTTTCTGAGACAGAAATTTCCATCGGTAAAAGAAAATAATATCACCGACGGATTGTGTTTTCACCGACGGAATATTATCACCGACCCGCTTATTACAGACGGAAAGTTCCTACGGAATTTTCCGTCTGTGATTGTCATTACATACGGAAATATAACTATTACCTACGGAATATTCCGTCTGTGATACTGCTGTTTTCTTGTAGTGATCAGTAGTATATCAAGTACTTATAACAATATATTCAAGTACTAACGTCTTCTACGCTCATATACCAGATATCATTTGACTATTAAACTACCCCATAATTATTACTCTGCAACATTGAAAAACGTGAAAAGATGTAAATATATTAAAAAAATTATAACAAAAATATATTTTTAATTTCTCAAAACATATACACTAAAATACTAAATCAGTACTAGTTCAAGTACTTATAATAATATCTTTAAACACTAACATGTTCTATACTCATATACCAGATATTGGGTGACTGTTAAACTACCACATTATTATTTCTTCTGCGATATTGAAAAACGTGAAATTTTTTAATATAATAATTTTTTAATGTTAGAAATAACTTTTTAGTTTCCCAATACGTATACACTGAAATACTATATCAGTAGTATATCAAATACATATAACAATATGTTGAATTACTAACTTCCTTTACCGTCATATACTAAATATCCTGTGACTATTAAACTACCCTATAATCATTACTTCTATACTATTGAAAAACGTGAAGAGATTTAGATATAGTAAAAAGGTTATGACAGAAATACCTTTTTAGTTTTCCAATACACTAATCATTAACAAATAATTAAAACAACCACTACAACATAATTGGTCTATGAAGGCAATTTGTATACTATCAAAGAGGGCAACATTATATTGCCTTGAAAGATGAAATCAAACAAGGCACACTGTTGTTGCTTTCTTTGTTTAAGTCAAAGAGGGCGACCAAAATATTTGTTGCCATTGGTAAATTCAAAGAGGGCGACCTGTATACTTGTTGTCATTGGACTATTCAAATAGGGCGATAACATTAGTTGCCCCGGTTGTTATTTTGACATACATAAACTCGCAAACATTGGTAAACTCACAAACATTGGTAAACTTAAAGAGGGCGACTTTATTAGTTGCCCCGGTTGTTATTTTCACCTAACATATGCTGATGAACTCAAAGAGGGCAACCAAAATATTTTGTTGTCATCGGTGTACTCAAAGAGGGCGACTACTTTTGTTGCCCCGGTTGTCATTTGACATAATACTAATGTTCTAATCTCGGTAGACAAAGAGGGCGACTGAAACCTTTGATGTCATTGGCGCAATCAAACAGGGGCGACCCTTTAGTTGCGTTGTTATTTTAGAGGTAAAAAAAATAAAGTAAACCTATTCATGTGTTTAGTCTTGAACACCAGATCTCAGACCATTGAGGTGAGAGTTTACATTCAATATATAATTAGGAACTACAAAAATAGTATTCTCCAAGCTGGTTAAAGAAAACTCCAACCATTTCAGAATAGACGCTCACGCTTGCGAACTCAGTTTCCCACTTCACATTTTCTTCTTCTCTAGCGAATCGAACAGACGCTACTCCAGGCGAACTCAAGTTCCTTCTTCTCTAGCGAATCAAACAGACTCCAGACGCTACTCATCAGGTATGTAACCTTTGTCTCTAATTTAACCCTAATCTCTTCGATTTCCATGGCTAGGGTTCTACAATATTCAAGCCTTAGAGTTTTATCATATTCTGATATTTTTATTTCGTTTGGGTTAGAAATTTTTCGCTTGGATGTAACCTATGTCTCTGAATTTTCTTTCCAATTCACGAATAGAACAGACTCAACTCGAGCAGGTATGTGACCTCTATCTCTAATTTCACTCTAATCTCTCTGATCTCCATCGCTCTATTGTTTGAGAGTAGCTCAGACATTTTGTATAATATTACCTCAAAGGAATCGGCAATCGGCAATCGGCAATCTGCAATAGGGATAGCTCAGACATTTTGTATATTATTACCTCAAATGACTCGGGCCATATTCCTGTTTGCAGAAAAGGAACGAACTGAATTCTCAAAATTTGTATTCAATTTCATATCAATACTGCTGCTGCTGCACTGAGAAACTGGTGGCAATAGGGATAGTTCTTACCAAACTGTCAACACTACTACCTTACCAAACTGTTGCTTCGCTTCTGTATTTTGCGCATTACCTCACTTCTGTATTATGTGCATTACCCACCCATACTGTGGTTTCTATATCAGTCACTAGTAGTAGCTCCTGTTGTGTTGTAAGTTTACTCCAAAGGCTCCAACACATTCAGCTAGCTTCTAAGTTATCATATAGATGAATTATTAATTATCTTACGGAAAAGATATTATATGCTTATGACAGAAAATGTGATTAATCCTATTAAAGCAACTATTAATCTAAACTATGAAATTCGGGATAATTAAACCTGCTGTTTGTTCCACTAGCAGTTGTTATAGTATATAGGCTATGATTAAATACATTTTGCTATATCTAAAGTTAACTATAAAAGTAACGTTTGAACCTTTTTATGATGTTTGGGATGTACATCAAAATCTGCCCAAATTATCTATCTATCTATCTAGTAGTAATAAATTCAATGTTTAAGCCCATGCATGAAGGTACATACATACATACGCTGAATTAAATTTACCTGCCTGAAAGTAAGGAGGCAAAAAGCGGTAGCTTAGGAATATAAATATAGGTAGGGTTCATCTTCTTCATCATTGATTACAATTTACACGTAAGGTAAGTAGTAGTAGTAGTAAATTCATCACGCTTGCAGTTTAGAAATCATTATGGTATTTGTTTCTTTTTAGGTGATAAATCAGAAGCTAGTGTCAGGTTACTTCTATTAACCTTGCATAAATTTGATTGAAGTGGTTTACCATAACATGAGAATTTTACTTCTTGTGTTGTTACCAGTGGAAGTGTGGCCCAGTTATGTCTTTTGGAAGTAGTTACTAAAGTAGTATCATGTTTGGGAGAAGGCAAGCAGGTATGTACCAGAAGTCATATAGAGTAAAAAATATAGAGTAATTTGACACACAGTAATGCTCAGTAGGGGTAAAACATGAATTGTGTTTGTCTTAAACCCTTGGGAGGTCACTGGCGCCACTGATTTAATCCTCTGCTATTCTATTGTTGGTTTTCTTTTTATCAAATTATGATATTATTACTTCGTCTTGGGTTAGGGATTTTTCTTTCCAAGTTGTGCATGCTTGTAATGTCCAGAACTGTGTCGGAAAAAGTAATGAAGTTTATAGGTAGCTATGTAGCTGATACTGATGGTAAATGGATGCGTACGTCTTGGAAGAGATTGAAGTTAGAATCACGGTGCATTTTACTCTTCTTCCATTGTCCTCTTACTACCGGTACGATAAAGTTCTTCCAAGTTTTTATGTTTTTCAAAAAAATTCTAATTCTGATTATTTATTTGAGTGGTACTTTTACCTATTCTTCAGTTTATATGGTAGTTTGCTATTGATAATGATATGTGGTAGTAAATTTACATCTTGTCTCTCTACAGGACAAGAAAGTTTTGTCTCATTCATGTAAGCTTTATACCAGTACTTGGTGTTGTCGGAGAACAAGTAATCTTCCGTCTCATACATGTCATTCATCATTCATCATTCATGTCAGTCTTATACCAGTATTTGGTATCGTTTTCTCTTACTGGAGTTAGATAGATATATTGTAGGTGGTAGTTGATTTATGATTCTTGCAATATTACTCCTGTTGTCGAACCTGATCCAGGTCATACAAAATTGCGAATATCTAAAGAGGGTTTGAAGGCAGTTGCCAGAGCAAAAACCCCAATTACAGTTGTTGCTGTAAGTTAATATGATCAATCCAACTGGTTTAATACTAGGTTATTTGGCCATACCGCTCTGGAAAGCCTTCCTTCTTAATCAACTCTTGTCCCTTCTTGCAATGAAGGTTAAACATTATTAAGTAGATATTGTCCGTTAAACTGACACATATACAGGTTATAATTTGATCATATTAGTATAATTTGACACATATACAGGTTAAACTGACACTAAGATGATTGTCTTACTTGTTATGTTAGAGCTGATTCATTTTGTCGTGGTTGTAGGTATGCTAGTTTATACTTCTGCATGTGCATTGATCCAGATGACAATGAACTGGAGATCCTCGAAGCAGTTCATCATTTTGTTGAGTTCCTTGACCGATATTTTGGCAGTGTGAGTTATTATATTACCTTTTGAGTGCAAAATAGGCTATCTGCATTAGGTTCGTGCTTTGCTTGTTATATGAGTCTTGAAATTTATTTTCAGGTGTATGAGTTGGACTTGAGTTTAACTTCCACAAGGTACAGTATCTATTCTCATTTCCTATTGTTTCACTTTATTCTTGAACAAAAAGCTATTTAGGGCATCATTACTTTAATACCCAGCTTGTTGCTCCCATGTTATACTATCTGCTTCCATTTTGTATCACTTGTAAAGCTTGGTTTTGGATACTTTTTTTCTATATAAACTATTAAGGGCATATTATATACCTGATGAGATTGTAATTGCTGACGAGTAGCAAGAGACAAGCAAGAAGACAGTTGCTCGGCTGATAGCTGCACATGTTGAAATATGATCTTATGAGCCACTTCAAGTCTCTACTTTTTGAAACAGATAATGTTTATTTCCTTCATTTAAGAATATAAGTTCACGTTTGCTGCAGGATTCATTGGTAGAGGCTGCTAAAGAGCAAGAAAGTTCAATTAGCAACATCATCGCACCAGCTACAATATGAAGCCCTTGATTTGCTACCGCTATTTCTGTCCCTCAAAAGGGGTTTTGTGAAATATTTTTGTTTGGATATATTTGAGATTTGGTTATATATATTCACTTTTTCCTTGACCGATACTTTGACTTCTTTGATGTTTAGTACCTTCAAGTAATTAAGCTTCTTTTGACCAAACAACAATATTGTTTATCATCAGTTGTTACTTATATAAATTTGGAGCTAATTAATAGTAATTTATAATGCAGATGGCTGAAGATCTTGGAGCAGAGCCAGTGTGGATGTTTAACAATGGTAATTATGTAATTGAATTAATTTAATCAATCCCCTCTTATATTTGAGAAAAACTACGTTGACGTTTAAATTATATAAGTTGTATGATCATTTTATGTAGCGCGCTCTTTGATCATATCATTTTTTGTTTGATGAGAGTTAATCTTGACAGCCACAGCTGTAAAAATGCTAATCTAGAAATATGAAAGCTAGTTCTTACCCCATTCTGATAGTTAATTCCTGAAGTGTTACTCTGTTTTACGATATATGGATAGTTATTTCTCTGTGAGGTTCCGTTTTGTTGGCCCGCTTTGTCTTAAGAATGTGGTTGTGCAGCTTCAAAAGGTTCTCCAGGATTTACTATTTGAACTATCTTCTCTTCACTTCATGGGTGGCTTTGACATAAAGACCATGTATTTGGAATACAAATTTTGTTAGTTGTTTCAGCTCTTATATTCCAAAATTCAGTTGATGCATGTGCTATTTCACTAGAATGTTTCAACTCTCTATTATTTCTATTAGTAATTGGGTTTTAAAATGTTCCGATAAAAACCAAATTTAGTTTTATTTATAGATTCGTGAAGTTTCTTTGCTTCTGATAAGAATAGAAATGTTTGCGTGGAGATACAACTTATTTTGATTGTCATACACTGCAGCACTATGAAATGCTTCTGTATTCACTGTGTTTTAACTATTAGGTTTGTTAAGAGTTCATGTGTTGCTTTCAGGGCCTTGTTGAATCCATTTCTGTAGGTGACATTGGATTGAGTCTTTGTGATGTATTCAAAAGTGGACTTGCATTTTTATCAAGGGATCCAAAGATTCATTTGAGGGCGCCTGCAGAGAGAACCAAATAGTAGATCAAGAAAGCCACACATTTCAGACTCTGGCAAGGTGAACAAGAAATTGAAATTACTTGCTAATGTGGCTAGACACTTTGCATTGTCAGTAGGATACCTGTTGATTAGGTAGTCACTGCCAGAGAGTACTATCTGTTATTGTAATTCAAGTACTCCAGGTGCTTATCGCCACTCTTCTCTACCCCAATTCACATATTACAGACGCCAAATGCGACATTGGAAATAAAAGATATTATCGTGCATATATCAAGGGATGTTAAAATGAAGTCATGTTTCTTTATAATGTTCCTTCCATTTCGGCTGTGGTCGTGGTTCAGAAATTTCATCTAGTAACATTCATGAAAGAACCGCTGTGGCGGAAAGTGGGCTTCAGCGAGAATTTATTTTTTTTTCTAAAAAAAGAATCAAAGAGGGCAACAAAAATCGCCCTGGTAGTTGCTAAGAGGGCGACCAACTAAGCTCGCCATCATAGATTACAATCAAAGGGGGCGACTTATCAAGTCGTCACCATAGAGTGCTGTTGTAGCTTGGCTGGAGTTAATATCTAAGGAGGCGAGGTAAAATATCGCCATCTCTGACTATAATCAAAGAGGGCGAGGTAGAAAGGTCCCCACCGTTGACCTCCAACAAAGGGGGCGACTCTAGTCATTCGCCCTCATAGATCATGTCAAACAGGGCGATTTTTGTTGCTTCCTTTTCTTCTGGTCAAATAAGGCAACTTTAGTTGCCCTCGTAGATCATGTCAAACAGGGCAAGCATAATAGGTTGTCACCACAGGCTAATATGGCATGTCTTCAGAGGCAACCATGAGGGCAATTATTTACTCGCCCTTATAACCTAAAGTGGCAAGTTATTGATCTATTAGGGCAATAAAAGTTGCCCTCATAGATCTAATAAATAAAAAAAGCATTCCACCAATGAGAATACATCCAGAAAAATCTGGATTGCTTGTGAGCCCGAATTACATGCATGCAAAGATGGGTCGCTGGAGAAGATTTTCCTCGCTCACACGTTGAAGTTGTAAAGAGCATCACGTGGACAAGTCGCTGCCTACTTGCACCGTTCTTCAAGATTACGTGCATGAAAGCGTCACTCTTTTCTTTCTTTTTCCCGTCCAGTCCGAGTCCGTTCTGTCCCCACTTTTTATCACCCGCTCTTTCTAAATACAGTATGTCTTGCCTACAACAATTGTGGCTAGACATGGCTACATCCAGCAGGTTGGAGCGCGCAACTTCTTTTTTTTTAAATCTTAAAATTATTGTAATTTTTAATATATATATCCAAAATGAAAAAAAAAATTATATCATTGGTCTCTTAAATTCAAGCTCTTCAAAACAAGATCAGTCATAGATATATTTTAAAAACTTAAAAAAAATTATTTTTACATGTATAGTGCACAGAATGTAAAAGAAAACTTGTACAGATGGTCATGCAAACATGTACAAATGTTCACTAAAACATGTACATTCTCACGTAAAAACATGTACATCCTCGCATCAAAAACATATAGATAGTCATATAAACTTGTACGAATAATTAAACATGTACATCCTTAAATTAAAACATGTACATATAAGGAAGAACACTTGTACAGACAATCATACAAACATGTACAGATGTTCATTAAAACATATACATTCTCATAATTGAACATGTACATTCTCACATTTGAACATGTACATCTTCACATTAAAGCATGTACATTCTCACATTAAAATATGTGCATTCCCACATTAAAGTATATAACGGTTTCTAAATAGATTACCCTAACCTCACACACCCTAAAACCCACCCTAGAAAAGCTAAAAAACGTCGAAGGCATTTTTAGGGTTTGTAGTGGCAGACCCTAAACCCGCGACCACAAACCCTAAAAATCTGTCGAGTTAGTTGCTACAATGTAAAGTATAGAATGGTTTCCAAATAGATTACCCTACCCTCAAAACACCCCAAAACCACCCCAGGATAGCTAAAAAGTCGAAGGCATTTTTAGGGTTTGCAGTTGCGAGTTTAGGGTCTAACGACCCTAAACCTGCTACCACAAACCCTAAAAACCTGTCGAGTTAGTTGCTACAATATAAAGTACGAAACAAATTCCAAATAGATTACCCTACCCCCCAAAAACCCACCCTAAGATAGCTAAAAAACATCGAGGGTTTGTAGTGGCGGGTTTAGGGTCCGCTACCATAAACCCTAAAAACCCGTCGAGTTATTGCGATGATGTACACGTTTTTACGTGTGGATATACATGTTTTAATGAACATTTATACAGGTTTGCATGACCATATGTACAAGGTTTTTTACGTTTTGTGCATTATACATGTAAAAATAATTTTTTTAAAGTTGTCAAAACATATTCATGACTGATCTTATTTTGAAGAGCTTGAATTTATATGAATGATGATATAATTTTTTTCATTTTGGACCTATATATTAAAAATTATAATAACTTAAAAGATTTTGTAATTAAAAAACTTTTTAAAAATATAGAAAAAGAAAAGAAATACGTCTGTCGCGTATTCAAAATCGTAAAAAAATGTAAAAAAAAATGTCACGCTCTGTAATACTAATAAAAAAAATGAAAAAAAAAAGAGGAGCACGTAACTGATTAGGTGTAGCCAACTAATCGCGTTCTAAATATATCACGCTCTCTAAAAAGCGTTGTTCTTTTTATATGCGTGTGACCAACGCGTGAAGTCCACCCAGAATTGAACGTCTCGCGCCTCTGAACATATGAGCTGGAATTACGTGCACCCATGCACGATTTTATGTGCCTACGAGAAGGTCTTATATTATATGCATGCACATGTGCTACATGCTTGTGGCCTGGTTTCTCTATCACGTGCATGGCTTAGGGGACATATGAAAATTGTACGTGAATGTACAATTTGTTTTACGGGAGTGTACATGCTGCTCCTCTCATGTACGTGCTTATTGCATGTACTTAGTACCTTCAATTGCATGTTACCGTGAGTAAGTGAGCACGCCGGCAGGCTGCTTGCTTGCACCTGTCTGCTTGTTTGCTAGTTCAGTGGTAGACAATGTCAATTTGAGCATTTACCTAAAATATAATAAAAATATGTAAGTTCACTAATATAAATAAAATACTCTATAAAGTGGTGAACTATGTTATAAATCATGTAAAATATTTACGGAAATAACCCTTAAAAATATATATTTTCACCACTTATCACCCTGAGTCTATTGTAGCTTTGTAATGATGTTCATTAATAGCTTTGTTATCTTATGCATTAATGAACTTCTCTTTTTGTCGTGAGCTTGTCGTGAACAAGTTGCCTATGTGAATGTATGTGTTTTATCTGAATGTGTCGATCCCTTGCAGTCTTCTGTCTTTGATTTTCATCTTTAAGCATGAGAGATATCTTCGTGCGGTGTCTGACTGGTTGTCTGTGCTAGAAGTTCTACGGAGCTCTCGCAGACAGGTGCCCAACTGGTTGGGCACATGTCGTGGATTGAGCGCGCTTGCAACCTTGCGTGCTAAGACACTCATGACCTAAGTGCGCTTGCAACCTTGCGTGCTAAGCCACTTATTCACTTGTCTATCTGAATCATGAGTCTTGACAAACGTATTAGAAAGACTACACAAGGTTCGCTATCATCAAAACTAAAGGATCTTGTCTTAACAATTTCCCTCTTTTTGATGATGGCAACCTATATAATTATATGTACTTGGAAAAAAGAATATTAGAGATTCCCCCTAAGAAGGATTCCCCCTGAGTTTGTTAAGGTTTTAAGTATGAAAAGCTTTAACAAATGATAGCAATAAGTGACAGCTTTTATGTTATACTATGACCAAAGTAGATAAAGTTTTCATTCAGATGATACATAATGCAAGGACGATAGACACAGTCTCACAAGTACATATATTTTTTCTTTCCCCCTTTGCCATACAGCAAAATAGGGAGCAACTACACGACGTAAGATGTTGTAAAGGCCATGACATTCCATAGAGTATAAACTACAAAACATGATCAAGATAATCTAGATGGAGTGACGGGTTTGGGTATCCCATTCATAATCTTCTGGGCCAAATGGTTCATCCTCTGAGAAAGAAGCTTTGATCCAAGATGGTCTTTTGGTAGGATTGATCAAAGGTGATTCAGCTGTGGTGGAAAGGTCGGACTCATCAGAATCTATTGTGAACTCCATGCAGTGTGGAGAATGTGTATGTGATAGAGTGACACTTGAGGTGATAGACCAAGCTGTAAGGGAGTCGGAGTTTGGTTGAACATAGCTTTGGGCAATGTATTTCTTTGGATGTTCAGTGGCCATAAACTTGCGAATGGTGGAGTGAATGGTTTGCTCATTCGAGCTAGATGAGCTTTGTGGTGTTTGAGCCATTTCGTGAGATGTGAAGGACTGAGTGTGAGTGGCAGATGGAGTGATCAAGTTTTATAGACACTTTGGATATGCTCAACGACTGATCGGGTGAGTGGTATTAAATGAGGTGCTACGTCTTGTGGGCTATGTCTGTAGGCTTTTTAGGTGTCAAAGTCTGAGATTGGATTAGTGGAATGGATGGGACTAAATATCTCAGGTCATTTTTGCAATTTTTTATCAAGGAAGAAGCATCCAATACAATAAATTATTTCGTACGCATCATAAGCATTCAAGTTGACAATAATCAGTTCCATTTGTCATTGATATCAAAAGATTTCATTGAAACGGATAGTCAAAGGCAAAATAAAACATTAATGGAAAAGGAAAAACCTAATCCTAAATCTAACTCTCACGGTTTCACTCGTGTCTTTAAGAGACAAAGAACTCTCAGGCTATGTGGGAGTCTATAAAATCTTTTGCTCCTTGAAGCATGTTATGAACACTTGGTTCAGAGGAGACAGCCTGCACAGCGGTAAAAGTGACTCTCACACTGTTGAGAACATCCCTAGCTGAAGTATCCAGACTGGTCCCCGACCTGTCGTGGACCGGTGAAAGACTCCTCTTCCTTTTGAGTGCCGATGCTCTTGCAGCTGGGCGTGGCTCTGACCTCGAATCCTCACTTTTTGTGGGCCGTTGAGCGACCACGAGCTTATCCCCTTTGGTTTTTATCCCCATTTTGGACAACATTTCTAAGCAGATGTTCCCTGAGCGGTGCGTGGGTATTTGTGGAACCTATCGGTATCCACGTCGTTTTCTTGTAGCGCCTTAGTAACCCCATGTACTGGACCTTGGTTCACGAATCAACTTTCTTCAAAGGTAAGCAATATCATTCCGGGTAGGTTGATTCTCTCCTTGGTCTTGAGGGCGTACAACAGTCTTACATCCATTGCATTCACAATGTGAGTGCGTTGATTTCGTGGAGTGACATTGTGGGTGAGTAGACTGAAGAGCACTCTGTCAGGGATGGACATCTCGATGGCATTGAAGTTTTTCATTCTGGCCCCTTTGTTGATAGTAGCTGGACCATTTTTCCTCCTTGGTGTCCTAAATCATTCCAAGTGGTTTCTCTTATAACCACTAGTCCTTCTGTCTCCAAACCAAAAGTCTTGCATATCCGCGACTTAGTGATGTTGATGGTAACACCTTGGACTGTGGAGATGAGATAGTTGTCGTCATTGTCGCTCTGAAGTGGTCCAAGATACATCATGTGCTCTTTGAGCAGCTCAGTGTAGACGGGAATGGGCACTTGAAAGAAGTCCACCCATCCTTGGAATTCCAAGAGCTCCTGAATCTTTCCAAGACCCATTTGCTCCATCCAGTCCAAGTCCAATGTCTTAGGTAAGACGGGATAGGACTTGTCGTTGACATTCTCTGCTTTGAACATCGTTGGCTTCAACTCTTTGAGCTTCTTTAGACGGGTGAGAGCGTGAGGTGGTTGTGGCTTTGCAGTCTCTTTCTTAGCTTGAAAAAGCTCTTACAGCTTTTGACCATGTGGTGAGAGCACCAACGTTTATTTCCCTTTAGCCTTTTCATATTGCTTTTGTTGCTCGGTTGTAGGTATGATTGGTGAGGAATCTATGTCGGTAGCACCTTCCTGACTAGATCGTTGAGGTGTCGGTGACCGGTCTTTGACTTGTATTATGAGTGGGACGTCTGGTTCCACTTCTTCTTCGGAGTATTGGGCAGTTAGACCTACGTCATGATCTTTTTCTTCTATTGTATCCTCCTTTTGTGACTTATCGTCACTTTATACTTCCTCCTCTATATGTTGAATGACATCCTTGACGATTGCTGAGTAAGTGATGTCCTCATCGTCGGTGAACTGTAACCTGCGAGTTGCCCTTTCAGGTGTAGAGTGGGCCTTTTGAGGAGTTTCTAGCTGGGCTTTGGTGCGTTTGGAGGCACGAGTTGCGCGAGTTATGCGACTCGTTGTGGCAGTAGAAAGATCGTGATCCTTTGGGAATTTTGGATTTTTGGCCTTTGAGTGTTTGGTGGCAATTTTCGGTGAGGGTTTTGGAGAAGATGGTTCTGGTTCTTTGGTTAGGGTTGGAGTAGGAAGGATTTTTGGCTTGAGAACTTCGGACAGAATAAGACGGTGGAGTTTGGGTAGTTGGAGACTTATGTAGTGTACCTCTTCTTGTTACAGTTCTCCTTCGTGTGTAACTCTTCGCACAAGTTGAGCTTCTAGAGCTGGAGATAGGCGAGGAAGCTACGATTCTACATGTGATTCTGTTGGTAGTATGTCAGCCAATTGTACTGATGATGCTTTCTTGATGACAGCTTTCTTTTGGGAGTGAAGTGAAGATCTTGGTGCCATTCTGATCGAAAGATTTGTACTGGAGTTTAGAGACTTTTTGCTAGAGATTTCTTAGAGTGGCTGCGAGGCAAGGGATTTTTGCACTTATGCTCACAAGAGTGTTGTAAGAAAGAAGAGAATTGTTTGAGTGCTTAGAGAGATTAGAGAGAGTGAGGGCAATAGTGTGACAAGAGAGGAACTCTCGTCGCCCTTTTATAGATATCGAGTAACGGTCGGCGACCGCTCCTCGTCCGCTCGCTGACATGTCCTAATGGTACTATTCATAACAGGCAGCGGCCATGACAGTCTGTCATCGAGCGTTGGCTATTTTCTCGCTTCTAACCGTTGAACTATCTCTAATCTAACCTCACTTTGTGGAAAATGACGTATCTGTCTCAAGTAGTTGTTTGACATAATTTCTATGCATTAAACTGATCATTGACTACTGAACAACAATATAATAGGTGTTGCTCACATGTCGGTGACATATCACGGAAATAAAAGATGGTTTAATTGGGATCTATGAATATCATTCCAAGATCATGAAAAATCTTAGTAAACCTTTCTCTACTTAATGGCTTAGTAAAGATGTCAGCTAGTTGGTCCTCAGTAGAAATATACTTTAAACCAACTAATTCTTTTTCACAACAATATCTAAGAAAGTGATGTCTAATGTTAATATGTTTGGTACGAGAATGATGCACAAGATTTTTGGAAATAGAGATAGTACTTGTATTATCACACATAATTGGTACAATACCTGTTTTGATGCCATAATCACCAATTTGTTGTTTAAGCCATAGGAGTTGAGCACAGCAGCTTGCCGTAGCAATGTATTCAGAGTCAGCTGTTGAGATTGCAACACTTTGTTGTTTTTTTATCCCCGTGCAATCAGACATGACCCAACAAAGAATGCTGTCCCTAAAGTGCTCTTTCTATCAGTGATAGATCCTCCATAGTCTGCATCTGAAAATCCTACAACGTTACAGTTAGTGAACTTAGGATATAAGAGACCAAGATTCATGGTTCCTTTTAAGTAACACGGGATTCTTTTTACAGCTATGAGGTGACTTTCTCTTGGATCTACTTGAAACCTGGCACATAAGCAAACACTATACATAATGTCAGATCTACTAGTAGTCAAATATAGTAGAGAACCAATCATCTCTCTGTATGATCACTGGTTGACCGGTCGGTCACTAGTCATGATGCCCATCTTGGTGTCGAATGCCATTGGCATGTCAAACGTCTTACATTACTCCATTCTAAATCTTTTTAGCAAATCCTTTACATACTTCTCTTGGGATATGATAGTCTTTTCGTCATTTTGCTTGACTTGAAGTCCTAGAAAGAACTTCAGTTCTCCCAGATCACTTATTTCAAATTCCTTTTTCATCAATGCTTCAAACGTTTTGCAATATTTCTCATCAGAGGTCCCAAAGATTATATCATCAACATATACTTGCACAATTAGGAAATCCCTTTTGTTGTTGTACACAAACAAGGTTTTATCCACCTTTCCCCTTTTGAATTGGTTTTCCAAGAGATAGGAAGAAAGACGATCATACCATGATCTTGGAGCTTGTTTGAGCCCATAAAGATCTTTGTCGAGTTTAAGTACTATGCCCTTTCCTTCTTGCGTCTCAAAACCTGGGGGTTGCTCAACATATACTTCCTCTTTGAGGTACCCGTTTAGAAAGGCACTTTTGATGTCAGTTGGAAGAGTTTGATTCCTTTGTGTGCAGCAAATGCAATTAGTAATCTGATGGACTCCATCCTTGCCACTGGAGCAAAGGTTTCTTGAAAGTCTATCCCTTCTTGTTGACGATATCCTTGAGCTACCAGACGAGCTTTGTTCCTGACTACTTCTCCCATCTCATTCAGTTTGTTTCTGAAGACCCATGTTGTTCCAAGTACTCCTTAATGAGTAGGACGAGGCACAAGATGCCAGACTTTGCATCTTTCGAACTGGTTTAGTTCTTCTTGCATTGCATTGATCCAGTTAGAGTCTCGAAGAGCTTCCTTGACGTTCTTGGGCTCGATGGGTGAGACTGCCGTTAAGGAGGCTAGAAGATCTCGAGTTTGTGCTTTTGTCTAAGTTCCTTTGGATATGTCTGATATGATATTCTCCCATGGATAATTTTTATACAAAGTAGGAGATTGATGAATGGTTGATGGAGAGAGAGAATCCTCGACATCATTGTTTCCTTCGTCGACCTGTTGTTGACCTATCGCTGACCTGTCGGGTAGGTTTTCTTTAGTCGGTGATTCATCTTTAGGATTATCTGTGTGATCCTGATCAACTAGATCAAATCCAAGTTCTTCACCTTCATCAGATTTCTTGATCTTGAGTACGTCAGCCTCATCAAAGACCACGTGCACACTTTCCTCCACCTTCAGTGTCCTTTTGTTGTATACTTTGTATGCCCCGCTTCTTTCAGAGTATCCAAGGAAGATGGCCACATCACTTATGGCATCAAACTTTCCAAGGGGATTCCTTTCATTGTTGTGGACATAACATATGCAACCGAAGATCCTGAAGTGATTTATGTTTGGTTTTCTTCCCTTGATTATATCATAGGGAGTTTTGTTGAGGATAGGTCGTATGAGCGTTCTGTTTGTGATGTAGCATGCAGTTACCACTGCTTCTGCCCAGAAGACTTGAGGAAGACTGCTCCCCAATAGCATGGCCCTGGCTACCTCTTGTAGTGTTCTGTGTTCTTTCACTCAACTACCCCATTTTGATGAGGTGTTCTTGGTGCTGAATATGTGTGACTTATCCCATGTTGCTTACACATATCCATGAATGGTTGATTCTCAAACTCTGACTCATGGTCAGACCGGAGAGATTTGATCTTGAGGTTGAGTTGTACTTGGACTTTTCCTGTAAAGGCTTGAAATTTCTCAAAGACTTCGTCTTTGGAAGCAATAAAGAGTGTCCAAATAAACCGTGAGTAATCATCAACAATTACAAACACATACCAATTTCCTCCAGAACTTTTAACTCTCGTAGGTCCACATAAGTCCATGTGAAGTAATTCAAGTGGTTGTTTGCTTCTAACGCACGCATCATAAAGATTGGTCTCAGATTCTTTAATCTTAGGGAGACCTCTTACCAACTGTTTCTTGACAAGCTTTCTTAGTAAAGAAGTGGTAGCATGCCCTAGTCTTCTGTGCCATAGTGTAGAGTCATCTATTGAAGCAGTCAAGTAAGGAAGATTTGGACTGTCAATATCCTCTAAACTAGTTACATAAACATTTTTCCACCTTTTTCCCTTTGACAACTCTTTGTCATTGTTCTGATTTACTATACTACAATGTGTAGGATAGAAGTGAACTGAATTGCCTTTGTCACAAATTTGAGAAACACTAAGCAAGTTGAATTTTAAACCATGAACTAGAATTACACTATCTATGACATAATCAGATGTAATACCAACCTTACCTACACCAATGATTTTTCCATTCTTGTTGTCGCCAAAGGAAACGGTTCCTTAGCTTCCTGGTTCGAGTGAGAAGAACTTCTTTTTGTCTCTTGTCATGTGCTTAGAGCACCCACTGTCGATGTACCAACAGGGGTTCATTCTTACTCGATTCTGCACTTAACACGTTAGTCGTGTGGGGTTAGGGTCCATAGAAAGGTTGGACCCATTTCCACCATTAAATGTTCTAAGATCATTTTTTACTACCCATTTTAGTCCTAGTTTCTTGAGTTGCCAATGCCTCATAAAACACGTTTTATAGTAATTGGATTCATGATGACTAGGTTGTCTGCATAAGCTGCAGACATCTCTACGACTGGTCTCTGACCTGTATCCGACCTATCGTTTGCTTCTCCTCATGGGTGTCTTAGAAATAACATCTATCTTAGAATATTTTTCTTTGATGGTAGCTAGTTCCTTTTCTTTTGCGTTAAGCGCAACAATCAATTCATCGATTTCAGGTTATTTTTCATACTTCAATTTTTCATGAACAGAGAGAATTTCACTATAATCTCTTTGTAATTTCATGAGTGCCCCCATGAGATTATCTACCTTGCTTTTATCCGAGGTTTTTCTCAATTTTTCATTTTCTTCCAAAAGTTCATCGTTTTCAGTTTCTAATGCCTCTAGGTGATCAACTAATGTAAGAGAAAACTTTCTAAGTCCTAGAAGTTCAGCCTTTTGAATTCTCCTTCTAAGTTTAGAATAGTTTACCTTATGTTGTTCTTCTTCTGATTCAGAGACATCATTGCCTTGTGCCATCAAGAACACTTCTTCAAGGCATAGGTGAGCCTTCTCATCTATAGAGATGTCGTTGTCTAAGGTTTGATTGTCATCACTCCGTTCAGAATCTCCCCATGCGGCAACAAAGGCTTTCTTCTTTGGTCCTTTGTTGAATGATTGTCGGACAGGCTTCTTGACCCTGTCGTTGTCCTCTCGGGATCGTTGAGGACAGTCTTTGATATGATGTCCGCGTTTTGAACACCCAAAACACTTGTCATTGTATTTCTTTTGCTCATCCGACTCCTTGGACTCCATGCCTTTCCTCATTCTATTTCTAATGAACTTTCAAACGTACCTTTTAGCATAGAGGACCATTTCATCATTGTCGTCTCCTGACTCGGATCTTTCATTTTCAGCTACTTGAAGGGCTATGCCTTTCCCTCTATCTCTTGATGAGCTTTCTGAATTCCTGTGTTGTAGTTTTAACTCGAAAGCCATTAGAGATCCTGGCATGTCTGTAAGAGACATCTTGGAGAGATCATGCACTTCATGCATGACATTGACTTTGCTGTCAAAGGAGGCAGGAAGAGATCTGGGGAACTTCTTAATTTGATCCTCGTTAGAGATAGTTCTTCCAAGCACCAACTTTTCGTTGATCAGCTTAGCGAACCTTGTATGCATTTCAGAAATGCGCTCCTTTTCTTCCTTCTTGAATAGCTCCCAATGAGTGAGTAGCAACTCAATGCGAGTCTTTTTGATCTTATCATTCCCTTCATAAGTAACCTCAAGAGTTTTCCAAATCTCTTGGGTTGTTTTAGCTGAAGCAATCTTGGAGTATTGCTCAGGTAGTAGTGCACAGTGAAGTATTCTTACAGCTCGAGCATTGAATACCAGCTTCTTAATTTGATCATCCGTCATGCTCTCGATAGATATGTCTTGTCCTTGAGTGTTCTAGAAGGTATACTCTCCATGTGTTATCACCCTCCACATTCTTGGATCGTCAGACTTGATATGAAATTCCATCTAATTCTTCCAGTGAGTGTAGTTGTCTCCATTGAAGAGTGGTGGTTGATTTGGTGCAGAACCTTCTTCTGCTGCTAGAATGCTTGCATGAGACATCTTGATCGCCTTCCAAAGCAGTTAGCTTTCTAGAAGAGACCCGCTCTGATACCAATTGAAACCAGCAAGCGCTCTTGATGCGTCCCCGAGGTGTCATGGACGTATCGTGGACTCTAATAAAACTTGATAGTTTAGGAATGGACGCGAGATAAACTTAAACTGGAAAACACATTTCGATTAAGAATTTACACACACAAAATTTACTCAACCTCCCTTGCCCCACACACGGAGTCCTGGGACAGTTTCGACTTTACCCCTAAAGTCGTCAACCCTCTCATGACTATCGGCCTACGGTTCACCGACCATTCCCCGACCTGTCGTTCTATCAAATACTCTAACCCAGTCCTATCTAGCCCACCAACTCTCTAGCACTTACACACACTCCTAAGTCTGATCCACACTTGCCCAGATTATCTCTTTCTTTTCTCTTATACAGGCATACTTACACATGGAATAAATGCAAGTATATATATATACACGGTTGTTAGGATGTAACTACCGTCCTATTAATCTCTAGACTTCTAGGAGTCGTCTACAGCTTCGATTATTCACATAACAGCCACACAAGACTTGCAGAGAGTCTTCAACTTGATCTGGGGTGTCTGGACTACGTGTTGCCTCATGGTTGGTCAAGTTGGCGGCAGCCCTCTTGATAGGTCGATCACCACTTGTGTGCCCCACTTGCCTGATTCTGCTTGGCTCATTAAATGTTCTTTCCCCTGAGTCTATTGTAGCTATGTAATGATGTTCATTAATAGCTTTGTTATTTTGTGCATTAATGAACTTCTCTTTTTAACGTAAGCTTGTCGTGAACAAGTTGCCTATGTGAATGTATGTGTTTTATCTGAATGTGTCGATCCCTTGCAGTCTTTTGTCTTTGATTTCCATCTTTAAGCATGAGAGATATCTTTGTGCGGTGTCTAACTGGTTGTCTGTGCTAGAAGTTCTACAGAGCTCTCGCAGACAGGTGCCCGACTGGTTGGGCACATGTCGTGGATTGAGCGCGCTTGCAACCTTGCGTGCTAAGCCACTCATGACCTAAGTGCGGTTGCAACCTTGCGTGCTAAGCCACTTATTCACCTGTCTATCTGAATCATGGATCTTGACAAACGTATTAGATAGACAACACAAGGTTCGCTATCATCAAAACTAAAGGATCTTATCTTAACAGAGAGAGAGGAGGCTATACTTTCTGATTCCTTAGGGTTATAAAAGCTTGTGAAATTCTGTTTTTATCAATTGATTTGCTCCTTTATATCGACTTTCTTAAAGATAAAGAAAATCTAGCAAAAATGAGATTTCTTGGATTTTTTAATTAAGTGACTTCTTATAGGAATTTTGCAGTGGAAATTTAACCATGTGTCAAGGATGGCAATTATGATTTTTCTGAGGCGGAATCAAAATTTTTAAACATTGGAACATTTTTAAATTCAATTTCTTGTCAGATTCAATTAGAAATTGCTAAAACATTATTGGAAATTCAAAAAATCAAAATTCTAGCGCCATTATGCTCAAAATAACATCCTCTATCGTGGGTTAAAATTTCAAAGCATTGTGAACTGATTTGGGCCATTTTTGGAGGAGAGAGAAAGCTTGCGGAGGGCTTAGGAGCCCTGAAAAATTACAGAAATGCCCCTGAAGATGACTAGACTGCCCCTAGCACTCTAGAAGGTGTTGATTGAACTGGGAATTCTTGATACTTGACCAAGCTCCCTTCTAGTACATGTGTCTCTAGATACTCTCTTCCGGGGTGTTAAAATTTTGGGTATAACAGGTCTGCTCCAATTTCTGCTGGCCCAAAGTCATCTCGTGATTGATAATCATTTGCTCCTCAATTTGACTCTGTTGAGTGGCCATGAAAACTTGTTCATCAACACCTGCAGGTTATCAATATTAGAGTCCCAAGTTTCCTGTTGAGGTGGAGGTTGCTGCAGATAATCTAGTTGATCCTCTAACCACAACTGCTCTTGCTATTCGAGATAGTCGTCAAACTCATGAGGTCCCCCACAATACGAGCAATATATATCCTGTGAATAAAATGATTCCCGGTCGAATCGCTATTCAATCTACCTCATCTCCTCCATCTCACGACAAACAATAAACTTGTGAGGTCCCCCACACTTCGCGCAACATAGATCAGTCAACGACCTGTCCAACTTATATGCCATTATAAAAATAGTCAGAAAGCTAAAACAAAATATAAAGTAACAATGTAAAAGAAAAACGAAAAACAACGAAATAAAAAGGATAAAAAAAACAAACAAATTAAAATTAAAACTAAGATAAAATAAGTAAGAAATTAACTATCAAAGAAAAGAAAGAAATAACTGAAAACAAAAGAAACTAAGAATAGAATAGAATAGAACATAATAAAAAAACAAAACAAGATAAAATAAAATAAATATAAACAAAACACAAAATTAAAGTTATAGCTAAATTAAAACAAGAAAGAAATAAATTAACAAAAGTAGTTAAATTGTTGAAAACAAAATAAATTTAAATCAAATAAAATAAATAAGAATAGAATAAGATAAAATAAAAACAAGAAAACAAAATTATTAGGAGAAAAGTAATAAATGAAAAATAATGAAATAACTAAAAAGAAAATTAAGCTAATAGATAAAATAGAATAAACGAAAAGAAAACAAAATGAAACAAAACAACCAAGGCTAAGGACTAGACAAGAATGTCACGACTCGAAAACCACCCTAGTTGGAATAGGTCGTCGACACGCCGCGTGCCTCAACACAACTGAGAAGCACGCAAGGCTACTAACTAAATAATTTTATAATCAATCCAAAATATTATATTTAGACTCAAATATGTTATTATCACATAAAAATAGCCAATTTTTCATATGTTATTATTGTGTTAAAAAGTAGTCATTATCTGAAAATGATAAAACTTAATATCACGACTCAGTAGCCAGACACTTCAAATAAAGCTTTAACTAAAAGTTGTCTAAACCAATAACAGATCAAATGCAGCCATCAACTTCTTGTAGTAACCGTAGCTTCAAAACTCACTAATCTTCAAAAATGAAATCTGTGGGGGAGTGAGTAACCACACGCTCAGTAAGCAATAAACCCCATAAACAAAGCAGTAGTCAAAACACTTATAAAATTCAAGGTGTGAATCAAAACTAAATAATGTATATAGTTATACAAATATAGTCTAATACATATAGTAATGTGTGAGTACAAATATATTTGGATTTGATAAAGTTGTTAACCAAGTCTAAAATTTATTTTAGGGAACCATAGCTCAGAGCCAACCTACAAGGGATATAATGCCAATAACGTTCATACCCCACTAATGAACTAATTGGTACCTCGAATCGAGGTGCTCGAAAACTAAACTGACATCTCCATAGAGGATGTCGAATACTAAAACCTGCAGGCGTTAGTCCATTGACTAACCTAAACAAATCCGAAGATTTATTAACTAATCATAGCGCGCTACGAGATAACTTACCCGGTTACCCACGGTTCATGTTCGGAAAGCAAATCACTATGGTTCCAAAACTAATTCCGGATACCACTTGAAATTATATAGGTATATGTTAACAGAATGAAACATGACATGTAACGATATATATACCATGTAAAAGTAGTAATGTTAACGACTGAGAATTAGGGATGGCAACGGGTCGGGTTCGGGTCGGGTGACGCTCCACCCGACCCGTCACCCGCTTTTCACCCGACCCGACCCGTCACCCGCAAACTCATCACCCGTCACCCGTTTCACCCATCACCCGTGGGTGATGCGGGTGAAACAGGTGAACCCGTCACCCGTTTTTTTTTCAGCAAACTTTTTTTTTTTAGCCTTTAGCACCTATATAAGCTTAATTTTTTATATAAAAATACTTGTATTTGTTCAATAACACATAAACTAATGTCAACAATATACTCAAAACATAGGAGTATTAATCAAAATATATTTCCAAACAATCTCAACAAATGTGAAACAAAAAGAGACCATCACATTTTGTCTCTAATTTTTGAAATATTCACAATAATAGTACTCTATCAATTCTTCCCCCACAAGCTTCAAGCCTTCAACTTCAAATGTCTTCCCGTCTTCATAATCAACAAGACAATAAGATCTGAAAATTTAAATGGAGAAAAGTCATATGGTGGTTCAAGACAACATATTTAAACTGTTCATGAAAAAAAATCAATTTCACAAGTCATTTGTAAATGCCATATGTGCCTAATTTAGCAGATCCATAATCACATGATTTTATTTCAGACAAGAATGCTAATCACTGCATCATTTATGCTCTACAAAAGACAACTTACACGTCTTCCATAAAGCAGCAACATACATTCAATCAATGCTAAAAGCTATACCCCTCGTGTGTGTCTTTGGATAATATATACGTAGGAAATAGGAATGTAATCATTCATGGAATGTTGTACAGATGATAGCCCATCAATTCATGATAGGAAAACATGGATTCAAATGTACAGAGGCAAAACAAAAATGTAAATGATGAGCAGTAATCTTTATGTGTGACATCAAAATCATATTCACAATTGTTTCATTCGTCCATGTTCATATGCCAAGTATGTCATATCGGTGCAAAAATATATCATGTACATGAAAGTGCATGACAGCTTGGGTGTATTCCAGAACTTGACCATCAATTTAGTGAAAAATCTTTCTACACTTCATATATGACCTAGCAGAGCACATGCTATTACTGAACAAAGAAGAAACTCTTTGAGCAAAAAATGAAACAGAAATTGAAAGATAGTAGTTCATAAATATTGTAATACCTTTAAGCTGTAAGAGATAGACAATGAGGAGAATAGCTTAATACTAAAGCAAAGCCACAACGTAGATGCTAAATATACTAGACACAAATAACATAGTAATCTATCCAATCGACAATGAGGAGAATATTTGCCACACACAACATCAAACTTAAGATTATACACAGAGGTATGAGAGTAGAACCAAAAATCTTGTACATATAGGTTGCTTGTTCCTATAACAGAATGTCTCTTAGCTTCCCAACAGCCAATGAGAGGAAACCACATGCCATAATCAAGACAAATACGATGTATATGAACGTGGATAAGTAAAGATAAATAAAAAGTATCTCTGTAGAGTGCAGAGACGCATACACACAAAAAGAGAATGATATGTTCGAGTATGATTTATGCAGAACTATTGAACGATCAAGCTCAATTGTTTCAAGCAGAAGTATATTAAGTTGTTTCAAGCGGAAGTATATTTAAGTTATCAAATCTGACTTGTCAATGGCTTAGACAGAGACATTGCCCAAAAGTGGGTCACATATGTTTAAATATCTAAGTAACGGCAATGTATTCGGCAAAGGATTGAAGGAGAAAAATAGAAACAAAGTAAAAAAATAGCAATAAGGATGAGATAGTAAACAAACAATTTAAATTGGGTATAATAAGATAGTAGCAATTTACTAACCTTTGGATCTGTTTCAGGTGACAAATGAAGTGCAGAGGGCTGACGACTCTTAAAGCTGGAAAATGAAAGAAATCATAATGAGAAGGAGAATGGAACTTAAAGGAATCTGTCAACCCATAGTGAACCTGATTCAAGCACGGATGTAGAAAAATTGAGTGCCATGATAGACTCTGGTCACTCGAGACTGATGCTAATAATTGATGGTTTTGCATTATGTATGTTGCTTGAGTTTTTGGTAAGTAGTACAATCCATTATTAAAAAACTATTTCTCAATTGAGGATACTTTGCTCCTACACATGCTGATTTCTTTTGGTAAGGATTTAATTTCCTAGGTGGAATTCAGCTATTCATTTGGAGTTGGTTGTAAGTCGAATCAATTATTTTACTTTGATATTGAACTCATTATATTTCACAAATATAATCGCATACCAACAGTTACCCAGGATACAGTGAATGTTATATTTTTTTAATGTATATCAATCAAGTTATTATACATTAAATGTATCGTTACAGACCTAATAAATTATCCTAGTGAATGGGGTTATTTACACACGGTTCATGATTCATGACAGGAAGGTATCGCCAGAAAATACAGTCCCACTTTTTCTGTAGCCAAAGTCCACCAGAGAAAGAGGAGGTCCAATCTCTAGATTGACTGTATTGTATATGAGAAAAGAAAAAGATTTGTGTTCAAACATACAACAAAACGACCTATCGAATACAAATTGGCATTTGATATTGAACTCATTATTAGCAATATGATAAAACGGCCAGCCACAACTACATTCCAACAAAATAAATATACTTCTGACATCAATTAAAACTGAGTATGATGTACAATAATCGGCTTATATCAACGAGGGAGGAAAAGCATCCATAAATGTTGAAGAAACAAATGTTGGAACTCATACAAGTGATAGAGAAAGGAAAGTTGTGAAGTGTGAACAGGTGCCTACTACTACTACGAAGGTCATGGTTCTAGCCAAGCAAATCCTCTCCCTGGCGATGAATAAAAACCAGATCACTTACAGTATAGTAGAAAAGAACCATCTTCCTAGCACTAAATGTCTAATTAGCAGCAATCAATCTCAGACTTTAGCAAGGCCATGACTAGTGACAACAAGGTTAGGGTTTTGTGTTCGAATATAATATTTACCTGTTCAATGAGTCGGTGACTTGTTCGCTTCAGGTGCTGCCGCAGAGAATGAAGACGACGGATGAGCAGACTGTAGAGAATGAAGACGATGGACGTGCAGACTGCAGAGAATGAAGACGATGGATGTGGATTGAAGAGGAATGCGTTGTGCGCTGCGCACTTCTCACTTCTCAGCGAGTTGTGAGTTAGGGTTAGGACTAAGGAACGCAAAATGATCGTGGGCTAGTCTGTAATATAGAATTAGAATAGAAATTTATAAATTAGAAATAATAATTTTCACCCGACCCGACCCGTCACCCGCACCTGTTTCACCCGTTACCCATTTTTCATCCGTTTTTTTCGGGTTTTTCACCCGTTTTAACGGATCGGGTGATCGGGTGAAACGGACACCCGACGACCCGTTGCCATCCCTACTGAGAATATATAATAAAAACACAAAAACGTGGTGAAGCATAGTTTGTAAAACCAAAACCATTAGTTAATATTATGAGTACAATACGTAAAACCAAACCAATTTAGTCTGACATAAAAGAAGGTATGCGGATTGCGGTAAAAGTTTGCATCATCATATAAATATAAACGTGCAATCATAAAACAAAATCTTCCGGTAGTCCAACTACAAACATCAGAAATTTATCATTGAAGAGAATGATTGAAATATAGATAAAATAACGAGTGAAAGTTAGTATCAAATTCGTAGTTGGGGAAAACTAGATCCGAGCCGGTCTTACTCAAGGTCAGGATACTGTTCTTGACAAGCCTTGCACTACTTCTGAAAATATACCTCGGCAACAAAACCTAGTTCTCTCAAGAACTCTCCTTGATGAAATTGTTGCTAAAAAAGTTTTCCTGCCTAACAGGGTTTCCTCCCAAGCCAACCGATGCCCAACCCTTCGTCTTTTGTGCTGCATGCATCGCATCAACCTCAGTTCTTCCCTCTATTGAGCTGTCAATGGATTACATACGCCCTCACACGTTTCCTATCTATCTTCGCACCAAGTTTTACTTAGCTGCATGCATATCATCATTAACCCTATACCTAGATTTGCTTGGCTGTTTTCCTTCTCGATTTAAACCCTACTTAAGCGATCCTTTGCTCTACCATGCTATTACTCCAACCTCTACATATCGCTTCTTTTACCAGTTTCCACAGTTGCTACTTTCATCGCTACGCAGATTCTTACGTTCTCACTCCAAAGTTTCCACTGTTCCAATTGTTTCCATTCTACCAATGGTCGGCGTTCCACCTCAGCCTCCGGTATCGATGACCTAGCTTCGCATTGTGCACAACTTACTCTCACTGCTGCTGAGGAAGAGCCAGTACAAGTGGATGATCTTCTTCATGCACCGACAGCAGAACTAACTCAGTGCTGTTTTTTGGGCAAGCTGTTGATGTCCCGGCACGTTGATCTCAAAGTTCTGGAAAAAACTCTTGCCAAGGCTTGGCGTTGTGAATATACGCTCCAGGTTCATCAACTGGAGGACGGCCTTCTCTTGTTTCGGTTGCCAGATGAGGCATTTGTTGCCTCCATCTTATCCCGTGGGCCTTGGACTCACGATGGGGGACTGCTGGTGCTTTCTGAGGTTGATCGAGCTACTGCACCCCGGGACCATGCTTTTAAGTGGGTTCCGTTCTGGGTTCACGTTCATGACGTGCCATTTCAATTCATGCATCACCTGTTTGCTAAGAGCGTTGGGAACCAGATTGGTATGTTCATGGAATATGCGGAATTCGATCGACGTCGGGCTGGGTCCTACATGCGCCTTAAGGTTAACCTGGATGTTACACGCCCTATCCTGCGCTTTACCTCTGTTCTTGCTGATGGACAAACTTACACCTTGCCTCTCACCTATGAGAAGCTGCCTAATATTTGTTTCCTGTGCGGGCTCTTCACTCATCTCCAGAGGGATTGCCCCTATCGTACTGAGGCTACCCAGGAAGAATTAAACTACGGAATTTGGTTGAAGGCTGGAACGGCTGCTGGGTCCAGACCAAGCTATGATGCTAGAGGTGATACTTCTGTCCAACCACGTCGTTTTTCTCCTCCACCCCGCCCTGGCGTCATACCAGCTGAGGAAGGGGCAGTTGATGTAACTGAAGAGGCTGAGCAAGGACATGCAGACACAGGTATGCAGGCTGTGGCTCCTATTCAAGGGCAGGGTGAGGTTCATCTTCTGGTGGATATAAATGAAGAACCAATGTTAGAGGAAGGAGAGATCACCCACTCACCCACGGTTTCTGAAGGTCGCAAACGCAAGCTCATCCAGGTCCAGTGTTCATCTTCTGACTCAGATCTGCAGGAGGTTCAGTGTGGTGAAGAGGTAACCAAGCGTGGCAAAAGTGAGACTGGAATTTCAACTGCAACGGTGATGCTGGGGGACACCCAGTATCGCCCAATATAATGTCAATCTTAGTGGCGAATTGCAGGGGTTTAGGGGCACCTGCTGCTATTCGCTAGATCAAAGGTGTAATTCGTCAGCAAGCACCCTCTTTTGTGTTTTTAACCGAAACCAAACTGTCAACTTTTGAACTTAGGACTTTTGCACGCTCTTACCGTAGATATTACTGGGTGGGTGGAGATGGTGAAGGTAGGAGGGCGGGTGTTGCGTTGTTTTGGCCAGTTTCTTTTGATGTTTCGGTTTTAAGTGTTTCCAGTCATCATGTCGATGTTGTAGTTGGCTCTCATGGGGGGTTTCAATGGCGGTTTACGGGTCTGTACGGTTGGTCTGATTATCATGATAAATGGAAAACTTGGGCTTTGCTTCGGTATCTTAAGACTCAATGGCAAGGGCCATGGATATTGGGTGGCGATTTCAATGAGGTCTTATATTTCAACGAACACCGAGGTAGAGGAAGACGGTATGCTGATAATATGCATGTGTAACACCCTGGATTTTTCCTTAAAACATAGGTAATAAAATAACAAAGCTAACGGTGAAAACGGCTTCGAAAACGGACTCCAAACGAGCCCTAAAGGTGCAAAACAAGCCTGGTCCGAACTTGTGTCCGGACATGGGAAGTTCGGACACAAGCCGAGACATTTAAACTGTGAAAATCCATCTGTCCGAACTTGTGTCCGGACATTGATGTTCGGACACAAGTCGAGAGTTAAAAGGGTTTGAAAACCAGAGGCGTCCGAACTTGTGTCCGGACTTGGAAGTTCGGACACAAGTAAGTTTGAAAAGTCCGAGAAATTTAACGTGGCGTGTCCGAACATCAATGTTCGGACCAAAGTTCGGACACGCCAAAACAGAGAGCCTCCAAAACGTTCGGGGCCTGTCCGAACATGGATGTCCGGACGGACGTTCGGACAGGTCCTGATGGGCATCCTTTCCAGCGAAAACAGAACCAAATTAACATCAAAATTAACCATAAAACTCAGCAATCAAGGAGAGTCATTCCAATAACTTAGTACCTCAAATGATAGCAAAATATACCATCGCAAGATCTCATACACAATAAGTATCTCTTCATCAAATCCAAGACTTCTTAAAGAATTATTCGAGTAAAACACATCAACTAGATAGCAGCGGAATAGCAAAATCCTTAAGGGCGTTACCGCCACACTCTAACAAAGAGTGCTCAGGCTTAAACCACTAACCAAAACCAAAACGTTTCCAAAACTTGTAAAACATAACAATTCCAAAACATAACTCAACTTGTTCCAAACGTAGCAATTATTCAGTCATCCTAGGCTATGTGACAGCGTGTCCCCAATCCCCAATTCAGCCATGAGTACCTGCAATCATAAAACAATAATGGAAAATGCGAAGGGATCGCGCAAATCAATGAAACTGAGTAAACATTGTCTCAACCTGTAAAATACATTTTGAAACCCAATTTACATTCGTAAAACATTAACTCACACCATAATATTAACCAGCTTTACCAACACCAAACCACCATTAGAAAAAATGTTTCGGGGGAGAACTTTCCAAGAATCAAATCAATGGTTTACACGGACGACCCCAATCCGGGTCGCAATAATTAGAATTCCGCCTCACTCTACGTCCTTAAGTGTGCACACCCCCCAGAAGGTAACTTATGACCCAAAGGAGTAGATCATTAGAGCTTAACTGCAAGTAATGTCTGCAGGCAAAAGTAATAAGAATATCCACGGGGTACATAGTACCAATAATTACACGGAGCGCCATAAGGCACCAATAATTTACACGGAGCACCAAAGGTACCAATCAATCCAATAACCAATTCAAAGAAAGTCTCCCAAAACGTTTAATCAAACCTTTCGCAAACATCACACCAAAATACACACGGGGGAAATAAATCCCAAACTTCCACAATCTCAAACCAAAGTAAATCCAAATCATCGATAATCACAAAACACAGAGGTAAGAATGTTGAGCACAACATTTACCTGGATACGCTCACAGCCACCGAATCACTCAGCAAGATCAGCAGTAGCGTTCGTCAGGGAATTCGGTGTCTAGAATCGCAAGCAGAAATACAATCAGAATCTACTCAAACCAAAGAATTAATAACCTAACCTTACCAATGGATTCCCCTTACCCTTCTACAAGAACCGGCACCAGAGAAGCGGCCTAACGACGATGGAGAATAAGAGCGTAAATTCAAAAGAGGTTGAGAGCTTGAAGAAAGAGAGGAGCGTTGTGATGGCGTATTGGGGATGAAGAAGATCGTGGTAAAGATCGTGAGGTTAAATAGAAAATAATTAACATAATAAGATAGAAATAAATTGATAAATATATTTGATTTAAAAGGAGAGAGAGCTGAGAAGTAGTTTGTAAAATAATAACTACAATAATACTAATCTGAAAACCGAGTATTCAAATAACTTTTAAAACCCTGGAAGGATCTAGATTCAAGATTAAAGAGGTAATTAAATATTATCTGGTTAAAATAAAATAGAAGAAGGCTGAATAATCAGATAAAGAATAATTACATAATAGCTGAATAAATCAATTAGGAAGAGGAAATTATCTTAGGGAGAAGTAAAATCAATTTTGTATCCTTGAACATAGTAAAGTTGATTGAAGCGAACGCAAATATATCTATATGTAAATATATCTATATATATATTGCTTCTCTGGGCCTTTATTAATCTTACCAATAACATCCTTGACTATATACTAATTTAATCCTAAGCCAGAATTCACGGGTATTTCAGCATGAGTTTCGCAGATGCTTAGTCGACTGTGACCTTCAAGACCTGGGCTTTAGGGGCTCTGTATTTACTTTCACTAATAAGAGCAGAGACAATCGCCCAACTCATAGTCATCTGGATCGATTTGTCTGTAATTCTGCATGGTTAACTGCGTTTCCAACAACAACAAATTTTCATCTTTCCTGGGGTCACTCCGATCACAAACCCCTAAAGTTAGTCTTGCACCCAATGCGATATCAAGGTCCTAAACCTTTTCGGTTTGAAAATTGTTGGGCTTCTCACCCACAATGCAAACAATTAGTCCAAACTGTTTGGGATTCCATGCAAGCTGATTATTGTCATAAAGTGGTGAGGTGTGGCCAGAAGCTCCGGAATTGGGGACAGAGGCAATATTGGGTGGAGAAGCGATTACTGCATCAAACTCAGGCGGAAATCAATAGAATTGCCTCAGCTGTACCAGCCTCATCCCACATCTCCCGTTGGAATGATTTGAATCGAATGTATGAATCTTTTTTACTTCGGGAAGAACTGAGATTACAGCAACGGTCTAGACAGTAGTGGTTACTTGCAGGTGACCGAAACTCGGCTTTCTTTTTTGGGCGATATAGAATGCGCAATTGATGCAATTATATTGTGTCTCTATCCTCACCTGCCCACCCGCCGCAATGGTCTTGGAATGGAATTGAGCAGGTAGCACGATAGTATTTTGAGGATTTGTTCACTTCCACACAACCTGATCCGGATCCGCATATACAGGCATGTATTGTTAACAGAGTTCCTCAGCATCATTATCAGCCATGGGGCTGCCTTATACTAGGGAGGAGGTCATCAAAGCATATAACCAGATGCATCCAGGGAAGGCACCTGGGCCTGACGGTATCAATGGAACTTTTCTGCATACCTTCTGGCCTACAATCGGTGAGGATTTTATGTGCACTTGTCTCAGATTTCTCAATGCGAATGTGGTTCCTCCATTACTGAATGATACTCATATCGTGTTAATTCCTAAATCGGAGGGTGCTACATCGATCACCAATTACAGGCCAATCTCCTTATGCAACACTATTACCGAGTTATATCCAAGACTTTGGTCAATTGCATTTCAGATGTCCTTCCCCATGTTATTTCCCATAATCAGGCTGCTTTTGTTCATAACCGTTTGATATCGGATCAGATTCTGCTGTCTCATGAAATCTTGCACTCAATGCGTCGATCAACGGCAAAGACCAAGGGTCATTTTGCATACAAAGTGGATATGTCTAAGGCTTTTGACCGCCTGGAGTGGGGTTTTATCTTGGATGTCCTTTCAACCATGGGTTTCCATTCGGCCTGGATCACATTGGTGCGCCAGTGTATTACAACGGTTCGCACCGCTGTTATGATCAATGGGTATCCAGGACAATTTTTTCATCCTCAGCGTGGTCTAAGGCAAGGCGACCCGTTATCTCCTCTGTTGTTTATCATTTGTATGGAGGCTTTAACTTCAGCTCTTAATCTCGCCACAGAGGTTGGTCTGTTTCGTCCTTTCCGTCTCCGGGGGCTTGAATCTCCAATCTCTAATCTCTTGTTTGCTGATGATATTGTTCTTTTTGGAGAGGCAACGCCAACCAATGCAGAAGCTTTAATGGACTTGTTAGAGGAGTTTAAAGCTGTTTCTGGTCAGTGTATTAACCCCACTAAGTCTGCGGTAATGTTCTCGGCTGGGTTAAATCGGCAGTTGAAGGCAAGTATAGCTGCAATACTACAAGCGAAACATCAGCATGATCTAGGAGTTTATCTGGGATTCCCAAGTACAGTTGGTAAAAACAAGTCTTCAGTTTTCAGCTATATTAAGGATCGAGTAGCAAAACGAATTCAAAGTTGGTCTCGTACGACCTCTCAGGCTGGCAGAACCATGTTGGTGCAAGCGGTCTTACAAGCCATACCTTCTTATGCTATGTCTATTATCCAGCTCCCAAGTTGCCTACTTAAGCAGATTCAGCGAATGATTAATCAGTTCTGGTGGGGGGCACTAAGGATTCTCATACGATTCACTGGACAAAGTGGTCTAGTCTATGTTAACATCGACGAGAGGGTGGTTTGGGATTCCGAGACTTGCACTGTTTCAATCAAGCTCTTTTAGCAAAGCAGCTGTGGAGAATTTTAACAGAGCCGACCTCTCTCCTTTCACGATTTTATCATGCTAAGTATCTGCAGGGTGATAATTGTTTTCAAATCCAGCCAACTTCTACATCCAGTCCTATCTGGAGGGCGCTTCTACAAGTTAGGCATCTGTTGGAGTTGGGCGGTCGTAGGGCCATTGTCACCGGGGCTCAAACTAAGATCACGGACAGGTGGCTTAAGACTAAAGAGGGAGGGAAGCTTTTCCCTTGGTATCTTCCTCCTCAGGTGCACAGGTATGCTTCTGTAGCCACTCTAATAACGGCGGATAATAGATGGAATCAGGATCTTCTGGCCTTGTGGTGTGATCCATCTGACATTCAGCACATTGTTGCAACTCCGATTGTCTCGCCATCAGCTCAGACGCCTACCTCTGATTTTTGGTATTGGGGTCTTACTAAAACAGGAGCATACACTGTCTCATCGGCATACTATGCAGCTTTAGCCCTTAAGCGTGTGGCTTTACCATCATCCTCGACGCCAGAGTTTAAAGCCAAGGTTTATATGAAAGTTTGGGCACTGCATGTCCCGCCTCGGGTTCGGTTGTTTGCATGGAAGTTTATAACGTCCACCATCGCATGCAAAACCGCTATCAAAGACAGGATCCGCAGGGATATCCCAACCTCTTGCAGTTTATGTGACTCCAATGAAACTATGTTACACGTGTTTTATACATGTCCAACGGTGCGTCCTCTCTGGACACAGTTTGGGTTTTGCTTGCCATCTCACATTACAACTGATAGGGAGTTGCAGAATTGGTTCTTTCAGTTTATTTTGGTAGAGTCGGTGCAGCAGGTCACGCGATATGTTTGTTTCTTTTGGGAGTTATGGTATGCACGATGTCAGGTTTCACATGGCCAAGTCAAGTGTTTCGAGCAGGGTTGGTGCCAAGCAACAAGTTTCCTGCATCAGGCAATAGGGCTGGATCAAGCATCTCTTGCATTAGAACAACATTGTCAAGCCAATCCTTTGTGGCCAGAATTTTTCACCGATGCTAGTATGGATGCTTATAAGCGAGTGGGGACTGCATGGGTGGGTCGTGTGAATACAAGGTTGGTTTCGGCAGGGGGTTTTGGTTTTAGGGCAGATATGACGGTTGTGGATGCGGAGGCCAAAGCCATTGAGGATTCGTTGCAGGCCGCAAGAGCTTCGGGAGTTCAATCGTTGCGCCTCTTGTCGGACTGTAAGGCCCTTATCCAGTATTTGCAGGGTGGCATAAATACTTCCCTATTATCTTCCACAACCGCCATCTTGGATCGTATTTTGGCAGCGTTAGGCGTTTTCCATGATGTTTCTTGGTTTTATATCTCTAGGGACGCCAATCTGTTAGCGCATAACTTAGCTAACCATGCCCGTACAACGCAAATGACGGGTTCATGGACACCGGAAACCATTCCGGAAGTTGTACTCAAACTTCTTTCTTAATACAATCGTTCGCTTTTTCAAAAAAAAAAAAGAACTCTCCTTGATGACTATTACGCTGAGAATGTGCTGTTATATACAGCTGCGGGTAGAAGTCACCGAACGATTATTCACTGGGTATGCAAACCGTGCCATTGAAAACAATTAAATCGGCACCAGTATACCAACCAGCACACTAAACGATTCAGTGTTGTACCTTCAATAACTATAAGCCACTAAGCTACCCTTCCTATTCCTCCAGGTACATGACAAATCAATTAGCCCAAAATGCACTTGTAGAAATCAGATTTTTTGTTACAAAGGTTCCGGTAACGATTTAAAATCGTTACCATAGTTGTTATTAGTAACAAGAATTTTGTTACCAAAGATAGTATTAAAGATTTAAAAAAAATTGAGACTACAGTAACGATATATTAGTTACAAAATCATATTTTTAGTAACGATATAATTTTTAGTAACGAATAAAAGTCGTTACAATAAATAAATTGATCTTTAGTTACGCCATCATGTGTAACAACATGTAACGACTTTTGTCGTTACAATAACTCAAATTAGTAACGATTTAGATTTTTGGTAACGATTTTTTGTTGTTACCAAAAAACTACATTCTACTAGTGATGATTTCCAGAAATAATTACATATGGGGAAAATTAAGAAAGAAAGTAGGAAAGATAGTATAAATAACATAGTCATAAATGTGTAGTAATGTATCATATACGACATTTGCATAAAATACAGAATATTATAGATATGTACGAGTTGATAGCGAATATATAAGAGTCACCAGATCGCTCGAATACTTAATACCGCACCATTAAAGTACTAACATAAGTAATAATCAACTCATGTATATATGGTTGAGAAAAAGTAAGATTATATATTTATAAAAGTTGCAACCCAATACCTGGAAGTACTTAATATATGTAGTGATATCAAATGGTTACGGATGTGACTAATACCAAACGTATATAGTTAATAGTTCACCGCTTCGAATATAAAGCTTATCACTTTCCTTAACTTAGTACTCATGATGATTTCAACTTCTTACTGATGCTAATGGCACAGTCTTCTTTTATTGACGTAAAATCAATCTTCTTTTATTGACGTAAAATCAATACCAGTATTTAAATTATATAATTAGTATTATAACGATGTTAGAGAGAAACAAATATACTGAATTAATCAGACAAACCAAAGGTTCGTTAATATAACGTTAAAAATCACAATGATAACGGGCATATTTTCAAAACGGGAAATTTTATAAATATAATTCTTTTACTAAAAATCATATAATATGCGCCAAAATCACATAATAAACATAAAAATATATAATATAGTACTTAAAATTTTTGGGTATCACAATCTAGTCCCCGACAACGGCGCCAATTAGCAAATAGAAATTTTAACCTACTAAAAGCTAAGAAATAAATCCTAGAAATTAATAAATCAAAATACCTACGGGCTGCAAAATAAATCCCGGTCGTAGTAGTAAAGTAAAATAAGCAATCGGGATGTCGAACCAAGGGACTAAATGAACTAATCTAATCCTAGCAAAACCTGTAAGTAGTTGGGGGAAATTGCCGATTAATAAAATAAAGAGCAAGAGAAAAGTAAAGTGATAATAAGATAATAAATTAGGGAAAAGAGTTCGGCAAATTCTAACAATTTCTAAAAGACTAAATCCTAGCCAATTAGAACTCCACTGTGTAGAACGCGACAGATTAAATCATAAACCTATCACTACTAACGCAGAGGGATTAAGCATAAGAATTTTAATTTCATCTGAAGGCTAAACTCATCAATCAGATAAAGTTTTACACAGACTAACATATTATAATGACCTAGCTATCAATTACCGATCAGTTCTTGACAGATTTCGCAAAGCTAAAAATAAATTAGCAATTTTTATTAATAGCTCAAAGAGAATTCATAATCTAAAACAAACCCACAATAAGTCCCAAATCAACCAATAATAATTCTGTAAAATTTAACTATTTACAACTACCATCCCCTAGAGTATAATACCTTAGCCTAGCATAGAAAATAAATAGAGAAAAAAAACTAAACCTAAATCTAAAGCTAGAAATAGAAGTGAGTGTGTTGTTGTATGAATAGATGGATGGATGAATGGATGGATTGTGCCAAAGTCTTCATTTTATAAGTTAGATTCAAGGCTCTTCGCTTTGTTCATTGATGTATTCTTTTCAATTTCCTCCAGTTTAGCAAATTAAATAGAGACCTTTGAATTTATTTAACTTATACTCTCTTCAATTATTTTATCGACAACCCTTGGAAGACTCTGGATTTACCTGCACATAAATAGGAAGTTAGTGTATGCACTTTAATTTATTAACTCCTCCGTGAAAATGTCAAATTCCCCACATATCCATCCTATAACTTATTTTCTGAAAATTTCTTTTAGATTATAAGAATGGAATTCAATTAAGTACTAAATCAGGAGAAAAGGACAATAAAGACAAGAGATTTTGATAGTAAAAATATATCTAACATCAGCCTATCAGTGCTCACGGTTTGGGTTTATAAAATATCAGCCCAAAAATAATAAAAGAAATTGTGCAGCCCGGTCCATGGTATGTAGAGCTGTCAAAATTTGACCCAACCCGAAAACCCGTCCGTTTTATCCGAACCCGAAACCAGATTGAAACCCGTAAATATTTAAAATAATAAACCCGAAACCCGATTGGGTAAAACCCAAATGACCCAAACCCGAAGTGACCCGAAACATTTATAACCCGAAATAGACCCGAACCCGAAATGACCCGAAATAATAGTAATTTAAAATTAGCCAAACTCGAATAACATGAAATAATAGTGATTATAAATTGTCCCAAACCTGAATAACCCAATAAATATGAAAAAAACTTGCATGATTCATACCTATTATATCTCAATGAAATTCAAAATAGGCATTGTATCGACTTTTATGTAATTTATATGTAGTATATTCTTATAGAAATTAGGTATATATTATTTAATAATTTTGTCAAAAATATTAACCATGACCCGAACGGATATTGACCCGAAAAATATGATCCAAAACCCGAACGGGTAACCCATTTGACAGGTCTAATTATTATGCATGCACTGGACATTCAATCTCGAAGATATTCCCGACGTCCTCCTTTTCTATCATATATGATATAATATATAAATATTGTCTTCATGTGCTGCTCCGGTCCTCCTGTTCAATAGGTACAGCCCCCCAATAATATGGTCATCAAGGAAGATTAATAATATGTTCTCTATATGTTTCAAAAAAAATGTTCTCTAATATGTTTTCCAATGTAAAAGTGTAAACTGGTCATGTTAAGGTGGGTGATCCTTGATGTGAAGATCACATTTTGGATGGTGACTTTCAACTGTGAAAAATCACAAGCACCTTGACCTTTTTAATGGGGCAGACAAAATAACTCAAACCATCTGGTTTAGTAACCACAGTGTGCACTCTGGATTCACATCTACAGACTGGGAAGTGTTCAGAAGAGGGAACAAATCCAGATCTCGTTGTTTCTCAGTTCATCGCACCATTTGAAAAAGCAACAATTTTTAGGTCCGCTCCCCAGATAGCGATAATATTTTCATCCTGGGTTTTTTCGCTTCCAGAAACTAGAATTTGGCAAAGACCCTTCCCGCATCAGGAGTGAGTGGCCAGATACTTCGAATCGACCGCTGGGTGGGATGATTCAATCGCTCCACCACATTTTTGCGTGCATTCTCTGGCCCAGTGTCGGCCTTTTTACAATTGTAACAGCTCAATTTCTTAACATTCTTTCGACTTATGTGATAAGATTAGGGTTGGTGTCTGAGAAAGGCCACAAAACCCGTTGTAAATATAGTTTGATGTAAATGACAAACATTTCTAATATAGTATACACAAAACTTCAGTTGTACACTATCCAAAGCGCCAACGTACGTTATAAAAATACTAACAGTACATTAAAATTTACAATGTGATAAAGAACGCCATGAAGTACTCTTTCTATTAATGATATACAATTTTGGCAATATAGGCATATCTCTAACTGCCCATAATTTTTGGAAAATCCCTTTTCATAAGCGAATAACAATAATGTAATCTCTTGATATTTACTCCATCAATGGGTCAAGACTTACTATGGTAATTCCTAGAATTATCGAGGGACCACAGTAAAACCTTAGTTTACCGCAACAACCCTAGCAACCCAAGCACACCCGCACGACAACTAACAACCTGTGTGAGATCCACGATGCCCAACACAAACTCGTCTCCGCCTTCATAGCGCGCCCAACACTAGCTCACGCACGCCTAGCGCCCTCCCATGAAGATCTCACCCACCCACGAGAATCCCGCGTGTTGTGCCCGTGTCTCACAGCGCGCCCGCACACACAGCCAGCTCCCAGCGCCCGTGTTAATGAGTGATGGTTGTGCTTGTTGCTCGTTGAGTCCCTTGTCAAACGACGCCCTGCGCATGCAGTCAGAGCCAGCGCCCATGCCTAGCAAAGCTGACGTCTGTGTCATGCGATGTCGTGCCTTGCCGTGACAACTCAAGGTTCGCTAGGCCTTTGTATTAAGTCTTGTTGTTTACTAATATGTCTCCTATCTTATTGTAAGATATATTGATTTTCCTTAGTTTGATTTATAAATACAAACAAGTAATTGCTAAAAATATGCAAGTAATACAAGGCAACAACATATAACCAATCACATATGATAATTCATATCAATCACAGATATCTTCTTCAAGCAAGCACAAATATCCGAACCCGAGGAAATCCTCAGGAACAATCGAATCACAATAACATACCACTCACCGACGGAGTGTGCGTGCAAAGTCCTGTCACGGGTCCGCACTCTATCGACTAAGATCTGATAAATGCATAGCACTACGTATTAATATCCTATGATCTTTAAGCCAATCCGGTATTTCCGAATAAACGCTAATCCCCCAGGTATTCAACCCCGTGATTAACTAATCTTTGTTACTCAGGTTTTTGAAATGATTCAGCATTAGTTATGTCAATGCTATAATTCATGTATTAATGACATTGTTGTGCTTACAGGTTAGGATATCATCCTATTAACCTATCTCATTAAATCATAGGTTTATTGTTGTAGGATCAGACAACTGACTCAAACCAACTCAAGGTGTTAGTCTGTGAGATGGTTTGACTCAATCGTGCTGAGTATACGGAAGCACTGATGATGTGGAAACACTCAATCGAACTAATTGCACGGAAGCAGTTACTCAAACTCGAAATGTGAAAGGACTCAGAGGAACTGATTGAGAGATACACGAAAGATAGAAAGACTCAGTCAAACTCAGCAAGATACAATATAAGTTATTTTATTTCCTGGTCACACAAATAACTTACAATGCCTACTCAGTATAAAAGATCTACTTCGGGTTTCACTCACTCACCCAATACAATTTCTGATTGCCTCAATGGTAAGTGTAGTGAAAACTGGACCTACCTAGAATAACTATGTTGATATGCACAAACGAATCTAGTACTTCTCTCTCTCTCTCTCTAAAATAGACAAAGCTTTTTCTAAACAAATGCTCTGAATGATTCTCTCTGGAAAGCTACAATAAGAAACGAAATGACAAGTCTCTTATATAGTTGCTAGGATTTGAACGTTGGAGAGAGTCAGTTCCTAATTTTAGGAACTAACGACTCTCTTTCCTTGAATTTCGGAAGCTGCAGCCAAGTCTTCTGATTATTGCCACATTGAGAGAATTTGATCCAAGTTTGAACGTTGATGGCCGTTGTAAGATCAATGTAGTTCCTGTAGTTGCTCTTAATTTTCGCAACTGATGGACGGACTCTCTCGAATTATTAGAAAGTCAAGGCATCGGATTTTGCTCACATTTTGCATGAATTTCAGCCCAAGGATGGTAGTTGAGGACCGTTGTGGTTTAGTGAACGTTGCTCCTTAAATTTCGCAACTGATTAAATTCACATGGATAGACTCATTCGCTCTTTTGGGTAAGGACAAAGACTCTTTCGATCTAAGGACTCGCTCGATCTTTCAGTAAGGACAAATACTCATTCATCTAAGAGCTCACTTGATCTTTCAGGAAGGACGGAAACTTTGTTCACCCGAAGGACTTACTCAATCTTTCAGCAAGGACGGACTTTCTTTTGTTGATTGACTCGTTTGACCGAAGGACTATCTCAGTAACACCTTCATACTCCAACAATTGCTATATATATAACATGTATGTATTATTTATACATAACAATATATGTGTACATTTATATAGTTTGTCACTACATTTTGTGTATATTATTGACCTTATAATATATACTTCTCTTATAAGTCTCTTCTCACTTAAGAGTTGTCAATCTTGACCCTCTTGGTCAATTGAGTTGACTAGGTCAATGCAGTTGACTTGACTAAGGATTCAAGTCAATGTAGTTATATATTCACAATTTAATCTCTTTGAATTATATAATTCCCTCTTTATTCCAACTCTCCATATATTAACTTAGACTTTTATGTCCAATGTTTTATAACATATCCTATCATATATTAAGCTCCTCTCTTAATATATTAAATTATCTTCCAATATATATTAAATTACAACTTTAATATATAATTGTAACACTTTATAAATCCTTATAATTCAAGGTGCACTTTAAGGTTCCTTAAACTTTGTACTAACTTTACTTAGCTAGTATTTATCTTATTATTTGTTGTCACACAATGACATTCTGCCCTTACACAACTACCTTCCCATGGTGCATCAACACACAACCAAGCCCCTTATATGACGCATCACAAAACACCTTCAAACCATCTGTACCCGCTGGAAGGGTCAAAACAGACGTTGACGTCAATCTCTTCTTGAGTTCCTGAAAGCACAACTCACAAGCTTCGCTCCACTCGAACTTAAAGTCCTTTCGGAGCAGACGGGTCAAAGTAGAAACAATCTTGGAGAAGCCCTCCACAAACTTACAGTAGTAACCTGCCAAACCAAGAAAAACTATGAACCTCAGAAACATTAGTGGGTCTAGCCCACCTATAATCGCCTTAATCTTCTCGAGGTCCATAGGGATACCATCCTTAGAGACTACATGCCCTAAGAATACGACCTGATCGAACCAAAATTCACACTTCTTCAGCTTCGCATACATCTCACGCTCCCTTAGAGTCCAAAGCACAATCCTTAGATGCTTCTCGTGGTCCTCCACACTCTTGGAGTATACCAAAATGTCATCTATGAAAAGCAACACAAGCTGATCCAAAAATGGCTTGAACACACGGTTCATCATATCCATAAATACTGATGGTGCATTCATCAAACCAAACGGCATCACTAAGAACTCGTAATGTCCATAGCGAGTCTGGAAAGTCGACTTAGGCACATCATCTGCCTTGATCCTCAATTGATGGTAACCAGACCGAAGATCAATCTTTGACAACACTTTGACTTCAGCCAACTAATCAACATGTAATCTATACACGGAAAAGGGTACTGATTATAATAGTAACCTTGTTGAGCTCACCGGTAGTCTATGCAACAACCGAACACTACCTTCCTTCTTCTTGATAAACAGAACTGACGCACCCCAAGGCGACACACTAGGTAGTATGAAGCCTTTATCCACCACTCCTGCAACTGAATCTTTAACTCCTTGCGCTCTCAGACGGAGCCATATGATATGGGGCCTTAGATATGGGCTGAGTCTCTGGCGCTAGCTCGATCGATAACTCCACATCCCTATTCGAAGGAAGCCCTAGCACATCATCCTGAAATACTTCAGGGAACTCTCGGACCACTGGAATATCCTCTAACTTTGCACCCTTACTATACCTCTAGAATGTAACACAGGAATCCATGACATCCCTTACTCAGATAATGAAAAGCCTGCATGGCTAAAAAACTGGCGGCGAACAAGGGACTTCATTCCCCAATACAAACAAACGGGGCTTACCCGACTCCTCAAAGTCACCTTCTTAGCAGAACAATCTATAGGGCATGGTGGACAACACGCAATCCATACCCAATATCACATCAAACTAGCCATCGCCATAGTGATGAGGTCAACACACAGAATTCTGTCCCGAACTACCACAGAATAGTCTCTACATACAGATCCAAACCATAGTAGAATCCTAACCAGGGACTATTCACACACAATTTGTACCAAGAGAAACAAAGACAGACTAAGCTCACCCGCCAAATCAGTAGAAATAAAGGAGTGGGTTAGAGTCAAACAAACAAGACACTAATCTAGAAGATAGCTGGAGGATACCCTAGACTCCTGTCGGTCGAGCGGTCCTGCTCTTCTGCCATCGTACACCCTCTGTTGTTCAAAATAGTGGTTAAACTATCTGCTAACTATGGGCAGTGAATCTGTCATTGTAGTGAAACGAGGGTAGTAGATCCATAGGGACTTCGTAACTATCTAGTAATTATAAGCTTAGTAAATGTGCAAGAAGATATATAAAAGTGCATAAATGTAAATTAGGGTTTTTGGGATTTTGGTTTGATAGATGGGAAACACAAGAAAGCAATAAACTAAACTAACTAATCTAAGATATGTGTATACCTTGGGATAGAGAGGATCTCCTAAATCACCCAAACATGCTCTCATTTTTACTCTTTAAGTTGTCTTTAGAGCTATGTAAAGATTCTCCAAATCATGGAACAACCAATTCTTACCTAATTAGCCAAACCTCTTAATCAAATAAGGTCTAAGTTACTAGAAGCATTAAGCATAAGCTCTTAAATAATAGCCCTAAGATTTACCCCCAAGTCAAGAGTGTAAAAAGTTAGGGTTTATCCCCAATTTGTCTAATCCCAAGCTCAAGACCATAATTTTGCAAGGAATACCAATAAATGTAATAGGAGATCAAATCTAAAGCATTAATTAAGCATTGATGAGGATAAAACAACTACAAAAGACGAGTTAGGTTACAAGAGCAATTTGGGGATTTTGGGGAGCAAAACCCCATCCCAAGGTATACAAGAGTTTCACAAGCATGGAAAAGAAAACAAGAAAAGGATAGAAAGCTAATGGAGCTTGGAGGGAGTGAGCTTCTTTCTTCTTCTCTTCTTCTTCCTTCTTCTTCTTCTTCTTCTTCTTCTTCTTCTTTCTTCTTCTTCTTCTCTCTTCTTTTCTTCTTCTTCTTCTCTTCTTCTTCTCTCTTCTTCTTCTTCTTCTTCTTTCTTTTCTTCTTCTTCTTCTTCTTCTTCTTCTTCTTCTTCTTCTTCTTCTTCTTTCTTCTTCTTCTTCTTCTTCTTCTTCTCTTCTTCTTTTCTCTTCTTCTTCTTCTTCTCTCTTCTTCTTCTTCTTTCTTCTCTTCTTCTTCTTTTCGTCTTCTTCTTCTTCTCTTCTTCTTCTTCTTCTTCTTCTTCTTCTTCTTCTTCTTATCTTCTTTTCTTCTTCTGTCTTATTCTTATTTCTTCTATTCTCTTCTTCTCTTCTTCTTCTTCTTTTCTTCCGTCTTCTTCTTTCTTCTTCTTTCTTCTTCTTCTTCTTCTCTCTTCTTCTTCTTCTTCTTCTTTCTTCTTCTCTTCTTCTTCGTCTTCTTCTTTTCTTCTTCTTCTTTTCTTCTTCTTCGTCTTCTTCTTCTTCTTCTTATTCTTTTCTTATTCTTCTTCTTCCTTTCTTCTTACTCTTCCTCTCTTCTACCTCTTTCTCTTCTTCTGCCTGACTGGAGTGCTGCTCCCCGAACCCCCTCTCTTTCTTTCTTTTTCTACTTTCAAAAACGCAGATCTAGGCAAAGTTTCGTTCCAACCGTTCCATAGGGGCGGTCGGCCTAGGAGGTCTGGACCAGAGGCAAAACAAATGCTCTATCTACTTCGTTATAGCATTGATTTTGGATCCGTTTACGCCCACGCATTCGTCTCTTCACCTACTTTATTTCTAGCTATGTTATTCCTCCTGTGTCAGCAATAATTGTGTAAAACACCAATAAAACACAAAACTAGAGGAAAACTTGCTAGAGTGGAGAAATGAGCATGAAAAGTGTTGATAAAACATACTAAATACACCCCTAAAACATGCTCATATGGACACTTAACTAGAGGTGGCAAAAGTGACCCGAACCTAAAAAACCGAGTCGAATCAAACCAAATCGAAATCCAATTCTCAACTGTATGGACAATTGAAAAAATGACCCGAAACCCACAATGAACCGAATCGAACCAAATAGAGCTGAGATTTGATAGAACCGAAAATCAACCACTATCCAAAATCATCTGAACCGAAAACATTCAAACCAAAGCTATCCAAACCATAGTCACCCAAAACCCGATAATCACCCAAAACCCAAAGCAACCTGAATCGAAAATAAACCGATAATAATCCTAACTAAACCAAACCATAAAATATTATTATTTCTAATATCTAGTTGTCTTTTGTAGGATCGGACAGCTGACTCAAACCAACTCAAGGTGTGAGTTTGTGAGATGGTTTGACTCAATCGAACAAAGGAAGCGGAAGCACTGATGTTGGAAACACTCAGTCGAACTAAGTGCACGGAAGCAGTTATTAAAGAAACACTCGAAACGTAAAGGAACTCTGAGGAACTAGTGTACTTTGAAAGATTGAAAGACTCAAACTAACTACTTTAGATGACTGCTCAAAAGTTTGAAGGACTTGATCAAACTCAGCAAGATACACAAAATAAGTTATTTTATTTCTTGGTAAAAACCAAAACAACTTACAATGCCCTCTCTATAGATAAAATCTACTTCGTGGTTTTCACTCACTCACCCAATACAAATGCTGATCAACTCGATGATAAACGTAGTGAAAAATCTAGAATCTTCCTAGAATAAGTCTAACTAGAAACTATAACTGAATTTGGTACGAAACCTCTCTCTAAAGCGGAAGGAAGCTCTCTCAACTCTCTTACAATGTTTGTCAATCAAAAGCACACTTAGAAATGATAATTACATCTCTATATATAAGGTCTCTAAACTCAACAACTAGAAGAGTTAGTTCCTAAAATGTCGGAACTGACTTAGTGGACGTGTGTTGGGCGTTGTTGTGCCAGTCTTCGGGTGAAAACTTCAGAGTTGACTGGAGTGACCTTATGACCGTTAGGATGTTTGAACGTTGACACGTTCATTCCTCAAATGTCACAACAGTGTGACAGAGTCAGTCAAGCTTCTTAGTTTTGTGCAGACTTTGTTGTGGTTGTGCAGCAAACGGCTTCTTTGTGCTTTGTCGTGGACGAGTGACTCTGTCGAAGCGATTGACTATCTCAACGACATCTTCATGCTCCAACATCTTTAAATTTCTAGTTGTAAAATTTCACTCTAGTATATGTATAGATTTAATCTCAAATATGTGAATTATTTTTGTAAAATAAAATTTCTAAACACTTTTATAAATATAATATACATACACAATACATTGACGTACTGTAAGATGCTCGATGATATTTTTTATGGATATATAAGTTAGAAAACAAACTTCCATTTAAATCTATGAACTCAATGAACCGGCTCCACATTTGGTAGATGCTCTTCTGCCATGGATAATCTTGCTTTCTCACGTAAAATCATCACCATCTAAGTGTAACTATGTAATATCTTTATTTTCGCTCTCCATCCACCCAAGATACATCTCATTGTTATCCAATTGAGTTTGTGTCTATCTATTTTACTTCTTAGTATGAAAATTTTGAAATATGAGACATTAAAATAAGTATGTAAAAACTATTACTACATATATAATCTATATTACAGATTACAATTCAGAAAATAAATAATTGTGTTGCAATTTCAAGTTTTGAAACAACTAATAAATACTCATCTGCAAAATAATGGGTAAACATGTGCATGCCTCATAGATTTGCATCACAATACATCATGAACCTTTAATTTATGCTTTTTAGAACAATGTTTGTGCCTTCTTTAACATATGGTTGGATGTGGGTTTCAACTTTCATGTTGTATTTTTTGCTACAACATAATAGTTATAATACTAGTTGATTGACGAAGGATTTTTTATATAATGGTAATAGATTTACAAAAATTAGATTTGAATTGGTGGATACAATTTCATATTCTAGAATCACACTACATACAAAATGTTCCTTCAATTTGACCCATGTCTACCTCATGAGTAGTCAACTTAGCCTAATTTTATTGAGATATATGTAGTCGTAAATGAAAAAATGATTATTGTAATATGACATTAACAAATTTATATCGACTTAGCCCAACTCAAATAATTCACCCAAATTAGACTCATAGCCCGAAAAAACCGAATGCACCATTGACTAACCCGAACCATAGGAAACCAAACCAAAATCACCCTAGCCGAAAATCACCCAAACCAAAATACAATCAAATTGATCCAAACCAACCCATAACTTCATAAACCTGAACTAAACCCGAAAAACCGAATTCACCCGACCTAGTTCGACCCGAGCTGAATATTATATAGTTCAAAGCTGTCCCGAACCAATCCTAACCAAACCGAACCCGAAAGATTGACTCGAATTGCCACCTCTACACTCAACACCCTCGCCTGGGCCTAAGGCTTCTTCCAATCTGATCGATCCCTGGACTCTGGCGTAGACCCTTCAGCTCCACCTCCTGAGCTGCCTCTGCTCCTCTCTGTCTGAGGACAGTCTGCTAAGCGGTGGTCGCGAGAGCCACACTTGAAGCATGCTTAGGACTTCTTATAACACTCACGTGCGTGTGGAACTTACCACATGCGTCACACTTTACACCCAAAGAAGAAGAAGAATCTCCCCGACCCCCAAAACCCCTACAGTCCCCAGCGTACTGCTTCTTCTAAGAAGAACCCTGATCTTTCTTCCCGGAGTCCCTAGACCTCTGTTTCCTCTTGTGGTCTCTGCTACATGACTACTTAGCCTTTAGATTGCTCTCAACCAGTAGAGCCACATTAGCCACGTCTCTGAAGGTCTTGTGACGAAAAGGTGTCACCACAGACTTGATATCCGGCCTCAAACCGCTCTCGAATTTCCTGGCCTTCCGATTCTCATCTGGCTCAAGAGCAAATTTAGACAATGTAATGAATTTTCTGACGTACTCCTTCACAGTCATCTCACGGCCTTGATAAAGTCGATTGTACTCCACAATATTCTGATCTCTGTAGACATCGGGGTAGAGCTGCTTGTTGAACTCCCTAGAGAACTGCTCCCATGTCCAAGGCCGTGGGAACTTGCCTATCCCTGACTTTCACCACTCCTTGGCTTCAGCCTTGAACATAAAGGTGACGAAGTCCACCTTCTGATCATCCTCAGATCCCATAACTCGCATCAAGTCCTAAATATCAGAAAGCCAATGGCTGGCCTCCTGAGGGTCACCACTACCATCGAATGCTGGTGGCTTCAGCTTCATAAACTTCTGCAATGTTTTCACATTGTGACCACCACCAGCAGCGACACCTGCACCAGCTGCCCCAACTGCACCACTAACAGTGCCACCACCAACAACCACGCTCTATATCAGCAACATCTCCCTGAAGAGGCTCAGTCTGAGGAGCATTCCTTGGTCCTCTACGTGGTGACATTCTGAAAGTGCACACAGTCAAACGGTTAGCCACACAAATCCTTTAAGCAACATATACTGACACTTTGACAGACTGATGAAACCCATATTCCCCACATATTCAAACCCAGAGCTCTAATACCACTAAATGCAATGACCCCAAACACGACCTAATTCTAAGGTTGTTTCACGCCTCGCACTTACTACCTAAGATAATAATCTATCGAATGGAAGAGATAATATATATTATCTCTTCCGTTCGATAGATTATTTAGTCAGTAGCCTTACGTATCTTAGGTAATAAGTGTGCGGTGTGTAAGGACCTTAGAACTAGGTCGTGTTTTGGGCCGTAACAACATGTTTCCTATTGTTGTTGGCTTCTTGCCTTTTTGTATGGCAGTATGAAAGTTTTTGTATATCCCCTTTCTCATTAATAGTTTTGTATATCGTTCGGTGTCCGGTATATAAGCCCTTATATATCTCATTTTGTATAAACTAATTGCATTATATATATATATCTATTACCTTAAAAAAAGAATATATTATAATCTTCCAATTGTGAATCATAACTTCTTATTTGACTAATGACTATTGAACTAACTGCAAAAACATTTGAAACATTGATGAATTGACTTTTAGTTTCAAAAATTATGTGCATTAATGTATTTTATTATTATCTCAAAAGCGAGTATATGAATAATCAGTGGTCATAAATACCAACCTACGATTAATTTGTGTACTATAAGTGCCTTACTTGATAACGCAAAAGGTAATTAGTCAATTTGAATTGGGAGATTTTACAGACTGATTGTTTAGGTTTCATTAAATGAATAAGATAAAAGTGGTATTATAAACATAAAAAGTAATAAGGATACAAATTTAATACTGGTAGTTTAGGTTATAACCGATATTTGTTAGTAAGGTTGAGTCACCCTTGGCATCGGTAAAAAGTTAAGATAAAAACTTATGTAGTGGTGTAAAATCAAAAACCAAATTATAATGATGAATAGATTATTGATGTTATTCATATAGTAAAATAATACTACTATATTTTTATGACAAGATAACTTAAAATGTGTTAAAAGAAACCCTAATGCATGTGTTCATGGAAAATCAAACCGTCAAACTGAAATCGGAACCGGTGAAACTGAAACCGAAAACCCGGTTAAGTCAACCAAACCGTTTAATTTCTCGGTTCCGGTTATTGATTTTAATGAATCCGGTTAATCGGAAAAACCGTTTAAGCCTGGAGTATAAGTATATAACTATATGGTTAATTATTATATTTTACCAAAAATAAGTGTATAATTATATAGGTAATGGTTAGAATTATACAAAAACCAATAAAATCTTATCAAAATCGGTGGTTAACCGATTTAATACTACACCAAAACCGGTAAAACCGCATGTTGTTTATTAATTATAACAAAAAACACATAAATCTTTATCAATTCGGTTAATCGTTAAACCGGTAGAACCGCACCGAAACCAACGGTTAACCGATCTCAATTAATTATTTCTAAATAAACTGATTACAGTTATCAAATTTAACTAAGCGAAAATCTGGTTAACTGATTGAACACCACAGATTGACAATAGTGAATGCCCTAACTCAAGATTGGTGGAGCGCACGCACTGTAAAAATAATCGCAGCAACTCACTTGTATACCCTTAGTGGAAGGCTTAATCAAGAAGCCTAATTATAGAGAGTTCCAACCCTAGGAAGAAGATGACTCAACCCAGCACACTCTCATACTCACGTCTCCGCTATACAGCACCAGACCTAAGTAAACCTTACTTTGACTAACGGTCAAACTAACGTACACAATAACTCTGTTAAGCACTCACAAACAGAATGGTCCGGCACTTAACAGAGAAGACCGCAAAGCCTTGTGAAGCACACTGATATAAAATAAAGTCTATGCCAAAGTCTAACACCCCCCTTCAAATCTTAGAAGGCATTTGCCTTATGAGATTTGCAAAAAAATGAAGCTGGACTAACAGACCACTGCTACCTTGCATCTAACACCAGCCCCATCCTTCTGACTTGAAGAGGATATGCCTTCCCTGGGAGAACTTTAGTCAAGACGTCTGCCATTTGATCCTTTGAGCCAACAAACTCTACTTCAATCATTCCCTCTTGTAATTTCTGCCTGACGAAGTGAATGTCCAGCTCGATGTGCTTCGTTCTTTCATGAAGCACGGGATTCCTCGCAATGTAAATCGCCGCCTGGCTGTCTGATTTTACTGGAACCGGTGCCACGCTGCTCACTCCAAGTTCATGAAGCACTCTCGTGATCCAGCTAAGCTCAGCTGTCACGCTTCTCATGGCTCGATACTCCGCCTCTGCTGAGGACAAAGCCACCGTGGCCTGTTTCTTCGACTTCCATGAGAGCGGACTCCCACCAAGATGAATGAAGTAGCCACTAATCGATCGCCTTGTGTTCGGGCAACCTGCCCAATCGGAGTCACAAAAGGCAATCAGTGAGTAATCATCCTTGCAGTTAAATAACAGCTCATAATTTAAGGTGTTACCAATATAACTCAACGTGTGAAGTGCTGCAGCAAAATGTATATCAGTAGGAGAACTCAAAAACTGACTTAAAACTTGGATAGCAAAACAAAGATCAGGCCTACTGTGAGAAAGATAACTGATTTTTCCAACTAACTTTCTGTATATAAAAGGATTAGTCAAAAGCTTGCCCTCATCCTTTCTAAGCTTTCTGCTAGCATCTAGAGGACTGGTAGCTTTCCTCTTATCAGACAAATTGAACTCCTTCAGCAAATCCTGACAATACTTCCTTTGTAACAGAATAACACCATCGGTAGTATGGACAAACTGCATTCCCAAAAAGAAATTGAGCCTTCCTAAATCCTTAATCTTAAACTCCTTGTTCAATCTATATTTAACAGTTTTAATAAGGGCATGATCATTTCCAGTAATGAGAATATCGTCCACATACACAACAAGATGACAAACCAGATCTGATTTACTTCTAGTAAACAAGGAATAGTCATTAAGCGACTGCACAAAACCTAAGGATTTCAGGAAAACACTCAACTTGTGGTGCCACTGCCTAGAGGCTTGTTTCAGCCCATAAAGAGACTTCCTCAGTTTACAAACTTTTCCTAACTGATCAGTCCCATAACCTTCAGGAAGTTCCATATAGACATTTTCCTCAAGATCACCGTGTAGGAAAGCGTTGTTGATGTCAAGTTGGCTAACTAACCATTTTCTTTTAGTTGCTACTATGATTAAAGCCTTTATTGTGGTGAACTTGACAACCGGAGAGAAGGTTTCCAGATAATCAATCCCATATCTTTGAGTGTAACCTTTCGCAACTAATCTGGCCTTAAACCTCTCGATGCTACCATCACTCTTGCACTTAATTTTGTAGACCCATTTACACTTAACCGGTTTGATTCCAACAGGAAGGTCCACTAAATCCCATGTATGATTTCTTTCTAAAGCAAGAAATTCCTCACTCATCGCCTTTCTCCATCTCTCATCCTTACTGGCCTCACCAAAACAGCTAGGTTCAGTTTCTTTGTCGACTCCAGCATGCAGACAGTATTGACCAGATTCATTATCAAGAACAATCCCCAAAACATGAGGAGAGACATTAGCACTGATTATGCAGTTATCCTCAAAAGAATCTAGATTATTAATACTAAATTCTGCATTAGAGTAACTGGTGATTCTGTCATTTAAGATTTCTGAAAAACAGTCAAGGGAGTTATTGAAAGGAGACTTATCTTTCTTTGTGACTGAAGACCCAAGCTCATAGTCTCTTAGGTATCGTGGTGTCTGTCTTGCCCTTTCTGATCTTCTTGGGGCAGTAGGTTCCTCGTGTATGCCCTCATGATGTCCTGGTTGTGTATCAGTTTCTGCATCAGCCTCCAGTTGTGAAGAAATTTCTGTAGGCTCTTCTATCTGGGCAGGACTAGGCTCTTCTATCTGGGCAGGACTTTCAGCCCTTCTGACATTCTCCCCTTCTTCAGGGGGCTGCACATCCTTTGTCTTTCCTGTCTCAAACTTGTCTCAGATTCATTAGTGTCAAACAGCAAAGGGAAATTGTTTCCAAAAATATTACCTTCCTTCTCTGTAGTGATCTGAAATGATTCTTCTGTTTTGTTTAAGTTTTGTCTAAAAGGAAACACCTTTTTCATGGAAAATGACATCACAGTTATAAATAATCTTATCATTGTCTAAATCATACAGCTTATAACCCTTCTTGTTCTGCCCGTAGCCAAGAAAGATGCATTTTACAGATCTAGACATAAACTTATCATGAAGATTTCTGTTATTATTGGCAAAACAGAGACACCCAAAACTCTTTAGAGCGGCATAATCAGGTGGACTTCCATAAATCAGTTCAAAGGGGGATTTCTTGTCTAAACTAATGAGAGGCATTCTATTAATTAAATAGGTTGCTGTGAGGATACTCTCCCCCCAAAACTTTCTAGGCAAACAAGAATGGAACATAATGGCCCGGGCTGTCTCTAGGATATGCCTATGCTTGCGCTCAGCTACACCATTTTGCTGTGGGGTGTAGGAACATGTAGTTTGGTGTCTGATTCCCTTGAGCCTAAAGTATTCTACCCCAGCTCTTGAGCTCCCAAGTTCGTATGCATTATCAGTCCTAACACATTTCACACTCTTGTTGAACTGTTTTTCCACCATTGAGATAAAACCAATTATAAGAGGAAAACAATCAGATTTAGCTTTACATAAATGAGTCCATGTAACCCGACTTTTATCATCAACTATAGTGAGGAAATAAAAGAAACCATCATGTGTCTCAAGATTATATGGTCCCCACAAATCAATGTGGATTAATTCGAATATATCCTTTGTTTTTATTGAACTGGATGAAAAAGCTGCTCTATGGCTTTTGCTCTATTACATGACTCACAAACAAAATCCTCTATCGGACGTTTTTCCTTAACAAAACCTAGTCTCAATAGTTTCTCCTTAGGTAGGTGACCAATCCTATGATGCCACAATTCCAAATCACTATCAGTTTTAACAGACAGATTCCTATCCACATTGGAACTAAAGCTGTTGTTTCCCTTCTGGTCACAGAGAGTGTCAAGCAGATAAAGGCCCCTTTGGGCATTTCCAATCTTCACTTGATGATTGTCACAAGCCTGATAAATACAGTAATTTGAATCAAACATGAACTTTCCTTGCATCTGTTCACACAACTTGCTGATAGATATAAGACCAAATTTGAATTCAGGAACATAGAGAACATTTTCAAGAGTTAACAGATTGTTAAGTTTAATCTTACCAATAACCTTAACAACCTGTGGGTGCCCATCAGGCATTCCAACCCAGTGGTCATTTTTAAGGAAAACAATCTCATGAAATAAACCAAGGTCCCCACACATGTGGTCGGATGCTCCGCTGTCTATGATCCAGATCTTACCTTGAGAACTTTGGTCATTGAATGCATTACATATCAAATTGTTATTCCAAATTGAGGCAACCCTATGGCTTTGACCACACATATGATTATAACATTCAGTGATGTTCACAGGCAGACAATCATCAAAATCAGAATAACTTTTATCAGGAATATCATCAGTTTGATCACTCTTGACATCTGAACCAAGATAATTACTAGAGATGGTTCGATTAATATTAGTGTCAAACAAAGTCTTCTGCTCAGATTTCCTTTTAACTTTCTTGCAAACATCAACATTTAAATGTTTGGACTCAGCAGAAACACTAGAATTGCAGTTTTCTGCATAATTAACTTCAGTTATACCGAAATCAAGGGATGAGGGTATCATACCTGTGAATCCACAGTTGGATTCGGAAGTGTTGGTCTCCTTACTTCTGACCTGGGATTTGCTTATATAGTTGAGTAGCCCATTGATTTGCTCAGTGGTAAGGCCTCCTTGGAATGGATCCTTGCATGCTTCTTCCTTATCTCCACCAATCCCATTCGCTTGGTGCCTCTTGTCTCTTCCAGACCGCCAACCCGGAGGAAACCCATGTTTCTGAAAACATTTATCCTCTGTGTGTCCTGGCTTGTGGCAGTGTGTACATTGGAGACCGGTGCGCCGTCCTCCAGGCTGGCCACGACCATAGCTTTTCTTACCTTGGGTGGCAGAAAAGGCAGCAGGAGCTTCAACTTCCACAGTAGGATTGGTGGTAAGAGTTTTCTGCCTCTCTTGCTGAATTAGCATAGAGAAAGCTTGTTCTATCGATGGAAGAGGACTGACCATAAGAATGTTCTCCCTTGCGCTTGTATACTTATCATGTAATCCCATCAGAAACTTTAGCAGCCGCTGCATCTTAATATACTCTTTAAAGTTCTTGTCAGTTGCACAATCGCAAGTTGGAAGCGTTGTTGTCGCATCAATTTCATCCCAGATTCCCCTTAACCTTGCAAAGTAATCCCCGATGGTCTCGCTGCCTTGTGACGTCCCGGCGAGGCGTTTCTCCAGTTCGAACATCCTAGTGGCGTCGACTTGGTCGTATCGAGCACAGAGGTCTTCCCACAGCTTGACCGCAGGTGCCCGGAACAGAACCGTGTCGGCAACTTTCCTCTCGAGGCTCATGAGGATCCAAGCGCGTACCATATTGTCGCATCGGGTCCATGCCTCGGCCCGAATGTTGGAATCGTTGGTTTCTTGGTCGTACCGAGAACGAATCCTAATTTGTTCTTCGACGCCAATGCTATTTCGACCTGGTGCTTCCACCGGGAGAAGCCGGGTCCTCCATCAAATTTTGAAGCAAGACCAGATCCTGGACTGTCTGAACTGGAGAGGTAGAGCGCATCCCCAATATCGATTGCTCCTTTTGCTCCGTTGCCGGTCTGCGAGTCTTGAGGTGCTTTCTCCTTAGGAATTTTGGGATCTTCAGGGTCGTCAATTACTAGACTCATTTTGGGGTAGAATTTCGGAAAGAACAGGACAGCGACGAGGAAGAACCGCTGGGATGATTTTAAGAAGAAAAGGACTGGGGCGACGATGCGAAGAGGAGACTGGAGCAGCGACTGAAATTACCGATTCCAGACGATGCGAAGAGAAGGCTGGAGCAGCGACGGAGATTTCGTTGAACTGGGGCGACGATGCGAAGAGGAGATTGGAGCAGCGACGGAAATTACCGATCCCAGTAGAACAAGAACAATGGCGACGCCAAAGAAATGTGGCAAAGACTCAGGTGAAGACGGAGCTGTGGTGCGGTGAAGCGAGACTCAGATGAAGACGAAGCTGCGGTGCGGTGAAGCGAGGAAGAAACAACGAAACGGCTATCGATTGTAGCGGGATTCTGCGAGCCGATGATTCAGGAGCTTGGTCCCATGACCGTTTGCTCTGATACCATGTAAAAATAATCGCAGGACTTGTATACCCTTAGTGGAAGGCTTAATCAAGAAGCCTAATTACAGAGAGTTCCAACCCTAGGAAGAAGATGACTCAACCCAGCACACTCTCATACTCACGTCTCCGCTATACAGCACCAGACCTAAGTAAACCTTACTTTGACTAACGGTCAAAACTAACGTACACAATAACTCTGTTAAGCACTCACAAACAGAATGGTCCGGCACTTAACAGAGAAGACCGCAAAGCCTTAAGGCACACCGATATAAAATAAAGTCTATATGCCAAAGTCTAACACGCACCTCTACCGCGAAAAAGAAAGAAAAAATCTGAAGTAATGCACTATTACGGACTCCTGCTTTTTATGGAGGTTCAAACTTCAGAGCTAGTAAAACGAGGGAGCCATAGTGCCTAAAATTAATGTAGAGAAATAACTGGTCAAACCTTTTTATTACTCCGTAGTAATACCAGAAGACGAAGCGACCGTGACTACAGAGTTTCTGCATACGTAGTCTGAAGATCCTCATCTATTAATATCAGTATGACCATTACTTTTGGCCTCGGCTCTTTCTCCAACTTTTCACCTCCTCCTCAATATCAATATCGTGAAGCGATTAGACGGAAGTTTTCAAAGTTTTTCCATCCTTTTGGTATTTTCTTCCCAACCAATCTCCTCTTTTACTTCAGGTGTAGTGGTGTTGGTGATAGATGGATTATGAATGCCAGATTGCCGAGCTAGATACTGAAATGCAAAAATGTTTTCAAGGTGCCGTATTATTATTGACATAATGGTTTTAAGTTTCTTAACACATTCCTGGGTGTCATGTCATCTAAAAATTATATTTTATTACTTAAGAAACTCTATTCACTACAATAATAAAGTTTCTTAATCTTCTCTCTCTTAATGAACAACCAATAAACTATCACTATTTTGATGTGAGATAAAATATGAAAGAGAGATACACATAGGTGGGTCTAATGTGTCATAAAAAGTGGGGTTCTTATTTAAGAACCTTGGAGAGAGGAAAATGAGTGAAGCTCTACAACCATTGTAATGAACTTTTCACATATGTCATCGTGTCAAGAACCCCTATTGTGGATCCCTAAAGAGCTATAAACTATCATTAATGCATCCCTTAATTCTTAATATTCAACTTTTTTGTAGCCCTATTATCCAAACTAGATATATTTTCATAGCACTATAATATGGCAGATCTTCAATCGACGACAAAAGGCATGCTTTTGGCGTGAGAAATGCATGTTGGGTAAACTTGAATAAATATCGGTTATATTAAAGTTCTGAAAAGCAGATATAGCCCGTCAACTCGAAGAAGTAGAAGCACGCAAAGCGGAAAAGGCAGAGCAAATAGACGATCTGGAATACGCATGAGCCCGTCAACTCGAAGAAGTAGAAGCACGCGCAAAGCGGAAAAGGCAGAGCAAATAGACGATCTGGAATACGCAATGAGCATGGTAAGATCCGTTTGCTATGGATTGTTGGTTTCGTTTAGTTTTTACACTTTAATTTGCTGAGATTTTCTTGTCGTTGTTGATACACATCATGATATGGAAGGGAAAGTCAATGAGATTACACGGCCTAGGGTCATTGATCTATATTTTAAAGGTATCTTCTTTTTAGATATAGAGCTTCAGATAGTTTTGGAAGCAACATCTCTAAAGATGGAGAAAAAAAAGGAAGAGCTCAAAAGGAGCAACAACAATTGAAGTCTCACGAGACGGAACTTTATGAGAAGTTGAATAAGATATATATTTCAGGTGGAAATTCCATTTGATGACCAAAAGCCAAGTTTTTGCGCCTAAACTATCAGGTATGAGTTTTTTTTACTTAAATATCCATGCAGCAGTTGGAAATTCCATTTGAAGTACCACCCTTTAGGAATGGAACTAGTTGCTTGGGATAAATTCTCTAAATTATCAAGATTGGATGCTTCATGGAGAACTGAACATCATCTTTAATAAGGATACATATCATTGCAACTTACATTTTTACATTTACAACCGACGACGAGATTACTTGTTTCTATTTCCAGCCATGAATGGTTTACTACCCTTTCCTATGTGGTGCTGGGACCTAGGGCTTATTAATGAACTACCTCCCTTTCTAATTAAGACCTTATATCTATTGTCTGGTGTGAAACTAATCTGCTTTCTTGGTCGTTGTTTTCCATTTTGGTTCCAAAAGATATGTATTATAGCCTTATATTTTTTAGTATTTTGTATTTCTCTTCACCTAATCCACTCGAGAAGGTTAAAGCTTACAAGGACATGTTAAAGCTATTTGAGCAGAATGAGGTTCTTTTGATTTATTTTTCTTTTGTTCTTTTTTTTTTAAAAGATATTTTGCTTTTATTCTTATTATTATTGTATGCTATTGGCAATTTGATCATTAACAAGATTTTTTCTTCGCCTCTTACTTCTTTTCAGTTTACATTGAATGACAAAGATAAAGAGATCAGATATAAGAGAACAACTCGAGATGTCCCAGTCTATGGCGCAATGTTTAATTACATCATAACAGCTGGCCAATGATATGATCCAAGATGCCTGTAAAACTCTACTTGATGTATGTTTATCTTGACTATTCTGTTTAATGTTCTCGAGTATGAAATTAATCACACTTCATTTTAAAAAAGATGATCCATTTAGATAGATTAGTAGATGCAGAAGATTTAACTCATATAAAACAATCGTATTGTGGACTAATTTGGATACTTGTCCCTGGTAATTGGTATTATGCAATTTTTTGTACTTTTTGCCAAATAGATGAACATCTCAGTCGTTAACAGCGTTGGAAACTTAACCCTACTAGAAGTACTGAATGTTTTTTACACACCTAATGTATACCATTAAATTCAATGGAGTATAGATACAGGGTTTTGGTTTTATTATTCTTAAGCTTTTTATCTGGTAATTTTAATAGATCGCGCAACTACACTTCCTACAATCCTACAACCTCCCAGACATTCTTTTATAAGACACTTGCATTATAAAACTTCTCTTTTAGGAGCTGAGTAGTGTTCCCCCGTCTCATGGACATATGATTTGTATAAAAAGAATGGGAGAACTTGATACTACAGCTTTTGTGCTAGAGTTGAGAAACAACCTGTTGTAGGTGGTGAAGCAAAAGGTGACTCTCCAGCAATGCTATGCTCCGTGTGGCAATCTCACATTGGAGATGTTAGTTGGCATCCATTCAAAGTTGTTACCGAGAATGGTAAATCAAAGGTAACCAAATCACATTTTCTACACCTTGTGGATGCTATACAACCATCTCATGTCAGTTGTTAGTTGTTTTTCCGCTGCTAACTGTGCACGATAAATATTTGACCTATTATATATACCGTTTTTCCTTAGTTGCATAGAAATGCCTAAATGTTTATACATCTGTTGGTTGTTTATGCACGAGATAGTAGATGAGGGTGATCAGATGCTTATAACCTTGAAAAATGATCTCGTGATGGAAACTTATAGAGTTGTGACTACTGCACTGAAAAAACTGAATCAATATAATCCTAGCGGTCGATACCCAGTAATTGCATCTGGAACAGGAAAGAAAGGAGAGAAGCTAGCAAAAATGAAGCATTATATTTTTGATGAAACAACAGAAGCCCAAGACAAAAAGGAGTCTAGAAGATGATGAAAGTTCATCATCAAAGTGTTAATTTCTCATGGATTCCTCCAATGAATATGATGCAGTATACGAGGAACCCAGGAGAAGCTAACATCTTGATGATGAACTTTCATCATCTTCTAGACCTCTTTCTCTTAGGCTTATGTTGTTTCATCAAAAAATACATTTGCTTCATTTATGCTAGCTTCTCTCCCCTTCTTTCCTGTTCCAAATACAATTAATTGGGTATCGACCGCTAGGATTGTATTGATTCAGTTCTTTTAGTGCAGTAGTCACAACTCTATAAGCTTCCATCACGAGATCATTTTTCAAGGTCATAAGCATCTGATCACCCTTATCTACTATCTCCTACATAAACAACCAACACAATGTATAAACATCTTAGGCGTTTTTATACAACTGAGGAAAATGGTATATATAATAGGTCAAATATTTAACGTGCACAGTTAGCAGTGGAAAAATAGCTAACAACTGACATGGGATTGTTATATAGCTGCCACATAACAAAATAATTTAAATGAGTGCATCCACAGGTGTAGAAAATATGATTTGGTTACCTTTGATTTACCATTCTCGGTAACAACTTTGAATGGATGCCAACTAACATCTCCAATGTGAGATTGCCACAAGTAGCATAGCATTACTAGAGAGTTAACTTTTGCTTCACCACCTACAATATGGTGTTTCTTAACTCCAACACAAAAAGGTGCAGCATCAAGTTCTCCCATTCTTTTTATACATATCATTGTCAATAAGACGGGGAACATTACTCAGCTCCTAAAAGAGAAGTTTATAATATTAGTGTTAGTAAAGAACATTCAGTACTTCTAGTAGAGTTGAGTTCCAATGCTGTTAACGATTGAGATGTTCAGCTATTTAGCAAAAGTATAAAACATTGTATAATACCAACTACCAGGGACAAGTATCTAAATACACCATGATGTATTAGCTCATATGGATTATCTGTTTTATATTATGAATTAGTCTTCTACATCTACTATTTGTTTTATAGTATGATTTAATCTTCTGTATCTATTTAAATGGGTCATCCTTTTCAAAATGAAGTGTGATTAATTTCATACTCGAGAACATTGAACAGAATAGTCAAGATAAACATACATCAATTAGAGTTTTACGGGCATCTTGGATCATCTCATTAGCCATTCACTCTGATGTAATTAGACATCTAGCCATAGACTAAAAAGACATCTCGAGCTTTTCTCTGATCTCTTTATCTTTGTCATTCAATGTTAACTGAAAAGAAGTAACAGGCGAAGAAAAAAGCTTGTTAGTGATCAAATTGCCAATAGCATAGATAGTAATAATAAGAATAATAGGAAATTTCATGTAATGTCACTATATTTTTGCCTAATTCATGAAATGCCATTAAAAAAAGAAAGTCACAAAATGCCACTATATTTTTACAAAAGTCAATGAAATGCCACTACGTTGTTGACTAGAAGCAAAAAAGACAAAAAAACCCTACTAGTTAAGAAAGTACTTTTAAAATTTACAATATGCCACTAAGTGTTAAAATTTTAACTCCCGTATTGTTTGCCTTGAATGTCTATTCATTTGACTGCATTGTGATATGCTATGCGGTGAATTATATGGTGTATGTGTGGATTGGATGAGTAGAGTTATCAAACTCGTATATACATTGTTATGTATTTGATTGTTTATTGTTGGTATGATAAGTGGAGCGGGGGCTATGAATGTTGTGTGAATTATTGCAATACGTATTATTTCTTTACAATATTTATTATTAAAACGGTACTGCATGTAAATTGAACCGCATGCCCACTCGACCATTTAATCCGAGGGTCTGAGGGTGCATGACGGTCACATAGTAGCATACTCAGCAGGGGCTGATTCCATACATACAAACAAAACTCTACAAGTGTGGAGCTACTGATGATGACAGACGCGTTGGGTAGATAGTCGCATTTATTTAAGGTCCCATTGCGGTGTTATGATTCCATTGTAAGAATATTGTATAAGAATTGGATATAGAATGCTTACTAGTTATTGTATTAGTGTTTAGAATTTGTCTATCTCTTGCTCATCACAGTGGTTGTTGTGAAACGGTAGTTGGATGCCTAGCTACTCACATGGGTAAGTAACAGCGGTAGCACCCGAGTCGGTTTTACTTAATTATTCTTCCGTTGCATTGTGATTAAAGTTGAGCAGATTATATAAAGTTTGTTATTAATTTAAGATTATGAGTTAGGGGTGTTACAACGACGTACATTTAATCGAGTACATTTAAACCCGATGGGTGAGTATGCAACTTCCCCCACAACCACCGTCAACGAAAGACGTACATTTAAAACGGAAGTCGATCTGATACAGATAATGACCTAAACTCAGCATGCATGGCCAGAACTTCCTGCACTCCTCACTCTTCCCCTAGTAACGTGAATCATGTTAAAAGTCTCAATATCGTCCTACTTCTAGGGTGATAAGTCGAATCATCGCTATTCCAGATGTCGACTACATATTGAAGGGAAATTAGTGAGAAACTTGTGTACAAGTTCTCGTTACGTAAATACGCAAACTCATAATCCTGTTGGAACTTTACTTGGTATCACATGTACCGTATATGTGATTCATACTTACTCTAACGTGTAGTTAGTGGGTTCACAACAAAAAATTAAAGTTCATATAATTTGAAATCAATATTAATGAATATAATTAAATAAAAAGCAAAATATTAAATATAAAGTCACCCCTAGAATAGTTTTTTATTATGTAACAATATATGTTTTTTAAATAAATTAATTTTTTGTTGTTTAGTCATTTCTATTTATTTTAAACTTTTTTATTCTAATTATTTTAATATGTTTTTATAATTTTATTTATATATTTTTTAAATTCAAATTTTAATTTTAATGTGCATTTTTTTCATTTTTTAAATTTCAAAAAATTTGACCATAAACCCCTGATCGAGGTTATTGTGGGGGCATATGGTGAGAGGGTAAAGTGAGGGTATGAAAAATATAATATATCCGAATCTGAACGAAGGGGCATCTCGTGATAAAATTGAAACCTCAAGGGTACATTGTAATGAAAACGAAATCTCGGGGTATATCGTAAAGAAAATGAAATCTCGGGGGTATCTCGTAGTAAAAATGAAACTTTAGGGGTATCTCATAACATAGACGGTCATGATTTGCAATATTATATGGGCTTACAATATTTTATGTTTAAAACAATTTGCTACGACGGATAATCGGACTTAAAACGAAGAATTTAGAGCAAAAACAGTGACTCGTAAATTTCTATCCGGGCTGTTCCGGGGTTGATTCCGGATGTCCAGATTTTCCTGTTCCGAGGGCTGTGAGCACCCTGCACTACAGTTCATAGACAAGATTATAAATTACAACTAATTAATTACGGTAAACTATTGAAACCGTAATTTAAAAGAGGACCACTACAGGACTTTAGATTACGGTTATAATAAAAACCAAATGTAACGTTGTATTCTTTTAATAAAAACCGTAATTTAAGATAGTGTAGTGTAGCAAGTAATAATTTGCACTTATGTTGTTTTTAATTTGTAAAATTATTATAAATTAGTAGTAATAATAATTTGAATTAGTAAATGATACAGTTTTTTATACATTAGCTATATAGTGCTTTTAATATGTGAAAAACCAATTTAAGATTGTGTACATGCAAGTAATAATAATTTAAAATTAGCACATATGTTTGTTTAAATTTGCAAAATATTATAAATTAATAACAATAATAATAATTTTAATTTTTAAATGATATATATATATATCTATTTTTAATTTTACCGTGTTTATACATATACCTATATATAATGCTTTTATAATTTTAAAAACCACATAAATATTATTTTTTTTATAAATTTAATAAATTTAAATTATACACAATTATAATAATAAATTGCAATACATATTTTTATTTTAAATTTACAAAAAACAACGTAAATTATTAAAGATTTGAAAATAGAAAAAGTAATAACAATTTAAATTAGTTGATATTACACAAAAATATATCCTTAAAAATCACATAAATTAAGAAAAATAAAAAAAATACTAAAGGTAATAAATATCAATTAATTAGTTGATGTGCTGGTCAAATTTTGTAAATTAAATAAAAATATACATATATATATGTATATAAACTGATCATTTAATAATCCAAAATATTATTATTATTATTATTATTATTATTATTATTATTAATAACATTAAGTCTTGGCTATTTACTGTTTTACCCAGAACTTATCGGTAATTACATATTTACCCCATAAACTTTATAATTTGACATTTAAGTCATTAATCCACTTAATTAATCAATCCAAAGTTGTTCATATAATTTCCTAGCCATTTTTAGGTCAATGTTGACCATTTCCCCAATATACTCCCGGTCTTATTTGGCTACTCACTTAATATTGCCTTAAAGCATAAAAAGGTGTTTTAAGAGTTACTTACAAGTTTGAAGCACAAAATCAAACTTTTCCCACACCAATCTCGGCCCTATATTTCATTATGGAAATAATTTAAATTTTTACACAAATCTAAAGCTTAATTGATGATTAAAAAGTTATAGGGTTTCGATCATCCACTTACCCTTCAAAAGTTGATTTTTGCCTTTGATTTTCTCTCTTTTCTCTCGGCCTCTTTGGTGTTTTTACTCAACACTTTGAGCCATGGTTTGAACAAAGACAATGGAGTCAAGTTAAGGTCTAGTACTGAACTAAACATAAGGAAGAAGCTTAAGGCATAAAATGTGCTATAAGGAGATGGTGTTACCTTTGAATTTTCTAGGAAGAAAACTTGTTCAATCTCAGCCAACTAAGGAAAAAAATGATGAGAATTATATCTCTTGTAGATCCATATATATGAGATGGATTTGGGTACTTAGAAACCTCACAATTGACTTACCCTTGAAGTCTCCTTTGAAGTTGAGTTCTTGATGAAACTTGAGCCAACAAAATGACCTAGGATGAGCTTAAGCTAGAGTGTGAAAGAGGAAGAAAAATGAGTATAAGACCATAGATGGAATCAAAAGAAAGGTAGAAGCTCAAAGCACCATTTTTACCTTTGATTAGCTTAGATCTTCCCTTGCTCTATACTTGATTTATTACCAACATTTCTCACCAAATGCTACTTGATTTCAGTTATATTTGTGTATGGAAATGAGTTTGCTGTGTGCTCTTTGTTTGATTAATGAATAGGAGAAGAAGATTCAAGTCGAATGAAGATGTGGGTTCAATTTGTGTTCTTGGTGTTCTTCATGCTCAAGAACAAAGAAGATGAAGGTGAATGAAGGTGGTATTCTCGGCTGAATAGGGGAGCATGAGAGAGAATTGCCAACTTTGACTTCTTTTGTCTTAATGAGTGAAGAGATGGCTTATAACTAGTGTTTGGTGACTAAGCACTTTAAGTAGATATTTTATGTCAAATTTTGCAAGGTGGCAAAATGGGGAGGAGTTTGCTGGCCACATTTTGGCTTTTGGGGTAATATAGTCTTTTTACTTCATTTGTAATATTATGACTCATATGTTGTACATTTTGGACTTGTTTGATGTGTTAGATGTGTAACACATGTAGTTAGTTGTCCTAAGGTGTATACACTTGTGTTTCAAGTGATTATTTTATCTACAAGTCATTAAGACTTCTTAAGGTATATTTTACCTTAGGTGTTTGCGTTCTTTGTTCATGTAAGGATGTGTAACATGATAAATTAACTTGTTAATTGATTTCCTCCTTAATTAATGCTCCACTTATATCCATGTTTTAATATATGGTTTGATAACCTTCATGGACTATGTATATTTTATTTATATAAGTGTGCTAGGAGTTTTCATGGTTCATTAATTCATTAAGGCTCATTAGCCTTCACAATCCCATGATTAACCTCTAGTTAGGTTTATAAACTTTCGGGGTATTTCACCCCAAATTTAGATCAACTAAACTTTATACGTCAAGTTATATTCATGCAACGGAAGTCAAATCAATTTTGAAAAATGAATATTATTAAATATACAAAAATAAAATAGTTAAATAAATTGAAATGCCTAAATAATAAAGGAATAAATTATTTTGAAAAATAAACATAAATTGTTAAACTGTTACGTAGCAATGACTTAAGAGGGCGTTTGTTTTGGGGTCGTGTAACACCCCATCCAACATTAACACACTTGTCAATAAACTGCAGCGGAAAACTTCCTTCATCACATTACTTAACTCATTGGTGTTACACGCCGTTAGCCACCCACGTGGCTAACAAGGCTATTACACATACATTGTATCGGTCTGATGGACTAGATTCCCGAGCGACTACACATTACTATCCCTTTCCATTAACAACAAAACATACACAAGTCTTCCAACCATACCGAGTATTTACAAACTGATGCCGATAACAATTTCGGTCTTACTACACCTACTGTACATTCATAACTTAAATAATTACCCAGGTACAAACGACTACCCCGTCCTACTCTCGAACGGCTTCCAACTCCTTGTACCTGAAATAGGAAAAAGAAGAGAAAGGGTGGCCCCCAAGGGGCTCAGCACCTTTGCTGGTATGGTAATCCCGCAGCCCGCATCTACTACCGGGCCACGCACAACTAATTGTCGTCTTAGCATGCGATTGATTATATTTGAATCATGCATGTAAACTATAAACACACAACACATAACATTCCACCTCAATGGACTCAACAAACAGATAACACATCCTTACTTGATAAGTCACTCATGGTGTTCATTACCCCTATAGTGTTTCTCTTCTAATGGAGCTACTTCCTTAATAGACGACACTCGCCCATTAATCGGGTTATCCTTAAACGCCTCTTATCACAAACTGGGATTCATATCCATGATCCACATACTCCACATTTTACAACATATAACATACACTACATAACAACACTTTTCATGTTTCAACGTGCACATAACAACATCGCAATGGGAATTGCAGTACAACAACAACACATAACATAACGGGAACGGTTCTCTTAGGAACCGACCCAAACATAGTTAATTCACTGGTGAGCCTAGAGAATGATGTCACCCTCATGATAAACTCGTTATACAACACTCATTACCGTCCTAATAGTCGAACGAGTAACTTAAGTTAAGATGGTTCAGATATGGTGACCCGAACACACCACATAAACACATGTTTCCCCCTAAACCGATCATAAGTCAGAATAGCTAAGCTTTGGAGTAAGCTAATGGGAGATCGTAACCCGTGAGGGAAACAACCATAACAGAGAGGAGGGTAAGGCTAAAAAGGATACCCACTCCCAAACAACGCGCGACCGGCCTAACCGGATTCCTCACCCCTGTTAGTACATACTTAATTTTAGATATTAGTTAGAGCCCCACTATGGAGTCTATCACATCCACACACCATACAGTATTACAACTGGGTTAAACATACGAGGGAGGTCCATACATTCACACACAAACATCACACAATTAACTCACGCATAGCCGTGGTTAGAATGTCCCATGGTCCGGGTCGTTAAATTCCGAATACCAATCTCTCATGTGATCCTAGACTCAGTTAGCTAAGTTTAACACATTCGAGGTTAAATGGTATCGGAACTAGACACGTCACAAATATGAATTACTGTAAACTCATTACATGTTTTATCTTACAACGTGGCAAACATACAGAAAAACACATTGGCATACAAGCCGGTGTAATCCGGTAGGACACAGGTTGCAAGAAAACCATACCTTGGTCATTGCTGCATACGAGTCCCGCCAAACGTAGCTCCTAGACATGATTGACAATGTCGGTTAATTACTTATTAAGTTCCGGTTTACTAAACACTTTACACGACTGAATGACACGTTTTCTTTTGTTTAAACTCACACTTGGTTGTCATCATTATACCCACTAGGGTTTACTACTTAAACCACACTTAGTTTGTTTTTTTTACATGTTTTGGGTCGTCTGACCCACAACTGGGTCGGCCCGTTCCAGAAACTTTTTCCGTCTTTCAAATCCTCCCGTCTGACCCATGTCCGACCCAAGTCCTCTGGGTCAGACCATTCCAGAAACTTGTCGTGCTTTGAAAACTTGCCTGTCCGACCCATGTCCGACCCAAGTCCTCTGGGTCGGACCATTCCAGAACCTCATACTGGTGACTTACAGAGGCTGTCCGACCCTACTGCGGGTAGGACCTCTGGGTCGGACCACACCAAAACAAGCCCAAAATTGTCAAACCTTCTCCAAACTTTCCTCAAGTCTTCTAATGTTTTTCCAACACCATTTGGCACACTCAAACCCTCATATAACATCCATAAAACTCGTTTTATAACTCCTTAAACATTTACTCATTTCTTACCGAAATTCCTAACACTTATAATGTTTTCTCCTTAGTTTCTCTATGTGGTGTTTCATATCTATGATAACCACTATGCCAAAAATGTTTCCTCACCATCATAACATTATCTCCCAACATCCTTTCTTACTAACTAAATCTCCTTTTCCACATCTTACCTAAACATCATTTATTCCTTGTACATCAACATTACCTAAACCTTAAACAAACTCTCTCCAAGACTTTAATACATCCTCAAAACACTCATTGAATTCTTAGAACTTCCAAGATAATGCCTAATTCCTCGTAGCACTATATAACACCTTAATACATGTTTTCCTCCCTAGTAAAACATTCATTCATTCCTAATACTTCCTAGTTCACCAAAACTCATTTAAGCACCTAAAACTTCTTATACATTACCCAAATTTTTCCATGGGTTCACCTAGCACAATGTCATACCAACACATTGTTTTTTTTTTCACCATTTAAACATTCAAGAACACCTAAGTCCATCAAGAATATTCTCACACACAAAACTTCACCAATTTTACACTACATCACAATATAGTGCATAATCAAATTGCTTGGCACTTAGGCCCTTAAATAACATGGCTCTTAGGCCCTTAAATTGCATAAACCTTAAACACTGAATTTCCCACATAAATAATGCCTTTAACCTGCAATTACATACAACAACACATATGCCCTTTAATAGTTTCCTTGAGAGCATTTTACTAAGGCATTCACCATTGGCTCCTTAGGTATTTTATTAAGCAAATCAAGCTTATTTTTCCTAAGGCAATTAAACTACATTGAGATAGTTTGTTTACCTCTTTTCCTCTCAAACTTCTTTCTTGTTTCCTTGAACTGAAAATCAGCAAGGAGTTTGATCACTTGTCAACTTTCTAATCAATACACATATAAGGGTAATGAGCTTAAGAATTCACACTTAAACTCATATACAAACCCTAGTTTAACATAAGTGTTTTAATACACTAAAATGATATTTACCTTTGAATTTGAAAGAGAACTTGAATATGTAACAAGAGAGGTTCCCACCAAGACCTTGAATGATTGGAATGAGCTATGAATGAACAAGAGAAGACACCATCAAAGGTGATTCTCGGTTACACACAAAAACAAGAGGAAATGTTGTTTTTCTTTGATTTTCCTTACCTTGAAGCAAAGGAGAATGACAAGGCATGAAAAGGTGAGCTCAAGCTCCTTCAATGGTGAATCTCCATGGCACCGAAATGGAGCTTTTGAAGATTTGAAAGGATAGAAGTGTAGAGCTTGGCTTAACTAAGACAAATGTGGTCTTGAAATTGAATTTGGAGCATTAAGTCATGAGTTACAAGCATTCAAAGATGGAGAATGGCTACTTGCTGTAGCAAAACCGATGGAGGCTTGGGAGAAGATGAAGAAATCGGTGGTGAGTGAAGGAGAATAAGAGGATGAGGTGAGAGGTACTCTTGTAAAGATATTTATGTAATAAAGTAGAATAGTAACTTGCTTTATCATTACTTATTTACTTGTTAACTAACAAGGTGGTGAGTCACCTTATAAACCGGCCCCCTTATATTACTTAGGGGTGTTTTGGTCTTTGTTGACCAATTAACTTACTTATATTGACTTATGTCATAAACTAGCATTTTTTGTTACTATTCGCAAAAACAAGGCACATTCTTGTGAAAATTTTTGATTTCCCATTGATTTAGACCTCCAAATGTGATACTAAATAGTACACATGTTAATTAAAGAGTAATGATGGACATTTAGCCATTCAAAACTCATTTACAAGACAATTTTTCAAAATGTGCTTTAAGACTCCTTAAAGCACATTTAGTGTTTTAACTTGTTTTCAAGCTGTGGTTTTCTTTAGTAATTGACTTAATATGTTCATTAACATATTTATAAGGTATAGATATGACCTTTAGGTCTTATACAAACTTATCCCAAGCTCAGAGCATATTTTTGCCCATATTGACTTTAAGGTATTTATTTGTGTTTTTTTGGTTTAACTGTCTACCAAGGTTTCCTAAGGACTTAATTAGCCTTATTAAATCATAATTGAATATTATTTAGTCTTGATAAGTTCTTTGGGTCCTAACCAAGTTCACTCCAAGCTTAGAGCATGTTTTTGCTCAAACTGTCTTTTAGTGCTTTACTGTTTTTTTACTATGGTTTTAAATTGTACACTGACGTTTCCAAGGCACTCTTTAGCCTTTAAATACCATAGTTTAAATGTTTAACAATATATCAAGGTTTGGGGTATTTCAATCTACCACCCCTAAAAGAACTTCGTCCTCGAAGTTCACACTTCCCACACATCATTTGGATTAGAACGCAGGAATCACTTGGAAATAAACTTCCATAACCAAACATATTTTACATCACACCCTCGGACTTAATGGTCCGGGTAACATATTCACATGCATACATAGTTTAATACCCCGGATCTAAAAATGGTGATTAAATTACTCTAATATGATTATTAAAGGCCTAATGGTGCCTATAGAGTATTGGTAAAGAGAATAAAACCAAAAGAAAAGAGAAAACGCTTGAAAAGCGAAAAATGCTAAAATGCACGTTAAATGAATATAAGAGATATATGATCTCGAGAGGGTCCGAGATGGACTCCTAAGGCTTAGTTATGCCTAATTAATATGTGGGAATAATTCCCGAAGAAAACGAATCCAAATAATGGATTAAAAATGCTAACGGAGTTTTATAGCACGCTTTTCGAGAAAACCCGAAAACGTAACTATAAGTGGTCAAACGGACCCGTAAAAATTATAGTTGATTAGATAACTATAATTAAGTATTAATGGAAGCTTAATAACCATTAAAAATAAAGAAACGAGGAAAAATCCGAAAAACTGGTCCGGTGAGTGAATAGTGCCGAACCGGGTAAAACAACAAGCGTTGTCAGTAAAAGACGAAAAAACGACCCGGGATATTAACAGTGTGGGGGCCGGTTATTAATATATACTGCCTCACTCACACACTTAATTAATCAATTAATTATTATAAGTCACTAGATGACAAAAAATAAAGTAGAGAGGGGGAATAGTAAAGGGGGCTTTAATACTCTCTCCTCCCCATTCTGAATTCACTCACGTATTTCCCCTTCCCACCAGAGCTCTCTTCTTCATTTCTCTGCAGCCATGGCGATTTGTGAGACTCCACACAGCACTTCCCTTCTGTCTTAATTTTGAACCCTTAAACAAGCACCAAACTCCATAAAAAGTGTACCGTTGGTTTCCTCTCATCTCAAGGAACATTCTCCACCTTTAAAAATTGGAAAACCTCCATTTCCATCACCATGACAGTAGGCCCTTTTGAAGCTTGAAGAAGTGTTTTTGGACCTCCATCTCCTCCTTATTACTCCAAGGTAAAAATAAATTTAAGAGCTCACCATTTTAGCCTCTCTTATATTTCTTTGGAAATTTTCCAACATGAGCTTCTCCTTCTTCCATGCCCAGCCGATTGTTGATCTTCACTAAGGGCTGGAATTGCTAGCTTTGTTGCCCAAGAACTCCATCTACAAGTGCAAGGTAATGCCTTCTTAAAAACCTTAAGAACCCTCCTTAAAATTCTAGGGTTTGGATATTAAGGATAGTATTTGAATTAGTGTGTGGTTCTTGGATGGGCTAGCTTGAGTGTTGGCTGATTGAGAAACGAGAAACAAGTAATGAGATTAAACTGTTATATGTGTGATAACATGAGGGAATTAATTAGTGTACTGCTGTAATGATTTTTGTGCTTATATAACAGGAATGTAAACTGAGTTTTGTGAGCTATTGTATTGTGGTGAAAATGCTAAGAATGTAGGTAAGTTATGTTAAGATTTGTTTAGGAAACTATGGACTTGAGTGTGTTAACACGTGTGGTTGAAATGGTAAGAAAGGAAGGGTTGGAAAACTGCAACAGAGAACAAGAGACTTGGAATCTGTAACAGAAGGAAAATTACAGTGAAATGGGTTAAGTAACAGATGATTATATGGGATGTTTAAGGTTAGTTTTGAATGCCTAAACAATGTCAAAACATGCTAGAATACATGTAGGAAGAGTGGGGAAGTAGTTATCATAAGCTTGGAGTTGAAACAGAAGCAAAACATACTTATTTTTGAAACCTGCAAGTGGTCCGGGTCTGTAAACTGGGACAGAAACCCGGACCAGCGTCAAAACACGACAGAAACTTGTAAAACTGAAGTGGTCCGGGTTTGTAACCCAGGACATAAACCCGGACCACCCCTAAATCATACCCGAGAGTTCTGAAACCTTGTGGTCCGGGTTTGTAAACTAGGACACAAACCCGGACCAGTCCCAAATCTTACCCGAGAGTTTTTCCAAGTGGGGGTCCGGGTTTGCAAACTCGGACAGTAACCCGGACCACCCCAAAAATTGTACAGAAACTATTTTAAAGCTTAATTAAGGATGTGTAATGTTGGGAAATGACAGTATAAGGTAATTAACACATGAATAATGATGTTTAAAGGTCATAAAGGGTGTAAACAAGTTTGATAAGTGAATGAGAAAGTTGTGAGTTTAAGAACACATGAGTAAAACTAAGTTAAACTGGATAACGGGGTTAAGTACGGGAGTAATAGTTTTACATACCGTAACGCTTTGATGTTAATAAAAACATTTGAATGTTATCACTAGAACAAGTGTGAACCGAGGAACGAGTGGTGACCCGGTAAAGTATATCCATGGTGAAAGGTATGATTTTCTCATACTCCGCGTGCTAACCGAGTTACGTTGATTTGTGTGTTTGTGTGCCAGCTTAATCAAGATTAAAGCATGAAAATAATCCATTGTTTTATTATGTGTGCCTTGCTGTATGTTGTATGAGCTAACATACTTGTATGCCGGTGTGGTCTAACATAGTGTATGGACCGACTCGTAGTGAGTAACGTTTGGCTAGAGACCCATAGATCGGGTCGATGCTTATGATAACGAAAACGTGCAAACACACAAACTATCTGTTAAAGTATAACGATAACGCTAACGTATGAACTCCCTGGAATGTGAGGAGAAGTACGGGTTAAGTAATTACCCGATAACGGTTAGTAAACCATAATGACACAATCCACGAAACAAATGAGAGTGGAAAGATAAGTGAACCTCCCTCAAGAGGATTAACGATAGTTCGAAGATGTGAACTTGTAAAGAAGGTAAAAGAGACCTAAGGGATTAGTAGCTCCCTTGAGACATGGTCAACCTCCTATATGAGGATTTTACTGATTTAAGAAATTAACCGAAAGTTTGAGTAAGTGGAATGTATGGGTAACTCTTAAAAACCTAAGATTAACCGAACTAAAGTAATGTTCCCAAGTCATTAGAAACATCGAGAGTGATGCTTCTAGTCTAATATACATAATATTATTATAACTCCAAGAGAGGAGTGTATGGGGATGAGAGTAGTCCGAGAGTAGTCAGACCTAAGTAAAAAGAGATAGGAACTAAGAGAGAGTTCCGTGAGCTAGTTGAACCTTCCCACCATGCTAGACCCGGAGTAGGGTCGAAACCAGGGAAGTAAGACTATGCTAGAGAGCCATGAGTTTTTGCCTAAGTATGTATTAAGAGTAACAAGCGTGACGTAGGAGACCTGTAGCGTCTCGAGAATCTACAAGAGCTTGAGTATAAATAACGCAAGAGTGTGGGTGAGATAATGAGAATAAGTAACCCGAGAGTGTGGATGAGATAATGAGTATAAATAACCCAAGAGTATGGGTGAGATAATGAGAATAAGTAACCCGAGTGTGGGTGAGTATAGTACGAGTAGCCCAAGAGAATGGGTGTGTATATGAATAAGTAACCCGAGAGAGCGGGTGAGGTATTGAATAAGTAAACAAGGCATAGTGAGGTATAACCCTCAAGGCCTGAGAGTAACAGATACAACTAACAACCTTGTTATGTTAGTTAGGAATTGTGTTCCGTGATTGGATGTAGATTCCTCGAGTATTACACGTACTCTTTGTATTGCTATGATGCATGTTGTTTGACTAAAATGAACTCCATGTATATCCGACAAAGTAGTCGGCGTACCCCGGTTAGCGCTCGGGGTATGCGAATTTCATATGCAGCGTTAAGCTAAGCCCCTAGGGGCAACGTTTTTATTTTTCAGGTACACCGAAGATGTTACCGTTCGAGAGTAGGACGGGGTCGGTGGGTTGCATGGGTAGTTAGATTTAACTTCTTATGTATTGAAAGAGGTGTAAGACCGAACGTGTTGTCGGCATCCATATATTGTAGACTCGGTATAGTAAAGAAGTGAGTTGAGTATTGTATTTGTATTGTGTATTCGGTTGTTCCAGTCCATCAGACCGTTACTGTATGTGAGATAGACCTGGTTAGCCATATGGGTGGCTAACGGCGTTGTATCACCCTCTGTTGTATTAGTGTTCCGCTGCGAGTTTATTGGTAGATTGTGACAGATTAAGAGGTGATGACGAGATTAGCAGTTGGGGTGTTACAAAAATGGTATCAGAGCGAAGTATCGCTCTGATGATTGGAAATACCGAGCTTAGGAAATACCGAGTTAGGAATTAGAGACTTAGGGCTAAGGGTTGAGTGGTAGCGTGAGTGATGCGCTAGGTAGGAACTTCCAGTATGATCTGGATACCTACAATACCATACCCGCCCTCCACAACCCCCGTATTAAAGGCTCGGGAAAGAATGCCAGAAAGGCGGGGAGACCCGATCTGACAGTTACTAAATATTTTAATATGAACTAGAACCTGGCATGCGGTAGATCTCGAGAACCGGTAACCCCGGAGACGGATCCCGCTGGAACGACAATAACCGCACTCAATGGCGTGAGGTCGAGAAATCCTAATCCAAGGAGACCAGAATCTGTGGCAGCTTGGGGCGACATGCTTAGCAGTCGCGAGACCTAGCTGGTCAAGCAGCAGCAAGAAGAAAGCACCAATCGTGCGACAAGACGGAATCATAAGAAATAACGAGAACCGGGACACAAGTCCACGGACCGCCATAGTTAAATAATACCACTAACGATATGTCAACCGACTAAGAATCTAGTCAAGGGTAGATACACCCACCTAGCGGGCGTAGCTTAGGCAGCTACAAGCATAACTACTGGACATACCCGAATAGGACTACAAAAATAGTGCCTAAATGAGTTAAACCTCGGTAACCACAGTAAAGACGTGGGAACAAGCAACGAGGTAAAGCATAGAGTTAAAGTAATTAAGGAACTCCGAGAGTGGAGAAGCACCTAAATGAATGACAATCATGTCAAGAGGAATGAGAAGTAGCTCTAAGGAGTAAATGTCCAACTAAGGGATCAAGGAAGAGCCGACGAGGCTACCAAATATGACGTGAACAATACCGTGACCGGTATGAGTTAACCTAAAAACCGCCTGTACCGCGCACTTGCCACGGCAAGTGCAGTATTAATGCGACTATTAAGAGGCGCTTTGACAAGCGACCAGTACTTAGCAATTACCAAAAAGGCGAGAGAAGCCAATATGGCAAAACAACCCTAAGAAATATGAAACGAAACCTTGAAAAGGCCTGACGGCCTGATCATGGAATTAAGAACATACCAGTCAGTGAGAAGCTGGACTCGGTAAGGAGCAGCCGGCATTGAAATGCCATGAAGAATTTACCTTCAAAACCCAATTTTTTTTTCGAAACGCAAATTTTCCAAAAACCCCCAAATTTTAAAAGCAAACCAGGGAACCACGGTAATTATCATAGGACGATATAGAGGAGTTGGCAACAGAATACTTCGCCTAGGCATGTGACCGACACTACAAGTGTACACAAACGAGACATGGAACGACCGCACTCCGAAGGAGCTTGCGGGCCTGACAGACCAATTATGAGTTAGTTGGGTAAGTGGTAACGTATCAATAAGATACTCCATGTATGTATACTAGTAGAGTACGGAACACGGGAAGTAGCCCACTCCATACTACGGACGAAAGAGCCAATTCAAACCAAGATATTTGGACACCTCGAATGATCGAAGAACACAAAGAAGTTTACGAAGCTAAAGGAGTCTAGAAACCAGTAAGGTGACGGACCTAAGGACATAGCGTGGGTAAGTGTGAGAAGCATAGAGTATTAAGTATAGACATGGGATATGTCTCAGGAATCAAGGAGGAAATACCTAATAACTGGAATGGATACCAGTGTAAGCAATAAGATGAATGCCTTAAATGATCATATTAATGTTTGATAAACGGGATATGATTCCCACAACATACCTCACTGAGGAGAATAACGACCTGACCAAGAAGTTAAAGGAAAAAGAATCAATGATCTACCCAATAACGGGAGACATTACAACCCTAAAAGGGATAGTTCGAGATATATATAACCGCAAGGCGGAGTAAGAAACTGAACATACCCAGGAGTTCAAGCCAGATGTAATGGCGCAACTCAATAACACCCCGCAGCAATCCGCGTAGGGTACCAAAGTCAACAGTAGTTGAACGAAACATCGTGTTGAGAACACAAGTGTAAGCGAACATTCGGGTAGAACCCCGAAGGGATCCCACGTAACACGGGATACCCTAGATTGCCAGAAGGCATGAATTAATATCAAGATACTTTAGGGGCATAGACTTATATTAAAATACAAAAGGGCCTTCCATGTACGGAAGTGTGATGAGACAACCATATCAAAGAGCCCAGAAATATCTCCAAACCATTTAACGGTATACGGAGAAGAGGAAACCTGTATAAACAGCCCGCTTAGAGCACGGCGAGGCAATGTGGCTTGTAAGCCGGAAAACCAACTACAATTTGTAGATCTAAACGTTGTAAAACATATGCATAAAGGCATAAGAGTTATTGTGGAGCATGAACCACCACCTTAGAGTGGGGACATCACTTGTTATTGTGGAGCCTATGGAGCGGTAATTGCGTGAATCTTCCAGAGAAAGGCTACCACCCATGAATGTAATGTGAAACCGCTAGAGCGGTGCAATGAAACTTGAGCATGTGTTAATTGCCAAGGAGTAAGTCGAACAAAGATAGTATATAGAAAGGCTTTGATAGCAGTGGAAAGAAACCGAGAGAGTAATCGGTTGAGTAGTAAACACAGTATGGGTGCAATATGAATTGCAGAATAAACGATGCGCCATAAACATAGAGAGTTAAAGAAGTATATTTTATTGAGCCAAGTGAATGACAAGCCATAGTATAAATGGCAAGAATATATGAGCGGAAGCTAAAGTAGTAGCTAATGCCATATAAGCGAATATTGTTAATGAATAAGAGCATGGTACGCAGTGAGCGACCATTGTAAGAGAGTAATCAGATAGTGATATGAAGCTGATGAGAAAATGTGGTAAAGGAGACATAATCATTACTATCTCATGAGAGATTTACTGTCAAGGGTTTACGCTTCTGCACTCTGTATGACTGAGTGTTTTGGTATTGCACTTGTGCGGTAATGATCGAGTGGGAGAGCCAGGAATTGAGAAATGTCAACGAAGCCTGTTGAGTTTGAATCTAGAGAAATAACCGTGCGGCCTTTGGCCAAAGATGCACGAAGAACGTGGGCAGTGACCCACAGGTCCCAGGACCGAGGGATGGTAAATGCAGAGTAGTATGAGGAAGAATTCTTGTACCAAAACAAGTAAACAAACATAATTTAGAAGCAACTATTAAACGAGGAAGCACTACATGTTAAGTAGCAGCTTGACCACAACCGATAGTAAGTCGGAAAAAGGTAAGTGAATAATCACGAAAGTATACAGTGTATACGAAATAGATTTCCAGAGAACTGGAAAGAAAATCTGTAACTCATCGAATTCGCATACGGTAAGAGATACCAAGCGACGATTGAGAAACCTTTATTCCCAAGTCAAAAAGGGATAGAAAGGGAGTGAATAATACATTGAGAATACCAAAGGGCGAATTAAGCTCTAGTTATCAGGTCACACAGCAGAAGCTAGTGGACCGTAATTCAAAGGTTAAGTATACCTGGTAAATGTGAGTAAATGGCTAATCATAAACACCTTGAAGCCTTAGAGGCTAGAACCAGACCCGGTTATGAGTCAATTAACCGTATTGAAGTTAAACACTTCATGATACTGAATTAGTGAACCAATGTACAGAGGTAACATGTGGTCGATTACGCGGGCGTAACCCCTTTTAAGGGGGGTAGGGCGAGAAACCGCTTAGAGTATGTTTTATGTATAGATGCGTAAACTACTATGTGCATAGCACAAAGGAATTGTTTTGATGATTGGAACTTATGTTACATAAACATATGTACCCATTCATTGTGTAATTATGATTAATGTGCATGAGAGATGCAAGTAATGAGTATATAATATTTATGAAAAGAGGAGTAGAGAGACTCATAGGGAATGAGAATCCCTATAGTATATGTCTAGTGAGATTAGACATGAGACATAATGAGTATGAATCGGTATGAAACCGATGTGCAACCTTGTAGGGAGTGAGTTCCCTAGGTGATTGTATTTGAGAATGATTGATGGAGTGAGATCCATCCTTTGGAGTTGTATGTTATATGTTTTAAATTGGGTAACAATTTGAGGAAAAGAGGCCATAAGTACGGAATACCTAGGTAAAGTAGTGAAGCAATGAGAATGACAAATGACCTAAGTACTAGGAACTAGAGATTAATAGAAACGAATTGTTTCGTAAATATGACTAGAAAGAGTAAAAGATAGAAAACGAAAATGTTTGACTATCTGCTTGTTTGAAACTGACGTGGGAGGTGGAACTTGATCTGCTAGCGATCAAGGGAAACCGAACACAAATTGGAGTAGAAAGATAGTTCAACACTGAAGCTGATCACATCAGGGTTGGATGATTCTTGAAGCTCCCTATAAGTGGTCACAAGTAATCACGCTATAAAAGAGGCAGCTACCATAAATTGGACTTGGAGTTGTGTGATGTTTTAAAAAGAATTTTCAAATGGAATTTACAAAAGAATTTTCTTCAAGTATGAAGGTGGAAATGAAAATTGGTTTCGAAACTGCTATCACCCGCCGATGGCTGTGGCCTTAAGTCTTGATGACCGGTAGAACGGTGGGCGTGTATTAGTTTTGAAACCATTGCACCGTACGTGCGGCGGTCCTAAGTGACCGGTTGGGGCGGTGACAGTGAGTGACTTTTTCCAAAGGCAGCGGGACGGGGAGAGTACCCTGAGACGATCCTGTGTTGAGTGAGTCAACCAGAGTGCCTGAGGATATTTATACGTGAAACGTTTTGATCAGAACCGAAGGGACCGTGGGCCAGAGAGAGTAAGTGCCCATTTGTCATGAAACGGCCGTGGACCAGAGAGCATAAGTGTCCAACGTGACCGGTGCCTGAGGGATCAGTAGTATATTACTCAATATGGATTCGAGGACTGTAGTGCCTTCTTGTCTTTGGACCGATTCCATGGAGAGAGTAAAAAGAGTATTTTTGATTGCTATACATGCTGTGATATATGTGTGGTATGTGTAGGGTGAAATGAGACTGACTTGTGAAGTCTGTAAGGTTATACATGCATTATAACCTTGGCATAGCGTGCCCATGAGAGTAACGATATAAGATTCACCAACTTTGAGGACAAAGTTCCTAAGGGGGTAGATTTTAATACCCCGGATCTAAAAATGGTGATTAAATTACTCTAATATGATTATTAAAGGCCTAATGGTGCCTATAAAGTATTGGTAAAGAGAATAAAACCAAAAGAAAAGAGAAAACGCTTGAAAAGCGAAAAACGCTAAAATGCGCGTTAAATGAATATAAAAGATATATGATCTCGAGAGGGTCCGAGATGGACTCCTAAGGCTTAGTTATGCCTAATTAATATGTGGGAATAATTCCCGAAGAAAACGAATCCAAATAATGGATTAAAAATGCTAACGGAGTTTTATAGCACGCTTTTCGAGAAAACCCGAAAATGTAACTATAAGTGGTCAAACGGACCCGTAAAAATTATAGTTGATTAGATAACTATAATTAAGTATTAATGGAAGCTTAATAACCATTAAAAATAAAGAAACGAGGAAAAATCCGAAAAACTGGTCCGGTGAGTGAATAGTGCCGAACCGGGTAAAACAACAAGTGTTGTCAGTAAAAGACGAAAAAACGACCCGGGATATTAACAGTGTGGGGGCCGGTTATTAATATATAATGCCTCACTCACACACTTAATTAATCAATTAATTATTATAAGTCACTAGATGACAAAAAATAAAGTAGAGAGGGGGAATAGTAAATGGGGCTTTAATACTCTCTCCTCCCATTCTGAATTCACTCACGTATTTCCCCTTCCCACCAGAGCTCTCTTCTTCATTTCTCTGCAGCCATGGTGATTTGTGAGACTCCACACAGCACTTCCCTTTTGTCTTAATTTTGAACCCTTAAACAAGCACCAAACTCCATAAAAAGTGTACCGTTGGTTTCCTCTCATCTCAAGGAACATTCTCCACCTTTCAAATTGGAAAACCTCCATTTCCATCACCATGGCAGTAGGGCCCTTTTGAAGCTTGAAGAAGTGTTTTTGGACCTCCATCTCCTCCTTATTACTCCAAGGTAAAAATAAATTTAAGAGCTCACCATTTTAGCCTCTCTTATATTTCTTTGGAAATTTTCCAACGTGAGCTTCTCCTTCTTCCATGCCCAGCCGATTGTTGATCTTCACTAAGGGCTGGAATTGCTAGCTTCGTTGCCCAAGAACTCCATCTACAAGTACAAGGTAATGCCTTCTTAAAAACCTTAAGAACCCTCCTTAAAATTCTAGGGTTTGGATATTAAGGATAGTATTTGAATTAGTGTGTGGTTCTTGGATGGGCTAGCTTGAGTGTTGGCTGATTGAGAAACGAGAAACAAGTAATGAGATTAAACTGTTATATGTGTGATAACATGAGGGAATTAATTAGTGTACTGCTGTAATGATTTTTGTGCTTATATAACAGGAATGTAAATTGAGTTTTGTGAGCTATTGTATTGTGGTGAAAATGCTAAGAATGTAGGTAAGTTATGTCAAGATTTGTTTAGGAAACTATGGACTTGAGTGTGTTAACACGTGTGGTTGAAATGGTAAGAAAGAAAGGGTTGGAAAACTGCAACAGAGAACAAGAGACTTGGAATCTGTAACAGAAGGAAAATTACAGTGAAATGGGTTAAGTAACAGATGATTATATGGGATGTTTAAGGTTAGTTTTGAATGCCTAAACAATGTCAAAACATGCTAGAATACCTGTAGGAAGAGTGGGGAAGTAGTTATCATAAGCTTGGAGTTGAAACAGAAGCAAAAACATACTTATTTTTGAAACCTGCAAGTGGTCCGGGTCTGTAAACTGGGACAGAAACCCGGACCAGCGTCAAAACACGACAGAAACTTGTAAAACTGAAGTGGTCCGGGTTTATAACCCAGGAAATAACCCGGACCACCCCTAAATCATACCCGAGAGTTCTGAAACCTTGTGGCCCGGGTTTGTAAACTAGGACACAAACCCGGACCAGTCCCAAATCTTACACGAGAGTTTTTCCAAGTGGGGGTCCGGGTTTGCAAACTCGGACAGTAACCCGGACCACCCCAAAAATTGTACAAAAACTATTTTAAAGCTTAATTAAGGATGGGTAATGTTGGGAAATGACAGTATAAGGTAATTAAGACATGAATAATGATGTTTAAAGGTCATAAAGGGTGTAAACAAGTTTGATAAGTGAATGAGAAAGTTGTGAGTTTAAGAACACATGAGTAAAACTAAGTTAAACGGGATAACGGGGTTAAGTACGGGAGTAATAGTTTTACATACCGTAACGCTTTGATGTTAATAAAAACATTTGAATGTTATCAGTGGAACAGGTGTGAACTGAGGAACGAGTGGTGACCCGGTAAAGTATATCCATGGTGAAAGGTATGATTTTCTCATACTCCGCGTGCTAACCGAGTTACGTTGATTTGTGTGTTTGCGTGCCGGCTTAATCAAGATTAAAGCATGAAAATAATCCATTGTTTGATTATGTGTGCCTTGCTGTATGTTGTATGAGCTAACATACTTGTATGCCGGTGTGGTCTAACATAGTGTATGGACCGACTCGTAGTGAGTAACGTTTGGCTAGAGACCCATAGATCGGGTCGATGCTTATGATAACGAAAACGTGCAAACACACAAACTATCCGTTAAAGTATAACGATAACGCTAACGTATGAACTCCCTGGAATGTGAGGAGAAGTACGGGTTGAGTAATTACCCGATAACGGTTAGTAAACCATAATGACACAATCCACGAAACAAATGAGAGTGGAAAGATAAGTGAACCTCCCTCAAGAGGATTAATGATAGTTTCGAAGATGTGAACTTGTAAAGAAGGTAAAAGAGACCTAAGGGATTAGTAGCTCCCTTGAGACATGGTCAACCTCCTATATGAGGATTTTACCGATTTAAGAAATTAACCGAAAGTATGAGTAAGTGGAATGTATGGGTAACTCTTAAAACCTAAGATTAACCGAACTAAAGTAATGTTCCCAAGTCATTAGAAACATCGAGAGTGATGCTTCTAGTATAATATACATAATATTATTATAACTCCGAGAGAGGAGTGTATGGGGATGAGAGTAGTCCGAGAGTAGTCGGACCTAAGTAAAAAGAGATAGGAACTAAGAGAGAGTTCCGTGAGCTAGTTGAACCTTCCCACCATGCTAGACCCGGAGTAGGGTCGAAACCGGGGAAGCAAGTAGCGATAGTATTGAGAGCCATGAGTTTTGCCTAAGTATGTATTAAGAGTAACAAGTGTGACGTAGGAGACCTGTAGCGTCTTGAGAATCTACAAGTGCTTGAGTATAAATAACCCAAGAGTGTGGGTGAGATAATGAGAATAAGTAACCCGAGAGTGTGGGTGAGATAATGAGTATAAATAACCCAAGAGTATGGGTGAGATAATGAGAATAAGTAACCCGAAAGTGTGGGTGAGTATAGTACGAGTAACCCAAGAGAATGGGTGTGTATATGAATAAGTAACCCGAGAGAGCGGGTGAGGTATTGAATAAGTAAACAAGGCATAGTGAGGTATAACCCTCAAGGCCTGAGAGTAACAGATACAAAAACAACCTTGTTATGTTAGTTAGGAATTGTGTTCCGTGATTGGATGTAGATTCCTCGAGTATTACACGTACTCTTTGTATTGCTATGATGCATGTTGTTTGACTAAAATGAACTCCATGTATATCCGACAAAGTAGTCGGCGTACCCCGGTTAGCGCTCGGGGTATGCGAATTTCATATGCAGCGTTAAGCTGAGCCCCTAGGGGCAACATTTTTACTTTTCAGGTACACCGAAGATGTTACCGTTTCGAGAGTAGGACGGGGTCGGTGGGTTGCATGGGTAGTTAGATTTAACTTCTTATGTATTGAAAGAGGTGTAAGACCGAACGTGTTGTCGCATCCATATATTGTAGACTCGGTATAGTAAAGAAGTGAGTTGAGTATTGTATTTGTATTGTGTATTCGGTTGTTCCAGTCCATCAAACCGTTACTGTATGTGAGATAGGCCTGGTTAGCCATATGGGTGGCTAACGGCGTTGTATCACCCTCTGTTGTATTAGTGTTCCGCTGCGAGTTTATTGGTAGATTGTGACAGATTAAGAGGTGATGACGAGATTAGTAGTTGGGGTGTTACACATAGCATAACATAACATAACATACTTACATGATAACCTCGGACTCAATGGTCCGGGTATCTTAACAACATTTTCACATACACAACAACCTCAGACTCTTGGGTCTGGGTAACATAACAACGTTTAGACCCATAGGTCTTGATAACATAGCAGCCTTTAGACACATAGGTCTATGTAACACAACAACATTTAGACTCATAGGTCTTGATAAATACACTTTTGGAAATCAAGGTCAAAATAACATTTTTACACATACCACACAACATGTCATAGCATGTATAACAATCAAAAATACCTTTGATATACACTGTGATCCCGCAAAACCCGGTCGCGATGGACACCTTCTGGTCCCCGTTCCTTTGGGAGATCAAAACATTCACTTAATTTTTTTAACATATGTACTTCTCATGTCGCGGTGCGGAGACAAAGGCTCATACGTCCTCAACTCGTGAGCAAGTACTACAAAAATATTCTTTACTAGGTTAAGTATAAGAGAATCCTTTATTCAAAATATTAATCGATTGTTTTGGAAATACCAATTGAAAATCCTTTTTTTTTTAAAACGCAACACAACTCCAAGTCCAACTTATGCTCTTTGCTTCTTTCTTAGCGTGGTTATTCGTGACCACTTACAGGGAGCTTCAAAAGTCATCCAACCCTGATGTGATCAGCATCAGTGTCGAACTATCCTTCCACCCCAATTTGTGTTCAGCTTCCCTTGATCGCATGCAAATCAAGTTCCACTTCCCACTTCATTTTCAAGCATCAAGTAATACACTCATTTCCAATTTTCTATCTTTAGTCTTTCTAGTCTTAATCATTACATCTCCAAAGGATATAACTCCGTCTATCAATTATCTCCATACACATTAATCCTGTTACCTAGGGAATCTTATTCTCACTAGGTTCTATGTCGGTTTCATACCCTTTCATGAATCACTATTTAGTATATATATACACATATATTTTATCAAAATACAACACACAGTTTCACATTTAGTGTCATATGAACGTATAATGTCGGGGTTTTAGTTCCCCGGGAGTTTCTCTACTCCCCACACTTGTACTATCACACACAACTGTTAACAAATAAACACACTTATCACAATGGTATTCGCATCTTCTGTGCGCAATTACCACAATTAAACCATGAATGAATGCGTATGTTTACGTAACACACACACCAATCATCACAACAAATTATTTTGTGCTATGCACAACACAAGTCACGTACACTTGTACGGTAATACACACTAAGTGGTTTTGCGCTCTACCCCCTTTTAAAGGGATTACGCCCACGTAATCAATCACTTAATCATTGGTTTAAAATGTTCTGCCGTCGTGAAGTGTTTTAACTTCCACGCGATCTGTTATACAATGTGTTATGGTTAGAGGATCTTGACCATATTGGCGGTTTAGTCCCTAACCAAGAATTCTCATTGGAGTTTGCTTTAACTCTTAACTGGTTTCGGTTCTGGCCTGTAAGGCTTCTAGGCGTTAACAATTAGCCATTTACTCATATTCGCTATTCACGATTCATATTCGGTATCTGAAGCATGGGTTCACTGGCCTATGCTGCACAACTCTGATAACTGTAGAGCTTAGTTTGCCCCACTTGTTATCTTTACTGTATTGTACTTCTCTAATTATCACCTTTATCTTGGTAATAACGGTTTCTCAAACCGACGCGTGGTATCTCTTACCGTGAGCGAATTCGGTGAGTTTCAAGACTTTCCATCCACTTCTCTAATAACTTACTGCGTAAACTGCTACGTATTTCACAATGATTGATTTGTTCCCTTCCGACTTACTGTCGGTTGAGATTGAGCTGCTACCTAATGTGTAGCGCTCTCTTGGTTATTTCCAACATTTGGGGTATATTCCATACCGATGTTTGGCAGTTAGTGCTACTGTAGTCACTTACTGTTAATCGTGCCTCCACATTTGGTTTTGTACATGTATTCTTTCATTGGTGTGGCCTTGCATTTCCTATGCATCGGCCATTATAGCGTTATTCCTCCACAATTGACATGTTTCCAATTCCTAGCTATCCCACTCGATCATTACTGCGCAAGTGCAATACCAAAACACTCAGTCATACAGAGTGCAGAGGCGTAAACTCTTGACAGTAAATCTCTTATGCGATTCGCAATGGAGTTCACACTGTCCTTCACTGAGACTCTTATCTCGTAATACTTGCTACTGGCTTACTGCCTAGTTATTTGCTGTCACTTACCTGCATCTCCACTAAGTCTAACTCGTAACTGGTCTTACCTGCCATATTATTATTCAACAACACTTATACAACGGTCGCTTACTGCGCACCGTGCTCTTACTTCTTGTATAACATCAACTTATATGGTATTCACTGTCATATTAACTTCCACACATATACTTACATCACTCGTATTTTGGTTCGTCCTTCATTTGGATGACTACTGAATGCTTCTTAAGCGTTGATCACTCGAGTCACAAGCCGGCATTATTTAGCTCGGTGCTTCACTTACACACACATGCTTCTAACTATCTGTTCTCTCGCAATGATAACATGGTCAATCCTTAACATGTTTCTTGAACTTGGTTCACATAACTACCGCTGTTGCGGTCTCACAATGTTAAGAGGTATCCCCACTCTCTTAGCAGTGGTTCGTTATTCGCTTCACGTACTCATATTACATAGACTTCTACAATTGATTCAAATTTACATAACACATTTGCTTGTGGCTTAGTAGCCTTACTGCCTCGAGCTCTGCTCATTGTAGGCTACTCATACACATTTACTTCCCTGTACAACATTACATGGTTTGGATATCATATTGAGCTCCATGACAAGGTCGTTGCTTTCCATTTCCTTTCATGGGATGCCCCTTAGGATTGTTAGTCCGTCTCCTGACAACTTATGTCTAAACTGGGTGTTAGTTTCAACCCTTGTGTTTCTGTCATGTCATTTCGTACAATTATCGTTGATGTGAACACCCTTCAAGGATTGCTCCTGGGTGTTGGTAAGTTATGCCATTACATCTGGTTCGCACCTATTGGTATATTCAGTTAGCCACACCGTTTGCGTTCTTAATTGGCTTATTATCTTCTTCTGTGAAGATCAACATTTCCTGGTAGTGTAGGTACTCATTCTGGGAGTTTCATCCCGTTCATTGCACACTAATGTGTCCACATTAGGCATCTGCCTTGCCATGCACAGGCTGGGTCTCCGTTCCAGCTATCATGTTTATCCCTGAGGATCCTTAAGACATATACGATGTCTTTACATTACAGTTAGTGCACTTCGCACCTCCTGACTCTTAAACATTTCCATGAAAGAATTCACTAATTCCTTTAGTCTCGTTAACTTAACTGAGTTCCTTTACTTCAACCATTCATGGTAATCCTTAGCTCTTGTTGACTTATACTACTGACCGTAGTACGGAGTCGACTACCTCCCGTGTTCCGGACTCTACTCGTATACATATGTGGGGTACCATGCTGATACATTGCTACTTACCCAACTAACCCATAAGTAGGTCTGTCAGGCCCACAAGCTCCTATCGGAGTGCGGTCGTCCACATTACAGTTGGTACACTCGTAGTGTCCGTCACACGCCTAGGTGAAGTATTCTGTTGTCAACTCCCTTATATTGTCCTATGACAATATACATTCTGTGCTTCCCGAACTAATCAAGGGAAAGTCTATCCACTGTTGTATTACCATGAACTCAATCCATTCCCTCGGGTTGTTACCCTTGGGTTTACCGGTTTCCTTTCCGGTTATTCAAAAGTAAACTGGGTATAACTTACCTACCGTGTGGCACTGAGCCGGTGTAGGTCCTCTGGTTTGGTTTTTAAAAGAAGGTAGAAAATGAGTATGGGTTTGAAAGAAAATTTGGTTTTGAAAAGAAAAGAGTTTGAATAAATCTGGGTTTGAAAGAAAAATTCTCGTGGTTCACAACGTCTTCTTCCCTTAACCAAATCTAGCTTCTTGCTGACTGGTGTACTTCCAATTACAAAGGTTAGGCTGTTAAGCCCTTCCACAGTTATGATGATCACAGTTAACTTCGTGGTACTTTACTAAGTACTTCGTATTTGTTAAAACTTCCCCGTACAGCCCTGTTATAGCAGCACTTGCCATGGCAAGTGCGCCATGCTAACTGGCTTATCGGTTCAACATTTACCGGTTGCGGTATAGTTTTTTTCTGCACTGTCATCAGTGGCCTTGTTGGCTCTTACTTTAATCTTACAGTCTTGGCATTAAACCCTCTGGGCGACTTCTCATTGTCTTCGCATGACAATCATTAACTAGAGTGTTCCCCGTTCTTGGAGTCCCTTTTTCTTAGCATTGTTTCCTTTGCGTAGCCCGTTCCACGCATTTGTCGTGGTTACTGAGACTTGTCTCTTGTTTGGGCACTACGTTGTAGTTCCTTTGTCGGCTGGTATACCGTTGGTGTGTCATTTAACAACCGTGTCTCGTAGACTCTCGTCCCGGGTTCCATTACTTCACTTCTTGCCTGTTGCACGATTTTGGTGCGTTGCAAGCTGGTTTTTCTCGACTGCTCAGCATGTCGACCCAGGTTGCCGGAAATTCTATTCTATTACACAAAATTCTTCATTCTTCGCTATTAAATGCGGTTAACAATGTTCAGATGGAAACCGTCTCCAGGATTCCCAGTTTTCGGGATCTACCGTATGACAGGTTCTCCGTACCTTTAGAGGTATTTTATAGCAGCCAGATCGGGTATCCCGAGTATGAGAGGACTTTCATCTCTCTGGCGTTGTTTCCCAAGTTATAAAACAGGGATTGTGGAGGGCGGGAAGGATATTGTAGGTTTCCAGTACACGCTGGTAATTCCTAACTAGCGTATCTCTCACGCTATCACTCAACCCTTAACCCAAAGTACTAAAATCCTAACTCGGTACTTCCTAAGCTCGGTAATTCAGTCATCAGAGCGATACTTCGCTCTGATACCACTTTTTGTAACACCCCATCCAACATTAACACACTTGTCAATAAACTGCAGCGGAAAACTTCCTTCATCACATTACTTAACTCGTTGGTTTACACGCCGTTAGCCACCCACGTGGCTAACAAGGCTATTACACATACATTGTATCGGTCTAATGGACTAGATTCCCGAGCGACTACACATTACTATCCCTTTCCATTAACAACAAAACATACACAAGTCTTCCAACCGTACCGAGTATTTACAAACTGATGCCGATACATTTCGGTCTTACTACACCTACTGTACATTCATAACTTAAATAATTACCCAGGTACAAACGACTACCCGTCCTACTCTCGAACGGCTTCCAGCTCCTTGTACCTGAAATAGGAAAAAAGAAGAGAAAGGGGTGGCCCCCAAGGGGCTCAGCACCTTTGCTGGTATGGTAATCTCGCAGCCCGCATGCTACCGGGCCACGCACAACTAATTGTCGTCTTAGCATGCGATTGATTATATTTGAATCATGCATGTAAACTATAAACACACAACACATAACATTCCACCTCAATGGACTCAACAAACAGATAACACATCCTTACTTGATAAGTCACTCATGGTGTTCATTACCCCTAGAGTGTTTCTCCTCTAATGGAGCTACTTCCTTAATAGACGACACTCGCCCATTAATCGGGTTATCCTTAAACGCCTCTTATCACAAACTGGGATTCATATCCATGATCCACATACTCCACATTTTACAACATATAACATACACTACATAACAACACTTTTCACGTTTCAACGTGCACATAACAACATCGCAATGGGAATTGCAGTACAACAACAACACATAACATAACGGGAACGGTTCTCTTAGGAACCGACCCAAACATAGTTAATTCACTGGTGAGCCTAGAGAATGATGTCACCCTCACGATAAACTCGTTATACAACACTCATTACCGTCCTAATAGTCGGACGAGTAACTTAAGTTAAGATGGTTCGGATATGGTGACCCGAACACACCACATAAACACATGTTTCCCCTAAACCGATCATAAGTCAGAATAGCTAAGCTTTGGAGTAAGCTAATGGGGAGATCGTAACCCGTGAGGGAAACAACCATAACAGAGAGGAGGGTAAGGCTAAAAAGGATACCCACTCCAAACAACGCGCGACCGGCCTAACCGGATTCCTCACCCCTGTTAGTACATACTTACTTTTAGATATTAGTTAGAGCCCCACTATGGAGTCTATCACATCCCGCACCATACAGTATTACAACTGGGTTAAACATACGAGGGAGGTCCATACATTCACACACAAACATCACACAATTAACTCACGCATAGCCGTGGTTAGAATGTCCCATGGTCGGGTCGTTAAATTCCGAATACCAATCTCTCATGTGATCCTAGACTCAGTTAGCTAAGTTTAACACTTTCGAGGTTAAATGGTATCGGAACTAGACACGCCACAAATATGAATTACTGTAAACTCATTACATGTTTTATCTTACAACGTGGCAAACATACAGAAAAACACATTGGCATACAAGTCGGTGTAATCCGGTAGGACACAGGTTGCAAGAAAACCATACCTTGGTCCTTGCTGCATACGAGTCCCGCCAAACGTAGCTCCTAGACATGATTGACAATGTCGGTTAATTAATTATTAAGTTCCGGTTTACAAACACTTTACACGACTGAATGACACGTTTTCTTTTGTTTAAACTCACACTTGGTTGTCATCATTATACCCACTAGGGTTTACTACTTAAACCACACTTAGTTTGTTTTTTTACATGTTTTGGGTCGTCCGACCCACAACTGGGTCGGCCCGTTCCAGAAACTTTTTCCATCTTTCAAATCCTTCCGTCCGACCCATGTCCGACCCAAGTCCTCTGGGTCGGACCATTCCAGAAACTTGTCATGCTTTGAAAACTTGCCTGTCCGACCCATGTCCGACCCAAGTCCTCTGGGTCGGACCATTCCAGAACCTCATACTGGTGACTTACAGAGGCTGTCCGACCCTACTGCGGGTCAGACCTCTGGGTCGGACCACACCAAAACAAGCCCAAAAATTGTCAAACCTTCTCCAAACTTTCCTCAAGTCTTCTAATGTTTTTCCAACACCATTTGGCACACTCAAACCCTCATATAACATCCATAAAACTCGTTTTATAACTCCTGAAACATTTACTCATTTCTTACCGAAATTCCTAACACTTATAATGTTTTCTCCTTAGTTTCTCTATGTGGTGTTTCATATCTATGATAACCACTATGCCAAAAATGTTTCCTCACCATCATAACATTATCTCCCAACATCCTTTCTTACTAACTAAATCTCCTTTTCCACATCTTACCTAAACATCATTTATTCCTTGTACATCAACATTACCTAAACCTTAAACAAACTTCTCCAAGACTTAATACATCCTCAAAAACACTCATTGAATTCTTAGAACTTCCAAGATAATGCCTAATCCTCGTAGCACTATATAACACCTTAATACATGTTTTCCTCCCTAGTAAAACATTCATTCATTCCTAATACTTCCTAGTTCACCGAAACTCATTTAAGCACCTAAACTTCTTATACATTACCCAAATTTTTCCATGGGTTCACCTAGCACAATGTCATACCAAAACACGTTGTTTTTTTTTCACCATTTAAACATTCAAGAACACCTAAGTCCATCAAGAATATTCTCACACACAAAACTTCACCAATTTTACACTACATCACAATATAGTGCATAATCAAATTGCTTGGCACTTAGGCCCTTAAATAACATGGCTCTTAGGCCCTTAAATTGCATAAACCTTAAACACTGAATTTCCCACATAAATAATGCCTTTAACCTGCAATTACATACAACAACACATATGCCCTTTAATAGTTTCCTTGAGAGCATTTTACTAAGGCATTCACCATTGGCTCCTTAGGTATTTTATTAAGCAAATCAAGCTTATTTTTCCTAAGGCATTTAAACTACATTGAGATAGTTTGTTTACCTCTTTCCTCTCAAACTTCTTTCTTGTTTCCTTGAACAGAAAATCAGCAAGGAGTTTGATCACTTGTCAACTTTCTAATCAATACACATATAAGGGTAATGAGCTTAAGAATTCACACTTAAACTCATATACAAACCCTAGTTTAACATAAGTGTTTTAATACACTAAAATGATATTTACCTTTGAATTTGAAAGAGAACTTGAATATGTAACAAGAGAGGTTCCCACCAAGACCTTGAATGATTGGAATGAGCTATGAATGAACAAGAGAAGACACCATCAAAGGTGATTCTAGGTTACACACAAAAACAAGAGGAAATGTTGTTTTTCTTTGATTTTCCTTACCTTGAAGCAAAGGAGAATGACAAGGCATGAAAAGGTGAGCTCAAGCTCCTTCAATGGTGAATCTCCATGGCACCGAAATGGAGCTTTTGAAGATTTGAAAGGATAGAAGTGTAGAGCTTGGCTTAACTAAGACAAAGGTGGTCTTGAAATTGAATTTGGAGCATTAAGTCATGAGTTACAAGCATTCAAAGATGGAGAATGGCTACTTGCTGTAGCAAAACCGATGGAGGCTTGGGAGAAGATGAAGAAATCGGTGGTGAGTGAAGGAGAATAAGAGGATGAGGTGAGAGGTACTCTTATAAAGATATTTATGTAATAAAGTAGAATAGTAACTTGCTTTATCATTACTTATTTACTTGTTAACTAACAAGGTGGTGAGTCACCTTATAAAAACCGGCCCCCTTATATTACTTAGGGGTGTTTTGGTCTTTGTTGACCAATTAACTTACTTATATTGACTTATGTCATAAACTAGCATTTTTTGTTACTATTCACAAAAACAAGGCACATTCTTGTGAAATTTTTGATTTCCCATTGATTTAGACCTCCAAATGTGATACTAAATAGTACACATGTTAATTAAAGAGTAATGATGGACATTTAGCCATTCAAAACTCATTTACAAGACAATTTTTCAAAATGTGCTTTAAGACTCCTTAAAGCACATTTAGTGTTTTAACTTGTTTTCAAGCTTTGTAACACCCCAACTGCTAACAACACACTTAACAACACATTGCAGCGGAAATCATAACTCACAACATAACTTAACTCGTTGGTGTTACACGCCGTTGGCCACCCACGTGGCTAACAAGGCTAACATACTTACATCGTACCGGTCTGATGGACTAAACTCCCGAGCACCTACACATAATTCTCGTTCCATGTCCAGCAATCATTATACACTTACATTACAACTGTACCGAGTATCTTCCAACTAACACCGATACAATTTCGGTCTTACTACACCTACAACACATCCACAATTTTCATGACTACCACGTACAACAACTACCCCGTCCTACTCTCGAACGGCTTCCAGTTCCTTGTACCTGAAACAGGAAAAGAAGAAAGGGTGGCCCCCCAGGGGCTCAGCACCTTTGCTGGTATGGTAATCCCGCAGCCCGCATGCTACCGGGCCACGCACAACTAATTGTCGTCTTAGCATGCGATTGATTTTATTTTAAACATACACAACTACACACATACTTCATGTTTACAAGCACATCCATTAATAGGATACAACACAAGGTTAACACACACAACATAACAACACAATTCACTTAATAACATACACAGATTAATTCCATTCTTCTTAGAGAACATAAACTTTACTTAGGGAGTGCGGGGTGATATAAGCCCGAGCACAACATACATACATTTTCTTTACTTAGGTGTGGCGGCCTCATATAGGACCGATCACACCTTACACAGTTTCCCCCTAGCTCCAATAATGATGAGGTAGGTAAGCCTTGGTTAAGCTTGTGGGTGGTTGTAATTCAAGGAGGAAGAACAACCGTAACATAACAAAGAGGGAGTCGAAGCGAACTTAGGCGTCAACACCCTACCAACATTACACATAATTTCCCTCCTAGCCCGATGTGGAGGTCGGGTAGGTAAGCTTTGGCTAAGCTAGTGGGAGGTCGAACATCCAAGAAGGATAAACAACCCTAACATAACAGAATGGGAGTTAACTCACATATATACATCAACTCCCAAACAACACGCGCGACCGGAACGACCGGATTCCTCACCATACATAACATATACTTATTAGTTAGAGGTTCCTTTATGGAACTTATCACATACATACATCACACAGTGTTACTAACTCGGTTAGATACATCAGGGAAAGTCACATCCCATTTCAACAACACGGATAACAGTATAATATAAACAACAACATACTGAACAAGTCACATACATCACACAAAGTCACAACATACACTACGCACGGATAGCCGTAGTTAGAACGTTCCCGTGGGTTGGGACATTTATTCCGAATACCGATCTCTTATGTGACCCTAAAGTGGGTTAGTTATAGTTTGACACATAATTAAGGTTAAACGGTACCGAAATTAATTACGCCACAATAATGAATTACTTTAAACTCATTTCATGCTTTATCTTGCAAGGTGGCAAACACACAGAAAAAAACATTGGCATACAAGCCGGTGTAATCCGGTAGGACACAGGTTGCAAGAAAACCATACCTGTCACCAAGGTCCACTCTATTGCGTTCTCTTAGGTTCCTTGAATAATCTTTGAAAAACTGGTAACATTACATTTGTTTCCATTAAATCGGGGCAATACAATTGTTAAACAACAAGTGCGCCCATAGTTAACCCGTTATCCTGTTATACTTAATTTTACTCTTGTGATCTTAAGTTCACAACTCTCACATCAAACCTAACACTTGTTTACACATCTTAAGGCCTTTACATGTCACCAAAACAAGGCCTAACATCATCCAAAACCATTACCATCCAATCCCCCATCATTAGCAGGCTCAAGCACACTTATAGAGCAAAAAAAATGGAGTTCAAAAGATTATTGGTCATTTTCAAATCAAAATATACCTAAACATATGCCAAAACATGTCAAAACAGATAGTACTCGAAAAGAGGAATCCAACACCGCAAACGGCACTCAAAACGGAGTTCAAACGAAAAAGTTATGCAAAAACAAAGGTTGGTCCGAACATGCGTCCGACCTTGCATGTTCGGACATAAGTCGAGAGTTCTGAAAATCTTCCGACGTATGATATCCGAACTTCAATGTTCGGACACATGTTAGGACATACCGAGAACTGCAAAATCAATACGGAAAACAGCCAGAACCAAGCCACAAATCCCCACAAAACATACATAACTTATAGTAGCAAAATAGCCCATCGAAAACACATTTCCACGGGGTTTTAACGCATCATACACACATTAAAATCAACCAAAAACATCACCAAATCAAAGAGTCAAAAACACTCATTTTCTACCAAATTCGCCATAACCTCCCCATAAACTCTACACATTCATCCTCATCAATTTCCATCATTTTCATCCCTAATCTAGCCACACCCTTTCAAGGGTCCTAACAGCACTTAACACAATCCTCAAATTCATCAACAACAATACAATCACCATAAACTCCATAACCACAAATATCGATCACAAACTCAAAACATTTGGCTCTAAAGGCCCTCCATTCAACATTAATTCACAAACCTCTTCTAACATCAATTGAACACATTCCAACATATATTTCAATCCACAATTTGGGTTCATTAATTTGTTTACCCATCCCAAACACTTAAACAATTATAACAAGGTTTAAGGTGGATTCCTTACCTTAATTTCACAAGTTTCCTTAATTCTCCTCTTGCTCCATATCTTCTCCAAAATCGGTTAAGAGGGCATGGAGTTTCCAAACTCCATCCCAACATTCAAGAACACAAAACACACTCAATTAATTATCTAAACCCTTGCAATATTTCAATTCAATCAAAGGGCTAGAACACAAGGTTAGGGTTTACCTTTGTGAAGCTTTCAAGAGGGATTTTCACCCTTGAATCAAGAGGGGACTTCTCCACCATTGAAGGATCAATTTGGAGCTCAAGAACAAGGAGAAAACAAGGTATCAAAAATGGTGAAAAATTGATTACACCAAGAGTTGAAGGAAAAATGACTTTCTCTTGGAAATTTTTACCTTAGAAGGAAGAGGAGACTCCAAGCTTCTCATTGGTGCCATTTCTCTTCAAATGGGGAAAACCCATGGAGGTCAACTTCATCCTTTTGGAATTTTGAAAAGAGAGAGGATGATAGAGGAAGAGAGAGATGATAGAGGAGAGAGAAGGAGAATATGTGATTTATTTTTGATTTGGAGCTCAAATGGAGCTTAGAGATGAAGAAGAAGTGAGGAAGCCATTGTTGGCTTGTGGAGGAGAACTCCATCGGCAGAGAGGGAGGGAAGGAGCCGGCTGGGAAAGGAAAGAGAGGAAAGAGAAAAGGAAAGAGAGGGGAAAAGAAAAGTAAGGAAGGAGAGAGAGTGAGGGGTATTTGTGCCCTTTGTTATTTTGGCTCTCTCTTGACTTAATAAATTAGCTAACTAGTCATGTGTGGGTGAGCTGTCTACATTAATAAAACCGGCCCACTAATATAAACATACTGGAGCGTTTTTCGTCTTTTAACAGAATACGCTTGTTTATTTACCCGGTTTAGCACTATTCACTAACCGGGACCGTTTTCCGGAATTTTCTCATTCCTTTAATTTTAATGGTTATTTAACTCCCATTAATGTTTAATTATAGTTACATAATCAACTATTATTTTTACGGGGTCATTTAAACTGTTTAAAGTCACGTTTTCATGTTTTCTCGAAAAACGCGCTCTAAGACTCCGTTAGCGTTTAAACGCATTGTTTGGATCCGTTTCCTTCCGGGATTTTTCCCACACGTTCCTAATGTGTAATTAAGGTATAAAAATATATTTATAGCCCTAATGAAGGTTATGTACCTCCTAAAATAATTAAATACGTATTTTCACGTTTTGTGATTTTTACGCATTTCCTTTTCTTTTTGGTTTTCATTTCTTCACCAATGATCTTAAGGACTTAATTAGCCTTAGAAAATTATAATTACATAGTTAATTAACACATTAAGGTTTGGGGTATTTCATTGGTTTTCTTTAGTAATTGACTTAATATGTTCATTAACATATTTATAAGGTATAGATATGACCTTTAGGTCTTATACAAACTTATCCCAAGCTCAGAGCATATTTTTGCCCATATTGACTTTAAGGTATTTATTTGTGTTTTATTTGGTTTAACTGTCTACCAAGGTTTCCTAAGGACTTAATTAGCCTTATTAAATCATAATTGAATATTATTTAGTCTTGGTAAGTTCTTTGGGTCCTAACCAAGTTCACTCCAAGCTTAGAGCATGTTTTTGCTCAAACTGTCTTTTAGTGCTTTACTGTTTTTTTACTATGGTTTTAAATTGTACACTGACGTTTCCAAGGCACTCTTTAGCATTTAAATACCATAGTTTAAATGTTTAACAATATATCAAGGTTTGGGGTATTTTCAGGTCGTGCTGTTTATTTAGCCAGTTTTACCTATTTTCAGGAAAAGGAAAGGGAATGGGATTACCCAAAATCCTGTATCTTAATTCCCCACCCAACCCCCAATAGGGAATCCTCCCTAGTACACTTTGACCAGCGACATATGAACATTGACCGATAACTAATGATCACTGACCGGTGACCGGTGAATGTTGACCAGTAATTAATGGTCGTTGACCGGCAGTCGGCAGTCATTGACCACTGACCGGTTGGTCGTTGACCGGTTATTTATTTCATTTCCCAGCTCAAACAAACAACCGGGAAAATTAAAGGAAATTCTTTTCCATTCCTTTCCATTCTCTTTCTTAATTTCATTCCGTTTCCCCCGGTTGAAAACACATGTCCCCTTAATCATAGAAAAGTATAACAAAAATATCAAAAGTAACAATTTCTTTTTTTTCATATGGTACATAGAAAACCCATTATTTAAAATTAGAAAATAAAGTATAAAGAAACATAAAATATATCCAATTTTCTTCGGATTTTAATGTATTTGTTATAACTATTTACGATTTTAAGTCTTCACTACAATAGTTTTAAATTATGTGACAATTTATGTTTTTAAATAAATTAATTTTTAATTGTTTAGCCATTTCTATTTATTTTTGAAATTATATGATTTAATTTTTTGTGTATTTAATTATATTCATTTTTTAAAATGGAATTCAAAATTTTTTGATCTTTAATTATTTTTGTGTATTTTTTTATAATTTAAATTTTTTAAAAATTAACCATAACCCTGAAGTTATTGCGGGCATATGGTGTGAGGGTAAAATGAGGATATTAATAATATATTATATCAGAATTTGAACGGAGGGGTATCTTATAATGAAATTGAAACCTTATAGGTGTATTATAATGAAAATGAAACCTCAGGGATATTTGTAAACCAAATGAAACTTTAGAGGTATTTCATAATAAAAATGAAACATCAGGGGTATTTCATAAAGTTTGTTCAAACCTCAGGGTATCTGGTGAAATTTCCCTTTTCTTTTTATACAAATATCCAGGGGGAACATTTTGGGAGAATGCTAACGGTTTCGCCATGCCACCACTAAAGACTTCTTCTTCTTTAAAATATGCACGATTTTTTGACTTTTCTCACTCCTACGGTCTTGCCTACTCTTGCTCTCGAGTTTCTCCAACTTTCTCAATCCTCAATTCTCAATTCTCTGCTCTCTTAATCCTTTTTTTACGAAGGTAGAGTCACGTGCGGTTTTTGTTTCTAGTTCAAGTAGAAGAAGAGTGGGGTGTGGTTTTGTTTATCTCTTGCTCTTCAAAACCCACTCCTCTCTGCCACTAATTTGTTCAATAATGTCTACTTCGAGAGCAGATGAAACAGGTGAAGCCCTAAATCAACTTTCATCGGATGTAGCAGTGTAAGTCGATTACTCTGAAAATTTGGTATCTCTAGTTAATGAGAAATCCTTGTTGTTTTAGTTACAAAATTTGATGATGACCAAAATGTAATCCGTCTCAAGAATATATGTTCGATGACTGTTAGAATGTTCAATATTGTCGTTCACCAATTTGTTTTTTATCGGTGACCGAGAGTGTCGAACCCGAAGCTTTGGTTCAAGGGTATCCTATACCCCTCCACTACCGAATACATGCCAAGGTTTTTTTAACTAAGATTTTTACACTTTTTTTGCAGGGTTCAAGAAGGTATTGCTACTGAAGTGAATGATGGTGGTGTAAACCGTAAACAAAAATATAAGAAAAAAGAAAACAAACTCACTTTCCACACACATGGCGTTGTGTAATCTGAGTAAGGTTATAGAAAATCTTAATCCAGAACAATTTCAAACTGTTAAAGAAGTAGGTTTCGGAGCTATATTGGATCTGAAATTGAATAAATTGGATATGAACTTGGCTACTAGCTTGTGGACAGATTTAATTGGGCTGATTGTACCTTGAAATTTGGTGGGGGAAAAACGTTAAAATTGATGAGGATGATGTTTATTACTGTCTTGGTCTTCCCAGGGGAAAAGATAGTTGAAGAAAGGAATCTAAAGGATAGTACTGAAGACTACAAATCGTATTTCAATAATTGGAAGTATTCTTGGCTAGATGGGAGTGTCCAAGGTTGAAGATGATGGCTCAGCTTGTGCCTAATTTCAGTGGGGATGTCTTTAAAAGGAACTTTGTTTGTCTTGTGATATCTACTTTACTCTTTGGTACTCACACCGGATGTTGCAATTGGAAAGTCTTGCATTCGCTGAGGGATGTGAAAGAGATTATTAACTTCAATTGGTATGAATATACAATGAGAAAACTAAATGAATCTGTGCAGGTGTGGGAGAAGTCGAACATTGATAATAGGAGGTTTATAAGTCCGTTGTTGTTGTTAAATTTGGTGTACCTTGACAGGTTTAAAGTTGGTGTTCAGCAGGTTGATAGAGTATTTCTTGTTATTCAGGGATGGGATTAGAAAAGTTATAAAGAGAGAATTGCTCTTGAAAAAAAAGCTGGTGGCTTTGGTTGTGGGGCAAACAGTCTAAAAACACTGTTCCATCGGGTAAGTCTCTCAAAGGGAATGTTGCATCTAGGGACAGAGATGCAAGTGTAGGATGCAGTGATATTATGGTACATATTTATGGTTTTTATATACATTTTACTCAGCGGAATAAGTTTTTGTTTTTTCATTTGTTTTGTAACATGAAAATATGATTATTAATTTATAACTTGTAAATAAATGTTGTTATACATAGGATGTTATAACAAAGATCCAAGAAGTATCAAAGGAAGCCACCACCTTATTGAACATTTTGTGTTCATTATATAAGATGGCTGGACATACTGACATCGTTAAGGAGGTTATTAAAGAGACAGTTTTAATGTTTGGTCGGCTTGGACAGCGTGAAACTTTGTCTAGCATTCAATCAGGGGGGTAATATGACAACGACATGGAAGAAATATTATCTCAACATCCCTTGGTTCTAAAGTCATTGTTAGATATACGTATACTCTCGATGACGGATGTTTGTGGGCACATGAAGCTGCTACACAGATACTGAGATAGAGATGTCGCATAAAGCTGGGGTTCTGGTAGAAAACGATGTGGAGTGTGAAGCTATTGACATGGTGAGAATAAGGAAGGACGTTGTAATAGAAAGTAAGAGGAAAATAAAAAATTGTGAAGGGGAAAATACTCTCAATGTGCAGGCTGAAACTGTGGGCACAAATGAGGCTATAGAGAGGGAGCATGAAGCTGTGGACGCAGATGAGGAAACAGAGTGGGTTCAGGTGAAAGACGATGCACAGCCTGAAGCTATGGACTCTGATGAGAAGATGAAAATAGAGAGGGATCAGGGGGGAATAAGGAAGGAAGTTGTAGAAGAAACGAAGAGGAAAAGAAAAAACTCGTAAAGGGGAAATGGTAGTTGACAGTGTGAAGCAAAAATAAACTAGAAAGTCAAAAAGGGAACAAAACCTTCTGCATTTTACAAGTCTCATTATCGAAGATGATTTTTAACGTAGCCAAAACCTTTTGCATTTTACAAGACCGCACCGCAGTCACTTGACAAGGACATGGACGTCCACTTCATCACATACTTATAGCGAACTTCATTCCCAACCAATACACAAGTTGTAACACCCCCGAATAAACATCCAACAATACAAACATCGTTCCTCGCCATATTACAAGTTAACTATGCAGCGGAATAGACTCCATCCGGGTGTCACAGACGCCAACCACCCATGTGGTTGACACAACCACACTACCAACATCAAGTTACGGTCTGGACGACTGGAAACCGCCCTCAAACAACTCATATACAACTCAAAATACAATTTCAAAATACCGAGTGTCTACAATAAAAATACCAAATCATAATCTGAGAATTACATTTCGGGTTAGTAGTAACACCCATACACTAAACATACTACACAATACAAAAGTTATGCCCCGATGGAATACCCCCATGGTAGCCATCCCGCCTACGCTCCGTTATCGTTCGGCACAATACCTGAAAAAAATTAGGTGTAAAGGACTCAGCAAACGCTGAGTATGAACGTGTGTAGCCCGCATGTTGCCGGGCCACACAACTACTTGGTCGAATATGATTAAGTTCATTTCGCATGCTATAATAAAACAGTAACACACAGCATACAACAACAACATAGCAACTAACAACATGTTGGGCATAGAGATAACATCAAGCACCTCAAGCATGTAAAACAAGTAGAGCTTACAAAGAATCTGAATACTGATGATCCACATAGTGGGATCATTCAATGTTGAGTGTTTTCGTCTCTTTTTCTTTGTTTCCATCATGTGTACTTCTCCTCTCTTTCTTGCACCAGGTCTGGGGATGTAGGTTGATTCCCGTGACCATATAGCATGGGTGCCCATCTTTCTTTGCTTCTTTATAGATTAATTGTGAGTTCTTTTGTTACCGCACGTTGGAGGACGTCTCCTCCATAGCTAGTCCCCCATTCCCGACGTCATGCACCGAGAAAGCGGAGTCGCCTCTAGACTCCAGGATAAGCTCCACCAATTGTCACTCCCCCATTCCTGACACCCAGGGTCGGGAAAGCGGAGTCGCCTCTAGACTCCAGGATGTGCTCCACATAGAAGGGCGAAGGATCTGATGCAGATACCAACTCCCGAGTATTCTATACGCGCGGCCCGAGATGTTGTATTCCCGGGTTATTCTCATGTTTCATCAATTGAGATCTACTCTTCATTATCATTAATGAATAGACACCATAGTGGGTGTCATGGGACGTCCTCCATGGTTAGAGAGGAGTTTCCCTTTATAGAGTTTTCTGTGTTTTCATAGTTTGTTGTGTTTCATCTCACGTTCCATAAACGAGAAGGGACTAAACTACTGTGTGCACGCAAATAATATACAACAATGATATAGCAATCATACAACATGATAAGCAAGCAACCTAATTTCATGCTTTAATCTTATGGTCATTTTCACACAAGGCACACAGCAAACAAGCCGTGTAACACGGCAACATACAACCACACATGTCCATACCTCATTCAGAAGCAAGAGTTGACTCACACACGGGGTCCTGGTTGGCGTTCGTTACGACCCTAGAGTTAATTAAAACAACTTGTCAGTTTATGATTGCACCCGACGACCGTAGTGACATTTTTCCTCACAATTACACCATAGCCCCTTTTCTTATAACCAACACTTAATATATTTAAACCCCATATTATACCTCTTAATTAATTTATGTTATTACTTAAACTTCCAAAACCTCCCTAGGTTTATATGCTAATCCCCTCAAATATTTAAATTTCCATTCATGCCCCAAGGTTTAAGGTAATTACCTAACTTACCCCTAACTTGATAATTGCGTATACTCCTTTTATATTTATAATGATTGTTCTGATTTACTATTTCTTCAAATACTTAATATATTTATCCTTATACCCCTTTTATCACCCTTTGACCTCTTATTGATTTATTTACTTTTATAAAATATATCTATATATATATTTTATATACGGTTTTAGAAATTCATTTAAGCCATATAACAAGCTTACAATTATGTCTATATTTCTAACTTGTTCCTAAATAGTTATAATTACTAGCGCGGTAGTTTTCCACCAGTAATTAATATATCCTCATAAATCAACCCATAAATTTATTAATGACCATTTAGATCACAAAATCCTTATTTTGACATGGCCTAAAAATAGCATACTAATTATTTCAAAATGGTATTTAAATATCCCTCAAATTTTGTTATGACCGCGGTGGTGCAGAATTTCACGTAAATAAAATTCCTATAACTTGATCTCTACCCATATTTAACTTCCAACAAAATTAATTATACATTATATCTTCAATGAACACGCATATATATATATATATATTATACGGTTCTAACAGAAAAATCCGTTCAAGCCATAAAACAAGCTTACAAATATGTCCGTATTTTTCTAAGATGTTCCCAAGTAGGCTAGCATGGTAGTTTCCCACCAGAAATTTATACATCTTTGTAAATCAATCCATAAATTTATTAATGAAAATTTAGAACACAAAATAATTATTTTGACATGGCCTAAATGTGTGGCCTTAAAATAGCATAATAATTATTTTAAAACAGCATTTACATATCTCTGACAATGTATCCTAGCCTCGGTTAGTCTAAACTTTTCCTCAATTTGTTTTCCTACCATTTTCATAACTATTTTGATTTAGCTCATTTTTATATGTTACGGTATGCATCTGTTCTTGTATAACACCCACTTACACAACATATATGCATGCGTGTAACGTATTTACTCTTCAGATAATACCTATATAGATATGTTTGTATATGTGTACGTGTATATATGTATGTGTATATACTCAATGACTTCTTATATTACCATGTTTCGGTTCCCTTGTATATCACCAGCTCCAATGTACATGCGTATATGCCCATTAGGTGCAGTTACGTATCACAAGCCTAGTAACATACGCATATACATATAGCTACTATCGGTTATGACTTTACAGTTCAATATGTATATGCCTAGATTCCAAATTTTGGTTCCCTTGTATGGTTTACGTTAAACATACTTGCATATACACACCGTGTTATCCCCTGTACGTAACCCAACCAATACGCCTATACTATGTGAATCTATTTGGGGTTCAGTTGTCCTGTATCTACATATCTCCCTTTTTTTCCGCGACATGTTCTTGAATAACAACGTAAGGTGATCAGTTCACTTGTTGTGTGAAAACGAAAAGGAAAGGAACTTAGGCAGTCACAGTGGATACAGTTCTCACCTAGTTCCCGAGCTGGTTGCCGGTGTTTGAGCGTAATCCCTGTGTCTCGTTGATCCGGCTGGAAGTATCCTCAAGTGTGGACTCTGAACCTTGGAATAATACTGGGGGAACTGGTGAAGGGAATGTGGTTGTTAAGACGTGAAGGAGAGGGAGAAACGGAAGAGGAAGCAGAGTACTACCGTACCTCTGTTGCCTTCTGTTCCACGGTGGGTTCAAGGATGAAGAAGCAGTTGTCGTGTCTCGCATCCACGGGTTCTGGCGCCGGAGCAAGGAGTTGCACGCTTCAGTCTCGGTTGCAAGTACTGTGAAGAAGAAATGTAGTGCAGAGCATGTGCATTCTTCGTTCACCAGTTGATTAGACTTACCGTAGTGAAGATTAAAGGTGGATGCAGATCTTGTTGAAGAGAAGAGAGTAGAGCATCTTGTTCTCTTTTTGCCAGTTTTGTTGAAGAGAAAACGATGCGACTACGTCCGCTCCTTGCTCGCCGGCTTCGGTTGCTAGAACACCGTTCTTGTTCGCCAACAGCTGGGTTTGAACATCCAGTGTGACTGGAGAGAATGGCGGAGAGCATAGAATGGAAAAGGGCAGCAGAGCATGCGTTTCCCTTGTTCGTCAGTTTGGGTAGAAAAATACGGTGAGTATAGAGAACGAAATAAGGAAGGGAACGAAATGGTGAGAGCGTGTGTGTTTGAGTTCGCCAGTGGTATTGACAAAACGCTGATGATGAAGAGGTTGAAGTGCAGATATGCATTTTTCTGCTTCACCGTGAATGAAGAGAATGAAAAAAATAGAGCATGTGTTTTCTGGTTGCCGTGAATGAAGTGCATGAAAGAGATGATTCATGCACATTGCTTGTTCAGTAGTCGGTTGCAAATGCACGAGAGTGAAGGGATTGAAGCAAAGCAGAGCATGTATCTCCTTGCTAGCGATCGCGAAGGGAATGAAACAGGTAGAGCATGTAGTTCCTTGCTCTCCGGTGACTGAAGAGGAGAATCAAGAGGATGAAGCGCAGAGAATATATATTTCCTTGTTTGTTCGCTCTTGTAAAAAGCAAGGAGGGTTAGCGCCTGTTTGTTCAGTCGCTCCTGGAGAAGATGGTTGCAGAAGTTTGTGCCATAAAAAATCTCCGGTTCTTGGCTGTCATTGCTGCAAGCTTGTGGACTGTTGTACCGAACTTTAGTTATTTACTTCCAGAGAGTTGAAGAAAACAATTCTCAGCCAACGAAGAAGTAGTAAACTACTGTGTATGTAGAGAATTTGTGAAGGCTCAAGAGCTGCATATTACTCTTGCAAAAATCATGGTGAAAGTGTTGATGGAGTAGAGGGCAGCATGTTGTTGTTCCACTGCTGTTGTACCCGAAAGTAAACAGGATGGGGGCATGCATGTTGTTGTCGTAGGAAGATGTATCACCACTGCTACTTTTTTTTTTCGAGTGTTCTGTCTGTGGCTGTATTGGGAACAAGCAAGGGAAGGATTTCTTTTTGACGATTGCTGATTTCAAGTCATAGGGGTCCGCATGGAGTTGCAATGAAGAGTTTGTGTTGCAGAGTCGTGTATATATGTCTGCTGCTGTTCGGAACTTTGGTCAGAGGAACATTGGTCTCTCCTTTTTTTTTCAAGGCATGCGCATGTAACAGCAAGAAAATAAGGGGACCAAATCTCCTCTGTTATAGTTGTGGATCTTGGAGCCGACAAGGACCAAGTGGAATGGGATTGAAGTGGGGCACAAGTGAACAGCCTGGCGCTATTGCACTAATCAAAACAATGGAAAAGGGAGTGCGTGGGTGTGCATGTCAAGACCAAAGTAAGAATGATATGCTGCTTGCCAATACTGGAAAACAAGAAAGGCTACAACAGTATGTTTTTCCTCCTTTCCGGTAGTTAGATTAGTGGGTGATATAGCAGCTGAGTCTAATGACATATTATCGTTCTTATGTCTGAAGGTGCAATTTGTTATTGAATACAGCACAACCCAACGGTTAAAGCGTTCAGGGGAGGAACGGGAGGTCTCGGGTTCGAACCTCAGCGGGAGCGTCCTTGCTCCTTTTTCTTCTTATTTTTTTATAAGTTATGCATGCTTATTTATATATATGTGAGACCGTATAATATACGTCGCGTTATTAATTTTACACGCGACTACCTCATTTTGTTACGTTGTTAGTTATTTATACGTACATGTCTATATATATACGCCCCCTTTTATTTTTGTCGCGTTTTAGTTATATGTAACTATGCGACGTTATTATTTATTATATACGACGTTGTAAAATTGTAATGTTACGTATATGTATTTTCATAAACGTACATATTAAGTACGTGACCGTATTAATACGTAACATTGTCATGTTTCCGGACATATATATACCAAATTTAATTGTTCGTACATTATTATATGTCCGAATTATATAACACGTATCTTCGGATAATCTCCTTGCGTTTATGATTTTATTCATATGAGCTTATATTTGCGTATCACGTACCGATATGTATACGCGGTGTAAGTACCCATTTGGATCTATATTTCAAATACCATAAGGCTTTATTGTAATTGTTGCACATGATTTAATTTAAACTTCACTAATTTAAACTGCTAATTATTCGGGGTATTTCAGCCTACCCCCCTTAAAGGAACTTCGTCCCGAAGTTGTTACTTCCTTAACTGGTGTTTTCCATTCTTGTTAATCCTAGGGATCAAGTCCCACATTTCATAATTCTCACTACCCGAGTGTGTTCATAAGCACTATGTCACAATAATGGCTTCTCACAAGTTTTCATAGTAGTCTAAGGTATTAGCAATGTACAAATAACAATCTGAGGTGTAAGCCACAGTACACACATTCATTCCTAACCGAGCGTACATATATACACCACATAACAATCTCATACACACAACCAACACGTGGCTGTAGGAACACACACAGTGCAAAGATTAAGTCCTGAATACGTTCTCTCTAACCAAGGGATCATATCCCGCAAGTTCCACAGTTCTATTTCACCATTTGTGCTTATAAGCACCACGCCACATCTGTGGCTCAATAATACTGCAATGTACCAATACTATTTATGTATGCACTCATAGCAACCAGATGAACAAGTCATTCATTTATGACTACCATGCATTCAAACCAATCCACACACAGTTCACACATAGCACCCAAATCAACACCACAAACGTGTAACAATAAGTAAAACGCAACGCGCCTACCCCCCTTAAAAATGGATTACGCCCACGTAATCCCTTTATATCATCCTTGAACCTTGGTTCTAGCTGTTTAGTTCTCATGGAGTATTCTAGTTTCTATGCGATGTAGCTCGCAGTATAATCTCATCAAAGGCCTTGACCATGTTAATGACTTGGTTTCTGTCTCAAGAATTCTTATCGGTTTCCATACCGATCTCAAACGGATTCGGATTTAGCTTCTCTGGGTCTAAGATATTGGCCGATATGTCACTTGTTATTCGACTTGAAGATGTGAAATATGGTCCACCAGCTTCTGCTGTGCGACTCTGATTACTTTCAGGTTTAGTTTTCCCTCACTATACCTTCCAAGGCAGGCATGCATGATTAATAGTATAGGAGTAAAAGTCTCTTGACCGACATGGGGTACTTTAATTTATACATAATCTCGGTGGATTGTAGCTTGTGTATCCATTTACTCTGGAGGTCGGAAGTTCATGTTTTTAGTGCACTTTTAAGCATTTGAATTGTTCTTCCTCGCTGACCCTTTGGTTTTAATTCATTTATGTTCTGTAGTAACGATTTTAGTTCTTAGTGTCTGACGTGTCATTGTTACAACAACATGTTTGGTATGTATTACCGATTATGATTATGTGTAGCATAGGATATTTAGTTCCCTTATCATCACCGTTGTTCGTAGGAACTAAAATAACTGACTATTATTGGTTACGTTTTGCAATTGATTGCGATAGTATATTTTCTTATGTGGTAACTTTTAGGCTAATAGTTACATCACATCACTTTAAGTCTTCACATATTTGTAACTTCGAAGTTTTTGAATATTGTACCAATGTATTCTACTCGCTCGAGTCATCTAACACCGATATCCCATCTTTCGTACCTTCGTATTCTTGACTTGTAAGATTTCCCACTTATTTGTAGTTCATGTGTCCTCTTGTAGGAGGTTTCGGGAATTACCCAACACCGACGTGATCAGCGTAAGTGTTGGACTACCCCTTCACCCCAATTTATGCGCAGTGTCACTTGACCTGGCCAGGGTCGAGCTCAACCTTGCACGTCCGGTTAAACGACTAATCAATTAACCCAATTTAAGTTCTTATCCCACTTGTTGCTAGTCATTTAGTAATCAATTCATGGGTTAGTATTAAAATCTAAGCCTTTATATTAATTCTTTAAATTCTCCAACTATATTTACATCTAAATGTGTACATACATATATCCGCTCATTCTTGTATATAATACATATACTTATGTGTTATAAGTTTCAAGGTCGTATTTAAATCACAATAACCCTCTTATTTTATATTTATCCATATATTTTTATTCCCATGAATTAAATGATATAGTAGTACATAACTTTATGTCTTCTGATGTTCTAAGTTCTTTTCATAAACTGTATATGTAAAATTCTCGTACCGTATGTACATATACATGTTCCTTCACGTATACATGTAGTCTCATAAATTTTTGTGTTAGCCAAAGGGATATACGATTGTATACTTCCATGTTCTCGTTTTATTACTATTTTCTCCGTGCTTACAAATTAATACTGAATCTACCAAGTGATTCTTTCATTACCCGACCCATTGATTTATTCCTCAATTTAGTCCCTTAATCTTCTTAAAATTTCCAAATTTCAATATTCGATTGAGTTGGAACTATTTCTCGTTGGAGTGTCTAGTTAATTTGGATGATTTCATCTTATTTGATCGTTTAAGCCCACTTCGATCTGACTTCATATTACAAATTTTAATTCTTTGAATGGACCATCTGAAAAGTCCATACTATATATATATATATATATATATATATATATATATATGTATATATTATATATATTTTGTGGTTACTATAATTTTGTTAATTTGTTGTTATTCGGATTCCCATCTTAATCTCTTCTGGGTCTTGTAACCCTTCTATCACCTCCTCATGATTATTTCTTGTGTGAATCCACCAACTAGTTGTAAGTATTCAGGGATCATCACCACTGAGCTCCCAATATTTATTTTCGGTTGTCAGTTATAACATTGACTTAAGTCGGGTTTGATTGATTTACTAATCATGACCTCTTTTAGTTGAATTTCTTTTGCTTCTTGGGTTTTATTAATATCAAGTCTTTCCTGATGTGTATGTATATACCCTTGTATGGTTGAATTGCTAAATCACGTTTTGAGTTCCCCGTGTTTATTTATTTACGTTTTACTCGGTGAAGTTTGCCTTTGGTTAAAAGTCCATTAGCCTTACTTATCCAAGGTCGCCTTGATTTTAAATATCGACCATCTTCGTCTAGGTTATATTTACTAAGTTACCAATCTTACCAGGTGTTCCTCTTTGGTCCCTTGTTTATAATTGTTAACTCCTCCAGAGGTAGTATGCCTGGAAGGACTATTTCCTAATAGTGGCGTCATACATTGCCATTTGGATATTTACAAGGGAGGTCGAATTTGTGGGGTGCTGTTTATGATTATTATAATTCCGGGAACTGGAGAAATTGGTATTCTGATTTTAGAATGTATGAAATAAATATCTTTTATTTGGGAAGCATGCTTGATAAGTTTGCCGCAGGTCTGTGTTTGGAGGTAACTCCGCTAAACTTTGGTATAAGTTTAAGAAGTTTAGACACCTGCTAATTGTCACCTAAGCCTGGTGTTTCCGGAATTGACTTCTTTGTCGCCATGGTTGTTGTTTGTTTGTTTCAGTTGAGTGAGGTTATTGTTCAGAACCATTGTGACAATCTTAACTGAGGTTATAGTAAAGTTTAAACCAATAACTCATTGAAAGGTCTTGCATTGGACGTTGTTAGCTTAACAAATGAAATGAATTGTAAGTCTATTACCTATAGGCCTGTCGGGACAAGTTTTATGCATGTCTTTATTACTCAGTTAAACCTCACCTGAAAATGGCACTAGGTGCTCTTTGGTATGTATATCTTGTGAGCATAACCCTTTTTGGTACTTGAGTTTTCATTTTATGTTTTCATTGTATTAATTAGTAAGGCTTCGTATCAGCTCCCTCATAGCCATAGTGAAGGATAACAGACGATGTAAGGGGTTTATCCATTATAGAATCGAATTCTTCAGCCTCCCGCGGCATTGCTTGCTGGTATTCTAACCGTTCCTCTTTTGGACTGTGTTCCTCCATGATTGGAATTTAATTTTTTTTTTTTGTACAATTCTTCCTTTATTTGATCTCCGTGATCATGATACTCAATAAATGGTTGACATAATGGCGCGTTCGCCATCATTTCCTTATTTGTTGAGTTGTGTTTGGGTGGCAACTTGTGCCTGATAATGTTGGTTACTTATAAAGTTCAAGAGACCTGTTCATGGTCTATTTTAATGTGTTTTTGATCTCCGAGAAATGCAAGTTAAAGTTGAGAAGAATTGTTGTGCAAGAAGCAATAAGAAACAGAAGGAATCAAAATAGAGAATTTGAGCTTCGTAAGAAATCACGGTAGCCATGTATTTGGATAGTTATATACTAATGGTGAGATAGGTCGTGTATGGTGATGTGGTTAAATGGGCATATATGCCACACACTGAACTAACGATTATATATTTGTAATACTTGTTGTCCATTCTAATGGTGTGTTATTACATTGTTGTAGAGGAGAAGAATAACGAGCAAAATTCGTCCTTCGTGGAACAATTGCTGGGTTCTTGAGATATAAAGCAATTCAAACCAGAAGAGTGTGAAGGAGACGTTGATAAGCAGGTATATATGTTCCTTGTTCACCGGTGGTAGAAGCAGGAGAGAAACCCAGTAATGGTCAACGGTCTCATTTGTTTGAGATGGGGGAATGCAGAAGAATAATTGAATATAAAGAAGGAGCAGGGACTTTATTGAATCCCGAAATATTAGATTTCAGTGTATAAAATTGTGTCATGCTTTATTCAGCGTTATAGATCGTACCAATTTTATGATGTAATTATGACTCGAACTATACTCTCTCAAGTGTTCGAATTGTAGAATTTATCTCAATCCCAATCTTGGCTTAATTATTTGCTCATTTGAGCTTTATTTATTTCATAAATTTTGGGGTATTTCGGTCCTCTTTGCCTGTGAGGTAGGGTCCTATCGACTGCTAAGCATGTCGACCCAAGTTACCGCTAAAATTGGTCCCTCTACGGGTATTATTCTTTTGGCAACGTCTTTTGTATAGTATAGTCTTTTCTTCACGGGTTGATTTTATGACATTAAGTAGATGCCAGATCGGGTTTTCCCGAGTTAGAGGAGGCTTTCTACCTTTCTGGCGTTCTTCCTCTGGGTTTAAAGAAAATTAGGGGTGTGGAGGTTGGGCGTATGTGTATGTTAGGTATTCAGTAGTTATTAAGGAAGAACCCTAACTAACGCGCCTCACATACTAGCCCTTAACCCCGTTACCCCAAATTCAGGTTCTCCTATACCCGGTACTTCTCTGTTCCAGTCATCAGAGCGTAACTATGCTCTGATACCACTTTCTGTAACACCCCCGAATAAACATCCAACAATATAAACATCGTTCCTCGCCATATTACAAGTTAACTATGCAGCAGAATAGACTCCATCCGGGTGTCACAGACGCCAACCACCCACGTGGTTGACACAACCATACTACCAACATCAAGTTACGGTCTGGACGACTGGAAACCACCCTCAAACAAAACTCATATACAACTCAAAATACAATTTCCAAATACCGAGTGTCTACAATAAACATACCAAATCATAATATGAGAATTACATTTCGGGTTTAGTAACAACCCATACACTAAACATATTACACAATTCAAAAGTTATGCCCCGATGGACTACCCCCATGGTAGCCATCCCGCATACGCTCCGTTATCGTCCGGCACAATACCTGCAAAAAAATTGGGTGTAAAGGACTCAGCAAACGCTAAGTATGAACGTGTGTAGCCCGCATGTTGCCGGGCCACACGACTACTTGGTCGAATATGATTAAGTTCAATTCGCATGCTATAATAAAACAGTAACACACAGCATACAACAACAACATAGCAACTCACAACATGTTGGGCATAGAGATAACATCAAGCACCTCAAGCATGTAAAACAAGTAGAGCTTACAAAGAATTTGAATACTGATGATCCACACAGTGGGATCATTCAATGTTGAGTGTTTTCGTCTCATTTTCTTTGTTTCCAACATGTGTACTTCTCTTTCTTGCACCAGGTCTGGGGATGTAGGTTGATTCCCGTGACCATATAGCATGGGTGCCCATCTTTCTTTGCTTCTTTATAGATTAATTGTGAGTTCTTTTGTTACCACACGTTGGAGGATGTCTCCTCCATAGCTAGTCCCCCATTCCCGACGTCATGCGCCGAGAAAGCGGAGTCGCCTCTAGACTCCAGGATAAGCTCCACCAATTTGTCACTCCCCCATTCCCGACACCCAGGGTCGGGAAAGCGGAGTCGCCTCTAGACTCCAGGATGTGCTCCACATAGAAGGGCGAAGAATCTGATGCAGATACCAACTCCTGAGTATTCCATACCGCGCGGCCCGAGATGTTGTCTTCCCGGGTTATTCTCATGTCATCAATTGAGATCTGCTCTTCATTATCATTAATGAATAGACACCATAGTGTGTGTCATGGTACGTCCTCCATGGTTAGAGAGGAGTTTCCCTTTATAGAGTTTTCTTTGTTTTCATAGTTTGTTGTGTTTCATCTCACGTTCCATAAACGAGAAGGGACTAAACTACTGTGTGCGCGCAAATAATATACAACAATGATATAGCAATCATACAACATGATAAGCAAGCAACCCAATTTCATGCTTTAATCTTATGGTCATTTTCACACAAGACACACAGCAAACAAGCCGTGTAACACGGCAACATACGAACCACACATGTCCATACCTCATTCAGAAGCAAGAGTTGGCTCACACACGGGGTCCCGGTTGGCGTTCGTTACGGCCCTAGAGTTAATTAAAACAACTTGCCAGTTTATGATTGCACGCGACGACCGTAGTGACATTTTTCCTCACAATTACACCATAGCCCCCTTTTCTTATAACCAACACTTAATTATTTAAACCCCATATTATACCTCTTAATTAATTTATGTTATTACTTAAACTTCCAAAACCTCCCTAGGTTTATATGCTAATCCCCTCAAATATTTAAATTTCCATTCATGCCCCAAGGTTTAAGGTAATTACCTAACTTACCCCTAACTTGATAATTGCGTATACTTCTTTTATATTTTATAATGATTGTTTTGATTTACTATTTCTTCAAATACTTAATATATTTATCCTTATACCCCTTTTATCACCCTTTGACCTCTTATTGATTTATTTACTTTTATAAAATATATCTATATATATATATTTTATATACGGTTTTAGAAATTCATTTAAGCCATATAACAAGCTTACAATTATGTCTATATTTCTAACTTGTTCCCAAATAGTTATAATTACTAGCGCGGTAGTTTTCCACCAGTAATTCATATATCCTCATAAATCAACCCATAAATTTATTAATGACCATTTAGATCACAAAATCCTTATTTTGACATGGCCTTAAAAATATCATACTAATTATTTCAAAATGGAATTTAAATATCCCTCAAATTTTGTTATGACCACGGTGGTGCAGAATTTCACGTAAATAAAATTCCTATAACTTGATCTCTACCCATATTTAACTTCCAACAAAATTAATTATACATTATATCTTCAATGAACACGCATATATATATATATATATATATATATATATATATCTATACGGTTCTAACAGAAAAATCCGTTCAAGCCATAAAACAAGCTTACAAATATGTCCGTATTTTTCTAAGATGTTCTCAAGTTGGCTAGCATGGTAGTTTCCCACCAGAAATTTATACATCTTTGTAAATCAATCCATAAATTTATTAATGAAAATTTAGAACACAAAATAATTATTTTGACATGGCCTAAATGTGTGGCCTTAAAATAGCATAATAATTATTTTAAAACAGCATTTACATATCTCTGACAATGTATCCTAGCCTCGGTTAGTCTAAACTTTTCCTCAATTTGTTTTCCTACCATTTCCATAAATATTTTGATTTAGCTCATTTTTATATGTTACGGTTTGCATCTGTTCTTGTATAACACCCACTTACACAACATATATATATATGTATGCGTGTAACGTATTTACTCTTCAGATAATACCTATATAGATATTTTTGTATATGTGTACGTGTATATATGTATGTGTATATACTCAATAACTTCTTAGATTACCATGTTTCGGTTCCCTTGTATATCACCAGCTCCAATGTACATGCGTACATGCCCATTAGGTGCAGTTACGTATCACAAGCCTAGTAACATACGCAGATACATATAGCTACTATCGGTTATGACTTTACAGTTCAATATGTATATGCCTAGATTCCAAATTTTGGTTCCCTTGTATGGTTTACGTTAAACATACTTGCATATACACACCGTTGTTATCCCCTGTACGTAACCCAACCAATACGCCTATACTATGTGAATCTATTTTGGGTTCAGTTGTCCTGTATCTACATCTCTCCCTTTTTTTCCGTGACATGTTCTTGAATAACAACGTAAGGTGATCAGTTCACTTGTTGTGTGAAAACGAAAAGGAAAGGAACTTAGGCAGTCACAGTGGATACGGTTCTCACCTAGTTCCCGAGCTGGTTGCTGGTGTTTTGAGCGTAGTCCCTTGTCTCGTTGATCCGGCTGGAAGTATCCTCAAGTGTGGATTCCGAACCTTGGAATAATACGGGGGAACTTGTGATACCCACGGTAGGGGTCACCTCCCACATCGATCGGGAGAGAGCACGAACCACGCCTTATAGGTGTGGGGATACTCTTCCCTTGTGTGAGGCCTTTTGGGGATGGTACCCCGAGAACAAAACCGTGCGGGCTGCGGCCCAAAGCGGACAATATCACACATGTGGGTTAAGACTGGGCTGTTACAGATGGTATTAGAGCCAGACCCAGGTCGGTGTGCCAGCGGGGACGCTGGGTTCCCAAGGGGGGTAGAGTGTGATACCCACGATAGGGGTCACCTCCCACATCGATCGGGAGAGAGCTCGAACCACGCCTTATAGGTGTGGGGATACTCTTCCCTTGTGTGAGGCCTTTTGGGGATGGTACCCCGAGAACAAAACCGTGCGGGCTGCGGCCCAAAGCGGACAATATCCCAGTGAACGGCATTGATGCCAATGTGCTATTCGACTCCGGCGCCTCTCACACCTTCGTATCACCATCTTTTGTGAAGAGGTTGAAGCTAGATGCGGATTAGCTACCGAATATTCTGGTTACTCTCCCATCGAAGGAGCGAGTAAAATGCACCAAGTACTATCAATCAGCCACAATCCAAATTAAAGGGGAATCGTTTCCCATCTCCTTCATCGAGTTTAACAGGTTGGGATTCGACTTAATAATCGGAATGAATTGGTTGGAGCGGCACAAGGGTAGAATCCTCTGCGTCGAGCATCGATTGCTGCTCAAGAGTCCTTCTGGGGTTACTGTATCTTACCGCCAGAGACCAAGAGAGCCTTCGACCACAGTCATCTCCGCCATGGCGATGTACCGGGAGCTCAGAAAGGGCCATGAAGTATATCTGTGTTATGTACAAGACCTGAGCGAGATCCAGAGTTCAGTGATGATGTACCGATAGTATCTGAATTCCCTGATGTATTCCCTAAGGAGCTACCCGGCATGCCACCTCAGAGAGCGGTAGAGTTTGAGATTGACCTCTTGCCAAGTACCGGTCCCATTGCTAGGGCACCGTACAATATGGCACATGCTGAAATGATAGTTTAAAAGAACAGTTACGAGACCTTCTCGACAAAGGGTTTATACGCCCGAGCGTATCACCCTGGGGAGCACCGGTCCTCTTTGTGAAGAAGAAGGACGGTAGCCTCCGACTTTGTATTGACTACCGCGAGCTGAATGCGGTCACAGTCAAAAATAAATACCCATTACCATGCATCGACGACTTATTCGACCAGCTGAAAGGAGCCTCGGTCTTCTCCAAGATCGACCTCCGTTCTGGGTATCATCAGATTGCTATCAAAGAGCAAGACATAGAGAAAACGACATTCCGTACCAGATATGGCCACTACGAATTCACCATCATGCCATTCGGTTTGTCAAATGCACCAGCAAAATTCATGGATCTCATGAATCGATTATTTAGTGAGCAGTTGGACACTTCGGTTGTTGTCTTCATCGACGACATCCTTGTATACTCAAAATCAGCAGAGGAGCATGAAATCCATTTAAGGAAAGTGCTTGAGACACTGCACGAGAACCAGCTGTATGCGAAGTTCTCCAAATGCGAGTTCTGGCTAGATCAGGTATCCTTCCTTGGTCATGTCATCTCGAGCGTAGGTATCTCAGTTGACCCTTCTAAGATAGAAGCTGTACGATCATGGCCTAGACCCAAGACTGTTACCGACATTAGGAGCTTTCTTGGTCTAGCCGGTTATTACCAGAGATTTGCAAAGGACTTCTCGAAAGTCGCTAAGCCCATGACTACACTGATGAAGAAAGATGAACCGTTTGTATGGATAGACGAGTGCGAAGTATCATTTCAGAGCCTAAAAGACTCATTGACCTCAGCGCCCATCCTTACTCTTCCAGAGGGCACAGAGGGATTTGAGGTATATTGTGATGCATCAGGCAAAGGAATGGGATGCGTACTCATGTAGCATGGCAAGGTTATAGCTTATGCCTCCCGCCAGCTGAAAAAGCATGAGGAGAATTACCCGACACATGACTTAGAGTTAGGAGCCATTGTCTTCGCCTTGAAGATATGGCGACACTATCTCTATGGGGCAAGCATCACCATCTACTCCGACCACAAGAGCTTACAGTATGTATTCACCCAGAAAGAATTGAACTTGAGACAGAGAAGGTGGATAGAGTTTCTCCCAAACTACGACATCGACCTACAGTACAAGGAAGGGAACGCAAACGTGGTAGCCGATGCCCTGAGTCGTCGAGCACACTCGCTCCATTCGCTACTTGCTTCTTCTAGATTGGTTAACGAGGTGCGAGACGCTCAGTTGAGTGACCCTTACCTAACCGAAATCAGACAGAAGATCAAAAATGGTACATTTGAGAAGAAGAAGTATGACTTCAAGCTACATGAAGATGGTTTGATTCAACTGAATGGCAGGCTATGCGTCCCCCGAAGCAATGCTGAGCTAAGGGATCGCATCCTGCGGGAGTCACATAGTTCCACATTGTCAGTCCATCCGGGAGCCTTCAAGATTTACAAAGACATGAAGAGGTACTTCTGGTGGTCTGGAATGAAATCGGATGTGACGGAGTTTGTATTGAGATGCTTAACATGCCAGAAAGTGAAATTTGAACATCGTAGACCGGGCGGAATGGTACAATCGATGCCAGTTCCGTAGTGGAAATTTCATGATATCTCCATGGATTTTGTCGTAGAACTCCCACCTGCCGGGGGAGGACTCAACATGATCCGGGTTGTAGTCGATCGCCTTACCAAGGTGGCCAGATTCATACCGATGAAGGACACCTGGAAGGTAGTGAAGCTCGCAGAGCTATTCGATAAGGCGATCATCAGACATCACGGAGTCCCAAAGACCATAGTATCTGACCGCGACACCAGATTTCTTTCGAGATACTAGAGAGCTACACGGGAAGCGTTAGGTACAGAATTGAAGTTGAGTACCGCCTTCCATCCTCAGATCGACGGTCAGACAGAAAGGACAATCCAGACACTGGAGGACATGCTTCGGGCATGTGCCTTAGACTTTCAGGGGAGTTGGTTAGATAAGCTTCATCTTATCAAATTTTCATACAACAATAGCTATCATGCTTTGATTAAGATGTCGCCTTTCCAAGCTCTATACGGTAGACCTTGTCGTACACCCTTGTGTTGGGATGAGTCAAGTGAAGCGGTCATCATAGGACCGGAGTATCTAGAACAAGTGCAAGCTGAAGTTCAGGAGATACGAGCCAATATGAAGGCAGCCCAAGATAGACAGAAATCCTATGCGGATGTGCGACGACGCGACCTTGAGTTCGCCGTGGGCGACCAAGTGTTCTTGCGCGTTTCACCTATGAAGGGTGTTTTCCGATTTGGCCAGAAGGGCAAGCTGAGCCCAAAGTTTGTAGGGCCGTATACTATCACCGAAAGAGTTGGAGCTATAGCCTACAGGTTAGCATTACCTGAGGACTTGGGACGTCCATGATGTATTTCATGTGTCACAACTCAAGAAGTACATTTCTGATCCTTCTCATGTCCTAGAGCGTGAGAGACTTTCCATTGAGCCGACAATGAGATACGTTGAAACCCTGGTGAGAATCCTTGATAGGAAGACCAGAGACACTCGCCATAAGTGTATACGAATGGTGAAGGTCCTATGGTCAAACCATGATGTCGAAGAAGCGACATGAGAGTTGGAAGATGCCATGAAGGCGAATGTTGGGGTAAAACCTAACGGCAAGTGTACCGGTCAATTCTAGCAAGTTTTAATAGAGAGTAATCCCTAAGTATCGAACCAGAGGAGGCGATGTGTCTAGTTTAATCTTTACTAACCGAATTAAAATAAAACGGGAAATTGGGGTTTGATTTGATGACAATTAAAACTGTAAACGGCATGCGAAACAATGATAAGCAGGAAAAATAAATGTTGTGAAACTGATTTGGAGAAGAAGATCCCGGTTTACTACTGCACCCTAAATCTGTGATTCCTATCCCTAAGTGGTTTAAAAGATAATTCTGAGTAAAACCCTAGAACTAAGATAATTTACCTTCGGTCTCCCGCTTAGCAAATACTAGTTAATAAAGACCGAATTCTAACTCTCGTTACGAACCCACTGTTTACCAACCGCCTTAAGAACAATCTAGTTTATTAGTCAATTAGCTAATTAGAGGAATTACCGTCTCTAAACTAACCGGTTATTTTCCTGAATTCAATTGAAAGCCGCAGTCGTCACATATAGCTAACAAAATACTAATCTTATAATTGGCCAAATTATAACGATTAAAGAAATTAAGCAAGGAAAATAACTATACTCAATTAAATTGCATTAAATCACAAAGGAACAGGAATAGTCAATTTAGGGATACATAGCAAACCGAAATCTAAGGGAACTACTCAGCCATGACATGTTTACAATAGCTTAGTAATAATAGAGAACAAGAAGAAACTCTGTTCTGAGACTTCTGGTGAAGTCTCCGTGGTGAACCCCTTTCTGTGCTCTGCTCCAAACTCCAAACCAGACTCCAAGCTCTCAAACTAATTCTCTCTGTGTTGTGATTATTCTGTGCTCTCCAAGATGTGTATTCAGGTTGGCCAAGCTCCTCCTTTTTATAATACCCGGTCTATCTTCTAATCTATCTCTAAAATAAACGACGACCACAATGTTAAAAGATATAATTTCTTTCCGTCAATCTCGAAACAGAAACTCCGTGCTCCGTCTGTATTGTTCCGGGTTTCAAACCCATATGCAAACCCGGAACACATGAAATTTAAGGCAGTAGCTTCTCCGTCTGTATTGTTCCGGGTTTCAAACCCATATGCAAACCCGGAACACATGAAATTTAAGGCAGTAGCTCTCCGGTCTTGTGGTCCGGGTTGCAAACCAATATGCAAACCCGGAACAAGACTGAAAAGAGGCAGAAGGTGAATGAAAATCTGTATTTGACTCTGGTTTGACTTTCCATGTTGCTCTAATCTCTAAAATCTTCATTTAAGCACTTTGTTGAGTATTTTATCCTGAAAACATATGAAATCGATCACTGGAGACAAATATAACAATGAAGAGTAATTAAAGCATTAAAGAGGAAAGTTAATGTCATAATGTAGAAAATTAAGCATGAATTAGTCTAGTAAACTTAGACAAATTCCTGACTTATCAACTTCCTCACACTTAATCTTTGCTTGCCCTCAAGCAAATAGAAACATACTAAAGTCTTACAGAAGGGAGCCGTCAGTTCAGAACTGTGCACAAGGAGATCTAATAATGAAAAGCAGTCATAGAGAACAATGATCCACACTTGCAGGTTTTCATAACAGTGAATTGAGAAGTATTTTGCAAGAGCTTAAGGCACATAGTAAAACCACTGACTCCAATTTCACTCAGGGAACACTTTCCAATTAATTTTCCACAATCCATGGACGACAAGGGGTAAGAAGTAATCTTATTCCATATTACCTTTCATCACCACGTACTCATAATCAAGAAAGATTTTGCACTTTGCATTTGAAATTAGCAAATTTCTTCAACTTTCTAAACAAGCATTAACTTTCTCTTTTATATCCCTCAGACTTTTCTCTCCATTCATGTAGCGTGTTGGGTCTTCTATCCCAGATCAGATGACCTTAGGTAGATGGGTGATGAGGCACCCCGAGGACTTAATTACCAAATGGGCGAGGCCTGTTTTCTGGGTTAAAAGTTCGATTAGTGGAGTACCTTGCCTTTGTCCTTCCTTCCTTTCATTCAATAATCATTCCCAAAGTCCCCAAGTGAAATAAAAATCAAATAGTTGCACTAATAGGCTTAACTTTTTAAAGAAGAAATAGACATTAGTTAAAACTGTACATACAAGAAGTGCAACCAGAATTCCCACAACTGTTTTCCACCTCCGACCTCATAAGAACTAGTGCTACTCGTGTGGTGTTCCAAACCAACTTAACCAACCACTGAATAAGACTCAGGTATGTTATGCAACCAAAATATATTTTTTTTTTGAGGGCCAACAAAAATATTGTGCAAATGGAATGATTGTCTTGAAAGAAAATTGGTCAAAATTAGCACATTCGAATGAAATTGAACATGATATGAGTATGTGCAATTTCCCTTCCTCACACTTAAAACTTAGCAATGGCCTCATTGCTTCATGAAAATGATTAAGATGGAAGGAAAACAAAAATTTCCAGAAAACAACGTTTGAAAAATAAAGAAGTTAGAAAATCACGCCCCTGGGGTATGGTGAGGACAACGTCCTCACACTTATGTAAAACAGCGGGGTGTTGAATTCTGCAGAAATTTCGACAGAGCTTCCTTTAAATTTCCTCAATACCTCACACGCATCAAAAGGCAGACTTGTAGCGCAGAAAATATAACCAAAGCCAACACGATCTTGCAGAAAAACAGTAAGTGTATGAGTGTTACATCATAGTGCAGCGATGGTCGTAATGAAACAAGTAGTAGCCGAATCCAAAGTAAGATAGAAATACAACCCAAAAGAAAAATATCTCAGAAGCAAACACATCAAAAGATCTGAAAAGAGAGAGAACGAAACAACCCAAACTCCAAAATCCTAGGAAGGTGGTGGAAGCTGTGACCCATGCTGAAGATGCCATGCCTCCATACGGGCAAAGCGTGTATCGTACTCACCCATCCGCGCATCCTGGCGAACCTCAGCAGCGTGGCGACGCGTCCAAAGATGTCAGGCGAACTCCATAGTTCTGAACCTGAGTAGACAGATCGTCAAGGCGCGAGCCGAACTCATCAAAGCGGGCAGTACACACCCCTGCCAATCTCGAAACTCTGTCATGAGCTCCTCAAAATCTTGCGTCGGCGCTACGGCAGGTCCACCATCTCCCCGAATCTTTGAAGGCCCGGCCCCATCAGCACCAGCAGCTCGGGCAGCTCTCTCACCCGGTCGGGCACGGCGACGCTTAATCCAACCATCTCCTATCTTCTCCCACTGAAAGCGATGCATCGCTGTCATGTCCAGAGGAGGAGCGGAATGCTGAGGCCGCTCATCACTGAAATCCACCCTCTCCTTCTCAAAGAGATACTGCAGAAAATGTGGGAAAGCAAGAGAAGCGGTGCTGTCCACATCCATGATACGTAAAATGTGGTTAAAAACAGCAGAGAAAATAATAGGACAGGCGCCGCTAGAGAACTCATCATCCAGCAGATGACGCATAAAGAAACAATCCACAGCGTTCAAGTCAGCACACTCCCTCGGGCGGACATTATGCATAATAATAGCCAGAAGCAACCGCTCAATCGGAGTCTGCAGTTTGTCCCCTGTCACGACCTGCTTATCCCTTGAAGACCGTTGTTGACGGTTCGGAACCTCAGGGTTGTTCACCACCAGCCTCAGATAGTGCTCCTTTGCCCGTTTCTTATCATTTTCATAATTTTTCCTACGTTCCCTAAGCACATTATTATCAAAAACATCTTGCACTCCAAAGTACTCATCAATCACCTCATGATTAATTGATAAGTGCAAAACATATAGACTTTTTAGGGTTTAATCACCTTATTAATTGTAGCATTTTAGTAATGTTTCGCACTTATCTAGGGTTTTTCCTATAATTATGTTGTTATATTAACTGATGTATTATATGTTAAATTGTAGGAAAAATACCTAAAACATGTATATGTTTATAAGGGATTAAAGATGGTCACGTGAGGAAGAACAAGGTGCATGCATGAATTGCATGCAACCGCCCAATAAGGGGGCGGACCACACTGGAGGCAACCGCCCAATAAGGGGGGACGTGACAGAGTGTACCGCTTGGTATCGAGCGGACGTGATATAAAGAAACACTGAGAGTGTACCGCGAGGCGGACACAACAGAGGAGACCGCTCCTTATCTAGCGGACACGTGTAAATGTGTAGGAAATTAACGGGTTATCTTCTAGCCGACTCGTTCTGCAACTTGAGACGGCGCCTACCAGAAATCACGCCCGCGATTCAGCCCTGTCCCCTGCGCAATCAATAGCTGCAATCAATGTGGAGCTGCAATCATCGAGCTCAATCAATGAAGCTGTGTGCTTCTTCTTCCTCTATAAATACCAGCTTCATTCCTCCTTATCCGGTGTCCTTCCGGAGGCTCCTTCCGTGGTTCCTCTGGAGTTCCAATTCACACACCATCTCATTTCTCTCCTTCCGCCTTCTCCATTTTATTTATTTTACATTCCACTAAATCCACCTCTAGCCTACGTATACAAAATAGCAGAGCGAGACGGAGTGATTACGGATGATTTCTATCATTCTTGTTTCTGTTATTCTATTTAATATGTTAGGCTAGTTTACGTTCGCTTTGGGAATAATTATTATGTTCTGTATTAATTATGCAATGTTTTTACTGGTTCTATTTAATGAAGTTTGTTACGCTTAAAGCTCATCTCTCGCCTTTTTAATAAATGTCATGAGTTTATTAAATTGCTTGCTAAGTCTATTTTGATCAGACCAGGTGATAAATAGATAGGTTGATTAAGCCGTAAATCTGGAGAAAGCTCTATTATGATTTAATGAGTTAGTTTTTCAGATGCAATTATATTTCCTGGAATTTAATGTCCGTTACATAAGAGTGCTCGAACCTTGATTAGACCGAGCATTTCTGGTAAACGAGTTCTTATGAGGCTATGACTTAGTCCTTAGGATAATTTAAGGAATTTTGCCAAACAATTATAATTAAACCAGTAGGAATAGCATGAAAGAGCAGATAATATTAATCTGAACCAGAGTCCCGTTTAGTTAATTTGCTTACTTAGTTAATTTTATTAACTGTTTTTATTATATTTAACAAGTCAATTAATCCCCCCTCTTTGTGACACGCTTAGGTACTATAATATGTACATTAGTCCCGTGGTTCGATATCCGGTCGCTTACATTTCACTATACTACTGCGACCGGGATTTGTTTGCAGCCCGACGTTTATTTTGGGTTTTAATTTCTTTTCTTTAATTTTAATTACACCACTTAAACCACTCAGATTATAACTTCTGCAAAATGGCGCCGTTGCCGGGGACTAGATTTATTCTAGTTCCTAAGCCCCGGATTATTCACCTGTTTAATTATAAATATTTTGTTCTCTTAAATATGTTAATAATATTTCTATATTATTTTTGTTTGATGTTAATATTTTATCTACTATATTTTGTTAATATTAATCCTCTAATAATCTGTTAATATTAATTGGACATTTGGACAAATTGGATACGTGACTTTGGCCATCTAACTCCGGACATCTGACTTCTAACATCTAACTTCTAACTCTTATTATTGTCATTTAATTTCCATTGTCTCTAACATTTAATTTCCATTGTCCTTAACATTTAATTTACTGTGTATACTAACTACTAACTTATAATTTCTGTCATTTAATTCTCTGTCATTTCTTTCCATTGTCTCTAACTACTAACGTTAATTATTCTGTCAACTAATTAAATTAACTTCTAATTTTATGTCATTTTTTCTAACCTATACTTGTTATGAAATAAAAAATATATATATAATCGAACAGGGGGCTGTCCGCATGGACAACCGCCCCGTTTGCAAGCGGACTCCACCCAGACAACCGCCTGGCGGTCTCACAACACACAACCGCCTCGTATGTGGCGGACGCCACACGCAAGACCGCCTCGGGACGCCTGACCCCTGTCCGCCACTTAACTCGCGGACTTCAGATACGGGACCGCTAGCGGACGTCTCCATCTTGTCCGCCTCTTAACCTCGCGGACGCGACTCGGTATAGAAAAAAAAGAGCTGAACGCTGCGTTTTCCATTCCCGTTCTTCCCCAATTCCTACTCTCGAAATCGAACGACGAACAGAAGCGAAGAACACAGCCCCCGCGCGACTCCCCTCCTCTTCAAATTGCCATTTCTTCGTCAATTCTCCACCAAATCTTGCAAGGTTAGTACCGAAATCTTCGTTTTTCAATTCTCTACGTTTCTATAGCTTCAAATCTGTAAATGATGAACTACATTAGGAGAAATTAAGGACTGAAGTTTCGAATCCCTAATTCCTAAAATTCGGAAATTTCGAATTCTAATTGCTAGATTTGTCTCGAATTTGTCCTATATTAATCATAATCTACACACACAAGGTTAAATCTTCACTTAGTACACCTAGTTTGGGTGTTTTTGATGAATTCTAAAATTGAAGAATATTAGTTACGAAAATTCATTGTTAGAACTAGCATTATTCAATTTTATTAGCCTTGATTATTAAACGAAAAAATAGATTATGATTCTAGGTTATTATTTACAGATTTGATAGGTAACGGTACTAAAAACCTTGATTCTGACTGAAATTTTTGTGGAGAATCGAAGGAATTTAGGGGAAACTCTGTCGAATTTTCGACAGAATTTAACTGTTTATTTTTATTTGTATTTTTGTTTGTGTTATTATAATTATTTTACTAGTTTTCTATCTTTGTTTTAATTATGAAAATGTTTATGTCTAATATTAATGCTTTGTTAATAATATTAATTTTATGTTATTCTTAATATTAATTTATGTTGCTATTAATATTAGTTTTTATGTTGATTTTTGTATTATTATTTGTTAAATCTTAATGTCGTTGTTATTTATTTTTCATATTTCTATTGCTTGTTAATTTTTGTTAATTTTTAATGTTGTTTTTTTTATTTTTATTTGTTTGATAATTTTTGTTGTTTTTTATGTTGCTAATATTTCGTTAAATTTTCATGTTATTGTTATTACTTGTTTGATATTTAATATTTTAACTGTTATGCTGTTAATGTTGTTTGCTTTTAATTTTAAATATATTAGTATGCCTCGTATTCGTGGTGGCGACCACCACAGTGATTATTTTTATTTTTATTTTCTTGTTATTTTATTTCATTTTATGTTTCTCTGACTTTTTGTAGACTATTACTGTTTAAACCTTGTTCTAACATTTGATATATTCAGGAAGGTAACAGTGTGGTTTACTTTATGTTTTTCTTTTATGAATTTTTATTTTTGATTTTCATTTATTAATTTTCTTTTGGTTCAATTGGAGTTCTGCTGGCTATATATGATTTTCTTTTCAGAACAAATTCGATGTCAAATATATAGCTGAACTCACCTTTGGAAAGCAACCTCAGTTGCTTTGGCATTTCAATATCTTCGGTTGAACACTTGCGCAACTCAAGTGTGAGGAACGTCTCACCCCTGCCAAGCTCTAAGTGTGAGGAAGGATACCTTCCTCAATCTACGATACAAGGGGAGTTTCAATTCCTCATTTATTATATTAATGTTCAACCTTTATTTAATCCTTTATGAGTCTGTCATAATTTGAAAGGTCATTTTCTTGATTTTAATTCTGAACAATGAGGACATTGCTCCTCTTAAGTGTGAGGAAGGAGAGACCTTTCCCTGAAATTATGACAGTAGTTCGATAATGCCACACTCACTTTTTGCTAACTCTAAACTGCCTAATTTTAAAAAAAAATTGATAAAAATGAGATAAAATAATTGTAGAAGTGTCTGAAATTATGTCAAGTGACAACTGAAAGGTAGTTTATTTCAAGGAGTTTGTATAAAATTATTTTCCTTCAAAATACTCTATTTTTACTCAAATATGATAGATCTGCTAGTTGTAAAAATCAATTTAGTTTAGCTTGGGATTATGGAAATATGTGGAAAGTCAAGGAAAGAAAAGGATAAAGACAAGGTACTCCGCTGTTTATGAATTTTTCTAAACCAAAAACAGGCCTCGTCTATCTGGTTATTAAGTTCTTTGGGGTGCTTTAACACCTATCTACCTAAGGTCTCGTGACCTGGGATAGAAGACCCAACACCGCTACAAGGATAGAGAGAAAAGTCTGGGGTACAGAAAAATAATGCAATTAAAAAATATATTATATAAATAATATGTGCTTTGTCTATACAATTTGCACATTCAAAAAAAAAAGTGTAAATAAATAAATTGCAATTTATGTTTATGAACATGAGTATGTGGTGTTGAAAGGTATTGCGGAATAAGGCATTACTTCACACCCCTTGTCATCCCAGGTTAGTGAATGAAATTGGTTGGAAATCCCAGGTTAATCTAACTTGTTTTCTGCAGTTAGTCTTTCTGTGCTTTTATTAAATAGTCCTACTTCACTGTTTATAAAAACCTACTTCTAAGAGTAGAATTATTCTTTCGATTGTCACTTTGTCTAAATTCCCTTCTACACTTATTTAATCTTGTTTTATTATTTGGCTTAGAGATAATTAATTCCTTATTTGCTTGAGGACAAGCAAAAGTCAAGTGTGAGGAAGTTTGATAAGTGCAAAACATATAGACTTTTTAGGGTTTAATCACCTTATTAATTGTAGCATTTTTAGTAATGTTTCGCACTTATCTAGGGTTTTTCCTATAAATTTGTTGTTATATTAACTGATGTATTATATGTGTTAAATTGTAGGAAAAATACCTAAAACATGTATATGTTTATAAGGGATTAAAGATGGTCACGTGAGGAAGAACAAGGTGCATGCATGAATTGCATGCAACCGCCCAATAAGGGGCGGACCACACTGGAGGCAACCGCCCAATAAGGGGGCGGACGTGACAGAGTGTACCGCTTGGTATCGAGCGGACGTGATATAAAGAAAACACTGAGAGTGTACCGCGAGGCGGACACAACAGAGGAGACCGCTCCTTATCTAGCGGACACGTGTAAATGTGTAGGAAATTAACGGGTTATCTTCTAGCCGACTCGTTCTGCAACTTGAGACGGCGCCTACCAAAATCACGCCCGCGTTTCAGCTTTGTCCCCTGCGCAATCAATAGCTGCAATCAATGTGGAGCTGCAATCATCGAGCTCAATCAATGAAGCTGTGTGCTTCTTCTTCCTCTATAAATACCAACTTCATTCCTCCTTATCCGGTGTCCTTCCGGAGGCTCCTTCCGTGGTTCCTCTGGAGTTCCAATTCACACACCATCTCATTTTCTCCTTCCGCCTTCTCCATTTATTTATTTTACATTCCACTAAATCCACCTCTAGCCTACGTATACAAAATAGCAGAGCGAGACGGAGTGATTACGGATGATTTCTATCATTCTTGTTTCTGTTATTCTATTTAATATGTTAGGCTAGTTTACGTTCGCTTTGGGAATAATTATTATGTTCTGTATTAATTATGCAATGTTTTACTGGTTCTAATTTAATGAAGTTTGTTACGCTTAAAGCTCATCTCTCGCCTTTTTAATAAATGTCATGAGTTTATTAAATTGCTTGCTAAGTCTATTTTGATCAGACCAGGTGATAAATAGATAGGTTGATTAAGCCGTAAATCTGGAGAAAGCTCTATTATGATTTAATGAGTTAGTATTTTCAGATGCAATTATATTTCCTGGAATTTAATGTCCGTTACATAAGAGTGCTCGAACCTTGATTAGACCGAGCATTTCTGGTAAACGAGTTCTTATGAGGCTATGACTTAGTCCTTAGGATAATTTAAGGAATTTTGCCAAACAATTATAATTAAACCAGCAGGAATAGCATGAAAGAGCATAATATTAATCTGAACCAGAGTCCCGTTTAGTTAATTTGCTTACTTAGTTAATTTTATTAACTGTTTTATTTATATTTAACAAGTCAATTAATCCCCCCTCTTTGTGACACGCTTAGGTACTATAATATGTACATTATCCCCGTGGTTCGATATCCGGTCGCTTACATTTCACTATACTACTGCGACCGGGATTTGTTTGCAGCCCGACGTTTATTTTGGGTTTTAATTTCTTTTCTTTAATTTTAATTACACCACTTAAACCACTCAGATTATAACTTCTGCATTAATCTCAATGTACCTCCCCTTTTCACCGCTTATTATATCGCGCTCATCATCCTTCTCAGCATTAGCATAGAATACTTAACCAATCTTGGGTAATAACATCCCCGCCAAACGCAACAAGCCCGCCCAACCCTTAGCACCAAACACAGTTTGTAAATCAAATTCATTAATTAACTCCTCAGACACTGACCTCTCCGGAATAATTTTCCGGTCCTTGACGTTGTACCAATCAAAGGCAGCATCGCTAATGAAATCGGCACGCACTGATTCTCGGTATTGGACTGGAAGCGTCGGAGCAGGCGGAGCAGGTGCGGCCGAAGTCGAAGCTGCAGCAGCGGTGGAACGGCGAGTGCGCTTCGGAGCCATACCGATTGGAACAGGCGAGGAAAGTGGTGATGATGCGGGTCGGGACTGGCGAGGGAGGGCAATGGACTGGGAAGGAACGGGTGGTGGCGGTGTCGGGGCGCGACCAAAGCCGAGAATAGGGGAGCAGCGGAGTGTAGTGGCGAGGCGGAGATAGGAGATGGCGTCGGGGGGGGTGATGGGTGCAATTGAGGAGGGAGATTGGGGCTGGGTGGGCGAAGTGGAGTGGGTGGGGTGAAGGAGTCGGGACGGAGACGTGAGGCACTGGCGGGGTGGTGGCGATTTGGAGGAGGGTGATGGCGTGTAAAAAGGGATGAGGTCGGGGCGGCGAGGTCTGGTATGGGCGCGAGGTAGAAAAGGAAGCAAAATGAGGGATTTTAGGTCGCGCGCCCCGCTTGTTCTGCTGAAGACTGGTCCGGGTTCAAACCTGTATGCAAACCCGGACCATATGAAATTTTAGTCAGAAGCTGCACCGCATATGCGGTCCGGGTTCCAAACCCTGCCTCAAACCCGGATGGCTTCAAAAATATGCCAGTGAGTAATGCGCCTGTGGTCGGGTTTCAAACCTGTCTTCAAACCCGGATGGCCTGAAAATGTGGACAGAGTTGAGCCGCATATGTGGTCCGGGTTTCAAACTCCTCAAACCCGGACAGCATCAAAAACATGCCAGTAGCCTCGGTTATAGGTCCGGGTTTGTAAACCCAGCTCCAAACCCGGACAGCCCTTAAAAGTGGTCAGAAACTCACATAGATGATAGATGCACCTCCAAACTCTGAATTCACCTTTAAAACCATGGAAAACTAAACAAAACATGTCTAACACGCACGTTAGCCCCAAAAATAAAGAATCAAAAACAATTAAACTACGAGAAAGAAATTAAAACGAAAGAATAAAACCTCACAAAAGGGTTGTCTCCCAGCCAGCCCCCTTTTCGGTCTTTGGCTAGACCATGCATTGGGATAATCAGTATGGGGCAAAGACCGTGATCACCGAATGGACTTCAGCGATATCACCACTGAGATAATGCTTCAGCTGAGACCCGTTGACTTTGAATGTTTCCCCTTCTGTATTGATTAAATCGATAGCTCCATAGGGCGAAACATTTGTACTGTAAACGGTCCAGACCAACGAGACTTTAGCTTCCCTGGAAACAATTTCAGACGGGAGTTGAATAAAAGAACCTTGTCTCCAACGTGAAACTCGCGCTTGACCAATAACTTCATGCCACTCTTCTTCGTTTTCTCCTTGTAAATTTTGGCGTTCTCATAAGCTTCCTCTCTAAATTCCTCGAGATCACACAGCTGTAACTTACGCTTCTCACCGGCCTTTTTCAGATCAAAATTCAGTGCCTTGAGTGCCCAAAAAGATTGTGCTCCAGCTCCACAGGTAAGTGACACGCCTTGCCAAAAACCAACTTGTACGGGGACATACCTAAGGGTGTTTTAAATGCAGTGCGGTATGCCCACAAGGCGTCATCCAACTTAAGGGACCAATCTCGCCTCGAAGATGTACAGATTTCTGCAGTATCCACTTAATTTCTCTGTTGGTGATCTCGGCTTGCCCGTTCGTCTGTGGATGATACGGTAAAGAAACCTTATGTCGCACACCGTATTTCTGTAGAGAGCCTCAAACTGCTTGTTGCAGAAATGTGTACCCCCGTCACTGATGATCGCTCGTGGAACACCGAAACGGGTAAATATTCCTCTTTAGAAACTTGAGTACCACTCTTGCATCATTGGTCGGCTGCTATCGCTCAGCCCACTTGGTAACGTAATCCACAGCTACCAATGTAAAGGTTACCTTGGGAGGACGGGAACGGTCCCATGAAATCAATACCCCACAGATCGAACGGCTCAACCTCCAGGATCGAATTCAATGGCATCTCGACGTCTGGATAAATTCCCCTGCCTGCTTGGCACTGGTCACAAGTAGAAACAAATTGATAACAGTCCTTTTCAGATTCTTCCAAAGAAGCCAGCCTCCAAAACTTTTGCGGCTGTCCTAGCCGGTCCAAAATGACCTCCTGCTTCTCTAGAATGGCAGTGTGTCAGGATGTCTCTAGCTCATCTCAGAACACAACGACGTATCATACCATCTGCGCAGACCTTGAACAGAAACGGGTCATCCCAAAGGTAGTGCTTGACTGTGGAGAAGAACTTTTTCTTCTGTTGATACGATAGCTCCGGAGGAATAATACCCTTGGCTAGGTAATTTGCAATGTCAGCGTACCAAGGGTCCGTGGAATGGCCGATCATGAAACATACTCATCAGGAAATACTCATTGATTGGCCTGCCATCGTCAGGAACTTCCATACGGGATAAGTGATCCGCCACTCCATTCTGCGCTCCAGGTTTATCTCTAATCTCAATATCAAATTCCTGCAAAAGCAAAATCCAACGGATCAAACGAGGCTTAGCATCAATCTTTCCAAAGAGATACCTGAGGGCAGAATGGTCGGTATGCACGATGACTTTGCTGCCAATGATGTACGGTCGAAACTTGTCACAAGCAAAGACGATCGCCAACAGCTCCTTCTCCGTCGTGGCGTAGTTCTTCTGCGCCTCATTCATAGTCTTACTTGCGTAGTAGACTATCCTCAATACCTTGTCATGCCTCTGACCCAAAGCTGCTCCCAACGCGTAGTCACTAGCATCACACATAATCTCAAAAGGCAACGACCAATCAGGAGCAACAATAATAGGTGCAGAAATCAATTTAGCTTTGAGCAAATTAAACGCATCTAAGCACTCCTTTGTAAACTCAAATTTAGCATCCTTAAGTAATAAATCACAAAGAGGCTTAGAGATCTTAGAAAAATCCTTGACAAAACGCCTATAAAAACCTGCGTGACCGAGAAAACTTCGAACATCCTTTACCGAAGGTGGTGGCAACTGCTCAATGACTTCAACCTTGGCCTTGTCCACCTCGATCCCCTTCTTAGAAATCTTGTGACCGAGCACGATGCCTTCCTGCACCATGAAGTGGCACTTCTCCCAATTGAGCACCAAGTTAGTCTCCCTGCATCTAGCTAAGATCAAATCCAAGTCTTTCAAACATGCATCAAAAGTTGGTCCAAAAACAGAAAAATCATCCATAAAAACTTCGATGCACTTCTCAATAAAATCAGCAAAGATAGCAGTCATGCAACGTTGAAAAGTACCAGGTGCATTACATAAACCAAAAGGCATGCGACGATAAGCATAAGTACCATATGGACATGTAAAAGTAGTTTTCTCTTGGTCCTCCTTAGCAATTGGAATTTGAAAATAACCAGAGTAACCATCCAAGAAACAGTAATATTCTTGTCCTGCAAGCCTCTCTAGCATCTGATCAATAAATGGAAGGGGAAGTGATCTTTCCTAGTGGCGGCATTTAACTTCCTATAATCAATGCAAACTCTATGCCCAGTAATAGTACGCTGAGGATTAATTCACCTTTATCATTAGGAACACAGTTAAACCCCCTTTCTTGGGTACTACCTGAGTGGGACTTACCCATTCGCTGTCAGAGATTGGATAGATTATACCTGCATCCAGTAGCTTGATAACCTCCTTCTTGACTACCTCTTTCATGTGCGGGTTCAGTCGCCGCTGGGGCTGTCTCAATGGCTTGTAATCCTCCTCAAGATAAATGCGGTGAGTGCAGAATGTCGGAGCAATGCCTTTGATATCAGCAATGGACCATCCTAGTGCCTCTTTGTTTCTCCTCAAAATCTGCAACAATGCTTCTCCTGTTCATCAGTTAAAGCATTAGATATAATAACAGGTAAATCAGTAGGAGGAACAAGGAAAGCGTATTTAAGATGACTAGGAAGCGGTTTAAGCTCAAGAGAGGGTGGTGATTCCACAGAAGGAGCTAGTGTCTTTGGAACTCGGTCCAGCGGTTCCTCCTCGATTCTGTGGTTCTTCCTATATGGCCTCCCAGCAGAGAGCTGAAACGCTGCAGTAGAAACCTCAGAGTCATCATGTGGTCTCTATGAATCCACCAAACACTTCTCCAACGCATCCAGCTCCGTGGGGCTGTAAGAATAATCCTGCATCAAAGTGTCAATACAATCCAAACTAAAGCAGGCATGAACATCAGAAGGGTGAGTGGCAGCCTTGGTCATATCAAAAACAAGCTGCTCATCATGTAAACGCAATATAATCTTCCCTCCTTCAACATCAATAAGGGTCCTTGCTGTTCGCATGAATGGTCGACCTAGAATAAGTGGTACTACCTTATCTTCCTCCATGTCCAAAATAACAAAGTCAGCAGGAAAAGCAAAGGTACCAACTGAAACAATTAAATCTCTAACCACACCTCTAGGTAGGATAATCGACCTATCAGCTAGTTGCAAAGTAATTCGAGTTGGCTCACATTCTCCTAGACCAAGCTTCAAATACATAGATAATGGCATCAGATTAATACTTGCACCCAAGTCACATAAACCCTTACCACAATTCACATTACCTATCGCGCAAGGTATGACCGGAGTACCTGGATCATCAAGCTTAGGCGGAAGCTTCTTCGAAAGCACAGCTGAAACGCTCTCAGTAAGCTGCACAGTGTCCTTCTCCACTAAGGACCGTCTGTTGGACAGGATGTCCTTCATAAACTTCGCATATATTGGCATCTGCTTCAAAGCTTCAGAAAAAGGAATGTTAATGGTCAGTTTCTTAAAAATAGTCAAAAACTTACCAAACTGCTCATCCAAGTCCCTCTTCTTCAACCGGTTTGGAAAAGGAACTGGCGCTTCAGCAACTGCGCGTCGTGGAGGTGTGGAAGTCTTAGTAGTCTTGCTAATTGCCACCTCCTCTTCAGCTGGTGGCTCCTCCTGGGAACCTGCTGGTGCAGTTTCTTTATCCTGCTCAACATTGGGGAGAGGGACCTCAACTTCAGGGACCACCGGGTCAAGCTGTGTACCACTCCTCAACGTGATAGCCTTGGCATGCTCTCTCGGATTCTGCTCCGACTGACTAGGCAAGGAACCCAAAGGACGCTGAGCTAACTGCTGAGATATCTGAGACAGCTGAGTCTCGATATTCCTATTGAAGTCCTCTGATCATTGTTGAAGGTTCTTTGCTCTTGATTGAAAGCTTCCAGCTCATTAAACTTCTTCGTATTCACTGAGATGAAATCATTCATCCTGGCCAGAACTGCATCCATACTAGAAGACGCTCCAGCACCTGAATTTTGTGCTTGCTGATTCTGCAGTGGCTGCTTCTGATAGGAAGGATTGTACTGCTGCTGAGGCCTCTGATTGTAATTGTTGTTACCACCAGCTTGGTAACGGTTTTGCTGCTGAGCTTGATAACCCGGATTTCCTTGATTCCCAAAGTAATATTACCCGGCCTGTTACCAACATAGTTCGCTGCCTCTTCTTGTGGTGGAGAACACTGGCACATGTTAGAAGCTCTACAGTACGTCGCATGGTGGATAAACCTCAGGAGCTGCTGCACTGGACTGTGGATTCATAACTGCACACATACGCTCAAACTGCTTCGACATTGCCTCTATCTTGGCAGCCAAGAAAGTGTTTGAATCTACTTCATAAACCCCAGCTGGTTTCTTCGGTGCAGCTTCTCCTGCTCTTGTACCTCCCCACTGATTCGCTGCTGTAGTGATAGTATCTAACAACTCCTTAATTCGTGTAATAGGCAGCTCCATCAAACTTCCTCCAGCACAAGTATCAACCAACAACCGGCTAGACGGATCCAAATCCTTGTAAAAGGACTGCAGTATAACCTCTTCACCTAGACCGTGATGTGGTACCTTCCTCACTATTCCCTTAAAACGCTCCCAAGCTTCAGACAAGGACTCACCAGCAAACTGTTTGAAGTTTGTAATCTCTCCTCTCATGGTCAGCATCCGAGAGGGTGGGAAGTACTTTGCTAAGAATGCATTAGCCAGCTCGGTCCAACTGGTGATACTGTCAGGCGTCAACGAGTTCAACCACTCAGCGGCTCTATCCCTCAGAGAGAATGGAAACAGAGTGAGCCGGGCCACCTCCTGCGAAGCTGGTGTCGAACACGCTCCTACCAATCTCAGGAATGTAGTGAGATGGACATTCGGATCTTCAGTAACCGTCCCGCTGAACTGAGGCGCGTTCATCACCATGGTCACATAGTGAGTCTTGAACTGCCACTGCACTCCTGCTGGCAATGCTGGAATCACAATTGGCGACACCAACCCTTCAACACTTGGACGGGTGTAGTCCCTCATCTGTCTCTCGTTGTTCGCCATATTCACTGGTGGTTGAACTTCCGGAACCTCTTCACCAACAGGTGGTTCGGCACCTTCTCCTCAACTGGTGGATCCAGGTTCAAGTCTCTTCGAAGTTGTCTTGCGAATCTCTCGATCTCAAGATTGAGCTCGAACTCTGGTTCTCCTGCAGAACGGGTTTTGACCATAAACCGAGAGTTAGTAAACTGAAACTATAATAGCGCAAATTAAAAGGGAAGCAGTAATTAGAATAAAATAACAGAAAATCAGAAAAGATAAAAAGAATTTAACCCACAAAATATGCAGATAAAATTTCCTAACTACTAAGCACAGAATATTCAAATAAAGGAATAAAATCAGAAATAAAATCTAAAAGATAAAAGAATACCTAAAACAAAATCTAGACAGAAATCAAAACAGAACAAAGATAAAATACTAAAATAATAAAGCTATCCTAATAACTAAACTATAAATCTGACGTTAAACAAAACAATAAGAAAATTAAAAACAGAAAAACTGAAAAGAATAAAACAACCAAAATCGAATGAAACAGAACAATTAAAAATAAACGAAATAAATAAAAGAAAACGAAATAAACTAAACTAAATAACCGTGCCTCCCCGGCAACGGCGCCAAAAACTTGTTGGGGTAAAACCTAACGGCAAGTGTACCGGTCAATTCTAGCAAGTTTTAATAGAGAGTAATCCCTAAGTATCGAACCAGAGGAGGCGATGTGTCTAGTTTAATCTTTACTAACCGAATTAAATAAAACAGGAAATTGGGGTTTGATTTGATGACAATTAAAACTGTAAACGGCATGCGAAACAATAATAAGCAGGAAAAATAAATGTTGTGAAACTGATTTGGAGAAGAAGATCCCGGTTTACTACTGCACCCTAAATCTGTGATTCCTATCCCTAAGTGATTTAAAAGATAATTCTGAGTAAAACCCTAGAACTAAGATAATTTACCTCCGGTCTCCCGCTTAGCAAATACTAGTTAATAAAGACCGAATTCTAACTCTCGTTACGAACCCACTGTTTACTAACCGCCTTAAGAACAATCTAGTTTATTAGTCAATTAGCTATTTAGAGGAATTACCGTCTCTAAACTAACCGTTTATTTTCCTGAATTCAATTGAAAGCCGCAGTCGTCACATATAAGCTAACAAAATACTAATCCTTATAATTGGCCAAATTATAACGATTAAAGAAATTAAGCAAGGAAAATAACTATACTCAATTAAATTGCATTAAATCACAAAGGAACAGGAATAGTCAATTTAGGGATACATAGCAAACCGAAATCTAAGGGAACTACTCAGCCATTGACATGTTTACAATAAGCTTAGTAATAATAGAGAACAAGAAGAAACTCTGTTCTGAGACTTCTGGTGAAGTCTCCGTGGTGAACCCCTTTCTGTGCTCTGCTCCAAACTCCAAACCAGACTCCAAGCTCTCAAACTAATTCTCTCTGTGTTGTGATTATTCTGTGCTCTCCAAGATGTGTATTCAGGTTGGCCAAGCTCCTCCTTTTATAATACCCCGGTCTCTATCTTCTAATCTATCTCTAAAATAAACGACGGCCACAATGTTAAAAGATATAATTTTTTCCGTCAATCTCGAAACAGAAACTCCGCGCTCCGTCTGTATTGTTCCGGGTTTCAAACCCATATGCAAACCCGGAACACATGAATTTAAGGCAGTAGCTTCTCCGTCTGTATTGTTCCGGGTTTCAAACCCATATGCAAACCCGGAACACATGAAATTTAAGGCAGTAGCTTCTCCGGTCTTGTGGTCCGGGTTGCAAACCAATATGCAAACCCGGAACAAGACTGAAAAGAGGCAGAAGGTGAATGAAAATCTGTATTTGCCTCTGGTTTGACTTTCCATGTTGCTCTAATCTCTAAAATCTTCATTTAAGCACTTTGTTGAGTATTTTATCCTGAAAACATATGAAATCGATCACTGGAGACAAATATAACAATGAAGAGTAATTAAAGCATTAAAGAGGAAAGTTAATGTCATAATGTAGAAAATTAAGCATGAATTAGTCAGTAAACTTAGACAAATTCCTGACTTATCAGCGAAGTACCCACAGTTATTCATAGAATAGATAGTCTAGCATTTAGTAATACGGGTACGGGGCGTACCCTTTTTAAGGGGGGTAGAGCCTTTTTGCTTTTGCATTGCTTCGGGGTGAGCATTGCATAGTGTGTAGGTATTATAATAGATTTTTGTATGGCACATGTAGTGCAAGTGAACTTGGTATGTGTATGTATGCATATGTAATGTGTAGTGTATGGATAAGTATGTACGATGTGTGATGTATGTGTAATGCGTATTGTGAATTGCAGTGGTGTATGGTGTAATGTGGATGTAATGGTATGCATGGAAATGGTGTATTGTGTATGTGAATTCGTATTGTGCTTGAATTGTGTATGTGTGCAATATGGAAGAAGTAAACACCTCATAGGTGGTGGTAAGACACATTATGGCAATTGGTTTGCCTAATGAGTAGAAGCATTAAACTATTAACCTTGAGCAACTTCGAGGGCAAAGTCTCTTAAGGGGGGTAGATTGAAATACCCCGTAATTAAAAATAGTAATTAATTAGGCTAATAAGTAATTTAGAAGATTAATTAAGAGTAAATAATCATGAGGGAACAAATCCCGAAGAAAACGGATCCTTAAAATGGATTAAAAACGCTAAAGAACCTTAAAGCACGCTTTTCGAGGAAACCGGGAAAACGTGACTTTAAGCGGGTCAAATAGACTCGTAACAATTTTGGTCAACTAAATAATCATTAATAAATATTAGTGAAGCTTTAGAACCAATAAAATCAATAAAACGAGAAATTAGTAAAAACTGTCAAAAACGGAAGTTGTGGGGTAGAAACATAAATAACTCAAACTTATGTGTCCACTTTTAAAATAAAAAGTAGAGTGTGCGTGTGGGGGGCTGTGTGGTCCGATTTTTACCTCTCTCACACTCTCATAACTCTCTTCTTATTTGCAAAACAACAAAACAATAAAAAGCAATAAAGTAACCCCCACCCTCACTTTTACTCTCTCTCCTCTATTCTACTCTCTCACTCACGTACTCACCTCCTTCCTCTTCTCTATTTTCTTCCTTCTCAACCGATGGCAATGGAGTTTTGAGAACCCCCACAAAAACACTCACTTCTCTCCTCTTGTTGAGTGTCCAAACCTTCTCCAAAAATTATAAAAATACCACCATTGTCTTCCTCTCATCAAGGAGAGTATTCCCCTCTTTTCAAAATTTGAAAACAACAACTTTCATCTCCACGGGTGTGTAGCATTTGGAGTTTCAAGACCACCATTACAACCACCTTCATCTCCTTGTTCATTTGAGGTAAAAATATTCTAGAAACATCACCTTTTTCAAGCCCCTGTGGGCAAAACGAATTTAGGCTAACCCCTTTTTTGGTTTCCTTGTACTCTAGCCAATTTTGGCTTTCTTGGAGGAGTTGAAAACTTGTTCTTGAGCCATTCCAAGCTTCACTCATACCCCTACAAGGTAATGAAATTTCTAAACCCTAAAATATGCATTAAACTTTAAAGAATGATTAAGGTTTAGTTCTTGGTATTGAATGGTGGAATGGATGGGTTGTAGTGTTAGAGGATTTGAATTACCAAAACCGGTGGGAAGAGGAAAGAAAGAGGAAAGAAAGAAGAAGGAAGAAGAGAAAGAAAAAACTAGAAGAAAAACAAGGTAAGAGTACTCACTTTTGTAGTCTTGTATGTACTTCTGTAACAGATTTTAAAAGAGTAAAATTTGTATTGTAAAATGGTAATGAAAAATAGTGTAAAGTAGAGGAGGAATCGAATTGTGTTGAAGCTTTAAAGACAAATAAAAACTGTCACAAACATAGATAGTAATTAATGTTGTGTGCAGGAATTTTTGTAGTGTTTTAGTGTTAGTATATGTGTATGAGAGTTTTGTATATTGGTGATTGTTCAAACAGGTGAGATGGATAGAAATGTGTGAGTAAATAATGTGGTGAGAGTATAAAAATATAGGGGAGACTATGGCAAAATTTACCTAGAAACTAGAAGACTTATGAACCAGAAACTAGGTGAGAAACATATGTTTGTAACAGATTTGATTGGGATAGTTAGAGGGTAGGTTGAGAGAGCTAGTTAATGTATTGTAATACATTAGAAGCTCTAGAAATGACATTAGAAGAGGGAGCTAATGATGGAGAGCGTTAGAGGCAAAATCTGTAGCAAAATGCATTCAGGAAAGAAACAATGTAAGTGTGAATTGAAACTTGGAAAATTTTGTATATAAGTTAGTATAGGAATGAGTGATGAATTAATGTATGAATTAACATGATTTAGAGTGTTTAATTAGTGTGAAAACATGTGGGAATAAGTGTAGGAACAATGGGGAAGTAATGGGTAAGAAGAGGGACTGAAAATAGAAATAAAAATGCAAGTACTGGACTGGACCGACCTTGGGACCGGACTTGCAAGGTTGGTCGAGCCCAGATTTACAAAGGACGGAAAGCTTCTGGAATGGACCGACCTTGGGGACCGAACTTGCAAGGTCGGTCGGCCAGAAAAATTTCTGTCAAAACCTTCTGGAATGGACCGACCTTGGGGACCGGACTTACAAGGTCGGTCGGCCTAAAATTCGCCTGTAATGTAACCTACTGGAATGGACCGACCTTGGGACCGGACATGCAAGGTTGGTCGACTCCAGAATGTCGAAACCATAACTCACTGGAATGGACCGACCTTGGGACCGGACTTGGCAAGGTCGGTCGGCCCTGTAATCTTCCAGCGTATTACCTTACTGACTTCGACTGACCTTGGGTCCGACCCTGGGTAAGGTCGGTCGGGTCAAACAAAAAAAATAAAAAAAATAAATAATAATAATAATTATAATAGGTATATATATGTAAGTACACCGTTGTTAAGTAATGGAAAGTAAGTAAATAAAGTGTAAGTGTAGGAATTGTAAAGACTTAGTAAATAGGAGTTAGGAAACGTAAGAGAAATCGAGTCGAGTTAAGTTAGTTATGGATAATTAATCACTCGATCGTATGTATGTTATAGGACTTGATTTGTGAGCACCGAAGGAAAGCTGGGATACAAGTACAACGGTGAACGGTATGAATTCCTCATGCCCCGTATGCTACCTTGGTTACTCTGATTTGTGTGTTGTGTGCTAATTGATCACCAAATAAGATAAATGCACGAATCGGAGTTATTATGCTTACTTGTGAATATGTAGTGTTGTATTTGTTGTATATATCTTTTAACCATATTGTATAATTCATGAAATGTATGGATGAATATGAATGTGTGTATGCTTGTGCATTGTATTGTGACCGAATATTATTTGTGATTGGACTTCTAACTGATTCCTAACAAGCTAACCAATCTAACTTAAATTGGTAATTAAACTGGAATGAGTAGAAGTCCGATATAGTTTCGGCCACGCGTGAGGATGAGGGACACAAGAGGTTGGATCCGATTCCTGACTCTTAAACTGGTCCGCGGCCCAAACCCCTTAAATGGGTAGCATCCCGGATTGGTGAGTCAAGTAAATCCCGGTGGTGGGACGGTGTAGTCCCCGGGCCGGAGGTCATACCGACTTAACATGAGTAAGAGTAAGTAAGTAAGAATGAGTAAGTAAGTAAAGGAAAGTAAGTAAGTGTAAGTAAGAACAAGTAATGTGTAATGAGTAAAAGAGTAATCAGCATTCCGATTAACCCGGATGCATAATTTGGCTAACACCGCGAAGGTAAGTAATGTCTACGTTATTGCAATGTTGCCTCGAATCGTGTAATGTATTGTATATGCGTGTATGTTGTATGCAAAGCATGTATGTATGAAAAAATGAATCGCATGTTTAGTGGACGTCAAATAGTCAGCGTGCCCTTGTTAGCACTCGGTATATGCGGAGTTCATGCGCAGCTTTTGCTGAGCCCCTTGGGGCAACGTTTTTAATATGAATGCAGGTACAAGAGAAGGGTGAAGACTGTGAAGAGATTTAGTTTAATTTTTTTTGGTGTAGAGATGAATTGTGATGGTGTACCAAGTTGTACACGGCTGTAAGCCTTTTGATTAGCCGGTGTACCATGGGGTACACCTTTTTGGATATTGTGAAGGGATTATGATTGGTATAGATGAGTAGTTGGTAGGAACTCATTCTTTTGGGAAGATTGGAAAGGGATGTAATTAAATACTTTAAATACTCGGTGATCCAGTAATGTAAGAATGTTATTTTTGTGATCGGTATGGAATGTAGTAGCTCGGTATACTTAGGCATCAGACCGTCACTGTAAGTAGTAATAGCCTTGCTAGCCGTATGGGCGGTTAGCGGCGTTGTACCACCCGCCGTAGTAGTAGTAGTAGTAGTAGTAGTCTTCCGCTGCGAACTGATAGAATTGAGGGATGATTGGACAGTAAGCATAGGATTAACGGTAGGGATGTTACAAAAAGTGGTATCAGAGCGTAGTTACGCTCTGATGTCCATAGTTACCGAGCATAGGGATTACCGAGTTAGGATTTCAACCGTCTTAAAACGGATACTTAGAAACCTAACTAGGAACTACCGTTGTTAACAACGGATACCCTTGACGTTCTTAGGAACGATATCTTGCTTAAATTCCAAGACCCTTGAGTCATATCTTGCGGAGCCTAATGTAAATGCTAAATGTTCAGATGTCAGGACGAGGCCGAGGGAGAGGCGAAGCCTCTGAAGGACCGGGCGCAGAGACGATAGCTGAGATCGTCGCTGCCACGGTAGCACAAATGCTATCGCAAGTAATCAATGCTATGCAACAGAATCAGCAAAATCAACAGACTCAAACGGGACCAATCCCGCCCCCTCCACCCAGAGAAGTAAACTGGGTAAAAGCCATCGTAGATCTCCGTCCTCCATGCTTTAGGGGCGAGAGCGATCCTGCTAAACTGGAAGCTTACATCTCCGAAATGGAGACAGCCTTTGAGACCCTCGAATGTCCTGCTGGAGTTCGAGTGAGGTTAACGGCGTACTATCTAAAAGATGCAGCCATGGATTGGTGGAAGATAATCAAGAATGAGCATGTCAACGACCCCACATTCGATTGGGAATCTTTTGCCTCTCTCCTCCGATCCAAATACTATCCGGAGCATGTGAAAACCAAGAAAAGGCTAGAGCTGGATGCCTTGAAGATGACAGAGAAGATGTCTGTCGACGAATACTACAGAACTTTCACCTCCATCCTCCGTCTTCTACCCGACCTAGGATACACCGGCCAGGTGTTGGTCGATCGCTTCTATGGCGGTCTGAGCCATCGCCTGTGGTACGGTATGGGCTACACTAGATTTACCTCCCTCCAGGTAAATATTGGTTTAAACCCTTAGTACCATCGTGATTCCTTCAATTCCTTGAACTCCTTAAATATTTTATCTTTACCTCTATCTCGTTAAATAAGAATCCCGGCTAATACCTGAAACTTCAGGAGTGTTATCACGCGGCTTCTCGCGTTGAGATCACTTGCTAACTTCAGGATGAAGAAACCGCGCTAAAGCGCAAGGCTAACAGTAAGAACACTAGTGCCGAGGAGCAGAACCAAGGCAAAAGCTGGAAGAAGAAGAAAGGAAGGTTCTTCAATCAAACTCAAAAGAACTTCCCAAGTGAGAGCAGTGCCCATGCTGAGAAGGGCAACCCGGTTGAGATTCTTCAGCTAGGGTCATCTGCACCAGTGGATGCGAAGCCACTGAGATCACACCCACCTAAGGGTAAACTTCTAATCCAATTCGTATTTGTATAAGTACCATATCTCGTATATCCACGCACAAATGTGCTAACCCTCTAAACCTTAGGTTCTGGCTCCGGTTTCACCAAAAACTTCTCTGACGGCCGCGCTTACGTGTGCCGGAAGTGCAATCAAGACCATCCCGGCAAGGATTGCCAAGGGAGAGAAATCCGGTGCTACAACTGTCAGAAGCCCGGACACCGAGCCAATGTATGCCCCGAAAATGCTAAACCAAGAGGAAACTTCCAAAGCTACAAGCAAAGGGAAGGCAAGGAGGTTACATCTGGCGATGCACCGACCCAGCAGGCACCACAGGGACAGGGATCCCGGGGTCCTCAGAGGGGCGCACCCCAGAGGCAGCCTGTCTTGCATGTGATTGACCGTGATGGGTCCGGTTCTAAGTCCGGCCCAGGTAATTAATCTAAACCTTGAATCCTTGAGAAGCATGTCTATGTAATAGTGTAACTGTTTGAATGAATGCATGAGTAAATAATTGAAGTATGTATGGAGCATGAAAAGAAGTAGTTGAAACTAGTACTCACCGTAGATGAAATTTATAACCATAGGTAGCTTTAGTATCTGTTATCTGATACCTTCGAAACTGAATCAAGAAGAGATCGACATCACCAATCACTGCTACACCAACGAACAGTGTCAGGTCATCCGACCAGGTACGATTCTATTAAGGGAATACCTGACACCCGAAGCACAAATCTCAATTATCCAACGATGCAACGAACTAGGAACGGGTCAAGGAGGATTTTATACACCCGAGTTCCCCGGTGGAGTGAAGATGAAGCTGAAGATGATGTGCTTGGGAAAGGACTGGAATCCTTATACCAAGACATACCAAGAAACATGAACACAAGACGGAGCGACGCCACCGACAATACCTCCAGAGTTTCAGACACTTGTCACACAAGCAGTAGAACTTGCACAACAATGCGAACATGATCCGATCCCCGCACTTGAAGCGGACCTCTATATCGTCAACTTCTATGAGAAAGAAGGACGACTTGGGTTACACCAAGACAAGGACGAGACAACAGAATCTCTTGAACAAGGAGTGCCCGTAGTGTCTTGGTCCATTGGTGATGACGCCGTATTTATGTATAGCGAGCAGAAGCATGTGGACCTCACACAGAAATTGGTATTGAGATCAGGAGATGTCCTAATCATGGGTGGAAACTCTAGGATGCTGTATCATGGGATCAACAAGATCAAGTTGAATACGGCACCACCCGCAATAATCAATGCCACACACATGAAACCAGGACGCCTGAACCTTACCTTTAGGAAGTATTAAAATTCATAGTATCATGTAATGTATTAGTAACGTGTATTAGAGACACGGTATGTATGATGGTTGGTTCATCAATAAAGAGAGCAGTGTTGATTTAATTCCACTTGTGTCCACCATCAATACTTATCCAATTGTGACTTCAATAGGTTGTGGACTCGGTACCGAAGGTAACCTGAGCATCCTCCCCGAAGCACAAGCCGGCAAAAGTGGCACCATCTTAACGGGAACATTCCCAGTGAATGACATTGATGCCAATGTGCTATTCGACTCCGGCGCCTCTTACACCTTCGTATCACCATCTTTTGTGAAGAGGTTGAAGCTAGATGCGGATGAGCTACCGAATTTTCTGGTTACTCTCCCATCGAAGGAGCGAGTAAAGCCACCAAGTACTCGATCAATCAGCCACAATCCAAATTAAAGGCGAAATCGTTTCCCATCTCCTTCATCGAGTTTAACTGGGTTGATTCGCTTAATAATCGGAATGAATTGGGTGGAGCGGCACAAGGGTATGAATCCTCAAACGTGATCATCGATTGCTGCCTCAAGAGCCTTCTTGTGGGTCTGTATCGTTACTTACCGCCAGAGACCGAGAGAGCCTTCGACCACAGTCATCCCGCCATGGCGATGTACCGGGAGCTCAGAAAGGGCCATGAAGTATATCTTTGTTATACGTACCTGGAGTGAGATCTAGATTCAGTGATATGTACCGATAGTATCGGAATTCCCTGATGTATTCCCTAAGGAGCTACCTGGCATGCCACCTCAGGAGGCTGAGTTTAGTTGAGATTGCATCTTGCCAGGTCCTCCCATTGCTAGGGCACCGTACAATATGGCACCTGCTGAAATGAAGTTTAAAAGAACATTACGAGACCTTCTCGACAAAGGGTTTATATCGCCCGAGCGTATCACCCTGGGGAGCACCGGTCCTCTTTGTGAAGAAGAAGGACGGTAGCCTCCTTTATATTAAACTACCGTGAGCTGAATGCGGCCACAGTCAAAAATAAATACCCACCCCACGCATCGATGACTTATTCGACCAGCTGAAAGGAGCCTCGTCTTCTCCAAGATCGCCTCCTTCTGGGTATCATCAGATTGCTATCAAAGAGCAAGACATAGAGAAAGCATTCCGTACCAGATATGGCCACTACGAATTCACCGTCATGCCATTTGGTTTGTTAAATGCATCAGCAAAATTCATGGATCTCATGAATCGATTATTCAGTGAGCAGTTGGACACTTCGGTTATTGTCTTCATCGACGACATCCTTGTATACTCAAATTCAGCAGAGGAGCATGAAATCCATTTAAGGAAAGTGCTTGAGACACTGCGCGAGAACCAGCTGTATGCGAAGTCTCCAAATGCGAGTTCTGGCTAGATCAGGTATCCTTCCTTGGTCATGTCATCTCGAGCGCAGGTATCTCAGTTGACCCTTCTAAGATAGAAGCTGTACGATCATGGCCTAGATCCAAGACTGTTACCGACATTAGGAGCTTTCTTGGTCTAGCCGGTTATTACCGGAGATTTGCAAAGGACTTCTCTAAAGTTGCTAAGCCCATGACTACACTGATGAAGAAAGATGCTTCGTTTGTATGGATATACGAGTGCGAAGTATCATTTCAGAGCCTAAAAGACTCATTGACCTCAGCGCCCATCCTTACTCTTCCAGAGGACACAGAGGGATTTGAGGTATATTGTGATGCATCAGGCAAAGGAATGGGATGTGTACTCATGCAGCATGACAAGGTTGTAGCTTATGCCTCCCGCCAGCTGAAAAAGCATGAGGAGAATTACCCGACACATGACTTAGAGTTAGGAGCCATTGTCTTCGCCTTGAAGATATGGCGACACTATCTCTATGGGGTAAGCATCACCATCTACTCCGACCACAAGAGCTTACAGTATGTATTCACCCAGAAAGAATTGAACTTGAGACAGAGAAGGTGGATAGAGTTTCTCCCAAACTACGACATCGACCTACAGTACAAGGAAGGGAACGCAAACGTGGTAGCCGACGCCCTGAGTCGTCGAGCACACTCGCTCCATTCGCTACTCGCTTCTTCTAGATTGGTTAACGAGGTGCGAGACGCTCAGTTGAGTGACCCTTACCTAACCGAAATCAGACAGAAGATCAAAAATGGTACATTTGAGAAGAAGAAGTATGACTTCAAGCTACATGAAGATGGTCTGATTCGACTGAATGGCAGGCAATGCGTCCCCCGAAGCAATGATGAGCTAAGGGATCGCATCCTGCGGGAGTCACACAGTTCCACATTGTCAGTCCATCTGGGAGCCTCCAAGATGTACAAAGACATGAAGAGGTACTTCTGGTGGTCTGGAATGAAATCGGATGTGACGGAGTTTGTATTGAGATGCTTAACATGCCAGAAAGTGAAATTTGAACATCGTAGACCGGGCGGAATGGTACAATCGATGCCAGTTCCGGAGTGGAAATTTCATGATATCTCCAAGGATTTTGTCGTAGGACTCCCACCTGCCAGGGGAGGACTCAACATGATCTGGGTTATAGTCGATCGCCTTACCAAGGTGGCCAGATTCATACCGATGAAGGACACCTGGAAGGTAGTGAAGCTCGCAGAGTTATTCGATAAGGCGATCATCAGACATCACGGAGTCCCAAAGACCATAGTATCTGACCGCGACACCAGATTTCTTTCGAGATACCGGAGAGCTACACGGGAAGCGTTGGGTACAGAATTGAAGTTGAGTACCGCCTTCCATCCTCAGACCGACGGTCAGACAGAAGGACAATCCAGACACTGGAGGACATGCTTCGGCATGTGCCTTAGACTTTCAGGGGAGTTGGTTAGATAAGCTTCATCTTATCGAATTTTCATACAACAATAGCGATCATGCTTCGATTAAGATGTCGCCTTTCCAAGCTCTATACGGTAGACCTTGCCGTACACCCTTGTGTTGGGATGAGTCAAGTGAAGCGGTCATCATAGGACCGGAGTATCTAGAACTAGTGCAAGCTGAAGTTCAGGAGATACGAGCCAATATGAAGGCAGCCCAAGATAGACAGAAATCCTATGCGGATGTGCGACGACGCGACCTTGAGTTCGCCGTGGGCGACCAAGTGTTCTTGCGCGTTTCACCTATGAAGGGTGTTTTCCGATTTGGCCAGAAGGGCAAGCTGAGCCCAAAGTTTGTAGGGCCGTATACTATCACTGAAAGAGTTGGAGCTGTAGCCTACAGGTTAGCATTACCTGAGGACTTGGGACGTGTCCATGATGTATTTCATGTGTCACAACTCAAGAAGTACATTTCTGATCCTTCTCATGTCCTAGAGCCCGAGAGACTTTCCATTGAGCCGACAATGAGATACGTTGAAACCCCGGTGAGAATCCTTGATAGGAAGACCAGAGACACTCGCCATAAGTCTATACGAATGGTGAAGGTCCTATGGTCAAACCATGATGTCGAAGAAGCGACATAGGAGTTGGAAGATGCCATGAAGGCGAAGTACCCACAGTTATTCATAGAATAGATAGTCTAGCATTTAGTAATACGGTTACGAGGCATACCCTTTTTAAGGGGGGTAGAGCCTTTTTGCTTTTGCATTGCTTCGGGGTGAATATTGCATAGTGTGTAGGTATTATAATAGATTTTTGTATGACACATGTAGTGCAAGTGAACTTGGTATGTGTATGTATGCATATGTAAGGTGTAGTGTATGGATAAGTATGTACGATGTGTGATATATGTGTAATGCGTATTGTGAATTGCAGTGGTGTATGGTGTAATGTGGATGTAATGGTATGCATGGAAATGGTGTATTGTGTATGTGAATTCGTATTGTGCTTGAATTGTGTATGTGTGCAATATGGAAGAAGTAAACACCTCATAGGTGGTGGTAAGACACATTATGGCAATTGGTTTGCCTAATGAGTAGAAGCATTAAACTATTAACCTTGAGCAACTTCGAGGGCAAAGTCTCTTAAGGGGGTAGATTGAAATACCCCGTAATTAAAAATAGTAATTAATTAGGCTAATAAGTAATTTATAAGCTTAATTAAGAGTAAATAATCATGAGGGAACAAATCCCGAAGAAAACGGATCCTTAAAATGGATTAAAAACGCTAACGAACCTTAAAGCACGCTTTTCGAGGAAACCGGAAAAACGTGACTTTAAGTGGGTCAAATAGACTCGTAACAATTTTGGTCAACTAAATAATCATTAATAAATATTAGTGAAGCTTTAGAACCAATAAAATCAATAAAACGAGAAATTAGTAAAAACTGTCAAAAACGGGAAGTTGTGGGGTAGAAACATAAATAACTCAAACTTATGTGTCCACTTTTAAAATAGAAAGTAGAGTGTGTGTGTGGGGGGCTGTGTGGTCCGATTTTGACCCTCTCTCACACCCTCTCATAACTCTCTTCTTATTTGCAAAACAACAAAACAATAAAAAGCAATAAAGTAACCCCCACCCTCACTTTTACTCTCTCTCCTCTATTCTACTCTCTCACTCACATACTCACCTCCTTCCTCTTCTCTATTTTCTTCCTTCTCAACCGATGGCAATGGAGTTTTGAGAACCCCCCCAAAAACACTCACTTCTCTCCTCTTGTTGAGTGTCCAAACCTTCTCCAAAAATTATAAAAATACCACCATTGTCTTCCTCTCATCAAGGAGAGTATTCCCCTCTTTTCAAAATTCGAAAACAACAACTTTCATCTCCATGGGTGTGTAGCATTTGGAGTTTCAAGACCACCATTACAACCACCTTCATCTCCTTGTTCATTTGAGGTAAAAATATTCTTGAAACATCACCTTTTTCTAGCCCTTGTGGGCAAAACGAATTTAGGCTTAACCCTTTTGTGGTTTCCTTGTACTCTAGCCGATTTTGGCTTTCTTGGAGGAGTTGAAAACTTGTTCTTGAGCCATTCCAAGCTTCACTCATACCCCTACAAGGTAATGAAATTTCTAAACCCTAAAATATGCATTAAGCTTTAAAGAATGATTAAGGTTTAGTTCTTGGTATTGAATGGTGGAATGGATGGGTTGTAGTGTTAGAGGATTTGAATTACCAAAACTGGTGGGAAGAGGAAAGAAAGAGGAAAGAAAGAAGAAGGAAGAAGAGAAAGAAAAAACTAGAAGAAAAACAAGGTAAGAGTACTCACTTGTGTTGTCTTGTATGTACTTATGTAACAGATTTTAAAAGAGTAAAATTTGTATTGTAAAATGGTAATGAACAATAGCGTAGAGTAGAGGAGGAATCGAATTGTGTTGAAGCTTTAAAGAAAATTAAAAACTGTCACAAACATAGATAGGAATTAATGTTGTGTGCAGGAATTTTCGTAGTGTTTTAGTGTTAGTATATGTGTATGAGAGTTTTGTATATTGGTGATTGTTCAAACAGGTGAGATGGATAGAAATGTGTGAGTAAATAATGTGGTGAGAGTATAAAAATATAGGGGAGACTATGGCAAAATTTACCTAGAAACTAGAAGACTTATGAACCAGAAACTAGGTGAGAAACATATGTTTGTAACAGATTTTGATTGGGATAGTTAGAGGGTAGGTTGAGAGAGCTAGTTAATGTATTGTAATACATTAGAAGCTCTAGAAATGACATTAGAAGAGGGAGCTAATGATGGAGAGCGTTAGAGGCAAATCTGTAGCAAAATGCATTCAGGAAAGAAACAATGTAAGTGTGAATTGAAACTTGGAAAATTTTGTATATAAGTTAGTATAGGAATGAGTGATGAATTAATGTATGAATTAACATGATTTAGAGTGTTTAATTAGTGTGAAAACATGTGGGAATAAGTGTAGGAACAATGGGGAAGTAATGGGTAAGAAGAGGGACTGAAAATAGAAATAAAAATGCAAGTACTGGACTGGACCGACCTTTGGGACCGGACTTGCAAGGTCGGTCGAGCCCAGATTTACAAAGGACGAAAGCTTCTGGAATAGACCGACCTTGGGCCGAACTTGCAAGGTCGGTCGGCCAGAAAAATTCCCGTCATAAAACCTTCTGGAATGGACCGACTTGGGGGACCGGACTTACAAGGTCGGTCGGCCTAAAATTCGCCTGTAATGTAACCTACTGGAATGGACCGACCTTGGGACCGGAAATGCAAGGTCGGTCGACTCCAGAATGTCAAAACCATAACTCACTGGAATGGACCAACCTTGGGACCGGACTTGGCAAGGTCGGTCGGCGCCATTTGTAATCTTCCAGCGTATTACCTTACTGACTTCGACCGACCTTAGGTCCGACCCTGGGTAAGGTCGGTCGGGTCAAACAAAAAATAAAATAATATAATAATAATAATAATAATAATAATAATAATAGGTTATATATATATATATATATATATATATATATATTATATATATGTATACCCACCTATACATATGTACATATATATATGTAAGTACACCGTTGTTAAGTAACGGAAAGTAAGTAAATAAAATGTAAGTGTTGGAATTGTAAAGACTTAGTAAATAGGAGTTAGGAAACGTAAGAGAAATCGAGTCGAGTTAAGTTAGTTTTGGATAATTAATCACTCGATCGTATGTATGTTATAGGACTTGATTTGTGAGCACCGAAGGAAAGTTGGGATACAAGTACAACGGTGAACGGTATGAATTCCTCGTGCCCCGTATGCTACCTTGGTTACTCTAATTTGTGTGTTGTGTGCTAATTGATCACCAAATAAGATAAATGCATGAATCGGAGTTATTATGCTTACTTGTGAATATGTAGTGTTGTATATTGTTGTATATTATCTTTTAACCATAGTTTGTATAATTCATGAAATGTATGGATGAATATGAATGTGTGTATGCTTGTGCATTGTATTGTGACCGAATATTATTTGTGATTGGACTTCTAACTGATTCCTAACAAGCTAACCAATCTAACTTAAATTGGTAATTAAACTGGAATGAGTAGAAGTCCGATATAGTTTCGGCCACGCGTGAGGATGAGGAGACACAAGAGTTGGATCCGATTCCTGACTCTTAAACTGGTCCGCGGCCCAAACCCTTAAATGGGTAGCATCCCGGATTGGTGAGTCAAGTAATCCCGGTGGTGGGACGGTGTAGTCCCCGGGCCGGAGGTCATACCGACTTAACATGAGTAAGAGTAAGTAAGTAAGAATGAGTAAGTAAGTAAAGGAAAGTAAGTAAGTGTAAGTAAGAACAAGTAATGTGTAATGAGTAAAAGAGTAATCAGCATTCCGATTAACCCGGATGCATAATTTGGCTAACACCGCGAAGGTAAGTAATGTCTACGTTATTGCAATGTTGCCTCGAATCGTGTAATGTATTGTATATGCGTGTATGTTGTATGCAAAGCATGTATGTATGAAATTAATGAATCGCATGTTTAGTGGACGTCAAATAGTCGGCGTGCCCTTGTTAGCACTCGGTATATGCGGAGTTCATGCGCAACTTTTGCTGAGCCCCTTGGGGCACCATTTTTAATATGAAAGCAGGTACAAGAGAAGGGTGAAGACTGTGAAGAGATTTAGTTTAATTTCTTTTTGGTGTAGAGATGAATTGTGATGGTGTACCAAGTTGTACACGGCTGTAAGCCTTTTGATTAGCCGGTGTACCATGGGGTACACCTTTTTGGATATTGTGAAGGGATTATGATTGGTATAGATGAGTAGTTGGTAGGAACTCATTCTTTTGGGAAAATTGGAAAGGGATGTAATTAAATACTTTAAATACTCGGTGATCCGGTAATGTAAGAATATTATCTTTTGTATTCGGTATGCAATGTAGTAGCTCGGTATACTTAAGCATCAGACCGTCACTGTAAGTAGTAATAGCCTTGCTAGCCGTATGGGCGGTTAGCGGCGTTGTACCACCCGCCGTAGTAGTAGTAGTAGTCTTCCGCTGCGAACTGATAGAATTGAGGGATGATTGGACGGTAAGCATAGGATTAACGGTAGAGGTGTTACAGAACTGGTGAAGGGAATGTGGCTGTTAAGACGTGAAGGAGAGGGAGAAACGGAAGAGGAAGCAGAGTACTACCGTACCTCTGTTGCCTTCTGTTCCACGGTGGGTTCAAGGATGAAGAAGCAGTTGTCGCGTCTCGCATCCACGGGTTCTGGCGCCGGAGCAAGGAATTGCACGCTTCAGTCTCGGTTGCAAGTACTGTGAAGAAGAAAATGTAGTGCAGAGCATGTACATTCTTCATTCACCAGTTGATTTAGAATTACCGTAGTGAAGATTAAAGGTGGAGCATATCTTGTTGAAGAGAAAGAAGAGAGCAGAGCATCTTGTTTTCTTTTTGCCAGTTTTGTTGAAGAGAAAACGATGCGACTACGTCCGCTCCTTGCTCGCCGGCTTCGGTTGCCAGAACACCGTTCTTGTTCGCCAACAGCTGGGTTTGAACATCCAGTGTGACTGGAGAGAATGACGTAGAGCACAGAATGGAAAAGGGCAGCAGAGCATGCGTTTCCCTTGTTCGTTAGTTTGGGTAGAAAAATACGGTGAGTATAGAGAATGAAATAAGGAAGGGAACGAAAATGGTGAGAGCGTGTGTGTTTGAGTTCGCCAGTGGTATTGACAAAACGCTGATGATGAAGTGCAGATATGCATTTTTCTGCTTCACCGTGAATGAAGAGAATGAAAAAAAATAGAGCATGTGTTTTCTGGTTGCCGTGAATGAAGTGCATGAAGGAGATGATTCATGCACGTTGCTTGTTCAGTAGTCGGTTGCAAATGCACGAGAGTGAAGGGATTGAAGCAAAGCAGAGCATGTATCTCCTTGCTAGCCATCACGAAGGGAATGAAACAGGTAGATCATGTAGTTCCTTGCTCTCCGGTGACTGAAGAGGAGAATCAAGAGGATGAAGCGCAGAGAATATATATTTCCTTGTTTGTTCGCTCTTGTAAAAGGCAATGAGGGTTAGCGCCTGTTTGTTCCAGTCGCTCCTGGAGAAGATGGTTGCAGAAGTTTGTGCCACAAAAAATCTCTGGTTTTTGGTTGTCATTGCTGCAAGCTTGTGGACTGTTGTACCGAACTTTAGTTATTTACTTCCAGAGAGTTGAAGAAAACAATTCCCAGCCAACGAAGAAGTAGTAAACTACTGTGTATGTAGAGAATCAGTGAAGGCTCAAGAGCTGCATATTACTCTTGCAAAAATCATGGTGAAAGTGTTGATGGAGTAGAGGGCAGCATGTTGTTGTTCCACTGCTGCTGTACCCGAAAGTAAACAAGGATGGGGGCATGCATGTTGTTGTCGTAGGAAGATGTATCACCACTGCTACATTTTTTTTTTGTGTGTTCTGTCTGTGGCTGTATTGGGAACAAGCAAGGGAAGGATTTCTTTTCGAAGATTGCTGATTTCAAGTCATAGGGGTCCCGCATGGAGTTGCAATGAAGAGTTTGTGTTGCAGAGTCGTGTATATATGTCTACTGCTGTTCGGAACTTTGGTCAGAGGAACATTGGTCTCTCTTTTTTTTTCAAGGCATGCACATGTAACAACAAGAAAATAAGGGGACCAAATCTCCTCTGTTATAGTTGTGGATCTTGGAGCCGACAAGGACCAAGTGGAATGGGATTGAAGTGGGGCACAAGTGAACAGCCTGACGCTATTGCACTGATCAAAACAATGGTAAAGGGAGTGCGTGGGTGTGCATGTCAAGAACAAAGTAAGAAGTGATGTGCTGCTTGCCGATACTGGAAAACAAGAAAGGCTACAGCAGTATGTTTTTCCTCCTTTCCGGTAGTTAGATTAGTGGGTGATATAGCAGCTGAGTCTAATGACATATTATCGTTCTTATGTCTGAAGGTGCAGTTTGTTATTGAATACGAGCACAGCCTAAACGGTTAAAGTGTTCGGGGGAGGTACGGGAGGTCTTGGGTTCGAACCTCAGCAGGAGCATCCTTGCTCCTTTTTCTTCTTATTTTTTTATAAGTTATACATGCTTATTTATATATATGTGAGACCATATAATATACGTCGTGTTATTAATTTTACACGTGACTACCTCATTTTGTTACGTTGTTAGTTATTTATACGTACATGTCTATATATATATATGCCCCTTTTATTTTTGTCGCGTTTTAGTTATATGTAACTATGCGACGTTATTATTTATTATATACGACGTTGTAAAATTGTAACGTTACGTATATGTATTTTCATAAACGTACATATATAAGTACGTGACCGTATTAATACGTAACGTTGTCATGTTTCCGGACATATATATACCAAATTTAATTGTTCGTAGATTATTATATGTCCGAATTATATAACGCGTATCTTCGGATAATCTCCTCGCGTTTATGATTTTATTCATATGAGCTTATATTTGCGTATCACGTACCGATATGTATACGCGGTGTAAGTACCTGTTTGGATCTATATTTTAAATACCATAAGGCTTTATTGTAATTGTTGCACATGATTTAATTTAAACTTCACTAATTTAAACTGCTAATTATTCGGGGTATTTCACAAGTTAACATTCCTTTAACAATGAAGGATGTGACTACCCCAAAAGTACAATGGAGCAAGGTGATTCGGAGCAAAGGGAACTTTCCCATGTACTCTTTTATCTCCTGGCTAGCTGTTAATGGGAGGTTGGCCACTCAAGATCGAATGAGAAAACGGGGAATAACCACTGAAGAAGTGTTTGCCTTATGCCATAGAGAAAAGAAAACACTGAAGCACTTGCTATTTAGATGCAATTTTACTTATGATATCTGGAATGCTGTATGGAATCATTTTGGAGGTATTAGAACATCTAGAGACTGGCCCAATCTAATTAGATGGGTTAGCAATAGATGAAGGAAAAAATGTAATGCGCACAGAACCTTCTCTTTTGTCTTCACTTCTTTTATCTACTTTGTTTGGGGAGAAAGGAACAACAGAATTTTTTGGAATACCTTTTGTACAACACAGTCTTGTGAGAACCTTGTAATTAGAAAGGCCGCACTTAGCAACCTATAGTTTGTAAATTTTAGAGTATGTAACTCTCTTGATGTATGTTTACCTATCAAGTTTAATTAGCCTTTCCTCATTTGATTTGGAGCAATGCATTAGATGATGACCAAGTGAAAGGACACATGGTCTAGGCTGCCTTGTGAATTTGTAGGTACTACCTTTCAGGAGCCACTAGTTGGTCATGCCCATGTGGTTATGTTTTAGTAAGCATGTTTCTATGCAAAAATGTGTATTTAGATTTGAAGAAGGGTCTTGGTATGTCATGTCCAAAGTTTTTGAAAGATTACATTTGACTTGAAGAAGTGATTTAGCCTTAACATTCCCATGGGAGGAATGTGGCGGTAGCACCCAAAAGATTTTTATTTCCGCTGCAACTTCTGATGGTTTAAGAGGTTAATCGAGTATTTATAAAAATGGGGTGCTACAAAGTGGTATCAGAGCCTCATCGGCTCTGAATTAAGTTCTCTTGAGCTGATGTGGTTTCAAAAAGGATTTGAAATGCTTTCTGAGTTAAAGGGGACTCTTGGTGAGGAAAGTTGAATTCCTTGATGTTTGTATGTCTCCTTGCACACCTTACTGGTGTTTTGGTGATGTTTAAATAATGATTTATCATGTGTTTATGCTTTCTTGATGTTCTCAAATGAGTGTTATCGTGTGTACTAAATGCTATAACTATTAAATCCATGAAAAATTGCTAATTAGGAGGTTCTGGCCTTCGGAATGGGTCATTTTGACCCCCAAATAGATAATTCCGGACGTCCGGAACTACTGGCCAGACGTCTAGAACAGATAGGCCATTTCTGGGCAGGAACTCTCGGCCCTCGGAATGTGCGATTCCGGACTCTAGACCCGACCTCGGAACTGCACAGGCAGACTGCACTAAGACATTGTTTTTACTTTAGATTCTTTGTTTTAACTCCGATTTCACTTCCGTTTGTTCCCACATGCTCCTCTCTTCATTGTCTATGATATAAAAAGGTCCAAAGCTGTGATTGTAGGAGTTTTAACTGTCATGTTTGATGTGTGAATGAATTTTTGTTGTCTTCACTGTTATAGAAAGGATAACTAGTGTTTTGTTATGAGAATGAAGATCCTTAAAAGTGTGATGAAGATTGACCAAGTCCTGGTCATGTGATTGTGGCCTAATGTGATTATTACCTTTGAAATTATATTAATATTATATTTATATGGGCATGTGATGATGACCATTGAATGATATATGTCTGGTGTAATACCTTAAGGCTAAGGTGTAAGCTACATAATGACCTTATGTGCTACTATATGATTATTTTGATGATAAGACCTTGTGATTTTCCTAAAAAGGTATGATGCATGAATAAATGATTTGGAAACTTAGGATTGCATGAGGACCCTTTGGTTACTTAGAGAAATACTTGCCTGAAATGAAGGTGATAGGGCACTTGTTTTAGGAATCAATGGTGAAGTTGTGAAATGTGCAGCCATTAATCATTTGAGTGTGTTTGTTTTGGAACTTCAGTTATTTCCTGAGAAGCTCATGAAGAGCTCTAAGCTATGACAGCCATGAATAAGCTTACCAATGTTATGGCCCAGCTGGCTCAAGCTCAGCAAGCTCAGATAGCCTTGCAGAATGAAAGAGATAAAAAAGCTGAATAAGAGAGGGAGGCTAGGCAAGGAGAAGATGTCTCCAAAAAGATTGACAATCTCCGACCTGATGTGTATGTGGGAGTTGAGGATCCAGTAAAACTAGAAGGTTGGATAAGGAAAATGGAGAAGGTTTTCGAAACCATTCAATGCCCTGCCAATAGAATGGTATCAGGGGCTGCCTTCTACCTTGAAGGCGAGGCAGATCTATGGTGGAGAGCACGTCGTGCCCAGTTCCTACTTGATCCTAATTTTGTATGAGAGGCTTTTACTGATGCCTTGCGGGGAAGGATTTACCCTAATCATGTAAGAGTGAGAATGCAAGATGAGTGCACAGAACTCAAGCAAAAGACCATGAGTGTCCAAGAATATCACAGCCAATTTCTAGAGTTGGTCAGATTTACTGGAGACTTAGCCCCAAGTGAAGAAACCTTAACAAGAAGGTTCATTAAGGGTCTCAACCTGAGACTTCGGGAGTTCTTTAGCATGAACCCAACTAGAAATGTGCAAGAGGCTTATGAGAAGGCTTGCAGTTTGGATGATATCCAAGCATTAAGGAAGAACCGAGATGATATGAAGAGATAAATGAAGAGCAAAGCTTATTCTGAACCAAGCAAGAAAACACACTCCAATTATGGAGGGAGTATTAAAATGAGTGGTAACCTGAACCATTCTCAGAGAGAGAAAGGAAAATTTGGTGGGCTGAAGAAAAATTACACAAGCAAGAGGTGTGGCAAGAACCTCCCAAGGGCTAACTGCCAGGGCAAGGTATTTGATTGCCACTTCTGTGGAAAGTTGGGACATAGTTCCTTTGAATGTTTTATGAACCCGGAATCATCTTCCTACCATGGTGAAAAGAAGAATGAAGGTTATGATGGCTATGAATCCAGAGGTGGTAAGTATGAAGGGGGCACTAGTCGAGCAACCTCAATGACAGTTAGTCAAGGAAATCAAAGTAGACATTCTACAGCTATCCTAGAGAGACCTAGGACTGAGTCCAATGTGGGTGGTGATGCAAACAAGCTTAAAGCAGCAGGAAAGATTAATGTAATGAGTCAAGCAGAGGCTAATGCTAGGGGTGAAGTGATCTCAGGCGCCTTCTCAATTAATGGATATCTTGCTTGTGTTCTATTTATTGCATCATCTTTATTGAAAAGAACTCGTTGGTGACGAGTGGATACCTATATGTGGCTATTTCTATTCCCTTAGGGGAAGTGGTTAAGTGTGATGAGATGCTCAAAGAAGCAAAGGTAGAGATTAAGGGAGTTGAATTACCCGTTGATTTGAAGGAATTTGATGTTATCCTTGGAATGGATTGGTTGCACAAGTATAAGGGAAATATCTTATGTCGTGAGCAAAAGGTGGTTCTAAAGGGTCGAAGGGGCCAAAGGATATTCTACAAGTTTGTGAATCAGAAACCCCAGATCAAGATAGTTTCAGCATTGAGTGTGATGACAGAAGTTAAGAGGGGACACCCTGCTTATTTATGTTATGTGGAGGAACTAAGGGAAGAGTTAACAGACCTTGGTGATATCCCAGTGGTTAATGAGTATCCATATGTATTTCCTAGCGAGATTCCAGGAATGCCGCCAATTAGAGAGATTGAATTTAACACCGATCTACAACCTGGAACCGGGCCAATCTCTAAACGCCATATATAATGGCCCCCACTGAGATAAAGGAATTGAAAAGTCAGATGGAAGAGTTGTTGGATAGAGGGTACATCCGTCCAAGTGTGGCTCCTTGGGGAGCACCGGTATTGTTTGTATGACAGAAAGATGGTAGTTTAAGATTGTGTATTGACTATAGAGAACTGAACCAAGCGACAGTAAAGAATAAGTACCCACTGCCAAGGATCGACGATATGTTTTATCAGTTAAGAGGGGATGGTGTTTACTCAAAGATTGATTTGAGATCTGGTTACCATCAACTAAGAATTACAGAGAAGGACATACTGAAGACATCTTTTAGAACAAGGTATGGGCATTATGAGTTTACTGTAATACCTTTCGGTTTGACTAATGCCCCAGCTGTGTTTATGGACTTGATGAACAGAGTGTTCAATGCATACCTAGACAAGTTTGTAATTGTCTTCATCGATGATATTCTAGTGTATTCAAAAGATGAAAAGGAACATGAAGAACATCTAAGGACTGTGCTGCAGACGCTGAGGGAAAATCAGCTTTATGCTAAGCTAAACAAGTGTGAGTTCTGGTTAAGAAAAGTTTCTTTCTTAGGTCTTGTGATCACAAATGAGGGCATAGCTGTTGACCCATTGAGGCGGTGAAGGAATGGCTTACTCGAACTAATGTAACAGAAGTGAGAATTTACTTGGGCTTGGCAGGTTACTATAGGAGATTTGTTAAGGATTTCTCCAAGATTGTGAGACCCATGACTAAATTTGATGAAGAAAATTGTGAAATTCCTATGGGATGATGATTGTGAAAAGTATTTTCAGGATTTGAAAGAAAGGCTAACCTCAGCACCAATGTTGACCTTGCCATCTGGGCTTGAAGGCTTTGAGATTTATAATGATGCTTCAAAATATGGTTTGGGATGTGCTATAATGCAAAACAAAAAGGTGATTACTCATGCTTCCAGACAGTTGAAAAAGTATGAAACAAGATACCCCACCCATGATTTAGAGTTAGCAGCTATTGTTTTTGCATTGAAAATTTGGAGACACTACCTTTACGGTGTAACTTGCAAGATATTTACCGACCATAAGAGTTTGAAATACATATTCACTCAGAAAGAGTTGAACATGAGACAAAGAAGGTGGTTGGAACTGATTAAAGACTATGACTTAGAAATCAACTACCATGAAGGGAAAGCAAATGTGGTGGCAGATGCCCTAGTAGAAAGAAGGTACATTCATCAATTCTATAAGGGTCCTTCCTAATGAGTTATTCAGGGTTTGAGAGTTTGAACTTGGAAATTATTGAACAGGATCATGGTGACCGAGAGAACCATTTGTGTGCCATGTCCTTGACAATTGACTTGTTTGATGAGATAAGAGAAAAACAACCGGGTGATATGAAACTTGAAAGAATCAAAGAGAAGATGAAACGAGGAAAAGCTGTGGGCTTTATAATACACGAAGATGGAACCTTAGATTCGAAGGGAGCTGGTGTGTACCTCAAGTGTGTACCAATTTGAAAGAGAACTTGATGCAAGAGTCACATAGTTCTCCTTATTCCATGCACCCCGGTGGTGACAAAATGTACATGGATTTAAAGTTGCAATTTTGGTGGCCTAAGATGAAGAGAGAAGTGGCTCAGTTCGTTGCTAAGTGCTTGACATGCCAGACGGTAGAATTTGAACATAAAAGAATGGGAGGTGAAGTACAACCTCTTGAAGTACCCAAATGGAAATGGGATTCTTTCTCCATGGATTTTGTTGTTGGTTTACCTCTAACCAAGAATGGAATGAACCAAATTTGGGTCATTATGGACCATTTGACAAAAGGTGCCAATTTTTTTCCCATGAAAGATACTTGGAGTATGGATCAATTGGTAGATGTTTACATGAGAAATGTGGTTAGATATCATGGAGTCACAACTTCGATTGTGTCTGCCAGAGATTCTCGTTTCTTGTCAAGATTTTGGACTTAATTTCAGCTAGCCATGGGTACTAAGCTAAAGATGAGCACCGCTTTCCATCCAGCAACAGAGGGGTAAACAGAAAGAACCATTCAGACATTAAATGAAATACCCCAAACCTTGGTATGTTGTGTAAATGTTAAACTATGGTATTTAAAGGCTAAAATGTGCCTTAGAAACATAAATGAACCATTTAAACCATGGTAAAACACAATAAAACATTAAGACACGGTTTGAGCAAAAACATGCTCTAAGCTTGGAGTGAACTTGGCTAGGACCCAAAGAGCCTACCAAGACTTGATAATATTTAATTATGACTTTATAAGGCTAATTAAGTCCTTAGGAAACTTTGGTAGACAATGAAACCAAACAAAACTCAAATAAGTACCTTAAAGTCAATAAGAGCAAAAATGTGCTCTAAGCTTGGGATAAATTTGTAAAAGACCTAATGGTCATACTGATACCTTATAAATATGTTAATAGACATATTAAATCAATTACCAAAGAAAACCAAGCTTGAAAACAAGTTAAAACACAGAATGTGCTTTAAGAAGTCTTAAAGCACGTTTTTGAAAAATTGACTTGTAAATGAGTTTTGAATGGCTAAATGTCCATCATTACTCTTTAATTAAAATGTGTACTATATAGTATCACATTTGGGTGGCTATATCAATGGGAAATCAAAAATTTCACTTCTATGTGCCTTGTTTTTGTGAATAGTGATTTTTATAAGCTAGTTTGTAACATATAATGTTATAAGTAATTAAATTGGTCAACAAAGACTATTATACCCTTCTAACTAAATGGTGGCCGGTTTTTATGAAGGTGAGTCACCACCATGTAAAAATCAATTAAGGAAAGGAAGGGTAGGAAGGTAAAAAGGAGAAAGTTACCTTTTAATACAAATATCTTGTTAAAGCAAGTTCTATCTTCATTTCTCCTTTCCTCCTTCATTTCACACGTCTCCAACCTCCCTTCTTGCTCTCTTTTACGAGCTGCTACAGCAACACCAACACCACCATTGTTTTTCATCTTCCTTCACTTGTAACTTATGACTCCATGCTCCGAAATTAATTCCGAGACTACCGTTCTCTTAGTTGGAGCAAGCTCTACAACATTGTCTTTTCAAATCATCAAAACCACCATTTCGGTGCCAAGGAGAAATTCCATGGAAGGAGCTTGAGCTTATATTTTAATGCCTTGTTGATCACCTTTGCTTCAAGGTAAGGAAAAACCAAAGAAAACTCCATTTCCTTCATTTTTGGTGTTGGCCGAAAATGCACCTAGTGATGGTGTCTTCTCTTGTCTTGTTTTAGCTTCATTTGAATCTTCCATGGACTAGGTGGAGTCCTCTCTTCATAGATATTCAAACTCCCTTCAAAGATCAAGGTAAAACAACTACATTAATGTTTTTGAAATAATGTAAACCTAGGGTTTACAATGAGATGAAGCATAAAGCTTATATACTCATTTCAATGTTGGTATATTGTTTAGTAGTTGACAAGGAAAGAAATGCCTTACCGGTTTAAGAGGAAACGAGAAAGAAGCTTGAGTGGAAAAGAGGTAAATATGCTATCTCAATGTGGTATAATGCCTTAGGAGAAATGAGCTTATAATGCTTGCTAAAACTACCTAAAGAGCAAATGGTGAATGACTTAGTAAGGTGTTCTCAAGGAGACTAGTAAAGGAACATATGTCTTGGTGTGTGTAATTGCAGGTCAAAGGCTTATATATTGTGGAAATTCAGTGTTTAAGGTTTATGCAATTTAAGGGCCTAAGAGCCATGTTATTTAAGGGCCTAAGTGCCAAGCAATTTAAGTTATGCACTATATTGTGATGTAGTGCTAAATGTGGGAAGTTTGTGTATAAAAATGTGTTTGATGGATTTTTTGTGTTCTTGAATGAATGAAGGTAAAAACCTAAGTGTTTGGATGTGGGTATATACTAGAGAAGCTATGGCCAAATTTGGGAAAATGTGTAAGAAGTTCTAAGTGTTTTAAGAAAGTTTTGGTGAACTAGGAAGTTGTTTAAGGTTTAGGTAATGTTGATATCCAAGGAATAAGTGATGTTTAGGTAAGATGTGAAAAAGGAGGTTTAGTTAGTAAGAAAGGAAGTTTGAGAGATGATGTTAAGGTGTAGAGGAAACACCTTGGTATAGTGGTCATTATAGGTGAAATACCACCTAGAAATCTTAAGGAGAAAACATTGTAAGAGTTAGGAATTTTGTGAAGATATAAGTAAAGGCTTAAGGAATTAGAAAAGAGTTTTGAGTGTTTAAGGATGTCTTGAGGTGTGTTTAAAGTGCCCAGATGAGGTTAGGGAGTACTAGGTTATATGGGGTGAAGTTTGGAGTTGAATGTAAAAAGGAAAACAAGGATTTGGGGCAGACCGGACTTGTGACCGGACTTGCAAGTTCGGTCGGGCCCAGTCTACCCTGCGAGAATTAGCTTCTAGAATGGACCGACCTTGGGGACCGGACTTGCAAGGTCAGTCGGGCTTGTAGTTTGTGTACGGATTGAGTTACTGGAATCGACCGGACTTGGACAAGTCCGGTCGGTAAGGTCGGTCGGACCAAAAAAATGTTGTTTATGGTTATAAAGATATTTGGACATTAGAATATACCTAAGAACATTAGGTAAGTTTCTACAATTGATGGAGGTGGAGAAATAATGAAACAAGGTTTGAAAAATGCAATTTTACCAAGTCTGTAGCTTTGGTCCGGGACCTAGGTCATGGTTCAAGTCCCGGACCAGGGGTGAAAAACAGGTCGAGAGTTACCTAAGGATGTGGTCCGGGACTTAGGCCTTGTATAAGGTCCCGGACCACCCCATTTTAAAGGCCGAGAGTGGAGTTTGTTTCTGGTCCGGGTCTTAAGTTAGGGACCAAGTCCCGGACCACTATAAAAACATGGTTTTAGCTTATTAAATGATGTCTAATGATAGGGATAAGTTAGTAATGATATTATAAGGTTATATAGGACATGTTAGGTGGGTTTTAATGACAATTAAGTGGGTGAAAAGTTGTAATAAAATGTGGAAGTAAAACAAGTTAAAAAGTGAAGTTATGTAACTAAGTTAACGGGGAAAAAATATAAGCATTAGACATTAAATGATCAGGAAACCCCGATGTTAATAAAAACACATGTGATGTTAACAGTTGTTCGAGAATTGCTCGAGGAACATAAGTGGACGTGGTAAAGTGGACTCCGGTGACAGGTATGGTTTTCTTGCAACCTGTGTCCTACCGGATTACACCGGCTTGTATGCCAATATGTTTTACTGAGTGTTTGCCACCTTGTAAGATAAAAACATGTAATGAGTTTATAGTAATTCATTTATGTGGCGCTTTTACTCTCCGACACCGTTTAACCTCAAATAAGTGTTAAACCTTAGCTAACCAAAACTAGGAACACATGAGTGATCGGTATTCGGAGTTGACGGCCCAAACCTTGGGAACGTGCTAACCACGGCTATGTGTGAGTTAGTTGGATATTGTTGTTGTATGCAAGTGTGTGAACCTCCCTTGTGTGCTTAACTCGGTTATGATACCGTATGGTGTGTGGATGTGGTAGGCTCCATAATGGATCTCTAACTACTTATTTATAAGTGTATATGTACTAATAGGGGGTGAGGAGTCCGGTTGTTCCGGCCACGCGTGTGATGGACGGGAGTCGATGTCATATCCGGTTCGGCTCTCTTGGTGTATGTATAGGTTGTATTCCAATTTGGTTTCTACCTTCCCTTAGCTTATCCAAAGCTAATTACTGACTCACGTCGGGCCACAGGGGCATACGAATGTTATTTCGGTGTGCTTGGGATTACTATATCCGACACACCTTGGGTTTAAGTTAACCGTTCGATATAACTGGACGGTAACGAGGTTGGTAACGAGCTTAGCATGAGATTGACAATAATCTCTAGGCTCACTATATATATACTAACTATGGTGGAAGGTTCCTTGTGTGAACCGATCTTATGGTGTTTTGTGTTGATATTGTGCTAGGCAATTTCCCTTGCTATGCTATGATATGTATACGTTAGGTGCTTAAAATGAATACGATGTTATCATGTGTGCGCCGAAACAAGAAAGGTTTTGTTATGTTTTGTTATGTGAGGAATGAGATGTGTTGTAGGATATGGAGTGTGTGGATCATGGAAATGAATCCCAGTTATGACAAGAGGCGTTTAAGGATAACCCGATTAATGGGTACATGTCGTTCATTAAGGAAGTAGCTCCGTTTTAGAGGAGAGCCACTCTAGGGTTAAAGGAATCATTGGATGATTTGTTAAGTGTGGATGTGTTGGATATATGTTGAGCCCTATTGTTGGGTGAATGCAATGTGTTGTGTGTTTATGGCTCATATGCATGATTTAAATATAATCAACTGCATGCTAAGACGACAATTAGTTGTGCGTGGCCCGGTAGCATGTGGGCTGCGGGATTACCATACCAGCAAAGGTGCTGAGCCCCTTGGGGGCCACCCTTTCTCTCCTTTTCTATTTCAGGTACAAGGAGCTGGAAGCCGTTCGAGAGTAGGACGGGGTAGATGTTTATACATGGGTAGTCATTTAAATGGCGTAAGCATTGTAAGCGTAGTAAGACCGAAATTGTTATCGGCATTAGTTTGTGAATACTCGGTACGGTGGGAATGTATGTATATAATAAATGTTGGAAATGGAATAAGGATTGTATTGTGTAGTTGCTCGGAAATCTAGTCCATCAGACCGATACAATGTACATGTATTAGCCTTGTTAGCCACGTGGGTGGTTAACGGCGTGTAACACCATTGAATTAAGTAATGTGATGAATGGAGATTTCCGCTGCATTTTGATGTTAAGTGTACGGTGGTGGTTGGGGTGTTACAAAAAGTGGTATCAGAGCGAAGTGTCGCTCTGATGACTGGATTACCGAGCTTAGGAAGTACCGAGTTAAGATTTAAGTACTTTGGGTTAAGGGTTGAGTGATAGCGTGAGAGATACGCTAGATAGGAATTACCAGTGTGTTCTGGGAACCTACAGTCTCCATCCCACCCTCCACAATCCCTGTATATAACTTGGGAAACAACGCCAGAGAGATGGAAGTCCACTCTTACTCGGGAATACCCGATCTGGCTGCTATTAAATACCTTTAAAGTACGGAAGACCTGTCATACGGTAGATCCCGAAAACTGGGAATCCCGGAGACGGTTTCCATCTAAACAGTGTTAACCGCATTTCATAGCGAGGAATGAAGCATTTGGTGTATAAGAGAATAGAATTTCCGGCAACCTGGGTCGACATGCAGAGCAATCGAGAATAACCAGCTTGCAACGCACTGACCGTGCAACAGGCAAGAAGTGGATTAGTGAAACCCGAGACGAATGTCTATGGGACCACAGTTGATAAATAATACACCAACGGTATAGCAACCGACAAAGGAACTACAACGTATTGCCCAAACAAGAGACAAGTCTCAGCAACCACGACAATGCGTGGAACGGGCCACCAAGAGGAAACAATACAAAAAAAATAGGGACTCCTAGAATGGGAAGCACCCTAATTAATGATTATCGTGTGAAGACAGTGAGAAGTCACCTAGAAGAGTATTTATCAAGGCAGTAAGATCAGTGAGGGCCAACAAGGCCACTGATGACAATATGGGTCAAAACAATACCACAATCGGTATGTGTCAAACCGATAGCCAGTTAGCATGGCGCACTTGCCATAGCAAGTGCTACTATAACAGGGCTGTTCGGGAAATTTAAACAAATACAAAGTACTTGGTGAAGTACCATAAAGTTAAGTGTGATCGTCATAACAGTGGAAGGGCCTGTTAGCCTAACCTCTGTAATTGTAAATACACCAGTCAGCAAGAAGCTAGACTTGGTTAAAGTAAGAAGATGTTGTGAAACCATGGAAATTTTCTTTCAACTCAGATTTACTCAAACCCTTTTTCTTTTCAAACCAGATTTTCTTTCAAACCAACACTTCTTTCCAACCTTCTTTCAAACCAAACCAGTGAAACCGGGGGCAGTTGACAAGGATACAACAGTGGATAAACTTTCCCTCGATTAAGTTCGGGAAGCAAGGAATGAATATTGTCAAGGGACAATATAAGGGAGTTGACAACAGAATACTTCACCTAGGCGTGTGACGGACACTACAAGTGTACCAACTGTGTTGTGGGATGACCGCACTCCGATAGGAGCATGTGGGCCTGACAGACCTACTTATAGGTTAGTTGGGTAAGTAGTAATGTATCAGTATGATACCCCATATATGTATACGAGTAGAGTCCAGAACACGGGAAGTAGTCGACTCCGTTCTACGGTCAGCAGTATAAATCAAACAAGAGCTAAGGATTACCATGAATGGTCGAAGTAAAGGAACCCAGCTAAATCAAAGAAACTGAAGGAATCAGTGAATGTGTGCGAGGAAATATTTAAGTTACAGGAGGTGCGAGGTACACCAACTGTTATGTAAAGACATTGGAGAAGGCGTAGTTTACTGAAAGTGCCCATAAGTGCAAGCCAAATGGAATGGCATATTTTAATAACACCCAGGAGCAGTCCTTGAGGGGTATTTGGAGTAAACATTGTTGGATGCAGCAATATAATTGAAACACAAGATTTGAAACAAATACTCGGATTAAACGCTGAAGGTAACCTACTTAACAGTAAGACCCTAAGTTGCCAAAGAGACAACTTGGAAGGAATCGTGACGGTAAGGCTTATAAGCCACAACAACCTGTGTTATGTAAATTTAATCAGTTGCAGAAGTATATGTTATACAAGTAATAGAGCGGAGAACGAACCACTGCTTTAAGAGTGGGGATACCTCTCGATATTGTGAAACCGCGAGAGCGGTAGTTGTGTGGACCAAGTTCAAGAAATATGTGGAGGATGGACCACGTTGTTATTACCCCAGGATGATTTGAATAAAATAATACAAAAAAAAGGTGTTCGTACCAGTTGTGTACACAGGAAGAGTAATAGTTTGATAGCAATCACCATAGGTGGGTGAAGCTAAATGTGTAGCGAACAACGCTCAAGAAACATAAAGGCTCAAGGAAAGAAATAGTAGTATATTCAAAAATCAGCCAAATAAGTGGCCAGATAAACCCAGCGTAATAGCGGAAGCTAATATAGTAGCGGATGCAGTATAAGTTGATGTTGTATAATGAGTAAGGATACGGTGCGCAATAAGCGACCGTTGTGTGAGTATTGTTAGATGATAAATGGGGAGTGAGCAGAGTTATGAGTTAAACCCAGTGGAGGCACAACAGTAAATGATACCAAACGAACCGAGCAGTAAGCCGGTGACAAGTATTATGTAATAAGAATTTCAGTAAAACACAGTGTAAATTCCTATCGCAATCGCATGAGAGATTTACTGTCAAGGGTTTACGCCTCTGCACTCTGTATGACTGAGTGTTTTGGTATTGCACTTGCGCAGTAATGATCGAGTGGGATAGCTAGGAATCAGAAGCATGGTAATTGTGGAGGAATAATGTTGTAATGGCCGATGCATAGGAAATGCAAGGTCATACCAATGGAAGAGTACTTGTACGAAACCAAAGGTGGAGGTATGGTTAAGAATAAGTGATAACAGTGGCAATAAATGCCAAATATCGGTATGGAATATACCCCAAATGTTGTAATTAGCTGAGAGAGCACTACACACTAGGTAGTAGCTCAATCTCAACCGACAGTAAGTCGGTAGAAGCAAGTCAATCATTGTGAATTACATAGTAGTTTACGCTGTAAGCTACTGGAGAAGTGGATGGAAAATCGTGAAACTCACCGAATTCGCTCAGGGTAAGAGATACCATGCGTCGGTTGAGAAACCATTCTTCCCAAGATAATGGTAATACATTGGAGATGTACAATACAGTAACAGTAACGAATGGGGCAAACTAGCCCTATAATTACCAGAATGGCGCAGCAGAGGCCAGTGAGGCCATGCAGCAAATGCCGAATATACAGTGTGAATATGAATGGATGGCTAGTCATCAATGCCTAAAAGCCTCACAGGCCAGGACCGAAACCGGTTATGAGTTAGAACTCCAATGCGAATTCTTGGTTTAGGGACTAAACCGCCAATATGGTTAAGATCCTCTAATCAGAATCCATTGGTAATAGACCGCGTGGAAGTCAAAACACTTCACGACGGCAGAACATTTTAAGCCAAGGTTTAGTGATTGATTACGTGGGCGTAATCCCTTTTAAGGGGGGTAGAGCGCAAAACCACTTAGTGTGTTTTACCGTACAAGTGTACGTGAACGGGGTTGTGCATAGCACAAAACTATTTGTTATGATGGTTGGCGCGTGTGTTATATAAACATACGCATTTATTTGTGATTAAATTGTGGTAATTGCGCACAGAAGATGCGAATACCATTGTGGGAAGTGTGTTTATTTTGTTAACAGTGGTGTGTGAGAGTACAAGTGGAAGGGAGTAAAGAAACTCCCGGGGAACTAAAACCCCGACGGTGCATAAATGTAAACCAACCATGTATTGTATTTTGATAAAAAAAATATATGTATATATCAAGTTGTGATTTATGAAGGTTATGAGACCGACATAGAACCTAGTGAGAATTAAATTCCCTAGGTAACTTGAATTAAGTTGGATTTGGATGATGATTGATAGACGGAGTTCTATCCCTTGGAGATGTTATGATTATGACTAGAAGGATTCAAAGATAGAAAATGGGATATCTTGAATTAATTGTTGGTTAAAAAGAAGTGGGAGGTGAAACTTGATTATCATGAGATCAAGGGAAGCCGACACAAATTGGGGTGGAAAGATAGTTCAACACTGATGCTGATCACATCAGGGTTGGATGACTCTTGAAGCTCCCTGTAAGTAAACACAACCATGTTAAGAAAAATACAAGGAGCATAAATTGGACTTGGAGTTGTGTGGTGTTTTCAAAAGGATTTTCAATTGGTGTTTTCAAACAATCGGTTAATATTTTGAATAAAGATCTTCTTATACTTAACCTAGTAAAGAATATTTTTGTAGTACTTGCTCACGAGCTGAGGACGTATGAGCCTTTGTCTTCGGACCGGTGACATGAGAAGTACATATGTTAAAAAATTAAGTGAATGTTTTGATCTTCCAAAGGAACGGGGACCAGAAGGTGTCCAACGCGACCGGGTTCTGCGGGATCACAGCGTATATGTACTCAACGTGGGATTCGAACCCATGGAGAGATGGAAAAGGTATTTCTGTTTGATATACATGCTATGACATGTTGTTTGGTATGTGTGATAAAGGTTATTTTGACTTTGATCTCCTAAAGTGTATGCTATCAAGACCTATGAGTCTAAATGTGTTGTGTTACCCGGGCCTACGAGTCCAAATGTGGTTATGTCACCCAGACCTAAGAGTCTGAGGGATATTATGTTAGTGCAAGTGTGGGAAGGTACCCGGACCATTAAGTCCGAGGTTACCATGTGAGTATGATATTTTATGTATAATGTGGATATGTTGCCGGACCATTAAGTTCGAGGTTGGATGTAAAGAGTGGTTGGTAATGGAAGTTTTATGGCTATAAGTAATTCCCGTATTCTAATTCAATGATGCGAGGAAATGTGAACTTCGAGACGAAGTTCTTTAAGGGGGGTAGATTGAAATACCCCAAACCTTGGTATGTTGTGTAAATGTTAAACTATGGTATTTAAAGGCTAAAAGGTGCCTTAGAAACATAAATGAACCATTTAAACCATGGTAAAACACAATAAAACATTAAGACACGGTTTGAGCAAAAACATGCTCTAAGCTTGGAGTGAACTTGGCTAGGACCCAAAGAGCCTACCAAGACTTGATAATATTTAATTATGACTTTATAAGGCTAATTAAGTCCTTAGGAAACTTTGGTAGACAATGAACCAAACAAACTCAAATAAGTACCTTAAGTCAATAAGAGCAAAAATGTGCTCTAAGCTTGGGATAAATTTGTAAAAGACCTAATGGTCATACCGATACCTTATAAATATGTTAATAGACATATTAAATCAATTACCAAAGAAAACCAAGCTTGAAAAAGTTAAAACACAGAATGTGCTTTAAGAAGTCTTAAAGCACGTTTTTGAAAATTGACTTGTAATGAGTTTTGAATGGCTAATGTCCATCATTACTATTTAATTAACATTTGTACTATATAGTATCACATTTGGGTGGCTATATCAATGGGAAATCAAAAATTTCACTTCTATGTGCCTTGTTTTTGTGAATAGTGATTTTTATAAGCTAGTTTGTAACATATAATGTTATAAGTAATTAAATTGGTCAACAAGACTATTATACCCTTCTAACTAAATGGTGGCCGGTTTTTTGAAGGTGAGTCACCACCATGTAAAAATCAATTAAGGAAAGGAAGGGTAGGAAGGTAAAAAGGAGAAAGTTACCTTTTAATACAAATATCTTGTTAAGCAAGTTCTATCTTCATTTCTCCTTTCCTCCTTCATTTCACACGTCTCCAACCTCCCTTCTTGCTCTCTTTTACGAGCTGCTACAGCAACACCAACACCACCATTGTTTTTTATCTTCCTTCACTTGTAACTTATGACTCCATGCTCTGAAATTAATTCCGAGACTACCGTTCTCTTAGTTGGAGCAAGCTCTACAACATTGTCTTTTCAAATCATCAAAACCACCATTTCTTGCCAAGGAGAAATTCCATGGAAGGAGCTTGAGCTTATATTTTAATGCCTTGTTGATCACCTTTGCTTCAAGGTAAGGAAAAACCAAAGAAAACTCCATTTCCTTCATTTTTGGTGTTGGCCGAAAATGCACCTAGTGATGGTGTCTTCTCTTGTCTTGTTTTAGCTTCATTTGAATCTTCCATGGACTAGGTGGAGTCCTCTCTTCATAGATATTCAAACTCCCTTCAAAGATCAAGGTAAAACAACTACATTAATGTTTTTGAAATAATGTAAACCTAGGGTTTACAATGAGATGAAGCATAAAGCTTATATACTCATTTCAATGTTGGTATATTGTTTAGTAGTTGACAAGGAAAGAATGCCTTACCGGTTTAAGAGGAAACGAGAAAGAAGCTTGAGTGGAAAGAGGTAAATATGCTATCTCAATGTGGTATAATGCCTTAGGAGAAATGAGCTTATAATGCTTGCTAAAACTACCTAAAGAGCAAATGGTGAATGACTTAGTAAGGTGTTCTCAAGGAGACTAGTAAAGGAACATATGTCTTGGTGTGTAATTGCAGGTCAAAGGCTTATATTGTGGAAATTCAGTGTTTAAGGTTTATGCAATTTAAGGGCCTAAGAGCCATGTTATTTAAGGGCCTAAGTGCCAAGCAATTTAAGTTATGCACTATATTGTGATGTAGTGCTAAATGTGGGAAGTTTGTGTATAAAAATGTGTTTGATGGATTTTTTGTGTTCTTGAATGAATGAAGGTAAAACCTAAGTGTTTGGATGTGGGTATATACTAGAGAAGCTATGGCCAAATTTGGGAAAATGTGTAAGAAGTTCTAAGTGTTTTAAGAAAGTTTTGGTGAACTAGGAAGTTGTTTAAGGTTTAGGTAATGTTGATATCCAAGGAATAAGTGATGTTTAGGTAAGATGTGAAAAAGGAGGTTTAGTTAGTAAGAAAGGAAGTTTGAGAGATGATGTTAAGGTGTAGAGGAAACACCTTGGTATAGTGGTCATTATAGGTGAAATACCACCTAGAAATCTTAAGGAGAAAACATTGTAAGAGTTAGGAATTTTGTGAAGATATAAGTAAAGGCTTAAGGAATTAGAAAAAGAGTTTTGTGAGTGTTTAAGGATGTCTTGAGGTGTGTTTAAAGTGCCCAGATGAGGTTAGGGAGTACTAGGTTATATGGGGTGAAGTTTGGAGTTGAATGTAAAAAGGAAAACAAGGATTTGGGGCAGACCGGACTTGTGACCGGACTTGCAAGTTCGGTCGGGCCCAGTCTACCCTACGAGAATTAGCTTCTAGAATGGACCGACCTTGGGGACCGGACTTGCAAGGTCGGTCGGGCTTGTAGTTTGTGTACGGATTGAGTTACTGGAATCGACCGGACTTGGACAAGTCCGGTCGGTAAGGTCGGTCGGACCAAAAAAATGTTGTTTATGGTTATAAAGATGATATTTGGACATTAGAATATACCTAAGAACATTAGGTAAGTTTCTACAATTGATGGAGGTGGAGAAATAATGCAACAAGGTTTGAAAAATGCAATTTTACCAAGTCTGTAGCTTTGGTCCGGGACCTAGGTCATGGTTCAAGTCCCGGACCAGGGGTGAAAAACAGGTCGAGAGTTACCTAAGGATGTGGTCCGGGACTTAGGCCTTGTATAAGGTCCCGGACCACCCCATTTTAAAGGCCGAGAGTGGAGTTTGTTTCTGGTCCGGGTCTTAAGTTAGGGACCAAGTCCCGGACCACTATAAAAACATGGTTTTAGCGTATTAAATGATGTCTAATGATAGGGATAAGTTAGTAATGATATTATAAGGTTATATAGGACATGTTAGGTGGGTTTTAATGACAATTAAGTGGGTGAAAAGTTGTAATAAAATGTGGAAGTAAAACAAGTTAAAAAGTGAAGTTATGTAACTAAGTTAACGGGGAAAAATTATAAGCATTAGACATTAAATGATCAAGCAACCCCGATGTTAATAAAAACACATGTGATGTTAACAGTTGTTCGAGAATTGCTCGAGGAACATAAGTGGACGTGGTAAAGTGGACTCCGGTGACAGGTATGGTTTTCTTGCAACCTGTGTCCTACCGGATTACACCGGCTTGTATGCCAATATGTTTTACTGAGTGTTTGCCACCTTGTAAGATAAAAACATGTAATGAGTTTATAGTAATTCATTTATGTGGCGCTTTTACTCTCCGACACCGTTTAACCTCAAATAAGTGTTAAACCTTAGCTAACCAAAACTAGGAACACATGAGTGATCGGTATTCGGAGTTGACGGCCCAAACCTTGGGAACGTGCTAACCACGGCTATGTGTGAGTTAGTTGGATATTGTTGTTGTATGCAAGTGTGTGAACCTCCCTTGTGTGCTTAACTCGGTTATGATACCGTATGGTGTGTGGATGTGGTAGGCTCCATAATGGATCTCTAACTACTTATTTATAAGTGTATATGTACTAATGGGGGGAGGAGTCCGGTTGTTCCGGCCACGCGTGTGATGGACGGGAGTCGATGTCATATCCGGTTCGGCTCTCTTGGTGTATGTATAGGTTGTATTCCAATTTGGTTTCTACCTTCCCTTAGCTTATCCAAAGCTAATTACTGACTCACGTCGGGCCACAGGGGCATACGAATGTTATTTCGGTGTGCTTGGGATTACTATATCCGACACACCTTGGGTTTAAGTTAACCGTTCGATATAACTGGACGGTAACGAGGTTGGTAACGAGCTTAGCATGAGATTGACAATAATCTCTAGGCTCACTATATATACTAACTATGGTGGAAGGTTCCTTGTGTGAACCGATCTTATGGTGTTTTGTGTTGATATTGTGCTAGGCAATTTCCCTTGCTATGCTATGATATGTATACGTTAGGTGCTTAAAATGAATACGATGTTATCATGTGTGCGCCGAAACAAGAAAGGTTTTGTTATGTTTTGTTATGTGAGGAATGAGATGTGTTGTAGGATATGGAGTGTGTGGATCATGGAAATGAATCCCAATTATGACAAGAGGCGTTTAAGGATAACCCGATTAATGGGTACATGTCGTTCATTAAGGAAGTAGCTCCGTTTTAGAGGAGAGCCACTCTAGGGTTAAATGAATCATTGGATGATTTGTTAAGTGTGGATGTGTTGGATATATGTTGAGCCCTATTGTTGGGTGAATGCAATGTGTTGTGTGTTTATGGCTCATATGCATGATTTAAATATAATCAACTGCATGCTAAGACGACAATTAGTTGTGCGTGGCCCGGTAGCATGTGGGCTGCGGGATTACCATACCAGCAAAGGTGCTGAGCCCCTTGGGGGCCACCCTTTCTCTTCTTTTCTATTTCAGGTACAAGGAGCTGGAAGCCGTTCAAGAGTAGGACGGGGTAGGTGTTTATACATGGGTAGTCATTTAAATGGCGTAAGCATTGTAAGCGTAGTAAGACCGAAATTGTTATCGGCATTAGTTTGTGAATACTCGGTACGGTGGGAATGTATGTATATAATAAATGTTGGAAATGGAATAAGGATTGTATTGTGTAGTTGCTTGGAAATCTAGTCCATCAGACCGATACAATGTACATGTATTAGCCTTGTTAGCCACGTGGGTGGTTAACGGCGTGTAACACCATTGAATTAAGTAATGTGATAAATGGAGATTTCCGCTGCATTTTGATGTTAAGTGTACGGTGGTGGTTGGGGTGTTACATTAAAGGATATGTTAAGATATTGTGTGATGGACTTCCAAGGATCTTGGACCGATAGGTTGCATCTTATTGAGTTTTCTTACATTAATAGCTACCATGCTAGCCTTAATATGGCACCTTTTGAGGCTTTGTATGGCCAGAAGTGCAGAACTCCAATTTTTAAATTCGGCCCTAGTATTTTTTGTTCAAGCCCGGTGATTTTTTTTCAAACCTGGTTTTTTGGGCTTTTTCCCGGGCTGGGTCGGGTCAGGTCATCCGGCTGGGTCGGGTGGGTCATCGGCTCGGGTTGGGATTGATCAGCTCTATTATATAGGGTAATGTTCAAAAACTGTATATATATATCATTTACTAATTCAATTTATCATTACTATTAATTTATAATATTTTGAAAATTTAAACAAACATATGTGCTAATTCAAATTATTATTACTTGCATGTACACTATCTTAAATTGGATTTTTACATAAAAACCTTGTAGTCTCCAAGTGAGACTTTTATCTTCCAAAATCTCGACCAAGGCTAGGAAAAATAAGATCGAAGTGAGAACATTGGCAATTCTGGGGTCGGGTTCGGAGTCCAGAATTGTCCATTCCGAGGATCGAAGTTTCCTGCCCAAAATGGCCTACATGGTACGGACGTCTGGCCAGTAGTTCCAGACGGCCGGAACTGTCTGTTTGGGGTCAAAATTGATTCTATTAATGTTTGGTCAGAACTATTACCTTGGTTGGCTTCACCAAATCCAACAGGACGCAGGGCTCTAGATGTTATTTGAGGGGTATTATTAGATTGTGAGTGTTTAACAGACGACTGATAAGTGCGAAACATAGAGCCTTTGAAGGGTTTAATATGCATATTATTCATAGTGGTTTGGCCAATATTTCTCACTTATCATGTGTTTTTCCTATGATTGGTGTTTAGATAAGAATTGATGTATTTTATATGTCAAATACAGGTAAAAGTTATAGAATTTCACTCTTCACTTCACAAGCATCGCAACACAACGAACGGGGAGCAAAACAGTGTCCAAACGAAGAATCTAGGCCCAAAACAAGTTTCGTTCGTCAGGATGCTAACATGTCCGAAACCTCCGAACATACATCCGAACTTGTATGTTCGGACAATGGCTGAAACTTGCTGAAAAAGTGTCCTAACATGCGTCCGAACTTCCAAGTTCGGACATCACGTATAGAATCCAAAAATATACATTTTTAAGAGTTAAAAAATGTCTATTTTTATTATAAAAAGACACATAGGGTTGGGGGTACATCACCATTCACGCCAGATGCCTCAGACGAGGCTATCAAGCCAATTTTATGACAAAACCACGCTCTTCAACAACGCTCATACACTCATCTTCCCCAATCATCATCAGCATCACTTTCAATCACATTCATCACACAAATTATCATTATCATCGTGGAGCATTGTCACCAGAGAGTCAACCACCATCTTCAACCTCGCACCAACAAATCTTCGAATCTGTATAACAATTGAATTTGGGAGTTTTTCTTTCTCTTGATGAATTATCTTTCAATTGTATTTATTTTAGTATGTCTGGCTAGTGAGCATTTGCTCCGGGGGAGGGTTGTTTGTAATGGATGAAAATTAGCATAGTATTTCTACAATTTGGAATTGAGATTTCATCGGATTGTTTCTAGATTAATGTATAACATTCACCTTCCCTATTAATATCATGAGTTTTTAGAGTTGTTTTATGAATCTTGTTATGATTAGATCCTAATTAATCTGAAGATTTGTGGAAAAAATTAGTCGGATAAATAATTGTTCCCTACAAATGCTAATAATTCTTCGCACTGAATCCACTTATATATATTTTGTCTGTTTCTAGATTAGAACCGGCATGTTCTGGTAGGTGAGCTCTTCTTTTAACTAGGTTTTATAATTGAAGAGAATATTAAGAATTGGCCAGTCCGTATCTCATAAGAAATTGTAGGAATTGCTAATTTTTTCCAGTAAAGAACAACCCAAACCCGGAGTTTCATTCATTTGATCAAACCTATAAATTACTTTCATTAATTGTTTATTTTAATTTTGTTTTGCATTTAGTCAATTCAATCACAAAAACAATATGCAACCCCTTGAATTTCCAGTTTTCTAAGGACAAGACTTATTTTCTTTCAAGTCCCGTGGATTCGATACCTGGTTACTTTATTTCTATACTATAGTGACTAGGATTTTTGCAACCCGGCAGGAATTTGATTTATTACTTTTTTAGGATCATTTCTTAGTTTTAGTTTATCATTTCACCTGTTTGCAAAATGGCACCGTTGCCACGGACTTGACTTTGTCTAGTCCTTTGTCTTGGTTGTCAATTGTTTTTACTTTACATTATTTTAATTTTATTTATTTTGTTTTAGTTATATTTAACTTTATTTTATTTTCATTATATATTTCTTTCTTGTTTTTATTTAGTTATGACTTTAATTTGTTGTTTTGTTTATATATAATTTATTTTGTCTTGTTTTTGTTTTATTTGTTTTCTTAATTAAACATTACTTTGTTTTATTATTAGTTTATTTTGTATTATTTATTTTGTTTTTTATTACATTTCATTTGATTTTGTTTTTTTCTTTTGTTAGTTTATTTTGTTTTAGCTATTTCATTAATATTTATGTCATTTTATTTATATTTTATGTTATTCTATTTTGTTTATTGTTATTTTTAGCTATTTCGTCATTTTTTATAGTTTATTTCTTCTTGTTTTATTTTAGTTCCAATTTGAATTTTGTGGATGTTCAATTGTTTTTGTTTTATTTTATTTTCACTGTTTAGTTTACGTTGTTTTTAATTTTCCAACTACTTTTGATAATGGCACAGTGGAGCCCAGGCGATGGTCGTGTTTATTCCATTGGTGCTAGTTCTTCCCGGACTTTGGTTCTCATGATTGAGTACATAGTTGTTGACCAAGCACGATTGAAAACTATAATGAGTAGTATAATGAAGATGCTTGAGCAGCTAACTATGGGAGAGACACCTGATCAGACATTCGAGCAGGTGTATTCTGGTTAATTTAATCCATCTTCCTCTGATTTATATTGCTCGCAATGTGGGGGTAATCACGAGTTCGAAGATTGCCCCAAAATTGAAGAGTTGAGGTGGATTGAGGAGCAATTCGAACGAGAATCATCTTATTCGCAGTATATATATTGCTCGTATTGTGGGGGACCTCACGAGTTCGATGACTGTCTCGAATTTCAGGAGCAGTTGTGGTTAGAGGATCAACCGGACTACCTGCAGAAAATCGCTCTTCGATAGCAGGCTTCATTCTTGAACAATGTAGTGGAGCAACCTGTTGAATTCTTAAGTTGCCCTCCCTCTCCACCCTTGGTTCCGGATAAAGAGGATGTCCACATTCTAGATTTTGCAAGGGATGAGCCACCACTACTCTGCCATTATCACAATTTCTTTGAGCCTTACCCACAGAAGGAGAATGTTTACATCCTCCAATTTGAGGAAGAACAACAATCAGCTCCTGGTCTTTTACCTGAGACCCGTTACCGTCAATACCTCCTCAAACACCAGGTTTTGTGAAGCACTTATTTTCCTATTATATTTGTTGAGGTAACATTTTGTTTTGATCTAGGTGGTTTAATCTTAATTGTTGGGCATTTCGTATTCCCGTTGACGCCATTGTTGACTTTTATTTTTGATCCGGGATAATGAAGCGAGAGTCTAGCCAAAGACTATAAAGCTGGGAAGCTGACTGGGAGGCAACCCAATGGTAAAGCTTATGTTTATATTTTTTTCTAGTTTTATTTTGTTTCTACCTTTACTTTAGTTTTATTTCAGTCAGTATTGACGGTGGTGCCCGTGCTACTAGTGCAATGCTTCTAGCGTTATTTGATGTTTTATAAAGTGTGTGTAGGTGCAAGTATATTTTGGTATTCCTATCCCTCGAAGGCTGGACACTTACTTGGACGCAAGTGTGAGGAACGCTTCTACCCCGCTGTTCGAGCTTAAGTGTGAGGAAGTAAACCTTCCTCAATCTAAAGATATAAGGGGAGTTTCAGTTTCTCAATGTTTATTGCTTGTGCCTAGCCTATCATACTTTTAATGTTTAATGTATGTGGAGTCTTGAATGCAATCCTTCATGAGTCTGGCATATTTTGAAAGGTCTTTTTCTTGATTTTATTTTGTGAACAATGTGGACATTGCTCCTCCTACGTATGGGGAAGTGAAGACCTTTCCCTGAAAATATGCCAGTCTTACTTAATGTGAAATACCCCATAAATTAATCTAAATTAAATTAGGGGATTTCTTTTATTAAACCCTAAATAATACTATTAAACATAAAATTATTATATGGTATTATGAAATTAATAATAAGATTTATAAGTCCATAAATCTTGGAAAAATTTCAAGACACTCCAATTATATTATACAAATTTTAAAAATATTTGGAGCATTGATTTCAATCTTAAAAGTCAATATAAAATTATAGAAATCTTAAAGCTTCTTAAGCCTTGCTAGGGTTGACTTTTTGAGAATGGTCAAACCAGCCCATTAAACCTATATCAATAAAAATATTATGGAAAACCAAAAAGATTGATAATAAGAACGTTAAAAATGGATCATCCTAGCTCAAGATATGATCTAGGGAAGTTTAGAGCCAAAATTTTGAAGCTTGCTGACGTGGCTAGGGTTTTCTGACTCAGCCGCCGCCTCGAGAGTCGTGCTCAAGCCAGTTTTCCACAAAAAACGGCTAAGTCTTCTCAACAACCATTAGAACGTTGCCCCATTTTCAAACCCCAATTTCTCAGCCATTGTAACACCACTACCGCTAATACCGTCACTACTGTACAAATACTTACCTTCGCAGCGGATACTACATACACAACAGCGGGTGTACAATGCTGTTAGTCACCCACGTGAGTAACAAGGCGAGTTACAATACTACATACTATCGGTCTGATGAATTTGAACATACCGAGTACTCTATACAATACTTTACCTTCCCTTGCATACTCAACCATAATTCAATTACAACTCCAATACAATACTATACCGAGTATACTACAATCCTTAAATTACCGATACAGTTTGGACTTCCAATTTCGCATTACAATACAAGTACAGACCCCTATTATACAACTACCCATGCTTACATAGCAGTCCCCGTCCTATTCTCTCGAACGGTGGTCGGCTTCGAATACCTGCACACTAAAAACGTTCCCCCTAGGGGGTCAGCTTACGCTGCATATGAAATTCGCATATACCGCGTGCTAACCGCGGTACGCCGACTACTTTGGGTCGGATATACATGGAGTTCATTTTACATGCATACATACATACTATTGCTACAACAATACAAACACAACACTTACATACATATACAAGGTTCAATACTTATTAGGGAATACAATTCAAAAGTCAACCATTCGTGTTAGTTACTTACTCATTACTCCTTCGTTACATTACTCACTACTCTGTTCGTACTGTGTTCAATATCCGTTACCCTACTCGTACTCACTCCTCACTCGCTACTCCTCACTTTACTCTTGCATACGCATCACTCAATGCTCATTACCTTACTCGCACACATTCCTTACTCCATACTCGTTACTATACTTGTGCATACTCACTGCTCAATACTCCGTACTTACTCATACATACTCAATACCCAATACTCAACACTTACTCATACATACTCAATACTCAATACTCAATACTTTTGGTCTCTGGGCGGAGTCATACACAAGACTCGCCACCGGGCCTACAAATTCAAAGGCTATACACTTAGCTCCTCAAATATACAAGAGTCCGTTTCTACCGGACTACTCAAATTCCCAACACTCCTCTCTCGGAGTATCTTACAATCTCATGGATTAGCCTAGAAGTACCTCTCTCGATAACCTCCACTAGCTTAGGGAATTGCCACCGTCTAGTATTCTCAGGTTTAAGGGTTTCCCCAACGTATCGAATACTCTCATGTTCGGGACATTACTTACATCAGTCGGGTCCTCTCATAGTGGGACGACTAATTTGCTAAGGGTTTAGAGATCCCTCATCATTCTTTACTACTCTCATGGTTCATGACTTGCACCAACATTAATTCCTCTAGTAGAGTTTATTTATATACTTCCACTACTTATCATTTGTGTATTATTCATTTCAGTTCTCCTACCATTATTGGGAGGTTACAACTTCCGTGCACTCTCTCACATTCTAGTGAGTTCATTGGTTTTCATTAACGCTTGTTGGTTCGACAGTTTAATGCATTTCTACGTTCCCGTTAGTTCACAACGTGACCCTTACTACGAGTAACTAATCACAAGACTCATCTATGAGTCGGTCTACGCACTAAGTGAAGCCACATAATCAATCAAGAAGGGTTAGCTCATACAACATACAACAAGACATACAATGAAAGGCAATAAACCGTTTTCATGCTTTAGTCTTGATTAGCCGGCATACAGCACACAAATCAACGTAACTCGGTTAGCATACGGGGCATGAGAAAATCATACCTTTCACCGGGGTTAGCTTTACCGTGTGTCCCCTTGTTCCTTGGTTCACACTTGTTCCACTGATAATGTTTCCAACATTGTTATTAATACTATGCTCATACGATATACAAATAATTACTACTCCCGTACATACCCCGTTATCACGGTATACTTAATGTCCTTATACTTACAACTTTCTTAACTTGTTTCCTTACTCACATGTGTATTTCCTCACCATTTCATTCCATTAATGATGTAATACTACATATACATATACATATACATATGTGTATATGCATACATATATATATACATATGATAACTATAATTATATTTTTTTTTCTTTTTTTTTGTTTTGACTCGACCGACCTTACCCAGGGTCGGTCCTAAGGTCGGTCGAAGTCAGTAGGGTAATACACTGGAAAATTTCAGGGCCGATCGACCTTGCAAGTCCGGTCCCAAGGTCGGTCCATTCCAGTGAGTTACTTGTCGGAAAAAATTTTTTTAGCCGACCGACCTTGCATGTCTGGTCCCAAGGTCGGTCCATTCCAGTAGGTTTCATTACGGGAGATTTTCTGGCCGACCGACCTTGCATGTCCGGTCCCAAGGTCGGTCCATTCCAGAAGGTTTATGTCTTTGTAAATCTGGGCTCGACCGACCTTGCAAGCTCGGTCCGAAGGTCGGTCCGGCCCAGTAATTCAGTTTTAAAATCTGTTTTCAGTTCTATACTTTGCCCATTGTTTCCCCAATCTTCCTACATGTAATTCCCACATGTTTTAACACTACTTAGACCCTCCAAATTGCCTTAGTTCATCCCCCCAAATTCCTTACTCATTTCTAAATCCACATACACAATTCCTCCTCACTTTCTCTCAACACTTGCATTAGTTTTCTTTCCTCTTATGCTACAGATTTTCATTTTAATCTTTACCATTCAATACTCCCTCTACCAATGTTACTCCTAGCATCCCAATAAATTTCCAAGCAAGCACAATGTCTATACCCAAGTCCAACATTCATTTCACTCAATCTTATACTCTATTTTTTCCTAGTTCCTCCAATGCATTTCATAAGCTGTTTGCTACAGATTTTACACTCCTATACCTTCATACTACAAGTACCAATCCGTGGTTACTAAGCATCCTTATTAACTCCAATACACACCTTGTTTCTCCCATTCACCAAGTCATCCACTAATGCACAATTCCTACTAAAATTTTGCCATAGTTTACCTACAATTCTAGCTTATCCACACATACCCATTATCACCAAAATCATTCCTATTCTAGCCACACCCATACAAGGGTCCTACCAGCAATACAAAGCAAATCTTAATACATCAATACTCCATTAAACAACAATACTAATACAAATACACAATTTACTTGGCTTCAAGGCCTACAATTCGCATACTTGCTCACAATTACTAAAACTTTCACAACTACAATACTAATACATTATTTTGGTTTCTTTAAATTGGTTTACCCAGTCCCATCATTCTAATTCATTAAAACTTAGCATTAAGAAGGAGCTCTTACCTTGAGCTTATATTTCCTTCCTTTCTTTTCCAATTCCTCCCCTTCTCTTTTTCTTGCAAAAATCGGCCATGTGGGGGATGGAGTTGCCAAACTCCATCCCAACACCCAAATTACATAAAGAGAATATAATTAAACTTCTAATCTCTTAAAACATCACTAATTCAATGGAGGGTGTAAATTACCACAAGTTAGGGTTTACCTTTGGAGTGTTTTAGGAGGGGCTTTAGCCTTTGGTTCAAGAAGAAGAATCCACCACCATTGCAAGGTGAGATTGATGCTCAAAAGAGAGAGAAAACAAGGCATTACATAGGGCCAAAATCGGCTACCAAACGAAGGTGGAGAAAAATTGAATCTTTTATCGAGATTTTTACCTTAACGCTTGCTGGTTCGTCAGTTTAGTGCGTTTCTACGTTCCCGTTAGTTCACAACGTGACCCTTACTACGAGTCACTAATCACAAGACTCATCTATGAGTCGGTCTACGCACTAAGTGAAGCCACATAACCAATCAAGAAGGGTTAGCTCATACAACATACAACAAGACATACAATGAAAGAAAATAAACCGTTTCCATGCTTTAGTCTTGATTAGCCGGCATACAGCACACAAATCAACGTAACTCGGTTAGCATACGGGGCATGAGAAAATCCTACCTTTCACCGGGGTTAGCTTTACCGTGTTTCCCCTTGTTCCTTGGTTGACACTTGTTTCACTGATAATGTTTCCAACATTGTTATTAATACTATGCTCATACGATATACAAATAATTACTACTCCCGTACTTACCCCGTTATCCCGGTATACTTAATGTCCTTATACTTACAACTTTCTTAACTTGTTTCCTTACTCACATGTGTATTTCCTCACCATTTCATTCCATTAATGATGTACTACTACATATACATATACATATACATATGTGTATAGGCATACATATATATACATATGATAACTATAATCATATTTTTTTCTTTTTTTTTTGTTTTGACTCGACCAACCTTACCCAGGGTCGGTCCCAAGGTCGGTCGAAGTCAGTAGGGTAATACGCTGGAAAATTTCAGGGTCGACCGACCTTGCAAGTCCGGACCCAAGGTCGGTCCATTCCAGTGAGTTACTTGACGGAAAATTTTTTTTTGGCCGACCGACCTTGCATGTCTGGTCCCAAGGTCGGTCCATTCCAGTAGGTTTCATTACGGGAGATTTTCTGGCCGACCGACCTTGCATGTCCGGTCCCAAGGTCGGTCCATTCCAGAAGGTTTCCATCTTTGTAAATCCGGGCTCAACCGACCTTGCAAGTTCGGTCCCAAGGTCGGTCCGGCCCTGTAGTTCAGTTTTAAAATCTGTTTTCAGTTCTATACTTTGCCCATTGTTTCCCCAATCTTCCTACATGTAATTCCCACATGTTTTAACACTACTTAGACCCTCCAAATTGCCTTAGTTCATCCCCCAAATTCCTTACTCATTTCTAAATCCACATACACAATTCCTCTTCACTTTCTCTCAACACTTGCATTAGTTTTCTTTCCTCTTATGCTACAGATTTTCATTTTAATCTTTACCATTCAATACTCCCTCTACCAATGTTACTCCTAGCATCCCAATACATTTCCAAGCAAGCACAATGTCTATACCCAAGTCCAACATTCATTTCACTCAATCTTATACTCTAATTTTTCCTAGTTCCTCCAATGCATTTCATAAGCTGTTTGCTACAGATTTTACATTCCTATACCTTCATACTACAAGTACCAATATGTGGTTACTAAGCATCCTTATTAACTCCAATACACACCTTGGTTCTCCCATTCACCAAGTCATCCACTAATGCACAATTCCTACTAAAATTTTGCCATAGTTTACCTACAATTCTAGCTTATCCACACATACCCATTATCACCAAAATCATTCCTATTCTAGCCACACCCATACAAGGGTCCTACCAGCAATACAAAGCAAATCTTAATACATCAATACTCCATTAAACACAACACTAATACAAATACACAATTTACTTGGCTTCAAGGCCTACAATTCGCATACTTGCTCACAATTACTAAAACTTCCACAACTACAATACTAATACATTATTTTGGTTTCTTTAAATTGGTTTACCCATTCCCATCATTCTAATGCATTAAAACTTAGCATTAAGAAGGAGCTCTTACCTTGAGCTTATATTTCCTTCCTTTCTTTTCCAATTCCTCTCCTTCTCTTTTTCTTGCAAAAATCGGCCATGTGGGGGATGGAGTTGCCGAACTCCATCCCAACACCCAAATTACATAAAGAGAATATAATTAAACTTCTAATCTCTTAAAACATCACTAATTCAATGGAGGGTGTAAATTACCACAAGTTAGGGTTTACCTTTGGAGTGTTTTAGGAGGGGCTTTAGCCTTTGGTTCAAGAAGAAGAATCCACCACCATTGCAAGGTGAGATTGATGATCAAAAGAGAGAGAGAAAACAAGGCATTACATAGGGCCAAAATCGGCTACCAAAAGAAGGTGGAGAAAACTTGAATCTTTTATGGAGATTTTTACCTTAATGGAGAGAGGGGACTCCAAGCTTCACATTGATGCTATTTTCTTCACCAATGGGGTATACCCACGAAAATGCACTTCCTCATTTTTGGATTTTGAAAAGAGAGAAGTGTAGAGGATGATGAGGAGAGTGAGAATATGCAATTATTTTTGCATTTGGAGTTCAAATGGAGTTGGAGCATGGAGGAGAAGGTGGAGTAGCCATGGTGGTATCCTTTGGAGCTTCAAAATCGCCCAACCAGAAGGGAGAGAGGAGCAAAATCGGTGGGGGAAGGAGATGGGTAGGAGAGAGATGAGGGAAAAGTGAGAATGAGAGGTGAGAGAGTGTTATTTTACTTTTGTACTTTTACTTTTTGCTTTTTGATTTGTTTAGTTAGTGTGTGAGTGTGTGAGAGGGGTTATTAAGCCTCTAAAAACCGGCCCCCTATATTACTACTAGTGGGAGCGTTTTTTCGTCTTTTACAGAAAACGCTTGTTATTTTACCTGGTTTTGGTACTATTCACTAACCGGGCCCGTTTTCCGGAATTTTCTCGTTTCTTTATTTTTATTGATTATTAAGCTTCCGTTAATGCTTAATTTTTGTTATACAATGATTAATAATTTTTACGGGTTCGTTTGACCACTTAAAATCACGTTTTTGGGATTTCTCGAAAAACGTGTGCTAAAGCTCTATTAGCGTTTCAATACATTATTTGGATCCGTTTTCTTCGGGAATCATTCCCGTATACTAATTAGGCATGAAAAATCCTCAGGAATCCTCATAATACTCTAACCGAGGTCTCGTACCTCCTATGGTTATTTAACGCTTATTTTAGCGTTTTCCGCTTTTCAAGCGTTTCCTCATTTCTTTTGGATTTATTTTCGTTACCAAAATTCCTTAGGCACTATTAGGCCCTTAAATACTATATTAGAATAATTTAATCACCATATTTAAGTTCGGGGTATTTCAATCTACCCCCCTTAAAGAACTTTGTCCTCAAAGTTGGTGAATCTAATATCGTTACTCGTATAAATAGTCAATGCTAAGGTTATGACCTCTACATATAACTTTGTCAAACTCCAAATGTCTGACATGATGCATTCTACACATCCAGACCGCATGTCACTGCATGCATAGCAATCAAAAATATCCGTTACAAGCTCTCCATGGGGTCCGTCCGCAGATAAATGAGGTACCATCCTCTCCCATGTCAAGCGATCCCTCAGGTACCGGTCACGTTTGAACACTTACGCTTTCTGGTTCACGGCCGTCATGACTTGAGCACTTACACTTTCTGGCTCTACGGTCCTTTGGTTCAGATCAAATTCATTTGCACATATAGAGATCCTCAGGCACTTACTCATACTTACTTACTCATACTTACTCGGGACTACGTTGTCCCAGTGCCGTTGGAAAAATACAAAACACACACTGTCACCATACGAACGGTGTAGTGGTTTCAAAACTAATCAACACTCCCACTAACTCAAAACTAGCTTCACCTCCTATGGTTTCGACCGGATACCCGTGCCTAGGCATGGAAGATTCACTAGCGCCCGTGGGAGCGGTTTCAAAACCGATCCTCATTCTCAAGTTTGAAGAAAACATTGTACCAAATTAGTTTTGGAAATTCATTTTGAAAACTTGCATACATCTCCCAGATTCCATTTATGATGATTATACCTATTACTAGTGTTATTACTGTGACCACTTAAGGGAAGCTTCCGGAGTCCTCCAACCCCAATGTGATCAGCATTGGTGTTGAATTATCCTTCCACCCCAATTTGTGTTCGGTTTCCCTTGATCGCTAGCAAATCAAGTTCCACTTCCCACCTCAATACAAACAGACAGATCGTCAAACATTATTTCGTTTTCTATCTTTTAATCTTGCTACTCATAATCACACACATACATTTTCCACTTTATATGATTCACTTACTCATTTACTAATCATCTCATCAATTATTACTACATCTTCCAACTACTATACTTAGGAAATTCATGGGTATAATATCCCATTAATCTACTATACTCCAATCTATACTCATAAAATACATCGGTTTTATACCGATTTATACTCATTACATACATCGGTTCCATACCGATTTATACTCCTCAAGTCTCCCATACGTACTCATTCCTCATACTATTACCAATCGGGGTTCTCATTCCCCTGGAGTTTCTCATACTCCTTTTTCCTATACTTATTTCTCAAATACCTGCAATTACACGATGAGTGAATACAAATGTTTATGTAACATAAGTATCAACCATCAAAACGAATTATCTTGCGCTATGCGCATTGTAGTTTACGCACCTATCACGTAAAACATACATTTCACGGTTTTCGCTCTACCCCCCTTAAAAGAGATTACGCCCACATAATCTACCATGTGTCAACATTGGACATTGGTCGAAGGCATTCAGCCGTCATGGAGTGGTTCAGCTTCCATGCGGTCTATTATACAATGTTCCTTGATCAATGGGTCTTAGTCGTATTACCGGTTTGTCCCTGCATCAAGAATTTTCATCGGAGTTTATTTAACTCTTAACCGGGTTCGGTTCTAGCCTAAATGGCTTTAAGGCATTGATGATTAACCTTTTATTCCCTAGGTGTATTTCACTTAGAATTCTGGGCCCACTAGCTTCTGCTGCGCGACCCTGATAACTTGGGTTATTCGCCCTTTTTGTTATCCTTAACGTGCCACACATCACCTTTTTATCCCTCTTTTGTGGGAATAAGGTTTATTCCATCAAGCGTGGTATTCTTTTACTGTGCACGAACTGAATGAGTTTTAGATTTATAACCAGCTCTCTGGCAATCTATATACATACTATTGTGTTTTGTAGTGATCATTCACTTGGTTCCTCCGACTTGTTGTCGGGTGAGGTTAAGTCACTACTTAGTTGTAGTGCTTCCTCTGTTGTCAGTAGCTTCTGAATTATGTCAGTTTCTCTGGTTCAATACAAGTGTTCTTTACTTGTATAACCTTGCATTTTCTATGCGTCGGTCCTACATACTTTCTTAAGTCTCCTTTCACTTTTATACCAATGGAATTCACATCTTGTGATTGTAGGTGTGTTTCACACTCTTCGTGCTTCTATGGCCTTAGGCCGCACGGTTTGTTTCTAAGCTTTTGCTTAACTGGCTTATGCCATGTTCGTTTGCTTACATTTCTATATTCTTAGCTATCCCACTAGATCATTAACTACACAAGAGCAATACCAAAACACTCAGTCCTACAGAGTGCAGAGGCGTAAACCCTTGGCAGTAAATCTCTCATGTGAAATAGGAATGAATATTACTTCTTTGTGTGGTGCTTCGTCATTTGGTACGGACTCCTGGCTTGTTGCCCGGTATGTCCACTATCTCGTATATAGCATTGGGTGATTATTCACATACACTAGTCGCCTGTTGCGCACCATGTTCTTACTTATTCTACAGTATTGGTTCACATGACGTCCGCTGTTGCTAGCTTCAGCTCATGCATTTCCACCAGCATGGTTCGGTGTTTATACTTCTGAGCACCTTGAGCGTCATTTACTTATGCTTTATGTTCCCTCATATCGAGTTCTTATTGAACCGGTTACTCCTTGGTTGTCAACAGTTGCTATTTAAGCTTATTTGACATCGCTTGGTAGTAATTGCTTGCTCAAGCTTCACTACATTAGTAGTTCTGGAAGGGATATATTTTCAGACATTTATTGGTGGTATCCTCCCTTGGGATTGTATGTTCACCACTCCTGCGGTACTGTTGGGCAAAATAGTGGTGAGACTACTCTGCTAACTATGGGCAGTGAACCCAATCTTTGTAGTACAACAAGGTCATATCCACAGAGACTTCGCAACTATCTAATTAATTATCCAGTTTAATAAATGTACAAGAAGATAAATAATAGTGCATAAAATGTAAATTGGGGGTTTAGCCAGAGGAAATCTTGGTGTTGGGAAAATAAAAATAATTAAAAGCTTAAATAAAACAGTTGTGTATTGAATGGATGGAAAAAGGTATCCTAGGATAACGGGGGAATTGCCTAAATTACTTAAACAAATTTATAACCTTGTCTCAATTATTTATTGTCTATTAGAGTTAATAATTGTCAGTTACGAACTCTTAGTAATAGCCTCAGTATTTTCCTGCTCAATCCGGAGTGTAAATACCAAGGTTTATTCCTTTGTGGTACTTTGACTATCTCAAAATCATATGTTGATAGTTACCATAAAAATGCAGTTGTTTGTCACGCAAAGCATTTAACAATATTTGTTGAAAGGAATTAAAACAAGTTTAATAAGCGAGACATGGGATAAATATTGATTTACGTAATATTAGGATCAAACCCCCATCCTAGGATGCGAATAAAAATCACTCAGACATTAACAGAAATAAAAAGAAAGCAGAGATAGCCATTATTTTGGAGACTGCCGGCGGAGACTGGACTGCGATTCGCTTCTGCTCCAGCTCCCATTTCTTCTCTTCTTCTTATCGTGCTTCTGCTTCGTGGTGGAATGAACGAAAATAAAATGGAGAAGTGGGGGATAAGAGGATGGAATGGATCGTAGGTGTGGTTTGTGTGAACGATGGTGAATGATGATGAACTGTGGTCTACTTTGGATTGAGAGGAAGGTATGGTTTATTTGAGCAGAAGGAGCGTGGGTTTTATAGAAGAATGGAGGAGGAAGAAGACAGGCTGCGACAACGCGTGAGGGATTTAAGGAGTGGATTGGGGTGGTGCCTGATATTGTTAATCGAGTAGATGGATATGTCTGTAGGCGCCGCAAAGGAAGAAGCAATTGGGGAAGACAGTCGGCGAAGGAAACAGTCGCGTTAATTTCTGGATCTGGTTGCATTTCTATTTGTTGTCCGGTCTTTTTTCCACGGACACATTTATCTCTTGTCCGTCCATATTTCCACGGACACATTTATCTCTTGTCCATCCATATTTCCACGGACACATTTCTTCCTTGCTTACGTCCGCCCCTTGTCCTTCCCTTGTCCGTCCATAATTCCACGGACGTACTCTTCAAATAGGCGCGTCCGAACCATCGTCCAGACCTACCTGGTTCGGACAGTTCATTTCCGTCCGTCCTTTTCTACGCGGACGCGCCTCGGACACATTTTTGTCCGCTCATTTTTCACCGGACGTAGCACGGACATAACACTTACAGTGTCCGAACCATGGTCCGGACAAACTTGGTTCGGACAATAATTGTTTTGCTCCTAAAATATTCGTTTCAGCTCCGATTTAAGATCCGTTTACGCCTATGCGTTCGTCTCTTCGTCTACTTTGCTCCTAGCTTGTTTTCCTCATGTTTAACCAATAAATTTGTGAGATAACCAATAAAACATAAACTAGAGGTAAAACATATGATAGGTGAGAAATGAGCAAGTAAAGTGCTAATATAATATATGAAATACACCCATAAAACATGCTCATTTGGACATTTATCACACCCCCACACTTACCTTTTGCTTGTCCTCAAGCAAAATCGTGTACCCAAGCAAGTAGGGAATGCTCAATACTAACAAATATTATTATGAAGGGTAGGATAAAGAGGTGAAAAGTACATGATCTTTAACTTTTCGAGGAGTGTGATCCATCAACTGCTGGTGGCACAGGTGTGCTCAGGGTAAAAATAAAAATTAGAGTATCGGGGTATGATCCGGAGTACTTCAATGCTTCTTAGTTAAGGTGGTTTTGAGCACTTTTACCATGGCCAACTTCTCTCAAGAATGGGCATTGAGGATAAAACAAAAGGAAAAATAGATTTATGCATTTGTTTCACTTTTGCATAAGAGATGAGAAGATAATATGTAAGCATCAAGCTTTTGTATTTAAGAACACTCAACTCTCTTTGTTGGTTACCAATGGCATCACGCAAGTCCCTTATTTATTTTTTATATTTATATATTTTACAGAGAATCACCCCTTAGCAATCCCTAAGAGAGAAGACAGAAAGAACCCCTGAGCAATAAAAATCCAACCATTTCAGGTCATTTGGTCACACCGTATAAAAATGCTCCTCAAAAGCAATCAAAATTTTAAATTTTGTACCATTTATCCCATAATTCATTACACTATTTATTCATTAAGAGAACAACCCACATATAAAGGGTCCACGATATTGAATTTGGACAGACGCAAGATAAGCAGAGAGATTAAGCATTTAAAGCACAAAATGTCACCGAAAAGGGCACACTCCCCCACACTTAAATTGAACAATGTCCTCATTGTTCACCAGAAAAACAAGGGAAGGTTTCAGAAGACCTTTTCGGTAAGTAGATAAAATAGAGAGAACACAAAGTTCACAAATAATCATTTAAGCACAGAAACGCTCCTCTGCAGTTTTTATTTAAATAAAAGCATAATTTAAAGAAACTGGTACTCCCTTGAGATTATTTTTGCTGGCGTTATAGGAGTTCCCCCACACTTGAGCTTCAGCCTCAAGTAGCGTAGCTTGGTTGCGGTGTAGACATGAAGTTGCACCTGCATAAGACACTAGAAGCAACCGTACTACAGACGGGGTTAAAAGTTAGCAAAAACAATATTTAAAGAGAACCTGAAAATTTAAAGAAAAATAAAGGAAAATGAAATAAATTCTCATCCGGGTTGCCTCCCGGAAAGCTGCCCTTCTTTAACGTCTTTGGCTAGACGCTACCACCATGAAGTCAGTCGGGATCGAATATGAATGTTGAAGTCGGCTTCAATGGGTGGGTGGGGCGGGCATCATGGATAATTGAAAAACGACTCGGATTAAAAGGAAAAGCTATCCCAACACTTAGAATGTAGAAGTGCAAGCTCCACTGATCTTTAGTCAGGTGGAAGTGTTGAGATTGTTGATCCTTGGTGCGAGGATCGAATTTTGGTGGAGCCTCCTCTTCGAAATTAAGGATGAAGACATCCTTATCTTGAATGAGCGGTGCAGGGAGAACTCTGGAGTGAGGCTCATTGGACGAGTTTTGATGTAAATTAACTTCAGAGGGAAGTGGCTCCTTGAAATCGACTGTAGCACTCTCTTCTGATGGCTTGGAGGGAGGCGACATCTCCTCCAACTCAAGGTTGAGGATGTATCCACCCTCATCTTCTGGGTAGAGCACGGTGAAGGAGGGGAAATAGTAGTTGATTTCAGAGGGAGGGGACTCCATGAAGTCCAAGGTGAAACTCTCTTCTAAGGAGTTGTCTTCATAATCAAGTGGATGGTTGTTTGGTGATGGATTCTCTAATTCGAATAGGGGAGGAGGTGGAGAGTAGCTTAAGTCCTCAGCAGGTTGTTCTTCCTCGTGAACCACTGCATTTCGTTGTTGAACCGGTTGTTCCATGTGTTCTACCTGATCTAGCGTTCTTTGCTGGATCATTTCAGAGGTTGAGGTAAAATTTGCCATCATTTCCCTTAAATTGGCATTGTCTCTCTCTCTATTGCAACCATAGGACAATAGGAACTTTCATGGTCTCCTCCACACTCTTGACAGACACTCCATTGATTGTAGTTCTCTGTGCCATAGGGGTAACCATACCAACTTCCTGCTTGATCGTAGTGACTATCCATCAGAATTAAGTACCTTAAAAACAAAACAAAAATTTAGACACAAAAGGGGCAAATAACGGAAATAAAAAAAAACTAAGCAGATAATAAACCAGATAGTTGGACCGAAGTCCCCGGCAACGGCGCCAAAAACTTGTTGGGCAAAATAGTGGTGAGACTACTCTGCTAACTATGGGCAGTGAACCCAATCTTTGTAGTACAACAAGGTCGTATTCACAGAGACTTCGCAACTATCTAATTAATTATCCAGTTTAGTAAATGTACAAGAAGATAAATAAAAGTGCATAAAATGTAAATTGGGAGTTTAGCCAGAGGCAATCTTGGTGTTGGGAAAATAAAAATAATTAAAAGCTTAAATAAAACAGTTGTGTATTGAATGGATGGAAAAAGGTATCCTAGGATAACGGGGGAATTGCCTAAATTACTTAAACAAATTTATAACCTTGTCTCAATTATTTATTGTCTATTAGAGTTAATAATTGTCAGTTACGAACTCTTAGTAATAGCCTCAGTATTTTCCTGCTCAATCCGGAGTGTAAATACCAAGGTTTCTTCCTTTGTGGTACTTTGACTATCTCAAAATCATATGTTGATAGTTACCATAAAAATGTAGTTGTTTGTCACGCAAAGCATTTAACAATATTTGTTGAAAGGAATTAAAACAAGTTTAATAAGCAAGACAGGTGATAAATATTGATTTACGTAATATTAGGATCAAACCCCCATCCTAGGACGCGAATAAAAATCTGATAAGCGAGAAATACATCTACTTTTAGGGCTTTAATTCTTCCTATTTTCATAGCAATTTGTGTCGTATTTCTCACTTATCTTACGATTTTCCTAGATTTATGTTTTGATATGAATTGATATATTTTATGTGTTAAATGTAGGAAAAAGCCATGTAAATGGATAGATGATCTCATGAGCTTTCCAACGCAACAAACGGCGAGTAAAACGGACTTATAACGAAGAATTTAGAGCCGGTCAAAAATGGCAACACAAATATACACGTCCAAATGTTGACATCACAAGAAGAGGCGGACAAGAGGAAGCTGCGACCGCCTGATAAGGCGCGGACACGAGAAGGCTGCGACCGCCTGATACGAGGCGGACAACACAGGAGGCGCAACCGCCTGATAAGTAGCGGACAAGAGAGGCGCAGACACAAGAGGTGTCCGCCTGTTTTGGAGCGGACAGGACTCATACGAGTCCACCTGTATTCGAGTGGACGAGATTAAAGAGTCATTCTTCGCGGCAATTTCTTCATCCTTCTTCGCGGCGCCGCACTCGAACTGCTCTTCATTAATTGCAGACTCCTTCGGCGCCCACCTTAATTTGTGCACGCGTGACGCCGCCTCTGCGATTGCTGCTGCCCACGATCTGCTCACCAACTCCACCGCCATTTAATCACACCGACTGCACCATCCTGACTGCTCTCTTGTCTGCTTCCCATTTCTTCTGCCTATAAAAACCAACGCCCATCCTCAGTATTAGGCATCCCTTCTTTAATCTAAAGCCCACCACACTCGTTCACCATCATCTCACAACGCCAGTTCACCATCATCTCACCACGCTCACCACGTACACTCTCCACTATCCATCGACCACATCCATATCTATTCTCCCCGTTTTCTCCATTTTATATTTGTTTTTCCACCACACCACATCTCTGCCATTAATTAGTATTATTATTACGGACGACGTGGATACAGAGGCGGAGCTAGGATTCAGAGTCAACTTGCTAGCTGGAGTTTTCTCTACCCTTTCTCTTATTTTGTTAAAATGTTGTTTATATATAGTTATGTTTAATTAATTAACTTAAAGCCCTCCCAGGTTTGGGATGCGGCCTATTTTATATATTATGTTATGTTAAGCTTCCACTATGATTTTATCTAAAGTAGTAGTTTAATTCCAGTTCTTCATCTGCTTTAATTCTCTGATCAATTATTAAAGTTAATTTGTAGTTTTCTAATCAACATGCGAGAGCTGAGATAGTAAACAAGACATAGGAATTAAACCTGATTAACAGCTAGAAGCCTGATCCGGCCTATAGGTTAATTAGTCTCAAATAGAAGCTGTTCTTTATGCGATTGGTTGTGTCCGGATTAGAGCATTAGTCTGCTGCTAGTTCTAGCAACTGGTTAGGGTTCGTTAGATTTAGTCGTCAACGAATTATTTATAGTTTCTGAGTTTATTACTTGAGTGGTGAAGTTTATATTAATATAATTGATAAAATAGGTGAGCAGAACAACCCGGGATGTTTTCTTAAAAGACAAAAACAAAAAAGATTTATAATTTCTATTTTTATTATTTTGTTTTATTTTAATTGTTTTTATTATTGTTTTGTTCAGGTTAGGTTTTCGATTATTTCTTCTCCTAAAAAACGATAAAATCTATTTACCAGAAGTCTTAGTAAATTTAATCCACTATCAGTTATCCACAGCGAGGTCCCCAAGAGTACGACAACCCCACGAATCCACTATCCCACAAAACGATTAGGTACACTGCCTAAGTGGTAGAAGTAGTCACATATTTCTCCATCAAGTTTTTGGCGCCGTTGCCGGGGACCTCCAGCACGGTTAATTGATAGTTTTTAAATTCTATTGGGATTTCTATTTTTATTTACTTTTATTTTATTTTCGCTTTATTTAATTTTACTTAAAAAAATTCTTGTATTTCTATATTATTTCTTATTTGTTTCTCTTTTAGTTAATTTTATTATTTTTCTTTTTGTTTCTATTTCTTTTCTACTTGGTATTTTTATTTTGTTTTTATAGGATAATTACTGACAATGGAGAGCAGCCACGATGAGGTGAGAAGATTGTTGATCAATCTGGAATGGACACGAATGCAAGAGGAAATATCCTCATATCAAAGATTGGTCAAGGATTATCAACCACCCCAATCATCAAATCGAGAGTCGTATTGGTGGGAAGTCAACCAGGCTAACGCACAATACAACGAAGCTCAGTTGGGGTATTACTACTTCAATCAGAACGAGCAGCAATCTACACAAGGGCCAGATGAATTCCTCCCAAGTATGGTCGAGCCACCGGAAGAAATTCCAGTGGTGACTCCAAGGAGTGAAGAGCAAACTGAGCCAGATATTCATGACGCAACAAGTTCTGATGAGGAGATAATGAAACTTCTCAAGACATTTTTTCCGACGCCGAGCTAGAGCAGATGTCTGAGAGTTACATCTCTCCTCCATCCCCATCCCCAACACAAGAGGAGCAATTAAAATATGAAGATAGTTGTCTGAGCCGGTCTGCGAGCTTGAGAAAGGTGATCCTATTGAGCCTCACCTACCAGAAGAGGAAATTTACATCCTCGAATCTGAGGAAGGAACACCACTACCACCGGTCTCTCATCAACTTCCATCCTGCCTCCATAAGCCTCAACAGCAAGAGGAGGATGTTTACATCCTCCAATTTGAGGAAGGAAAGTCATCACCACCTGGTCTCCTGTTACAACTACGTTACCAGTACCTCCTCAAACACCAGGTTTTGTGGAGTAGTCATTTTCCAAATTTATTTGCCTAAGTAACGTTTTGTTTTGATCCAGGTGGTTTGCTTTCTATTACTAACTTCGTTTTCCTGGCGAAGGTATTGTCTACTTTTATTTTTGATCCAGGATAACGAAGCAGGAGTCTAGCCAAAGACTAAAACTATGGGCAGCTTACTGGGAGGCAACCCAGTGGTTAAACTTTATTATCCTATTATTATCATTATTATTTTGTGCCCCACATTATTTCTATATTATGTTTTTCAAAAAAAATTAACAAAAATTTTCAAAAAAAAAGGGAGCATATGGTTTTATTTTAATTTTGTTTATGATTTTATTTTTATTTTTATTTTTCTCAAGAAGTGACAATGGAATCTGTGCTTTAATGCAACGCTTTTTAGCGTTTATTTTTGGGTAGTGTGTGCAGGTAAAATTCTTATCATGGTATCTGAAGAACTCCAAGGCTGGACACTTGCTTGAACGCAAGTGTGAGGAACGCTACTACCCCCATTGTTCGCACTTAAGTGTGAGGAAGGACACCTTCCTCAATCTACGATATCAGGGGAGTCTCAGTTTCTTTATTTTAAATGTTTGTGTCCAGTCTATCACGCTTAAATGATTATTATTATATCAGTCCATGATTGTCCTGAATGCAGTTCTTCATGAGTCTGGCATATTTTGAAAGGTCTTTTCTTGATTATTTTATGAACAATGAGGACATTGCTCCTCTTAAGTGTGAGGAAGTTTAGACCTTTCCCTGAAAATATGCCAGTTGCACTTAATGCCACACATGTTTTTAATTGTCTTCTTGCATTGAGGGAATCACTGCTCTGAGTGCTTATAAATGTTGAATTCTTGGGTGAAAATTTTTGCATAAAATTGAAGTGAAGCCAGGTGACCACCTCAAGAATCTTTCTATTTTAGGTTGTTTGTATATATAGTTTTATTCAAATGAATCTGTTTTCCCAAAAGTTGGTGGATTAAGTTGATTGGGGAAACTGAATTAGTTTATCTTGGGATTTTGGAAATGATATGAAAGTTTGGAATGAAAGGATAAGGCAAGGTACTCCGCTGATCAAAAATTTTCCTAACAAAAGCAGGCCTCGTCTATCCGGTTATTAAGTCCTAGGGGTGCCTTAACACCTATCTACCTAAGGTCTCGTGATCTGGGATAGTTGGCCCAACACCGTTACAAGGATAGAGAGAAAAGTCTGGGTTACGAAAAAACTCTGCAATTCGCAATTATTCAATTGTGTTGTATATATTTCTTGAAGAAGAATGTTTTTACATACGAAAAGAGTTAATTGCAGTTTAATTTTTGTTTTTGATCATGAGTATGTGGTGTTGAAAGGTATCGTGGAATAAGGCGTTACTTCACACCCCTTGTCATCCGAAGGTTAAAGGAAAGAAATGGTGGAAGATCCCAAGTTAATCTACATTCAGATTTTGTAGTCTAACTTATCCATGCTTTTGAAAAATTTTCTTTTTCACTGTTTGTGAAAACCTACAACCAGGAGCAGAACTATTCTTTTGATTGTCACTTTGCTTGCTCTGTTTTGCATCTGTTTAATCCTGAGGTTTGACACTACGGCCTTAGAGATATATTTATTCTCTATTTGCTTGAGGACAAGCAAAAGCTAAGTGTGAGGAAGTTTGATAAGCGAGAAATACATCTACTTTTAGGGCTTTAATTCTTCCTATTTTCATAGCAATTTGTGTCGTATTTCTCACTTATCTTACGATTTTCCTAGATTTATGTTTTGATATGAATTGATATATTTTATGTGTTAAATGTAGGAAAAAGCCATGTAAATGGATAGATGATCTCATGAGCTTTCCAACGCAACAAACGGCGAGTAAAACGGACTTATAACGAAGAATCTAGAGCCGGTCAAAAATGGCAACACAAATATACACGTCCACATGTTGACATCACAAGAAGAGGCGGACAAGAGGAAGCTGCGACCGCCTGATAAGGCGCGGACACGAGAAGGCTGCGACCGCCTGATACGAGGCGGACAACACAGGAGGCGCAACCGCCTGATAAGTAGCGGACAAGAGAGGCGCAGACACAAGAGGTGTCCGCCTGTTTTGGAGCGGACAGGACTCATACGAGTCCGCCTGTATTCGAGCGGACGAGATTAAAGAGTCGTTCTTCGCGGCGATTTCTTCTTCCTTCTTCGCGGCGCCGCACTCGAACTGCTCTTCATTAATTGCAGACTCCTTCGGCGCCCACCTTAATTTGTGCACGCGTGACGCCGCCACTGTGATTACTGCTGCCCACGATCTGCTCACCAACTCCACCGCCATTTAATCACACCGACTGCACCGTCCTGACTGCTCTCTTGTCTGCTTCCCATTTCTTCTGCCTATAAAAACCAACGCCCATCCTCAGTATTAGGCATCCCTTCTTTAATCCAAAGCCCACCACACTCGTTCACCATCATCTCACAACGCCAGTTCACCATCATCTCACCACGCTCACTACGTACGCTCACCACGTACACTCTCCACTATCCATCGACCACATCCATATCTATTCTCCCCGTTTTCTCCATTTTATATTTGTTTTTCCACCACACCACATCTCTGCCATTAATTAGTATTATTATTACGGACGACGTGGATACAGAGGCGGAGCTAGGATTCAGAGTCAACTTGCTAGCTGGAGTTTTCTCTACCCTTTCTCTTATTTTGTTAAAATGTTGTTTATATATAGTTATGTTTAATTAATAAACTTAAAGCCCTCCCAGGTTTGGGATGCGGGCCTATTTTATATATTTATGTTATGTTAAGCTTCCCACTATGATTTTATCTAAAGTAGTAGTTTAATTCCAGTTCTTCATCTGCTTTAATTCTCTGATCAATTATTAAAGTAATTTGTAGTTTTCTAATCAACATGCGAGAGCTGAGATAGTAAACAAGACATAGGAATTAAACCTGATTAACAGCTAGAAGCCTGATCCGGCCTATAGGTTAATTAGTCTCAAATAGAAGCTGTTCTTTATGCGATTGGTTGTGTCCGGATTAGAGCATTAGTCTGCTGCTAGTTCTAGCAACTGGTTAGGGTTCGTTAGATTTAGTCGTCAACGAATTATTTATAGTTTCTGAGTTTATTACTTGAGTGGTGAATTTTATTAATATAATTGATAAAATAGGTGAGCAGAACAACCCGGGATGTTTTCTTAAAAGACAAAAACAAAAAAGATTTATAATTTCTATTTTTATTATTTTGTTTTATTTTAATTGTTTTTATTATTGTTTTGTTCAGGTTAGGTTTTCGATTATTTATTCTCCTAAAAAACGATAAAATCTATTTACCAGAAGTCTCAGTAAATTTAATCCACTATCAGTTATCCACAGCGAGGTCCCCAAGAGTACGACAACCCCACGAATCCACTATCCCGCAAAACGATTAGGTACACTGCCTAAGTGGTAGAAGTAGTCACATATTTCTCCATCAAAATCACTCAGACATTAACAGAAATAAAAAGAAAGCAGAGATAGCCATTATTTTGGAGACTGCCAGCGGAGACTGGACTGCGATTCGCTTCTACTCCAGCTCCCTTTTTTTCTCTTCTTCTTATCGTGCTTCTGCTTCGTGGTGGAATGAATGAAAATAAAATGGAGAAGTGGGGGATAAGAGGATGGAATGGATCGTAGGTGTGGTTTGTGTGAACGATGGTGAACGATGATGAACTGTGGTCTACTTTGGATTGAGAGGAAGGGATGGTTTATTTTAGCAGAAGGAGCGTGGGTTTTATAGAAGAATGGAGGAGGAAGAAGACAGGCTGCGACAACGCGTGAGGGACTTAAGGAGTGGATTGGGGTGGCGCCTGATATTGTTAATCGAGTAGATGGATATGTCTGTAGGCGCCGCAAAGGAAGAAGCAATTGGGGAAGACAGTCGGCGAAGAAAACCAGTCAGCGAAGGAAACAGTCGCGTTAATTTCTGGATCTGGTTGCATTTCTATTTGTTGTCCGGTCTTTTTTCCACGGACACATTTATCTCTTGTCCATCCATATTTCCACGGAGACATTTCTTCCTTGCTTACGTTCGCCCCTTGTCCTTCCCTTGTCCGTCCATAATTCTACGGACGTACTCTTCAAATAGGCGCGTCCGGACCATCGTCCGGACCTACCTGGTTCGGACAGTTCATTTCCGTCCGTCCTTTTCTCCTCGGACGCGCCTCGGACACATTTTTGTCCGCTCATTTTTCACCGGACGTAGCACGGACATAACATTTACAGTGTCCGAACCTTGGTCCGGACAAACCTGGTTCGGACAATAATTGTTTTGCTCCTAAAATATTCGTTTCAGCTCCGATTAAAGATCTGTTTACGCCTATGCGTTCGTCTCTTCGTCTACTTTGCTCCTAGCTTGGTTTTCCTCATGTTTAACCAATAAATTTGTGAGATAACCAATAAAACATAAACTAGAGGAAAACATACGATAAGTGAGAAATGAGCAAGTAAAGTGCTAATATAATATATGAAATACACCCATAAAACATGCTCATTTGGACACTTATCAGGTACCACAATAACGAGGGGTATCCTTTCTCGTTAGTTATTTAACCATATCACTGGTGCCATTCTTGGCAACTCTTCATACCGTTCACATTGGTTTTTTTTGCAACCTTTGGGGTGTGTCCTGTAGTAGGTTTATGGAATACTAGCCATGTTGCCTAGAGCTCTGCTCATCTTAGGCGGTTCACAAGCTTTTCTCTTCTTTATACCTTCAATTGGTTTGGAGGTAAGTAATTTGATGTTGATTGTTGTCATTGTTAATTTAGGGTATCCCCTAGTGAGTGGTATCCCTTCGGTGTTCTAACCGAGTGTCCAATCTAGCTCTTGTACTTTTATCACGCTTCCGACACCCTTCAAGGACTGCTCCTGGGTGTTGTTAAGTGGTGCCATTATATCTGGCTGATATTTAAGAGTGCATCTAGTCTGTTATCCTTCCTCGCGGTTCTGGATCTGAGTTATCCGTTGAGGGTTATAGCGTCTCCCGTTCTTAGGGTAGACCATTACTGTTTTTCCTTATGTCATACGGGTTTGATATTCCCTTCAGTGATGAATGGTATCTCTCGGTACCTTATGTGATCACACTGTGTGTTTGTGGTAGTTGTCCTGGGAATTCCATCCTGTTCATTGAACACTGATGTGTTATTATTAGGCATTTTCCTTATAATGTTTAGCCTGGGTATTCCTTCCAGTTATCATGCTTTATTTTGGTATCTTCGAGATATATTCAATGTCTTGTTCCGTTGTTAGTGCTTCTCGCACTTTTAACTCTTAATCACTCTCCTAGAGTGAGTTCTTGACTCCTTAGCTTGTAAGCTTACATGAGTTCCCTTCTTGCTCATTTGAGCCATCTGACTGTTCTGGTTTGAGTTGACTTATGGTCCATAGATCGGAGCTGACTACTTCCCGTGTTTCGTACACTACATGTATACATACGTGGGGTACCTCGCTGGTACGTTACCACTTACCTAACTATTTGTCGGGCCCACAAGCTCCTTCAGAGTGCGGTCGTCCCACATCCCGTATTTGGGTATACTCGTAGTGTTCGTCACACGCCTAGGTGAAGTGTTCTATCGTCAACTCTTCTTGTATCATCCTATGATACTCACCGAAATTCCATCGGTTTGGTTTTAAAAATCCAAGGTTTAAAAGAAGGGTTTGTGGTTTTGAAAGAAAAGTTTGAGTTTGGAAATAACAGTTCGGTGTAAAAAGAAATTCTTCATGGCGCTGCCATGGTTGAGGTCTTGACCAAGTCCAGCTCCTCGCTGACTGGTATGTTCTTAATACAATGGTCGGGCTGTTAGGCCTTTCCAAGGTTTCGCTGTTTCAAATTCTTAGGATTAGTGTTCCTGTATTTGTTTCAATCCTCATGGTGGTACTTTATTAAGTACTATTGGGTTGTTAAAAGTCTTCCAACCGTCTTGTAGTTGCTGCACTTGCCCTGGGCAAGTGCGCGGGTAGGTTGTTTTTCGGTTGACGTATACCGGTTACGGTATCGTTTCCATCCATATTTGGTGGTTTATTAGATCATCCTTTGATCTTTTGATCTCGGTAATCGATCTTCTGAGTCGTTTCTCAATGTACTTGACATGGTTGTCGTCCATCCGGGTGTCTCACACCTTTACTGTGGTTAACGAGACTTAACTTATCCTTAGGAACCACGTTGTAGTCCAATAGGTGTATGTTTTATGAATACTTTCATAGTTATCTGAACCATGCTGTTCGGTTTTATAGCCCCTTGGCATGTAGGTTTGGTGTTAATCCAACCTCGACTAACTCCTTAGTCGGTTTGTATACCATTATTGGTATTATTAAACATTACAGTCCGTAGACTCTCTTGTCTCGGGCTTTATTACTCTTTCTTCCTTGCTTCATTGCGCGATCGTGCTTCTCTTCTTGCTGGCTACTCATGGTTCTCGCGACTGCAAAGCATGTCGCCTCATGGTGCCATAAATTCCATTATCCTCGTGTGTAGGATCTTCATTTCTTCGCCATTAAGTGCGGTCCTTGTCATTCAACGGGAACCGTCTTCGGGACTTCCAATTCTTGGACTCCACCGTATGACAGGTTCTTTTCTAATAGGGTTTATTTTTACAACTGCCAGATCGAGTTTTACCCGACTGTGAGAGGTACTTCCAACTCTCTAGCGTTCTTGTCCCAACTTTACAACGGGGGACGTGGAAGGCGGGTATGGTTATTGTAGGTTTCCGGTTCACCCAGAAGTTCCTAACTAGCGTATCTCACACGCTAACACTCAACCCTTAGCCCTAAGTCTCTAATCCCTAACTCGGTATTTTCCTAAACTCAGTATTTCATCCATCAGAGCGATACTTCGCTCTGATACCACTTTTTGTAACACCCCTACCGCTAATACCGTCACTACTGTACAAATACTTACCTTCGCAGCGGATACTACATACACAACGGCGGGTGTACAATGCCGTTAGTCACCCACGTGACTAACAAGGTGAGTTACAATACTACATACTATCGGTCTGATGAATTTGAACATACCGAGTACTCTATACAATACTTTACCTTCCCTTGCATACTCAGCCATAATTCAATTACAACTCCAATACAATACTATACTGAGTATACTACAATCCTTAAATTACCGATACAGTTTGGACTTCCAATTTCACATTACAATACAAGTACAGACCCCTATTATACCACTACCCATGCTTACATAGCAGTCCCCGTCCTAGTCTCTCGAACGGTGGTCGGCTTCGAATACCTGCACACTAAAAACGTTCCCCCTAAGGGGTCAGCTTACGTTGCATATGAAATTTGCATATACCGCGTGCTAACCGTGGTACGCCGACTACTTTGGGTCGGATATACATGGAGTTCATTTTACATGCATACATACATACTATTGCTACAACAATACAAACACAACACTTGCATACATATACAAGGTTCAATACTTATTAGGGAATACAATTCGAAAGTCAATCATTCGTGTTAGTTACTTACTCATTACTCCTTCGTTACATTACTCACTACTCTGTTCGTACTGTGCTCAATATCCGTTACCCCACTCGTACTCACTCCTCACTCGCTACTCATCACTTTACTCTTGCATACTCATCACTCAATGCTCATTACCTTACTCGCACACATTCCTTACTCCATACTCGTTACTATACTTGTGCATACTCACTGCTCAATACTCCGTACTTACTCATACATACTAAATACCTATTACTCAATACTTACTCATACATACTCAATACTTTTGGTCTCTGGGCGGAGTCATACACAAGACTCGCCACCGTGCCTACAAATTCAAAAGCTATACACTTAGCTCCTCAAATATACAAGAGTCTGTTTCTATCGGACTACTCAAATTCCCAACACTCCTCTCTCGGAGTATCTTACAATCTCATGGATTAGCCTAGAAGTACCTCTCTCGATAACCTCCACTAGCTTAGGGAATTGCCACCGTCTAGTATTCTCAGGTTTGAGGGTTTCCCCAACGTATCGAATACTCTCATGTTCGGGACATTACTTACATCAGTCGGGTCCTCTCATAGTGGGTCGACTAATTTGCTAAGGGTTTAGAGATCCCTCATCATTCTTTACTACTCTCATGGTTCATGACTTGCACCAACATTAATCCCTCTAGTAGAGTTTATTTATATACTTCCACTACTTATCGTTTGTGTATTATTCATTTAGGTTCTCCTACCGTTATTGGGAGGTTACTACTCCCGTGCACACTCTCACATTCTAGTGAGTTCATTGGTTTTCATTAACGCTTGTTGGTTCGACAGTTTAATGCATTTCTACGTTCCCGTTAGTTCACAACATGACCCTTACTACGAGTCACTAATAACAAGACTCATCTATGAGTCGGTCTACGCACTAAGTGAAGCCACATAATCAATCAAGAAGGGTTAGCTCATACAACATACAACAAGACATACAATGAAAGGCAATAAACCGTTTTCATGCTTTAGTCTTGATTAGCCGGCATACAGTACACAAATCAACGTAACTCGGTTAGCATACGGGGCATGAGAAAATCATACTTTTCACCGGGGTTAGCTTTACCGTGTGTCCCCTTGTTCCTTGGTTCACACTTGTTCCACTGATAATGTTTCCAACATTGTTATTAATACTATGCTCATACGATATACAAATAATTACTACTCCCGTACTTACCCCGTTATCCCGGTATACTTAATGTCCTTATACTTACAACTTTCTTAACTTGTTTCCTTACTCACATGTGTATTTCCTCACCATTTCATTCCATTAATGATGTACTACTACATATACATATACATATACATATACATATACATATACATATACATACATATACATATACATATACATATACATATACATATACATATACATATACATATACATATACATATACATATACATATACATATACATATACATATACATATACATATACATATACATATACATATACATATGTGTATAGGCATACATATATATACATATGATAACTATAATTATATTTTTTTTCTTTTTTTTTGTTTTGACTCGACCGACCTTACCCAGGGTCGGTCCTAAGGTCGGTCGAAGTCAGTAGGGTAATACACTGGAAAATTTCAGGGTCGATCGACCTTGCAAGTCCGGTCCCAAGGGCGGTCCATTCCAGTGAGTTACTTGTCGGAAAAAATTTTTTAGCCGACCGACCTTGCATGTCTGGTCCCAAGGTCGGTCCATTCCAGTAGGTTTCATTACGGGAGATTTTCTGGCCGACCGACCTTGCATGTCCGGTCCCAAGGTCGGTCCATTCCAGAAGGTTTATGTTTTTGTAAATCTGGGCTCGACCGACCTTACAAGTTCGGTCCGAAGGTCGGTCCGGCCCAGTAGTTCAGTTTTAAAATCTGTTTTCAGTTCTATACTTTGCCCATTGTTTCCCCAGTCTTCCTACATGTAATTCCCACATGTTTTAACACTACTTAGACCCTCCAAATTGCCTTAGTTCATCCCCCAAATTCCTTACTCATTTCTAAATCCACATACACAATTCCTCCTCACTTTCTCTCAACACTTGCATTAGTTTTCTTTCCTCTTATGCTACAGATTTTCATTTTAATCTTTACCATTCAATACTCCCTCTACCAATGTTACTCCTAGCATCCCAATAAATTTCCAAGCAAGCACAATGTCTATACCCAAGTCCAACATTCATTTCACTCAATCTTATACTCTAATTTTTCCTAGTTCCTCCAATGCATTTCATAAGTTGTTTGCTACAGATTTTACACTCCTATACCTTCATACTACAAGTACCAATCCGTGGTTACTAAGCATCCTTATTAACTCCAATACACACCTTGTTTCTCCTATTCACCAAGTCATCCACTAATGCACAATTCCTACTAAAATTTTGCCATAGTTTACCTACAATTCTAGCTTATCCACACATACCCATTATCACCAAAATCATTCCTATTCTAGCCATACCCATACAAGGGTCCTACCAGCAATACAAAGCAAATCTTAATACATCAATACTCCATTAAACAACAATACTAATACAAATACACAATTTACTTGGCTTCAAGGCCTACAATTCGCATACTTGCTCACAATTACTAAAACTTCCACAACTACAATACTAATACATTATTTTGGTTTCTTTAAATTGGTTTACCCATTCCCATCATTCTAATGCATTAAAACTTAGCATTAAGAAGGAGCTCTTACCTTGAGCTTATATTTCCTTCCTTTCTTTTCCAATTCCTCCCCTTCTCTTTTTCTTGCAAAAATCGGCCATGTGGGGGATGGAGTTGCCAAACTCCATCCTAACACCCAAATTACATAAAGAGAATATAATTAAACTTCTAATCTCTTAAAACATCACTAATTCAATGGAGGGTGTAAATTACCACAAGTTAGGGTTTACCTTTGGAGTGTTTTAGGAGGGGCTTTAGCCTTTGGTGCAAGAAGAAGAATCCACCACCATTGCAAGGTGAGATTGATGCTCAAAAGAGAGAGAGAGAAAACAAGGCATTACATAGGGCCAAAATCGGCTACCAAAAGAAGGTGGAGAAAACTTGAATCTTTTATGGAGATTTTTACTTTAATGGAGGGGACTCCAAGGTTCACATTGATGCTATTTTCTTCACCAATGGGGTATACCCACGAAAATGCACTTCCTCATTTTTGGATTTTGAAAAGAGAGAAGTGTAGAGGATGATGAGGAGAGTGAGAATATGCAATTATTTTTGAATTTGGAGTTCAAATGGAGATGGAGCATGGAAGAGAAGGTGGAGTAGCCATGGTGGTTTCCTTTGGGGCTTCAAAATCGCCCAACCAGAAGGGAGAGAGGAGAAAAATCGGTGGGGGAAGGAGATGGGTAGGAGAGAGATGAGGGAAAATTGAGAATGAGAGGTGAGAGAGTGTTATTTTACTTTTGTACTTTTACTTTTTGCTTTTTGATTTGTTTAGTTAGTGTGTGAGTGTGTGAGAGGGGTTATTAAGCCTCTAAAAACCGGCCCCTATATTACTACTAGTGGGAGCGTTTTTTCGTCTTTTACAGAAAACGCTCGTTATTTTACCCGGTTTTGGTACTATTCACTAACCGGGCCCGTTTTCCGGAATTTTCTCGTTTCTTTATTTTTATTGATTATTAAGCTTCCGTTAATGCTTAATTTTTGTTATACAATGATTTATAATTTTTACGGGTTCGTTTGACCACTTAAAATCACGTTTTCGGGATTTCTCGAAAAACGTGCGCTAAAGCTCTATTAGCGTTTTAATACATTACTTGGATCCGTTTTCTTTAGGAATCATTCCCGTATACTAATTAGGCATGAACAATCCTCGGGAATCCTCATAATACTCTAACCGAGGTCTCGTACCTCATATGGTTATTTAACGCTTATTTTAGCGTTTTCCGCTTTTCAAGTGTTTCCTCATTTCTTTTGGATTTATTTTCCTTACCAAAATTCCTTAGGCACTATTAGGCCCTTAAATACTATATTAGAATAATTTAATCACCATATTTAAGTTCGGGGTATTTCAGCCATAACTTCGTATTTTTGAGTGCCGTCTTTTGCATTTAATTCTCCTACAACTCTACTTTCGAACCATTACTCACACTTGACCTAACTCTTCCCACATTCATCACAAAATCAATCGCAAGTAGCCTCCCCGAGTTCTGGAAACCCATAAACCCAAAATATCCAGAAAGGTAACTAAACTTTGCCCTATCATATCTTCTTCGTTCGTGCATCAAAATTCACCAACCATATCTTGTTTTAAAGATCTTTAACTGCTCTACAACTCTTCTAAAAGAACCCCAAGCTAGTTCTCAATCGTTTGAAAGATTAAGGCGTCTAAAGTCCTCGCCTCGATCATGTAAGGTCCCTTGCCCAGTATTCTTCAAGAAACGACTTGGTAAACTCGGATCTTGTGAGATCTATAACTTTCTCCCTAGTTCATTAATTTCAATGATTCTTCCACTCGTGTTTAGAGTTACATATCTAGTTTAAATTGTGATAGGTTTCGTGGATCGAATCCCACTCAGTTGGCACGAGTTGATCCGTGAAGTGGCCTACCTGAACTTCACATAAAATATCAAAATTTTCTGGAAAACGCAAGGTATAAACCCAAATCTTTCGACTTAGATCTCTTCGTGTGTATTACGAGTTGGATCTAGTTCTTTTGTCTAGTTTTAGAGCTACATGTCCTCTATCAATTAAGCCTATAACCACGGCCTAACTCGATCAATACTGTACTTTATAGATTCGCAAAGTTCGACCCTCAGTCACTCATAAGGTCGAGAGTTTCCAGCAAATTGAATCAGATTTCTTTGCCGGCGCATCTCCGGTATGTTTCCGACCAAATTACACCGATTATGTCACTCGTTGTCGCATTTCCGGTTAAACCCAGTTGATAATTTAACCGATAAAGCATTACATTGAGAGAATTTGACGAATTCGAACAAGACTAACACAAACCCTAGGTTCGAACTACCCATAATCGAAATCATAGCACACTACACGATAAACCATTAAACTGGTACCATTAGAATAGTTGTGAGATTTCGAGTCGAACAAAACAAGAATCATTAAATTTCGTTCTGTAGATTGAGAGAAATCAATCGATTCCCAATCGTAGAGTTTTAAGGATTGTTGGATGAACTCGCACGTTCCTGAGCGTCGGATCGAGGGTTATGTGGATGGATGGCCGAGATTAAAATGTAGGAGATTAATAATGTTTAAGTTAATGTAAAACACAAAATAATACTCTAACTTGCTGGATTTATTTAATGACCTTCCTTAATGTATTTTGACCCGAAATTTTAACCATAGATTTCTTATAAAATCTAGTTTATTTTCATGTAAATTAATACGGGTTTTTGACATTTTAAGCGTAAGTTATAATTTTGTAAGTTCTGAGTAGTATGGATTTATTTAGATAATTAACAAAGAGATTTTTATGAAATAAAAATTTTATAATATGTCTAAAATATTATAATTACTATATATTAAATTTGAGAATTTTTAAACAAAAGGAAATAGGTCTAAAAATTGTTTTACTGAAATTTTCATAAGTTACCTTACGGTATATGGTTTTAATGTAATGAAAATTAAAGTATAGTGGAATAATAAACTCTATAGGTTGGAAATAATATAAGAATGCTGAACTAACATTTACTACAAAATGTTAATAAATATTTTTAGGTATAAACTTTTAAGTGAAATAAAGAAATAAAGGAAATAAAGGAAATAAATGATTATCTTAGGTTTAATCAAGGAATTTAAAATAAACCTACTTTTATGTTAACTATATACTATAGAAGTTAATATAATTAATTGAGACTAAGAAAATACCTTATCCTATCGATTGTATATTGGATGTAGATGTGTGTACAAGGTAATAGAAATAATTAAATACAATAAAACTACATAAAGAATGTCTTAAATAAATCCTAATATTTATACATTAAAGATAAATAAAAGAAATGACATACCTTATAGGAAATATAATATGAGGAAAATATTAGAGTAAACCTAATTCATACGTAACAATTAAAATATTAAATGATAATGCGACATCTAGGTGGACTATTAGGAGAAATACATATCCTAAACCTTAGAACTTTAATCGGTATTAAAGTAAATTAGAAAATTTTAACTTAAGAGTTTAATTAAGCTAAACCTATGTTCAAGAGTAAGTAATTGAAATAAAATTAAAATGTACACTTAAGACATACAAATTCAATAGCATAAATGGTTAAGTCAGACCCGGTACTAGATCGAGGTTGCTCGTTCGAAACCTCACAAAATCCTTTTTAGAAAATTTAATCAATTAGCGAAAACGTAACACGGACTTGGGTTATCCTACTAGGCCTAAGTCCATGAACTCCAAAAGCCCACCTAAACAATTCAACGAGAGTTTGGGCCATTCTCAGGATAAAACCCTAAATCATTCCAGATTAAATGAAATGGGCCCAATGAAAGATTTAATTAACAAGATCTAGCCCAGATCTTTATGAGAGAGTAAATGTAAACCAGAAACTATAAACCAGTAAGAATAAAAGATGTTTAGATTTATAATTCTTTAGCTAATCAGTACGTGAAACACCTTAATTATAGGTTATTAGTGGAAGTGCACACATTCAAGTTTGGTTATTGCTTCTGCTCATACCAGGTACGATTTCTTGTACTCAGATGCTTCTGTTAACAGACTTAAGGAAACGTTTTTGAAAAACGCTAACTGAGCTGAAAATGAATTTCAAAAAGGAAAACTGCTTGTGTGACTAACTCAGCTTGATGTGACTAACTGAGCCTTGGATGTATAACTTGCATGGTTACTGTTTCTTCCTACCTTAGTTGTTTCACTAGGCTATTAACTGTAAAGTGTTTACACTGAGTGTTTTGGTTTTACACTTATGCAGTTAATGATCAGTGGGGTAGCTAGGAATACGGGGAAATGTCAAATCTTGGTAAATTCTTCCTTTGACTATGGGTATTTCATCCATGAGTTGAGTCTTGGTCAGCCTTCTTGAGTATGAAGTCTTTTTATTAAGTGGTGCGCACACTTTTCAACGATGACTGAGAACGGGTCGGTAGCAGTGGAGGTCTGCTTTACCTCGTCCATGTGGACAATTGACTGGCGGTGGGGGCCATCTCTCCCTTTGTTTCTATTCCACTCTTGGGTATATTTGTCTATGGAAATCAACTTTCTGGTATGGCGGTGACATAAATTGTCTACCACGGGTTATGGGTATTCTTTCATTCCTAGTCCTTTGTGACTACCTGAGTCTTTCTCTTCTTAACCAGAATTGGATCTAACATCAAATATGGATGCTAATTAACTTTATGGTGTGACTTCTTAAGTGTTTGACTTGGTTTTAAAGTTATTTATCTCTGTTTTCGTCTTGTTATCTTTGACTTGACTGTTTTGAAGTGCCTTATTTCTCTGTTTTATTTTTGAGAGTTTGATTTCAAGTTATTGTTTATTTTAAGAGTTATGTTTTAAATTATTGCTTTGGAGAATTGTACCAGTTCCATTCCAGGGAACTGACACACCCCTCCCGGGGTGGGCTGCTTGGTTTCATCTTAGAGGTATGAAATTGTTCATACAGGTGGCCACGAAGAGTATGAGTGATTGGGATGGGAATTAGGAATTGTGGAGAGTTAATCTATTTTATTCTCAGTTATGTTTATGTTGTATTTTCTAGAGTTCAGACCGTAACATATGTAATTTATAAGTTGTAATTGGTGAGGTTTGGTACCGGGTGTTTGGAACCTGATGATCTGTCAACGACAGTAGTTGAAATACCCCAAACTTATTAAACATGGATTAAATATTTAATCACATTAATTAAGGCCTGAACATGCCTTATAAGTCAACTGAGAACAACAGTGGTCAACATAAAACAAGATGTTGCACCCTTTGACTGTTAAGGGTAAATAAATACCCAAACGAACTTCTTAGGACCTAAAAATTTGTCCTAAGTCTATTAACATAATATTAAATATATTATAACCGTTGGACAACACTCCAACACAAAGAAAAAGCATTTACATGCTTCAAGGTCAAAAAGAGCAAAAAGGTGCTCTAGGAAAACCTTAAAAATCAAATGGCCTCTAAATTAATGGTGGCCATCGGGTCCGGTTCTACCCGGAACCGGCGGTTCTACCCGGAACCGATTGGAACCGGAACCGGCCGGGAACCGGTGAGAACCGGAACCGGAACCGAACCGCCTCAGCCGGTTCCGAATACGAATACATGTTTTGAGATTCGGGCCCGAACCGGGCCCGGAACCGGAACCGCTCGGAACCGGCTGGAACCGCTTGGAACCGTCGTCGGATTCGGAACCGGGAACCGGAACCGCAACCGCAACCGGTGGAACCGGAACCGGAACCGCCCCGGAACCGGTTGAAGTTACCGTTGGAATCGGGCCAAAATGACGTCGTTTTGGGTCTCGGGCGCGCGCTCCTCTGAAGAAAATAGTCGTTAGATCCCAAACACGCGCATTGCAATATGAAGGCCAACATCATGATTGGTATGAGATGAATGGGGATAACACCACTTAGGACTTCTATCTTCTAATATTTTAGAATGTATTAGTAATTTAGTATTACTTTCTTTCCATGTAATCTTTTTTTTAAGACTTGCAAATTAAAATCATGTAACCTCTTAGTAGCTGTACTCTTTTTCCTTATTAAGGTTTTCTCAAAGGGTTTTTACCTAATAAGCTTTTAATGAGGCAGTGAATCATATAATAAAATTCTCTTTGTTCCTTATTTTTTGTAAATTCAATAAAATTTCCTAAGTCTTTGTTTCTTACACATTTATGATTATAAAACTTGAAGAATAACCTATCTAGGAGTAAAGGGATGAAAAGAGCAAGCGTGTGCGCTCAAACGGATCTCAAATCGGAGCTAAAACGAAGCAACTGGAGCCGATCGAATCTTTCCGGAACCGCTCTGGAAACCGGTCGGAACCGATCAGAACCGGAACCGAAACCGGAACCGGCCGGAACCGGTTTTTTGAACCGAATCCGAAGCGAATCCAGATTTCAGAACCGGAACCGGAACCGGAACCAGAAACGCCCAGACCGGTTCCGAATACGAATACACATTTTCCGGAACCGGAACCGGTGGAACCGGAACCGGAACCGGTGGAACCGGACCCGTGGCCACCATACTCTAAATGATATAAAATTGGATACCATGATCAAATATCATGTAAGGAACAAATAAAACCGTGTCAAAGAAAACCAAGCTCAGAAACACCAGGCAACACAAAATGTGCGCTAAAACTCCTTAAAGCACGTTTTTGTGAAATTGTCTTCGAAATTGGTTTAAATGAGCTAAAAGGTTATAAATACCTTTAAATATAATAAAATATCATAATATGATATTAGGAATTTAATTCCAGAAATTTACGAATTTTTACAAATTTAATATTAAAATATTAATAAAACCCTAATGTGGGGCCCGTTTGGGTCAACATTGACTAAGTTGGTCAATGTTGACCACTGACCACGAAATGGACTACAAAATCAGGTAATTAAGTCTCTTAACAGACCAAGAGACAAGAGACTGTGACAATTTATATACTACCTTTACTTTTGCATAATAAGTAAAAGACATACTTTACCTTATAAAAAAAAAGGTGGGTTCCACTTACCTACCCCATGTGATGCCAGCCGGTTTTGGAGCCTTCAATTGCTTTCTTTTCCCTTGCAATTCGGTGCTCCAGCTGGTACAAGACAAAAGTGCTTAGTCACCTTACAATAAATGAACTAAAGTAACATATTTACTCCATTTTCAAAAAATTTGAATCAATCAAGCCCTACCTCTCTCAATCAAGGACGGCTGCCCCTCTTGCTTTCTCCACTGATTGAACCTGCAATTATTCAACCCCAATCAGACTTGATGAGTCATCAAGTCACTTAAAACATAAAAAAAATGCAAAAAAAGTGTTTAAGGAAAAACTAGGTCATTTCTCATTAGCTCCATTCCAAACGTGGAGCTCACTGCCAAAATCTCCCTTTGGCTCCCCTCCACCGTAGGTAAGGTTCCCAAGCTCCATTGATGAGAGCTCAAGCTCTAGGTAAGCTCTTAAGGCATAAAAATGCCCATTTTCTTCATCTTTCCTTCCTTTTTCGATTGATCTACACTCCAACCTTTTCTATACATCTATGTAGAGTGATTTGGAGGTTAAAGGAAGTGTTGGTTTCGTACATAACCAGATCTAAAGAGGGAAGTTCAACTCTTGACCATTTAAGGTAAAAATGTGCTTTAAGCTCATAACTTTTGATTCCCTTCAAGTTCGGCTGTGAAAATTTGGTCATAGCCTCATCTTCTTCTCCTTTTCATGTGGAATCTGTTGGTTAGACATTTGGAGCAAGGATGGCCGAGATCCAAAGGAAATACCCTCTTTTAAGGCATTTTTCCAAGGTAAAACCTAATAACAAGGTAGTGTTGAGATCTAGCTATTTCCTATGTCAATATGGTGGATCTAACACCTTATGGTGTGTTTGATTCAGGCCGAAACCATCTTGAACTCTCCTTGCATTCTTAAGGTGATTTTTGCCTTAAATCTTACATTAAATTACTTCTTATGGTTAGATCTTTCTTGGAGACTAACTAGGCCTTGTTTGCTGTTTGAAAACATGCAAGAGAAGCTTTGGAAATTTTATCCAAGGCCGGCCGAATTCAAACAAGGAATTATTCAAGCAAATCATGGTATATAAACACCTTAAATCTATGATTTTTATAATTTCTAAGCTATATATAAATATGGCCGAGAGTGAAATGATAAATATGGGTTATATTGACCTAGAAATGGAAAAAAAATGACTAAGATATATTAAGCTAGTCATTTAAGAGATTTAATTAACATAATTGTCAAATTTAAGACATTATGTGGAAGTTTGGTAATTAAATGGAAAGTGTGTGGTGAGACCGAGAATTATAAGTGTTTTTGGGACATTTATGTGTAATTTATTTTGCAAGCCAATGTTTGTAATAAGGCCATGTATTTTAGGCCATTTTATTTATGCATTTACAAGCTTTTAATTAAGTTTAAGTAGTATAAATGCATTACCGAAAATAAATGGGGTATATAGGTGTAATTAAATTAAATTTAGGGACTTTAGAATAATAAGGCCGAAAATTAGAGGTAAAAAGGAGATAAAATAAAGTTTATAAGATTTTATAAAGTTTTGGGGTTAAATGGTGAATTTTAGAAAGTTTGGGTACTAAACCGTAATTATAAGGAATTGGTGTTCAAGGAAATATTAAGGTGGTCAACATTGACCATATGCTAGGTTTTGACCAAAATAAATAAGTTAGATAACTTATTTAAGGTTTTATAATAGGTTATGTATTTAATGGTAATATTTTTATAACATATGTGGTGAATATGTTATTACCGAAAATTAAGGGGTGTAAAATGGTATTTTAAACACCCATGGGCTATTAGGAATTTTTAGGAATTTATTTGGTGGATTTTGGAATTAAAATGAACTATATATGTATAATATATAGTTATATGTCATTATGACACTTTGGAGAAAAATAGATGGTGGAATGGTAAATACCAAAAGTATATGGGTTAATAAGGATATTTATAACCCTTTGGTGGAATTTGGTGATTTTTAGAATTATTAAGAGAATTTATTAAGATATGTGTATGAAATATGGTTTAATGATATGGAAGAACTATATGTTATAAATAGGGCCAAATGGCAGTTATAGAATAGCACAAGGGCTGTTCGGAATTTACAAAAAAATAACCATAGGTTATACTCTTTTATAAGTTAGAAATGTATATTAAATGGTATATATAACATGGTAAAAAGAAAGGGGTGATTTTGTAAATAAAGGAAACTATGGTTTATGGAAAAGAATAAGATTTTCTTATGGTGCCTAAGAGGCAATAATAAATAGTTTTGTATAAAGACTATAGGTTATAAGTTAAAGGGATAAAAATATCACATAGTATGGTATTAGTATATGGTATAACATTACATAATGTTAAGTGGTCAAAACGGAATTTAAATTAAGTTAAGGGCTATACTGAGTTAATAAGAGTTGAGAGATGAATTTTAGACTAAGGTCTATAATGTTATAATGTTATGACAATGATATGGTTTAGATGGAATTAATATAAGGAAGGGTACTCACATAAAATAATGTGACAAACTATAAATAAATGAGATTTATAAACTAAGGTGTTTATGGAATAAACCTTAGGAGTTGTAATTATACAACATAAGATGTTACATGATATTAGGATAATAATCTTAATATAAGTTGTATAATATAATACAACTAATGGGAATAATCATCTAATAAAAGATGATAAAATGTAACATAAAATACAAGAGTTTATGAAACTCATGGGAATTACCTACGTGGTAAATATATACATACACAAGGATAATGTATATAAGGTGGATATATCTTTTGGTTGGAAACCTTATGATTTAATGGTGGTGGTTATTTAAAAAAAATATATAGTCATGAACTATAAGTTATGAGTTTTGGATACAATACAAAAAAAATGATAATATACTACAATCATGCATGAATACATGCAACTATAGGATATGTACCTAAGCTAGATGGTGGACAAGATTAAAAAGAAATACAACGAATTAAACTTAACAGTTGAAATGTTATGACGTACGCGTCTAAGTAACAAAACCGACTGTTTTAGAGAAACCCGTAACGAACAACTGTAGAAAACAGGGGTGAACTGTCGGGGTTATTTATTATTCGGAGATACCGGATGTAGTTAGTCATGGAGACTGACTTATAGTTTATTACCGTTTATATTGTACTTCTGACAAGACGCTCGACGAGCTAGCGGACTACAAGGAGCATAGGATCTGCTGATTCAACTCCACCGTAATACAATCAGGGTGAACGGTATGTAAAGGGGTGTGATCCGAGTTGTCCTAAGGTTGCTCCTTGGGCTCGGATTTGGTGATATAACTTGTATGTTGTTATGAGTCTCTGATTGTCTGAGGACTTCCTCAGTTCAGACATCTGTGTGATCTGTGATAAGATTGTTTGTCTGAATGTGATAATTAATATGCATGAATGTATATTTATAGCTGCTTATTTTTACTGTTGTTGAGTTACAGTATTGGTTCGTATATAACCTATATATAAAACGAACTAGCGGCTATGGTGCTATCTTTATGAAATATAAGGAACGTCAGAAAAAACGTTGTAGCACTAAGTGAAATACCCCAAACCTTAATATATGTTTAAACACTTAAATATGGTGTATTAAGACTAAAAAGAGTCTTAGAAACATTAGTAAACAAATTTAAACAAAAGGAAACACAAAATGTGCTTTAAAGTCAATAAGAGCCAAAATGTGCTCTAAGCTTGGGATAAACTTGGTTAAGACCTAATGAACTTACCAAGACCTCATTTATACACTAATGAACATATTAAATCAATTACCAAAGAAAACCAAGCTTGAAAACAAGTTTAAACACAAAATGTGCTTTAAGGAGTCTTAAAGCACATTTTTGAAAAATTGTCTTGTAAATGAGTTTTGAATGGCTAATGTCCATCATTACTCTTAAATATATATGTGTACTATATAATATCACATTTGGGTGTCTATATTAGTGGGAAATCAAAAATTTCACTTCTATGTGCCTTGTTTTATGAATAGTAACTTTTATAAGCTATTTTGTAACATATGTTTGTATAAGTAATTAAATTGACAAACAAAGACTATATTACCCTCATTATATTTAGGGGGCCGGTTTTCTAAGGTTGGTGACTCACCACCCTCTTGTTAATTTGTTAAGTAAATAATGATGACTAAGAAGTACTATTTGCTTTTAAACTACAAATATCTTCTAAAGTTAAACCAATCTTCATTCTCTCATTCTTCCTTGCTCACACGGTTTCCCACCTTTCTTCCTTCTTCTTTGTTCTCTCACGTAATAAACCACCTCCATTGAAACTCCCACTTTGATCTCTTGTAAAACCTTGCTCACTTGTCCAAATCAAAAACAAACACCACCAATCTTCCTCTCATCAAGCTCTTCATTCCTATCTTTTCAAAAGTCCAAGACAACCATTTCGGTGCCATGGAGTTTCTCCATTGAAGGAGCTTGAGCTTGTATTTTTACATATTGTTACTCTCCTTGACTTCTAGGTAAGGAATCTCAAATAAAAATTCATTTCCTCCTTGTTTTTGTCATGTCCGAAAATATATATTGAAGGAGCTTTTTATGTGACTTTGTTCTAGCTTCATTCCAACTTCATGGACTAGGTGGAGTCCTCTCTTGCTAGATATTCAAACTCTCTTCAAAGAGCAAGGTAAAACAACTACATTAATGTTTTTGAAACAATGTAAAACTAGGGTTACAATGAGATGGAGCTTATAGCTTGAATACTCATTATAATGTGTATATTGTTTAGAACTTGTCAAAGAATCAAGTACTCTATCGGTTTTCTAAAGGAAACAAGAAAGAAGTTATTTTGCAAAAGAGGTAAATCTACTAACCTAATGTTGTTTAATGCCTTAGGAGAAATGAGCTTATAAATGCTTATTAAAACTACCTAAAGAGCCAATGGTGAATGACTTAGTAAAGTGTTCTCAAGAGCTTAGTAAAAGGCATATGTGTTGTTGAGTGTATTTGCAGGTTAAAGGCAAATATATTGTGGAAATTCAGTGTTTATGATTTGTGCATTTTAAGGGCCTAAGAGCCATGTCATTTAAGGGCCTAAGTGCCATGCAATTTAAATTGTGCACTATATTGTGATGTAGTGCTTGTGAGTGAAGTTTGTGTATAATAAGTACTTGATGGATTTTTAGTGTTCTTGGTTGTTTGTTGGTAAAAACAAGTGTTTTGGTTTAGTAATGTTCTAGGAGAACCTATGTCGAAATTTAGGTAACAAATGTGAAGTTCTAAGTGTTAAAATGAGTTTGATAAGTTAAGGAGTATTTAAAATGGTTAAGTGTTGTTCTTGTGTAGGAAACATGCATTAAGGTGATTTAGGATGTAACAAGGACTTAGGCATGAGCTTGAGATTTTAGTATGTACCAAAGTCATTTTGGGACTTAGGTAAAGACTTAGGCAAACTTTGGTAAATAAGGAGAAGTGTAAACTAGGAAAAGGTTTCAAGAAGGATATAAGGAGTTAGTTGGAGAGATGATGCTTGGGAGATGATGTTAAGATAAGGAGAAAACATTTTGGGATAGTAGTTATCATAGGTGAGAAACACCATTTAGAAACCTAGTGTAAAATGTTGTAAGTGTTAGGAATTTTGTGAAGAAATAAGTAAAGGTTTAAGGAATTAGAAAAAGAGTTTGTGAGTGTTTAAGGATGGTTTAAGTTGTGTTGAAGTGCCCAAATGGAGGTTAAGGGAGTACTAGGTTAATGGGGTAAGTTTGGAGTTGAATGTGAAAAGGAAAATAAGGATTTGGGGCAGACCGGACTTGCGACCGGACTTGCAAGCCCGGTCGGGCCCTGTTACACTACCGGAAATGTTTCTGGAATCGACCGGACTTGGGGACCGGACCTACAAGTCCGGTCGGACTGTGTTTTGTGAGGGAAAATGTTTCTGGAATGGACCGGACATGGGACCGGACTTGTCAAGTCCGGTCGGCATGAATTTTGTACGGGTTATAAGTCTCTGGAATCGACCGGACATAGGACCGGACATGTAAGTCCGGTCGGAGTGAATTTTCCAACGGTAAAAAGGTACTGGAATGGACCGGACTTAGGCAAGTCCGGTCGGCAAGTCCGGTCGGACCAAAATTGTAAAAAAAAAAAAAAAACAAAAGAATGTGACTTATGTAGTTAACCCTAGGGTGTATAATGAAGGTAACCTAGGGTAAGATAGACATTAAAACATGTCATACAATTATGTTAAACACTTAGTAAATTTGGAGGTTAAGTAAGTTAATTAACCGACGTTCTTGAATTATGTATAGGAGTGACCTACGGAGGAAACCAAACGAGGCAAGGACCAAGGTATGGTTTTCTTGCAGTCTGTTGTCTAGCGGTTTACACCGGTTTGTGTGTTGTATGTTTTTCTGTGTGTTTACAACGTTATAAGATTTAAACATGTAATGAGTTTACAGTTGTTCATATTATTGTGATGTGATGTTGTGACTCAATTCCCTGTGTGTGTCTAACATGACTTACCACCTATTGTGTGTTGGTTGTTAAGTTCCACTATGAACTTCTAACAAGTGTTAACTGGGAAGTGAGGAATCCGGTTCCGGTCATGCATGTAAGTTAAGAGTAGATATCTGAATCAGATTCGACTCTTATGTTGTTAAGATTGTTCTCCTTAATTTGGCGTTCGATCTCCCGCTAGCTTCTTCCAAAGCTTACCTATTCTGACTTATGATCGGTTTAGTGGGAACCTGTGTTTGTGTGGTGTGTTCGGGTCACTAAATCCGAACCATCTGTGACTTAAGTTACTCGTTCGTCTAACAGAACGGTAATGAGTGTGTTTAACGAGCTTGACATGAGAGTGAATCACTCTCTAGGCTCTTATGTTATTTGACCCTTGTGGTTTGTTATCGTGGAGTGAAAATCCACTGTGTATGTGTTGTTGAGCTATGCACCATTGATGCCATGCTCCATGTTATGTTATGTTATGTATATAATTGAATGCCATGTTATAATGACAAGTAGCTGCGCGTATCCCGGTAGCCGATGGGCTGCGCGTTAGCCATACCAGCCAAGGGTTGCTGACCCCCTCGGGGGATCCATATTTCTTATACTGCAGGATGAGGATCGAAGAAGCGGAGTGGCTTTAGATCCTAGGATGTAATTACTTTTGTATACTTTTGGATGTTGGCCCGGGATGCGCCTGTGCTCCTGTGGCGTTTTATATTTGGTTGTTGAGTTACAGTGATGTTTACAGTGAAGGATGTGTATACTCGGTATTGTATATAATGTATTTATGGTTTAGTTTTATGCTCGGGAGTCTGATCATCAGACCGGTACAATTGTATTTATTCTGCCTTGTCAACCACGTGGGTGGTTGACGGCGTTGTAGCACCGAAGCGTTAGTTACTGTTTAGTTATTTTTTCCGCTGCGATTTCATTTAGTATCATGTGCGTATTAGGGGTGTTACAAAAAGTGGTATCAGAGCGAAGTATCGCTCTGATGACTAGAATACCGAGCTTAGGAATATACCGAGTTAGGAAACCTAACTACAGTTACCTAAGTGATCAGTTATGGAAAGGTTAACCACTAACTAAGTGTGGAAATACCTTATTGTCGGGAAGCGTTACGATCGTTGGACCGATAAGTGTGTAAGCATATTGCTAATGAATACTCATGTGAATACAGATGTCAGGTAGACCACGCGGTAGAGGCCGCGGAAGTGGTACTGGTACTGGGGGTGACCAGGGCGAGAACACTACGGCTCAGGTTATGGCTGAGGCTGTAGCAGCCGCTGTGGCCCAGATGGTACCCCAGCTTGTAGCTGCGATCCAGCAGGGGCAGATGCCCGGAGTTCAGCCACCACCGCCACCGCCACGAGAGACCAACTGGGTCAAGGCATTGGCAGATCTGAGACCCCCTTCATTTCATGGGGAGACCGACCCACGTAAGTTGGAGGCGTACATCTCCGAGTTGGAGACCGCCTACGAGACCTTGGCTGTGCCCGCAGAGGCTAAGGTCCGTCTTGCCGCTTACTACTGAAGGGTTCGGCACAAAACTGGTGGAAGCTAGTGAGAGAGGACCGGATGGCGGATCCTCAGTTTGGTGGAGGGAGTACACGGCTCTGCTGCGAGCCAAATACTACCCCGTGCACGTTCAAGAGGCCAAGCGCCTGGAGCTGGATAGTCTGAGGCAGGGGACAAGGTGTCGGTTGATGAGTACTACACTGCCTTCACCGGCCTTGTCCACCTGTTACCGGACCTGGGATACTCGAACCGGGTGCTGGTAAACCGTTTCTACAACGGTCTCAGCCACCGTCTCTCGCTATGGGATGGGGCCAGCTGAGTATACTACCTTGCAGGTAATTTAAGTAAAGAGTGATGTGAATATGTATAGTCTACAAGTGAGTATTAATGTGAGTTTGTGAGTATGTATTGCGGGGCATGACTGATCATCCTAAATACAGGAGTGCTATCATGCCGCTGCTAAGGTGGAGATCACCGTCCGTCTGAGGGACGAGGAGAATGCGCACAAGCGCAAGGCCACGAGCGAGGGCCAGAGTTCGCAGGGGTACGGGGGAGGAAAGAAGAAGAAGAAACCTTATCCCCAGCCCCAGAAGAGTCAGCACCAGGGTGACAAGGGCCAAGCCCAACCACCACCGCTGAGGAGCCACTGAAGCTCACATATGCTTATGCGGCGAAGCCCCTACGCTCTTACCCACCAAAGGGTAATTGTTTAATCATGTGTAATAAGTTGATGTGTATTTGATAAGTTGTGAAACAAGTACTGAGTGTGTATTGTGTTAGCAGCTAGCACGGGCTCTGGACCGGAGCGCCACTATTACTGTAAGTGGTGCAATGGAGACCACCCCGGCAAGGACTGCAAAGGGAATGAGGTGCAGTGTCGATACTGCGAGAAGTGGGGTCACCGTGACCATGAGTGTTACCGGAACCCCAACAGCAGAGTCAACAAGCCCAAGGGGCAGTGGAAGGGTAAGGCCACAGCAGCTATTGATGGCCCGAAGACGGCTAACCAGCCACCCACTGATCAGAGGCATACTGATTCCCAGAAGGGGAAGGGTCGGGACCTAGCAAGGCCACCCTGAATGTGGTGGACCGGTCTGAGGCGCCAGGGCCCTCTTCTAGACCAGGTACCGCCTAAACTGTTGAATGTAATAAGTGATTGCATACCGCATTTCATGCTTGTGTGTATTAGTGAGTTCAAGTGCATTATCATGTGAGTAAGGAGTTAAAGTATAGTGTGAAAGACACCTAATTAGATAATTCTAAACTGAAAGGAACCTTCAATATATGTTATCCAATCCCACCCACACCAAACCCTGAAGAGACCACCATCAACATCACCGACTTTCCAATGGAGCAATGTCAGGTTATCCAGCCAGGTATGATACTCTTAAGTGGATACCTGACACCGGAAGCACAAGTCCATATCATCAGACGATGCGACGAACTTGGAGCTAAACCTGGAGGTTTCTACACACCTGAATATCCGAACGGATCAAGAATGCAATTGAAGATGATGTGCATGGGTAAGGACTGGAACCCTTACACCAAGTCATATCAAGAAGTGCGAGCTGAAGATGGAGCAACGGTACCAAGTATACCAGAGGAGTTCCGTGCGGTCGTTAATCACGCCGTGGGAATTGCTCAACAAGTTGAAACGGATTCAATTCCAAATGTAGAAGCAGATTTGTGTATTGTGAACTTCTACCAGAAAGGTGGACGGTTAGGTTTACACCAAGATAAGGACGAGTCACCCGAATCTCTAAGTAAGGGAGTACCCGTGGTGTCTTGGTCCATTGGTGATACCGCAGTATTTGTGTATGGCGAGCAGAAGCGTGCTGATCTCGCAAGGAAGTTAATGTTAAAGTCAGGAGATGTACTAATCATGGGTGGGCAGTCAAGGATGCTATATCACGGCATCAGAAAGATCAAACTGAATACCGCACCGTCGGCAGTGATCAATGCCACACACATGAAACCCGGACGTTTGAATTTGACCTTCAGACAATTCTAAGCCTTGTATACTTTTGTAATGTGTTAAGCCAGTATATGTTAAGGGAGTTATATGTGTTAAGTTATATCAACCATGTAAACCAACAATGTTGTAAAGAGGAAGTGTTAATGAATAAAGTGGAGTTATTGAAGTATATCAACCGTGTTGTTACCCAGTACTTATTAGTTTGCCAATGAATTAGGCTGTGCACTCGGAACGGGAGGTACATGAGTGTCTGCAATGAGGCAGAAGCCGGCAAGAGCGGCACAATCCTCACCGGTACCTTTCCAGTGAATGGCGTGGATGCATCGATCTTGTTCGACTCTGGAGCCTCACACACATTTGTTTCGCTATCTTTTGCGAAGAGGCTGGGGTTAGATGGAGAGGAGATGCCAGACTTCTTGGTCACTCTCCCATCGAAAGAGCGGATCAGATGTACCCGCTACCACCGAGATGTCATTGTACGAATCAGAGGTGAAGAGTTCCCGATCGACCTGATAGAGTTCGACGGACTTGGATTTGATGTGATTGTCGGGATGAACTGGTTGGAGCGGTACAAGGGCAGAATCCTGTGTGCCGAGCATCGACTGCTTCTTCGGAGTCCATCTGGGGTTACCAATATTACCGCCAGAGGCCCAGGGAGCCTTCGACTCAGATCATCACCGCCATGGCCATGTATCGTGAGTTACGACGAGGGAGTGATGTGTACCTCTGCTATGTCCAGGACATAGAGAGAGACCCTGAGTTTAGCCCAGATGTGCCGGTAGTGTCGGAGTTTCCTGATGTATTTCCTAAGGAACTGCCGGGCATGCCGCCAGCACGAGAGGTTGAGTTTGAGATCGACTTAGTCCGGGCACTGGACCCATTGCGAAAGCACCTTATCGTATGGCTCCAGCAAGATGACAGAGCTCAAGGAGCAGCTGAGAGACCTACTCGACAAGGGCTTTATCCGCCCCTGTTTCACCATGGGGAGCGCCGGTCCTCTTCGTGAAGAAGAAGGACGGTAGCCTCCGCCTATGTATTGATTATCGGGAGCTGAATGCTGTTACGGTGAAAAACCGTTACCCTTTACCACGCATCGACGATCTATTTGATCAGCTGAGGGGTGCATCAGTATTCTCCAAGATAGACTTACGTTCCGGATACCATCAGATTGCCATCCGTGATAGTGATATGAAAAGACAGCTTTCAGAACGAGGTATGGGCACTATGAGTTCACAGTTATGCCGTTTGGCTTATCGAATGCACCAGCTAAGTTCATGGACTTAATGAACCGTTTGTTCCAAGATCAGTTGGACAAGTCAGTGGTAGTCTTCATCGATGACATTCTTGTGTATTCTAAATCGAAAGGTGAGCACGAAAGCCACCTGAGAGTGTGTTACAAACTCTGAGGAGAAACCAGTTGTATGCAAATTTTCGAAATGTGAATTTTGGTTGAACCAAGTATCTTTCCTTGGACATGTGATTTCTGAGGCCGGGATCGCTGTTGATCCGGCAAAGATAGATGCAGTGCGCACCTGGCCTAGGCCGAAGACAGTCACTGATATCAGGAGCTTCCTCGGTCTGGCAGGATATTATAGGAGGTTTGTGAAGGACTTCTCCAGTATCTCGAAGCCGATGACTTCCTTAATGAAGAAGGATGCACCATTCGAGTGGACAGTTGACTGTGAGAGTTCTTTCGCGAGTCTCAAGGATGCTCTGACATCTGCACCAGTCCTGACTATACCAGACGGTCCAGATGGTTTTGAGGTCTACTGCGACACATCAGGCAGAGGTATGGGTTGTTTGATGCAACACGGGAAGGTCGTAGCATACGCCTCCCGTCAGCTGAAGAAGCATGAGGAGAACTACCCTACCCACGACTTAGAATTGGGTGCCATTGTCTTCGCATTGAAGATATGGCGACATTATTTGTATGGGGTAAGTGTGACAATCTATTCTGATCATAAAAGCTTAAAGTACTTGTTCACTCAGAAAGAGTTGAACATGAGGCAAAGAAGGTGGGTTGAGTTTCTGAATGACTACGATATTAACCTGCAATACAAAGAGGGTAAGGCAAATGTGGTAGCTGACGCACTGAGTCGCCGAGCACACTCCTCCATTCGCTAGTCTCTCATACTGGCTTGGTTGAAGAGGTGCGGAGTGCTCAGATGACGGATCAGTACATGCTGGAGATCCGGCAGAAGCTTATTGATGGCACATTCGAGGGTCAGAAGTACGACTTCAGACTCCACGATGATGACCTGATTAGGCTGAATGGCCGATTGTGTATACCTAGGAGTAGCGCTGAGTTGAAGGAGCGCATATTGAGTGAATCCCATTGTTCTACTACTTCGATTCACCCCGGAGCTTCAAAGATGTATAAGAGTATGAAAAGGTATTTTTGGTGGACTGGAATGAAGAAAGATGTTAGTGATTATGTTGAGGTGTCTCACTTGCCAGAAGGTCAAGTTTGAGCACCGACGGCCTGGTGGTATGGTACAGCCAATGCCAGTGCCTGAGTGGAAGTTCCATGATATCTCCATGGACTTTGTAGTAGGGCTTCCGCCTACAAGGGGAGGTCTGAATATGATATGGGTGATAGTTGACCGACTGACCAAGGTGGCCCGATTCATTCCGATGAAGGACACTTGGAAAGTGGCAAGATTGGCAGAACTGTTTGATAAAGAGATTGTAAGACATCATGGTGTACCAAAAACGATTGTATCTGACAGAGATACCAGATTCTTATCCAGATATTGGAAGTCCACACGAGAGGCATTGGGTACTGAATTGAAATTGAGTACAGCGTTTCATCCACAGACCGATGGTCAGAGTGAGCGCACCATTCAGACACTTGAGGATATGCTACGTGCTTGTGCACTTGACTTTCAGACCAGCTGGATTGATAAGTTACATCTGATCGAGTTTAGTTACAACAACAGTTATCATGCTTCGATCAAGATGTCTCCCTTCCAGGCCTTGTACGGTAGACCATGCCGCACGCCATTATGCTGGGATGAGTCGAGTGAGACGGTCATTATAGGACCAGAGTATCTTGAGCAAGTTCAGGCAGAAGTTCGCCAGATCAGGGCTAATATGAAAGCAGCTCAGGATAGACAGAAGTCGTACGCAGATGTGCGCCGACGTGACCTGGAGTTCGCCGTGGGCGATCAGGTATTTTTGAGAGTGTCCCCCATGAAGGGAGTGTTTCGTTTTGGCCAGAAGGGCAAGTTGAGCCCAAAGTATGTGGGGCCTTATGTTGTGACGGAGCGGATCGGCCCGGTAGCCTATAGACTAGACCTACCCGCCGAGCTGGGCAAGGTACATGATGTATTTCATGTGTCCCAGTTGAAGAAGTATATGTCTCATCCGTCTCATGTGCTTCAGCCTGAAAGGCTAACCTTAGAGCCGACCATGCGATCAGTGGAGACTCCGGTACGGATTCTGGATGCTAAGACTCGAGACACTCGCCATAAGTCCGTGAGACTGGTGAAAGTTCTTTGGTCTAACCAGGACGTTGAGGAGGCCACTTGGGAGCTGGAAGACAAGATGAAGGCGAAGTACCCGTCATTGTTTACTTCTTAGTACTTATGTGTATAGGGTACGGGGCGTACCCCTTTTTAAGGGGGGTAGAGCCGTTTCGGTTATGTGTGTACGACGTGTATTTGAATACATCGTCTATGTTATGTTGTTATGTTACAGACCGTTGTGTCTGAATGATGTGGATAATGTTGTATGGACCTTGTGTCCAACATTATGTTATGTTGTATGGACCTTGTGTCCAATGTTATGTTATGTTGTATGGACCTGGAGTCCAATGTTATGTAAGTGTGTTGTTAGTAATGTATGGAAGTATTGTTTATAAGTGTTCCCGTGTTCTAATATTTAGGATATGTGGAAGTATGAACTTTGAGGGCAAAGTTCTTTTAAGGGGGGTAGATTGAAATACCCCAAAGCTTAATATATGTTTAAACACTTAAATATGGTGTATTAAGACTAAAAAGAGTCTTAGAAACATTAGTAAACAAATTTAAACAAAAGGAAACACAAAATGTGCTTTAAAGTCAATAAGAGCCAAAATGTGCTCTAAGCTTGGGATAAACTTGGTTAAGACCTAATGAACTTACCAAGACCTCATTTATACACTAATGAACATTTAAATCAATTACCAAAGAAAACCAAGCTTGAAAACAAGTTTAAACACAAAATGTGCTTTAAGGAGTCTTAAAGCACATTTTTGAAAAATTGTCTTGTAAATGAGTTTTGAATGGCTAAATGTCCATCATTACTCTTAAATATATATGTGTACTATATAATATCACATTTGGGTGTCTATATTAGTGGGAAATCAAAAATTTCACTTCTATGTGCCTTGTTTTATGAATAGTAACTTTTATAAGCTATTTTGTAACATATGTTTGTATAAGTAATTAAATTGACAAACAAAGACTATATTACCCTCATTTATTTAGGGGGCCGGTTTTCTAAGGTTTGGTGACTCACCACCCTCTTGTTAATTTGTTAAGTAAATAATGATGACTAAGAATGTACTATTTGCTTTTAAACTACAAATATCTTCTAAAGTTAAACCAATCTTCATTCTCTCATTTTCTTTCCTTGCTCACACGGTTTCCCACCTCTCTTCTTCCTTCTTCTTGCTGTTCTCTCACGGTAATACACACACCTCCATTGAAACTCCCACTTTGATCTCTTGTAAAACCTTGCTCACTTGTCCAAATCAAAAACAAACACCACCAATCTTCCTCTCATCAAGCTCTTCATTCCTATCTTTTCAAAAGTCCAAGACAACCATTTCGGTGCCATGGAGTTTCTCCATTGAAGGAGCTTGAGCTTGTATTTTTACATATTGTTACTCTCCTTGACTTCTAGGTAAGGAATCTCAAATAAAAACTTCATTTCCTCCTTGTTTTTGTCATGTCCGAAAATATATTGAAGGAGCTTTTTATGTGACTTTGTTCTAGCTTCATTCCAACTCTTCATGGACTAGGTGGAGTCCTCTCTTGCTAGATATTCAAACTCTCTTCAAAGAGCAAGGTAAAACAACTACATTAATGTTTTTGAAACAATGTAAAACTAGGGTTTACAATGAGATGGAGCTTATAGCTTGAATACTCATTATAATGTGTATATTGTTTAGAACTTGTCAAAGAATCAAGTACTCTATCGGTTTTCTAAAGGAAACAAGAAAGAAGTTATTTTGCAAAGAGGTAAATCTACTAACCTAATGTTGTTTTAATGCCTTAGGAGAAATGAGCTTATAATGCTTATTAAAACTACCTAAAGAGCCAATGGTGAACGACTTAGTAAAGTGTTCTCAAGAGCTTAGTAAAAGGCATATGTGTTGTTGAGTGTATTTGCAGGTTAAAGGCAAATATATTGTGGAAATTCAGTGTTTATGATTTGTGCATTTTAAGGGCCTAAGAGCCATGTCATTTAAGGGCCTAAGTGCCATGCAATTTAAATTGTGCACTATATTGTGATGTAGTGCCTTGTGAGTGAAGTTTGTGTATAATAAGTACTTGATGGATTTTTAGTGTTCTTGGTTGTTTGTTGGTAAAAACAAGGTGTTTTGGTTTAGTAATGTTCTAGGAGAACCTATGTCGAAATTTAGGTAACAAATGTGAAGTTCTAGGTGTTAAAATGAGTTTGATAAGTTAAGGAGTATTTAAAATGGTTAAGTGTTGTTCTTGTGTAGGAAACATGCATTAAGGTGATTTAGGATGTAACAAGGACTTAGGCATGAGCTTGAGATTTTAGTATGTACCAAAGTCATTTTGGGACTTAGGTAAGACTTAGGCAAACTTTGGCAAATAAGGAGAAGTGTACACTAGGAAAAGGGTTTCAAGAAGGATATAAGGAATTAGTGTGGGAGATGATGCTTGGGATATGGTGTTAAGATAAGGAGAAAACATTTTGGGATAGTAGTTGTCATAGGTGAGAAACACCATTTAGAAACCTAGTGTAAAATGTTGTAAGTGTTAGGAATTTTGTGAATAAATAAGTAAAGGCTTAAGGAATTAGAAAAAGAGTTTGTGAGTGTTTAAGGATGTCCTAAGGTGTGTTTGAAGTGCCCAAATGAGGTTAGGGAGTACTAGGTTATATGGGGTAAAGTTTGGAGTTGAATGTAAAAAGGAAAATAAGGATTTGGGGCAGACCGGACTTGCGACCGGACTTGCAAGCCCGGTCGGGCCCTGTTACACTACCGGAAAATGTTTCTGGAATCGACCGGACTTGAGGGACCGGACCTACAAGTCCGGTCGGTCTGTGTTTTGTGAGGGAAAAATGTTTCTGGAATGGACCGGACATGGGACCGGACTTGTCAAGTCCGGTCGGCATGAATTTTGTACGGGTTATAAGTCTCTGGAATCGACCGGACATAGGACCGGACATGTAAGTCCGGTCGGAGTGAATTTTCCAACGGTAAAAAGAGTACTGGAATGGACCGGACTTAGGCAAGTCCGGTCGGCAAGTCCGGTCGGACCAAAATTTGTAAAAAAAAAAAAAAAACAAAACAAAACAGAAAAGAATGTGACTTATGTAGTTAACCCTAGGGTGTATAATGAAGGTAACCTAGGGTAAGATAGACATTAAAACATGTCACACAATTATGTTAAACACTTAGTAAATTTGGAGGTTAAGTAAGTTAATTAACCGACGTTCTTGAATTATGTATAGGAGTGACCTACGGAGGAAACCAAACGAGGCAAGGGCCAAGGTATGGTTTTCTTGCAGTCTGTTGTCTAGCGGTTTACACCGGTTTGTGTGTGTATGTTTTTCTGTGTGTTTACAACGTTATAAGATTTAAACATGTAATGAGTTTACAGTTGTTCATACTATTGTGATGTGATGTTGTGACTCAATTCCCTCGTGTGTGTCTAACATGACTTACCACCTATTGTGTGTTGGATGTTAAGTTCCACTATGAACTTCTAACAAGTGTTAACTGGGAAGTGAGGAATCCGGTTACCCGGTCATGCATGTAAGTTAAGAGTAGATATCTGAATCAGATTCGACTTATGTTGTTAAGATTGTTCACCTTAATTTGGCGTTCGATCTCCCGCTAGCTTCTTCCAAAGCTTACCTATTCTGACTTATGATCGGTTTAGTGGGAACCTGTGTTTGTGTGGTGTGTTCGGGTCACTAAATCCGAACCATCTGTGACTTAAGTTACTCGTTCGTCTAACAGAACGGTAATGAGTGTGTTAACGAGCTTGACATGAGAGTGAATCACTCTCTAGGCTCTTATGTTATTTGACCCTTGTGGTTTGTTATCGTGGAGTGAAAATCCACTGTGTATGTGTTGTTGAGCTATGCACCATTGATGCCATGCTCCATGTTATGTTATGTTATGTATATAATTGAATGCCATGTTATAATGACAAGTAGCTGCGCGTATCCCGGTAGCCGATGGGCTGCGCGTTAGCCATACCAGCCAAGGGTTGCTGACCCCCTCGGGGGATCCATATTTCTTATACTGCAGGATGAGGATCGAAGAAGCGGGGTGGCTCTAGATCCTAGGATGTGATTTACTTTTGTATACTTTTGGGATGTTGGCCCGGGATGCGCCTGTGCTCCCGTGGCGTGTTTATATTTGGTTGTGACAGTTTACAGTGATGTTTGATAGTGAAGGATGTGTGTATTACTCGGTATTGTATATAATGTATTTATGGTTAGTTTTATGCTCGGGAGTCTGATCATCAGACCGGTACAATTGTATTTATTCTGCCTTGTCAACCACGTGGGTGGTTGACGGCGTTGTAGCACCAAAGCGTTAGTTACTGTTTAGTTATTTGTTCCCGCTGCGATTTCATTTAGTATCATGTGCGTATTAGGGGTGTTACACTAAGATAATAAGATATACATATTATCTGAGACTTTTATACGGAGCATTGGCCTTTCTATACGCCGCTCTCGTATCTAACACTGGATCCCGAGTTTACAGACTCCGGATTGGACTAATGACCTTAGTCTGCTGTGTTATAAAATTTGGTAATGCGATGCGATGGTATAATTAATTAATTAATGGAATGGAAGTAAAGCCAAGAGGATGTGGCTCTTGGTGCGCGCTGTGATCACAAAAACGATACCAGGATGTCCGCGTACGGGTCCGTAAGTATCAAGAAAATTTCCCGTGAGCTAGAATGGCTCGTTGGTCGGAGACTCTACCGTTGGAGTGGCTACTGCCGTGGGTGACCCGCCATAATATATGGGTAACTAGAGACATGTCGTTTTAACGAGACATTGTCACTAGGTATAACTGAACAACTAAAACAATTGAGACTTATACAGTGGCGAACAATACTATGGACGAGACTTAATACTTGTTTATTATTCTCGTTGTTTCGCTTTGTTGTTCATTGGTTATACTTGTGGTTATTTTATTGTGTGTTGATGGATGGATGGAGCCTACAAGGCCTAGGTAAACTAAATATGAAAACTGTACGCTACGGCGAATGTACATTGTACATTATATTGTTATTACTCGATACGTTCGATATATAAATGTTGTATGGAATATTAAATGAATGTTTGGATTGGAGGGATGGTTAAATGTTTATGGATATCTGGATGGTTAATTATGTATATTATACATTTATGCTTCAGTTTTGATTATAACTGTAAAAGGAAAAGCATGAAACCAATCTAATATAAGATGGTTAAAATGACAAGTGACCATTAGGGTCCAGGCCCGGCATACTCAGCGTCTATCGCTGATACTACACCATTACAGGTTGTTGATCATTGTCGGAGCTGAAGAGCAGGTACATAGTAATTGGAGTTTTGCTTTTGCTACTACACATGGAGATGTTGTGTAGCACTGAGGATGGTGAATTGTAATATGGTGAGGTTGTGTATATTCAGGTTTGGGTAGACGCTCACTTGTCGATGTTTATGATTTATGGATTTAGTATGATGTATAGGAGTTTCTCGTTATCACTGCGGTTAGCAGTTTATTTGTATTGGAAGTTGGATGTAGTTTGGCTGCGTTGCTCGCATGGGCGAGTAACGGCCGGTGACACCCGAGTGAGTTTTGTAGTTGTTATTAGTTTTTCCGCTGCGAGACGCTTTATTTATTGCTACGTGAGAGATTATATCGTGATTATTGAGAGGGGTGTTACAAAAGTGGTATCAGAGCGGAGTACCGCTCTGATGACGAGATAATAGGTTAAGACAGTGAGCTTAGGACTTGGGAAATTATGGGAAACATTTGGGAAGTACGGGACGATTCGTCTTAGAAAGATACTGTGTCTAGTAACGCAAATTGCGTGACAGGTTAGCCTTAAGGCAACTTGATATCTATTGGTTGTGTACGGTAATTTACCGAGTATTTATGTGACATACTGTACTACAGATGTCTGGTGGAACTGGAGGGCGTGGTACTGGAAGAGGTGGAGGCGGTGACCCCGGCATTACATGAGTTGCTGAGACGGTTGCAGCCGTTCTTGCACAGCTGGGTACTTAGATAGGAGGAGCACCAGCCCACCCGCCACAGCCCAGGGAAACGAACTGCCTGAAGTCAGTTGGCGAGACCCGACCACCTACATATTCCGGGGAAACAGACCCCGTAGCTTTGGAGCGTTACATTGTTGAACATGAGAAGGCCTACGAAGCTTTACAAGTACCTGACGACAAGAAGGTCGCCACTGCTGCTTTCCATCTGAAGGATGCAGCCAGCACTTGGTGGAGGTTGGTCAAGGACCATCACCTGGCTACGCCCGACTTTTCGTGGGCTGCCTTTGTCGAGTTGCTGAGAGGGAAGTACTACCCAGCACATCTCGAACAGAAGAAGCGCCTGGGGTCCGAGACACTGACCCAAGGAGGTCTGACCGTGGACGAGTATTACGCTCGATTCATTGGTCAGCTGGACTTCATTCCCGGTGTGGATTACTCAAAGACCGTGAAGGTCGAGAAGTTCCGGGGAGGACTATTATTTCGCATTCAGATAGCGATGGGTGCTACCCTCTACACTACCATCCAGGTGCTAACATGAAAGCCATAAAATTCTTTACTTACTACATTACCAATTAACTTTGTGAGAACTTACCAAGGAGATTCCAAGAGTGTTATGAGGCTGCCTCGAGGACGGAGCTAATGCTCCAGACTCGGGAAGAGACTCTCGGGGCCAAGAAAAGGAAGAACCCTGAGGGGGAGTCTGAGGGTGGAGGAGCATCTCCAGAAGAAGGCCAGAAAAAGGGAAAGTAAGGACTTATCCCACTCTAAATTGTTTACCATACTAAATATCTTATAAATACTGACCCGAAACATTTAAACAGGAAGTTTTTCCAAAAGAAAGGGCAACAGGGTCACAAGGGAAAGAAAGGGAAAGAGCTTGTCCTTCAGTTGACCGGCCCAGCTATTGATGCTAAGCCTCTGAGATCTACACCTCCTAAGGGTGAGAACACCTACCTCTTAAATTCAAATATAATCTTAACCTCTATATCAACAGATTTTAACTTAAACTTAAATACTACTATCAGGCACCGGACAGCCCCAACGCCACTTTTACTGTAAGCGTTGTGGGAAGGACCATCCTGGGGTCGACTGCGAAGGCCACAAGGTCGAGTGTCGGTGCTGCCACAAGGAGGGCCATAGGGAATTTGAATGTTGGATGAACCCAGAGAGCCGTAATTACAGGCCACCAAAGAATACTCAGAAGACCTCAGCTAGAGGATCTGGAGTACCACGAGGCGGTCAGAATGGCCAGACATCTACTGATGCTGGAGCCTATAGAGGCAAGGGAGTAGATAGGGCATGAGTACCCTAACTCCATGAGACCGCTGGTGGAAGACTTTGTTTACTTACTTTGTTATGTACTTACCTTGGATGTTAAACAGACTTATGTTATTAGTATATGGGAGTGTGTCGGGGACCACTCGCCATTTGTGTTTGACTTTTGAGATTAGTGTACTCAGGTTCAGTAAACTTTAAACCTTGACGGAAAATATATATGAACAGGATGTTAATGCTTACATTATCATGTAGCAATACTCAAATGACGAAGAGTCAATAAGACCGGGAATTACTGAACCAGAATTTCCACCTGCATGGCGCACTTGCTATTGCAAGCGCTATGACAATAAACTACTGAAATTTCCATCTGCCTTGCGCACTTGCTACAGCAAGTGCAGCGACTGCAACAGTAACAGCTACTGCAAATGCAACTACAACAACTACTACTCTTTTAACCTTTTATAAAAAAATGTTTTTCAAACGTTTTCACACAAACCCTGAGATTAGAAACCTATGCAACTATGGAAGGACCGTTAGTCCAACCACTGCAACTGGAGGAAATTTTACAGCCACTGTAATGGTAAACCACACCAGTTTAATTGTTTGGGAATGTTCAGACATGGCTTATTAGCCAAATACCATCAGTGCATTCCCGCATTTAATGCTAATCACTATTAGTGATGCATGTTTAGTCCTTATGGACAAGCATACCCTTTGTAGAAGCACCACCGTCAGGGAGGATGGTTGGGAAGTGAAGAGCCAAGTTGCCCAAGCTAGTATGCAATCTGCAATACATCCAATTAAACGGATGAGGGAAAGAATGTGAACTATGGAAGAGTTGTGATCATGATAAACAGGGGAAAAGGAAAATGTGTTGTACTCAATGAGATCAAAAAAAGAGAAACAAGTTTGCTAATATAGCACGGATTTTACTTACACCGAGTTGAATAATACCAGTCTATGGCACAAATTACCACGGATGCCACAAAGGCAATAACACTTATTACAGGATAACCGATAACATGAACTATTACACAAAAAAAAACAAGCAAAAAGAAGAAAAAAAAAGGGAAGAAGGAAGAAGAAGAAGAAGAGGAAAAAAAGGGATATCCATCAAAGGGAGATTGACAAAAGAATACTTCACAACAACCGTGTGACGGACATTACCAGTTTACTAAACGAGACATGGGACGACCGCACTCCGTTAGGAGCATGTGGGCCTGACAGACTTATTTATGAGTTAGTCGGGTAAGTAGTAATGTATCAGTACGGTACCCCATGCAAGTAGACAAGTAGTGTTAGGAACACGATAAGTAGTCAACTCCATTCTACGGACAGTAAGACGAATTACCTCAAAGATGGACGAGAAGAGCCACAGTTAAACCAACGGGCTAAAGAAATCAAGAACCTTCAACAGAGAACAGTAGACAGTATACAGTGAAGACAGGGAAACGATTCAAGGACAGGAACCAAAAAAAAATAGGAAAACCCATTATGGATGAATAATATGTAGAATCCTCATAAGGATCGAGTAAATTCTTGCAATCCAGAGGAAATCTACCAGATGATATGGACATAAACGCGTGAATACGCGAGGAGAAAAGATAAAGCTATATGATAGCAGATACCATGCTTAAGGAACAGTGGATTTGGAATGTACCACTCACAGGATAATTCGCACATCTTATCTGTTTGACTCATTGGATATTGGCTGTTGAGCGTTTACGCCTTTGCACTTTGTATGACTGAGTGTTTTGGTATTGCACTCGCGCAGTTATTAACCTAGTGGAAATGCAGAAAGATAAAGTGGATATCAACACGAGTGTGTTAAAAAAAAAGAAAGAACTACAACAGTGTGTTACTCCAGAACAAAACCACCAGGAGACATGGATGACAAACATCATCTTTGTGGACATATAGGCTGGTACGTCTTAGTATTACAAAGACAAGTGCAAAGAGCACTAAGTACTAACAGTAGCCAAATGTCATATTACATCTCAAACCGAATGTCAGTGAGAGAAGACACACGTATTTATGCTAGTGATCCAAACCACTGGATTCACAGCAATGAAAAAAAAGAGGCAAATTGAGCCTATGATTCATGGGTCTGCACCTCATACGGAGCGAGTGGGCCCATAATAATGAACTTGGGAGAGAGCACAAATAGATCAGTGCCTCACCCTTTATGCATTGTGGAGCCCTGAAGGGCTAGAGTCATACCCGTCTCTCTGGTATGAGGATAATCCACGAGTTGGAGAACTCTTTGAGAGCCAAGTATCCAGCGCTCCTTGTTGAGCGGCTGTTGTATACTTATGGGGTACGGGGGCGTAACCCTTTTTAAGGGGGGTAGAGCCTCTTGGTTGTGCACATGTGTGCACTAAGTTTTGGCTGTTTGATATGCATTGCATACAAAAAAAAGAGAGAATTGGTGGTGTGCGGGGCATACGAGGTTTGTTTGGTTAGTATGTGAATTATTTAGTATGCATAGCATACAGTGAACTGGTTTTGATGGTTATGGTTGGTGCGCGGGGCGTGCGTTGTTTGGTTTGTTTGTGTGTGATGTGCACTTGTATGTATGTATCTTACGAGATACCTGTATGACTGTTGTGGTTACACCAGGTGTGTAACACTTTTCTTATGCTATTTGTGATATGTATTCATATTGCTTTATAGAATGATTACATATGGTATCGCCTAGATACGAAATGAATCATTAGATATGGAATGTGGAACAATGGAATGTTATGGACACCTCAGAGAGGTTGTCAGGGTTGGTAGAACTGATAGGAAATGATGGTGCTGATGGATCACCTATATCCATACATGAATGAACTAACGCCACAAAGTGATGGCTATGTGATGTATAGGCACAACACGATGTGTGTAAATGATATATCACATAGATATACATTATGGGAATAATGGGTAGTTATACATTTATATATTTACCTATTTAATTAAGAGACTTCGGGACGAAGTCTTTTTAAGGGGGGTAGACTGAAATACCCCAAACTTATTAAACATGGATTAAATATTTAATCACATTAATTAAGGCCTGAACATGCCTTATAAGTCAACTGAGAACAACAGTGGTCAACATAAAACAAGATGTTGCACCCTTTGACTGTTAAGGGTAAATAAATACCCAAACGAACTTCTTAGGACCTAAAAATTTGTCCTAAGTCTATTAACATAATATTAAATATATTATAACCGTTGGACAACACTCCAACACAAAGCAAAAGCATTTACATGCTTCAAGGTCAAAAAGAGCAAAAAGGTGCTCTAGGAAAACCTTAAAAATCAAATGACCTCTAAATGATATAAAATTGGATACCATGATCAAATATCATGTAAGGAACACAATAAAACCGTTGTCAAAGAAAACCAAGCTCAGAAACACCAGGCAACACAAAATGTGCGCTAAAACTCCTTAAAGCACGTTTTTGTGAAATTGTCTTCGAAATTGGTTTTAAATGAGCTAAAAGGTTATAAATACCTTTAAATATAATAAAATATCATATTATATGATATTAGGAATTTAATTCCAGAAATTTACGAATTTTTACAAATTTAATATTAAAATATTAATAAAACCCTAATGTGGGGCCCGTTTGGGTCAACATTGACTAAGTTGGTCAATGTTGACCATTGACCACGAAATGGACTACATAAAATCAGATAATTAAGTCTCTTAACAGACCAAGAGACAAGAGACATGTGACAATTTAATATACTACCTTTACTTTTGCATAAAATAAGTAAAAGACATACTTTACCTTATAAAACAAAAAGGTGGGTTCCACTTACCTTACCCCATGTGATGCCAGCCGGTTTTGGAGCCTTCAATTGCTCTTCTTTTCCCTTGCAATTCGGTGCTCCAGCTGGTACAAGACAAAAGTGCTTAGTCACCTTACAATAAATGAACTAAAGTAACATATTTACTCCATTTTCAATCAAAATTTGAATCAATCAAGCCCTACCTCTCTCAATCAAGGACGGCTGCCCCCTCTTGCTTTCTCCACTGATTGAACCTGCAATTATTCAACCCCAATCAGACTTGATGAGTCATCAAGTCACTTAAAACATAAAAAAATGCAAAAAAAGTGTTTTAAGGAAAAACTAGGTCATTTCTCTCATTAGCTCCATTCCAAACGTGGAGCTCACTGCCAAAATCTCCCTTTGGCTCCCCTCCACCGTAGGTAAGGTTCCCAAGCTCCATTGATGAGAGCTCAAGCTCTAGGTAAGCTCTTAAGGCATAAAAATGCCCATTTTCTTCATCTTTCCTTCCTTTTTCGATTGATCTACACTCCAACCTTTTCTATACATCTATGTAGAGTGATTTGGAGGTTAAAGGAAGTGTTGGTTTCGTACATAACCAGATCTAAAGAGGGAAGTTCAACTCTTGACCATTTAAGGTAAAAATGTGCTTTAAGCTCATAACTTTTGATTCCATTCAAGTTCGGCTGTGAAACTTTGGTCATAGCCTCATCTTCTTCTCCTTTTCATGTGGAATCTGTTGGTTAGCCATTTGGAGCAAGGATGGCCGAGATCCAAAGGAAATACCCTCTTTTAAGGCATTTTTCCAAGGTAAAACTTAATAACAAGGTAGTTTGTTGAGATCTAGCTATTTCCTATGTCAATATGGTGGATCTAACACCTTATGGTGTGTTTGATTCAGGCCGAAACCATCTTGAACTCTCCTTGCATTCTTAAGGTGATTTTTGCCTTAAATCTTACATTAAATTACTTCTTATGGTTAGATATTTCTTGGAGACTAACTAGGCCTTGTTTGCTGTTTGAAAACATGCAAGAGAAGCTTTGGAAATTTTATCCAAGGCTGGCCGAATTCAAACAAGGAATTATTCAAGCAAATCAAGGTATAAACACCTTAAATCTATGATTTTTATAATTTCTAAGCTTATATATAATATGGCCGAGAGTGAAATGATAAATATGGGTTATATTGACCTAGAAATGGAAAAAAAATGACTAAGATATATTAAGCTAGTCATTTAAGAGATTTAATTAACATAATTGTCAAATTTAAGACATTATGTGGAAGTTTGGTAATTAAATGGAAAGTGTGTGGTGAGGCCGAGAATTATAAGTGTTTTTGGGACATTTATGTGTAATTATTTTGCAAGCCAATGTTTGTAATAAGGCCATGTATTTTAGGCCATTTTATTTATGCATTTACAAGCTTTTAATTAAGTTTAAGTAGTATAAATGCATTACCGAAAATAAATGGGGTATTAGGTGTAATTAAATTAAATTTAGGGACTTTAGAATAATAAGGCCGAAAATTAGAGGTAAAAAGGAGATAAAATAAAGTTTATAAGATTTTATAAAGTTTTGGGGTTAAATGGTGAATTTTAGAAAGTTTGGGTACTAAACCGTAATTATAAGGAATTGGTGTTCAAGGAAATATTAAGGTGGTCAACATTGACCATATGCTAGGTTTTGACCAAAATAAATAAGTTAGATAACTTATTTAAGGTTTTATAATAGGTTATGTATTTAATGGTAATATTTTTATAACATATGTGGTGAATATGTTATTACCGAAAATTAAGGGTGTAAAATGGTATTTTAAACACCCATGGGCTATTAGGAATTTTTAGGAATTTTTGGTGGATTTTGGAATTAAAATGAACTATATATGTATAATATATAGTTATTATGTCATTATGACACTTTGGAGAAAAATAGATGGTGGAATGGTAAATACCAAAAGTATATGGGTTAATAAGGATATTATAACCCTTTGGTGGAATTTGGTGATTTTGGAATTATTAAGAGAATTTATTAAGATATGTGTATGAAATATGGTTTTAATGATATGGAAGAACTATATGTTATAAATAGGGCCAAATGGCAGTTATAGAATAGCACAAGGGCTGTTCGGAATTTACAAAAAATAACCATAGGTTATACTCTTTTATAAGTTAGAAATGTTATATTAAATGGTATATAACATGGTAAAAAGAAAGGGGTGATTTTGTAAATAAAGGAAACTATGGTTTATGGAAAAGAATAAGATTTTCTTATGGTGCCTAAGAGGCAATAATAAATAGTTTGTATAAAGACTATAGGTTTAAGTTAAAGGGAATAAAAATATCACATAGTATGGTATTAGTATATGGTATAACATTACATAATGTTATGTGGTCAAAACGGAATTTAAATTAAGTTAAGGGCTATACTGAGTTAATAAGAGTTGAGAGATGAATTTTAGACTAAGGTCTATAATGTTATAATGTTATGACAATGATATGGTTTAGATGGAATTAATATAAGGAAGGGTACTCACATAAAATAATGTGACAAACTATAAATAAATGAGATTTATAAACTAAGGTGTTTATGGAATAAACCTTAGGAGTTGTAATTATACAACATAAGATGTTACATGATATTAAGATAATAATCTTAATATAAGTTGTATAATATAATACAACTAATGGGAATAATCATCTAATAAAAGATGATAAAATGTAACATAAAATACAAGAGTTTATGAAACTCATGGGAATTACCTACGTGGTAAATATATACATACACAAGGATAATGTATATAAGGTGGATATATCTTTTGGTTGGAAACCATATGATTTAATGGTGGTGGTTATTTAAAAAAATATATATATTCATGAACTATAAGTTATGAGTTTTGGATACAATACAAAAAAAATGATAATATACTACAATCATGCATGAATACATGCAACTATAGGATATGTACCTAAGCTAGATGGTGGACAAGATTAAAAAGAAATACAACGAATTAAACTTAACAGTTGAAATGTGATGACGTACGCGTCTAAGTAACAAAACCGACTGTTTTAGAGAAACCCGTAACGAACAACTGTAGAAAACAGGGGTGAACTGTCGGGGTTATTTATTATTCGGAGATACCGGATGTAGTTAGTCATGGAGACTGACTTATAGTTTATTACCGTTTAGATTGTACTTCTGACAAGACGCTCGACGAGCTAGCGGACTACAAGGAGCATAGGATCTTGCTGATTCATACTCCACTGTAATACAATCAGGGTGAATGGTATGTAAAGGGGTTTGATCCGAGTTGTCCTAAGGTTGCTCCTTGGGCTCGGATTTGGTTGATATAACTTGTATGTTGTTATGAGTCTCTGATTGTCTCTGAGGACTTCCTCAGTTCAGACATCTGTGTGATCTGTGATAAGATTGTTTGTCTGAATGTGATAATTAATATGCATGAATTGTATATTTATAGCTGCTTATTATTTACTGTTGTTGAGTTAACAGTATTGGTTCGTATATGAACCTATATAAAATGAACTAGCGGCTATGGTGCTATCTTATATGAAATAAGGAATGTCAGAAAAACGTTGTAGCACTAAGATAATAAGATATACATATTATCTGAGACTTTTATACGGAGCATTGGCCTTTCTATACGCCGCTCTCGTATCTAACACTGGATCCCGAGTTTACAGACTCCGGATTGGACTAATGACCTTAGTCTGCTGTGTTATAAAATTTGGTAATGCGATGCGATGGTATAATTAATTATTAATGGAATGGAAGTAAAGCCAAGAGGATGTGGCTCTTGGTGCGCGCTGTGATCACAAAAACGATACCAGGAAGTCCGCGTACGGGTCCGTAAGTATCAAGAAAATTTCCCGTGAGCTAGAATGGCTCGTTGGTCGGAGACTCTACCGTTGGAGTGGCTACTGCCGTGGGTGACCCGCCATAATATATGGGTAACTAGAGACATGTCGTTTTAACGAGACATTGTCACTAGGTATAACTGAACAACTAAAACAATTGAGACTTATACAGTGGCGAACAATACTATGGACGAGACTTAATACTTGTTTATTATTCTCGTTGTTTCGCTTTGTTGTTCATTGGTTATACTTGTGGTTATTTTATTGTGTGTTGATGGATGGATGGAGCCTACAAGGCCTAGGTAAACTAAATATGAAAACTGTACGCTACGGCGAATGTACATTGTACATTATATTGTTATTACTCGATACGTTCGATATATAAATGTTGTATGGAATATTAAATGAATGTTTGGATTGGAGGGATGGTTAAATGTTTATGGATATCTGGATGGTTAATTATGTATATTATACATTTATGCTTCAGTTTTGATTATAACTGTAAAAGGAAAAGCATGAAACCAATCTAATAATAAGATGGTTAAAATGACAAGTGACCATTAGGGTCCAGGCCCGGCATACTCAGCGTCTATCGCTGATACTACACCATTACAGGTTGTTGATCATTGTCGGAGCTGAAGAGCAGGTACATAGTAATTGGAGTTTTGCTTTTGCTACTACACATGGAGATGTTGTGTAGCACTGAGGATGGTGAATTGTAATATGGTGAGGTTATGTATATTCAGGTTTGGGTAGACGCTCACTTGTCGATGTTTATGATTTATGGATTTAGTATGATGTATAGGAGTTTCTCGTTATCACTACGGTTAGCAGTTTATTTGTATTGGAAGTTGGATGTAGTTTGGCTGCGTTGCTCGCATGGGCGAGTAACGGCCGGTGACACCCGAGTGAGTTTTGTAGTTGTTATTTGTTTTTCCGCTGTGAGACGCTTTATTTATTGCTACGTGAGAGATTATATCGTGATTATTGAGAGGGGTGTTACAGTAGTGTTTTATTTTTCCGCTGCATTTACATTAAATAGGGGCCTTACAAAATGCTACACTAGTTTTTTAATGTTCTCTTGCTATGAAGAATAAACTTCTTTTAGTGACAATAAATGTTTAACTTTGGGTGATAATTTTTGTGAAAGTTTTTGAAACGAGCCTGATGACAACCTCAAGAATCTTTTTTGCTTAAAGTTGTTCGTATACATTGTTTTCTTCAAATTAATTCTATTTTCACTGAAATTTGATGGATTAGCTGATTGCGCAACACCGTTACAGGGATAAAGAGAAAAGTCTGGGGAATGAAAAAAATTGTGCGGAAAACAAGAGAATAATAATGCAAAGATTGGGAAGCCCTTAAAAGCTACATGTTTATTACAATTTTCCTATTTTGATCATGAGTGCATGGTGTTGAAAGGTATTGCGGAATAAGGCATTTGAAATACCCCAAACCTAAATATGTTATTTAAAGGGTAAACTATGGTATTATAAGGTCAATAAGTGCCTTAGAAATGTTAGTAAGCAATTTAGACCATAGTAAACACAATAAAATACCATTAAGGCAATTTGAGCAAAAACATGCTCTAAGCTTGGGATAACGGTGGTTAAGACTCAAAGAGCTTACCAAGACTTTATTAACATGCTAATGGACATGTTAAACCAATTACTAAAGAAAACCAAGCTCAAAAACAAGTTAAAACACAAATTATACTTTAAGGATTCTTAAAGCACATTTTTGAAAATTTGTCTTGGAAATGGGTTTTGAGTGGCTAAATGCCCATCATTACACCCTAATCAATATGTGTACTACTTAGTATCACATTAGGAAGTCTAAATCAATGGGAAATCAAAATTTCACCAATATGTGCACTAATTTGTAAATAGTGCTTAAATTAGCATTAAGTCAACATAAGTTATTTAATTGGTCAAACTAGCTCCTAATTGCCCTATTAACTAAAGGGGGCCTGTTTTTCAGCATGGTGAGTCATTACCCTTTGTTAGTTTATTAAGAACGGAAGGAAGGCTAAAGAAGGAACTATTTACTTTATAAGTAAATATCTTGCAAAGTTAAAATCTCTCACCTCATTCTTTTCTTTCCCTCCATTCCCACCACCACCTTCCTTCATCCCCCCAAGCAAAACGATTTTTCTACAGCCCACCTCTCTTCTCCAACTTCATTTCCTTGTAACTTCCAACTCAATGCTCCAAATTCAATTCCAAGACTACCTTTGTCTTAGTTAGACCAAGCTCTACATTTCTATCATTTCAAATCTTCAAGAACTCAATTTCGGTGCCATGGAGAATCTCCATTGAAGGAGGAAAAACTCATATTTGTACACCTTGTCATTCTCCTTTGCTTCAAGGTAAGAAAAGCCAAAGAAAATTCACTTTTCCTCTCATTTTTACATATGGCCGAAAATCATCTTTTGATGATGCATTGTTTTGCTCTTTTAGTAGCTTGATTCAATCTTCAAGGGACTAGGAGGAGTCCTATCTTGCTTCTTAGTCAAGCTCTCTTTTAATTCCGAGGTAAACATCCATTTTAGTGTTTTAAAACACTTATTGTAATCTAGGGTTTATTCATGAGTTTAAGTATAATGCTTAATGATCATTACCCTTATATGTATGTTGGTTAGAAGGTTGACAAGTGAACAAGTCCTTGCTGATTTTCAATCAAAGAAACCAAAAAAGAAATCTTGAAGAGGAAGAGGTAAATAACCTATCCTAATGTAGTTTTGTGTCTTAGGAAACTGAGCTTTAATTGCTTAATAAACAACCTCTAGAGCCAATGGGAAATGAGTTAGTAAAATATCCACAAGGTGGACTATAAGGATATGGGAGTATTGTTGTGTGTATTTGCAGGTTGAAGCCATTATTATGTGGAAATTCAGTGTTTAAGGTTATTGCAATTTAACGGCTTAAGTGCCAAGCAATTTAAGTTATGAACTATATTGTGATGTAGTGTAGTTTGGGTTTAGTTGTGTGTAAAGAACATTTTTTGTGGATTTGAATGTATTTGATTGATTAAGGATGAAAAACCATGTGGTTGTGTGTAAGATTATACTAGAGAAGCTATGGCAAAATTTAGTTGATAAACAAGGAGTTCTAAGTGTTTAAAGGAAGTTTGGTGACCTAGGTTGTACTAGGAATTGTTAAGGGTAAACTTGGCAAAAGAAAGTGAATTAAGGTGTTCTTGAGTGTTAAAATGACTTAGGAATTGTCTTGGAGATTTAGAGTTCAAATGAGTGATGTAGATACACCAAGTCATGGTGGGAGTGTGGTTAAGCCTTGTTCAAATTTTGGTAAACAAGAGAGGTATAATGCCTTGTGGATGATTGAGTATGAACTTGTGTGAAAGACCTTAAGGAGTTTGTGTAAAGGAGATGATGATGATGCAAAATAATGCTTAGGAGTAGTATCATGTTGTGAAGGAACACTTTGGTTAGTCCAAGTTGTAGGTATAAACTACCACTAAGAAACCTAAGGAAAAAATTGTTACAAGTGTTAGGAATTTTGTTAGAATTTGAGTAAGTGTTTGAGGAGTTTAGAAGCGAGCTAGAAAATGAGTTTGGTTGATGATTTATGAAGGTTTTAAAGTGCCTAATGATGTTAGAACCTATTACGAAGCTTGAGGAGAAGTTTGGAGCAAGTTAGACAAATTTTGGGAAGGTTTTACAGTCGACCGACCCAGGGGACCGACCCTGGCTGGGTCGGTCGGACTGTAACTAGCTAGCTGGGAAAGTTTCTGGAACAGACCGACCCAGAGGGTTTTGGGTCGGTCGGGCTGAGCTTGGGTCGGGCGGGCAAAAGTCAGTGAACCAGAATGTTTCTGGAATGGACCGACCCAGAGGATTGGGTTGGTCGGTGAGTCGGTCGGCCCATACTTATCAAAAAAATGTGGCTTAAGTAGTAAGCCCTAGTGGGTATAATGAGGATAAATAAGTGTAAGTTTAAGTGTGAAAAATTGTCATGTAAACATGTAAAACACTTAGTAAATCGGAAGTTAAATAAGGTAATTAACCGACGTTATTAATTATGTATAGGAGCTGCATTCGGTGGGACTTGAACGCAGCAGGGACCAAGGTATGGTTTTCTTGCAGTTTGTTTGCTACCGGTTTACACCGGCTTGTGTGTTGCTTGTTTTCTGAATGTTTATGACCTTGTAAGACTTAAATCATGAAATGAGGTTACAGTCATTGATGTTATTGTGGCGTGTGTTCCGATACCGTTAACCTCGAATACGTGCTAACCCGTTAGCTAACCAAAGCTAGGATTACGTAAGAGAATGGTATACCGGTTTAACGTTTCAACCTAAGGAATGTTCTAACTATGGCTATATGTGAGTTAGTTGTGGTTTGTGTAGTGAAAGTGGATCCCATCTCCCTTGTATGCCTAACTGGGCCTAAACACTTACTTGTGATTTAGTGTGTTAAGTTCCAACAACGGGACTACTAACAAGAGTATAACCGGGGGTGAGGAATCCGGAAGTTCCGGTCGCGCGTGTATGTACGGGAGTCGATATCTAAATTAGATTTGACCCTCTTTATTGTATGGTTGTTGTTCCTTCTTGGATTACAACCACCCGCAAGCCTAAATAAAGGCTTACCTACCTGACTTTTGATTGGGCTAGGGGGATTATATGTACAGTGTGTTTGGATCACTACATCCAACACATCTTTGGGTTAAGTTAAACGTTCGATAAACAGAACGGTAACAAGTTATGTAACAAGCTTAATATGAGATTAAGTTCATTCTCCAGGCTTACCAAGTTTGGCTAACTAGTGTTTGGTTCGTTTCCTAAAGCAAATCGTTCCTAACATGTTGTGTGTTGTTGTTGCTATGCAATGATTATTGCTATGCTTATGTATGTTTTATGTTAAATGAATACCATGTTATCATGACAATTAGTTGCGTGTATCCCGGTAGCCGACGGGCTGCACGTTAATCTTACCAGCCAAGGGTTGCTGAGCCCCTTTGGGGCACCATATTTATTTTTGCAGGATGAGGATTGAAGATGCGGAGTGGCTTTCGGTTTTAAGTCTAATGCATACTTTGTTATTTTGGATATGGGACCCGGGATGCGCCTGTGCACCCGCGGTATATATTTTGTTGGAGTAAGGATGGTTATGTTGGGTTGTAGGTATATGTATTCACACTCGGTACAGTTGGTTGTAATTTTTGGATATTAGTAACTAATGATCGGGAGTCTGTGTCCATCAGACCGATACCGTTGTATGGATTTAGCCTTGTTAGCCACGTGGGTGGCTAACGGCGTGTAACACCGTTCGTTTTGGTTAATGTTAGGTTATGAATTTCCACTGCGGCTATTGTTTATTGTTAAGTTTTAAGTTGGGATGTTACAAAAAGTGGTATCAAAGCGAAGTATTGCTCTGATGACCGGAATACCGAGCTTAGGAACATACCAAGTTAGGAAATCTAACCATAGTTATACGAGTGAGCAGTTATGGAAAGGTTAACTACTAACTAAGTGTGGATCTACCTTGTTGTCGGAAAGACGTTACGACTGTTGGAACCGATAAGTTTGTAAGAACAATGCTAATGTACATTCATTTGAATTCAGATGGCAGGTCGACCACGTGGAAGAGGCCGCGAGCGCGGTATAGGAGACCCAGGGGAGAACCCTACGGCTCAAGTGATGGCCGACGCAGTGGCGGCCGCCATAGCCCAAATGGTGCCACAATTAGTCGCTGCGATGCAGCAAGGGCAGCAGCAGCAGCTGGGCGGCCAGGAACAGCAAGGCCCACAACCGCAACCACAACCGTGCGAGACCAACTGGGTGAAGGCGTTGGCAGACTTGAGACCCCTGTCGTTCAATGGGGAGACCGACCCGAGTAAGCTGGAGGCGTACATCTCAGACTTGGAGACCGCCTACGAGACCTTGGATGTACCTGCTGGTGCCAAGGTTCGTCTTGCCACTTACTACCTGAAGGGTTCGGCAAGAAATTAGTGGAAGTTGGTGCGGGAAGAAAAAGTTGCTGATCTTGCATTCGGCTGGAGGGAGTACTCGGCTCTGTTGCGAGCCAAGTACTACCCAGTACACGTACAAGAGGCCAAGCGCCTAGAGCTGGATAGTCTGAGGCAGGGGGACAAGATGTCATTTGATGACTACTACATTGCCTTCACCGACCTTATCCACCTGTTACCAGACCTGGGTTACTCAAACTGGATTCTGGTAAACCATTTTTAAATGGACTCAGCCACCGCCTACGCTACGGGATGGGGCCAGCTGAATATACTACCTTGCCGGTAATTAGAATACCGCTTGATGTGAATAAGTGTATACAATGAGTAAGTGTGAATGTGAGTATGATTTGTGGGGCATGACTAACACCCTAAACTTCAGGAGTGCTATCATGCCGCTGCTAAGGTCGAAATCACTGTCCGACTAAGGGACGAGGAGAACGCGCATAAGCGCAAGGCTTTGAGCGAGGGCCAAAGCACGCAAGGGTACGAGGGAGGAAAGAAGAATAAACCTTACCTCAGACCCAGAAAGGCCAACAACAGGGCGGCAAGGGCCAAGCCCAGACCACCGCTACCGAGGAGCCTTTGTAGCTCACCTATGCCTATGCGGCTAAGCCCTTACGCTCTCACCCACCCAAGGGTAACTATCTATTCTTGAGTACCAAGTTTAAGTGTGTGTTGTTGATAAGTGTCCAAATGAGCATGATTTACGGGTGTATTTCATATGTTATATTAGCACATTTCTTGCTCATTTCTCCACTTTGGTTAGTTTTCCTCTAGTTTATGTTTTATTGGTTATCTTACAGATTTAATCGTTAAACATGAGGAAAACCAATCTAGGAGCAAAGTAGACGAAGAGACGAACGCATAGGCGCAAATGGATCTAAAAACGGAGCTAAAACGAAGAATCTGGAGCCTGTCGAAGTTTGCGGACAAGACAAGATGAAAATACACACGTCCGGCTAAATTACACCCGGACGCACTTCTGGACACACATGTCCGGCTACAGTACACCTGGACGCACTTTCGGACACACATGTCCGGATCCGGACGCACTTCCGGACGGGTGTAAACGCAGCCCAGATCCAAAATTCACGCGACTGATTTCTTCAGCGCCGTCTTCTCCATTTTCTTCTTCAATTACTGCGCCGTCTTCACCATTTTCTTCTTCAATTGCAGCACCCACAACGTTATCTATCTACTACATCAAACATATCAGGCGCCACATCTCTTATATTCTTCACCCACGCCTGCTGCAAGCTTTGTCCTCTTCCCCCTGTTTCCTCTGCTATAAATAACCCACACTCCTTTGATCTTCAAACTCATCCCTCGCAAAAATACACAACTCATCAACGCTCATCAAAACTCACTCTCCCTCCATCCATACTCCATTCTTCATCCTTTTCCATCACCAAATTAGCCTTACGCTCTTGTTTCCAGAAAACCAAACGCAGAACGAAGCTCTGCACAAATCCAGACGCGCACTCCATTAAAGGAGCTGCGTCCGGATTTGTGTCCGGCTAAATAGACCCGGACAGGGTGTGTCTGGATGTGTGTCCGGCTAAACCAGACCCGGACACAGTCTACTTTTGCTAGTTTGTTCGTTATTCTTCGTTCTACCCGTTTGTCATCGTCTTGAGGTCGGCATAATCATGGAGACAGGCCCGGAAGCGAAACAACTATCCCCAAATAGAGTTCTTTCTTTCGTCAAACTTTACTCTGCTTTAATGTCTGTCTTATTTATGATGTTTGTCTATCTTTACTCTATTTTTATTTCAATGTCTGAGTAATGATAAGTCGGGAATTTGTCTAAGTTTACTAGGCTAATTCATGCTTAATTATCTACTTTATGTCATTAACTTCCCTCTTTAATGCTTTATTTACACTTTATTGTCATATCTGTCTCCAATGATATATTTGATATGTTTTTAGGATGAAATGCTCAATAAAGTGCTTAAATGAAGATTTCAGAGGTTGAGGCAACAAGTGGAAGTCAAACCAGAGTCAAAGGCAGATTTTTACCAACTACTGCCTTGTTTTAATGAGGGTCCGGGTTTGTATCCTACTTTGTAAACTCGGACCATCTCATCGCAGAACTTACTGCCTAGTTTTAGTGGTGGTCCGGGTTTGCGTACTTGTTTGCAAACCCGGACCGTCTTCAAGCGAAAGCCTACTGCTGAGTTTTAGTGGTGGTCCGAGTTTGCGTACTTGTTTACAAACCCGAACCAATACAAGCGGAGCGCCAGAGATTTGCTTCGGAAATAACTGATTAGTTGTTTTATCTTTAGTCATCCGTTATTATATCTTCTAGCGGTCGCTTATTTAGGTGAGATTAAAGATAGAATTCTGAGGCATATAAAAGGAGAGTCTTGCCAACGTTAGAAGTATGCTGGGATACACCACAATTAGTCACGTTACAACACAGAGAGATTAGCTTAGTTTGAGATTGATTTTGATTAGGAGCCTGGAGCAGAGCAGAGAAAGAGATTCATCACGGAGACTTCACCAGAAGTCTCAGAACAGAGTTCCTTCTTGTTCTTTATTTCTACTCATTACAGTTTTCTAATTGTAACCATGCCAATGGCTGAGTAGTCCATTTAGATTTCGGTTTGCTATATAACCCTGAATTTGCTATTCCTGTTCCTTTGTGATTTAATACAATTCAATTGAGTAAAGTTATTTTCCTTGCTTAATTTCTTTAATCGTTATAATTTGGCCAATTATAAAGATTAGCATTTTGTTAGCTTATATGTGACGACTGCGGCTTTCAATTGAATTCAGGAAAATAACCGGTTAGTTTAGAGACGGTAATTCCTCTAATTGCTAATTGACTGATAATCTAGGTTGTTCTTAAGGCAGTTAGTAAACAGTGGGTTCGTAACGAGAGTTAGAATTCGGTCTTTGCTAACTAGAATTTGCTAAGCGGGAGACAGGAGGTGAATTAACTTTATCCTAGGATTTTACTCAGATTTATCTTGGAAATCACTTTGGAATAGGAATTGCAGCTTTAGGGAGCAATAGTAAACCGGGATCTCCTTCCCAATCAGTTTCACAACAATTATTTTCTTGCTCTTTACTGTTTTACGTTCTGTTTACAGTTTTTAATTGTCATCAAATCAAACCCCAAATTCCTGTTTTAATTTGTTATTTAGTTCTTTTATTTCTTTTCCGGTTAGTAAAGATTTAAACTAGACATCGCCTCCTCTGGTTCAATACTTAGGGAATACTCTCTATTAAAACTTGCTAGAATTGACCGGTACACTTGCCGTTGGGTTTTATCCCAACAAGTTTTTGGCGCCGTTGCCGGGGAGGCACGGTTATTTAGTTTTATCTTTATTCGATTTTGCTTTTGTTTATTTTATCTTGTTTAGTTTATATTATTTATTTTATCTTTTTCTTCATTATTTTCTTTATTTTTATTTTGGTCGAGTTTTGTTTAACATCCGTTTCTTTTGCTTTTGGTTTTGATTAGTTGGATCGGTAGGTTAGACTAGTTTAGATAAATTTATTTTGTTTTTTTTAGTTTTGCTTAATTGGTTTTAGTTAACTAATTTCTTTTCTGTTTTGATTTTGTTTTAGATATTCTTTTATCTTCCAGAATTTATTTTTGATTTTTTATTCCTTTATTTGAATATTCTGTGGTTAGTGGTTAGGATTTTTATCTGCATATTTTGTGAGTTTATCTCTTTTTATCTTTTTCTGATTCTTGTTGTTTTAATTTAATTGCTTATGTTCTTTTAATTTACGCTATTATAGCTTCAGTTTACTAACTCTCGGTTTATGGTTAAAACCCGCTCTGCAGGAGAACCGGAGTTCGAGCTCAATCTTGAGATCGAGAGATTCGCAAGACAGCTTCACAGGGATTTGAATCTGGATCCACCGGTTGAAGAGCAGGTCCCCGAACCACCTGTTGGCGAAGAGGTTCCGGAAGTGCAACCAGCAGTTAACATGGCGAATAACGAGAGGCAGATGAGGGACTACACCCGTCCAAGTGTTGAAGGGTTGGTGTCGCCAATAGTGATTCCCGCATTACCGGTAGGAGTGCAGTGGCAGTTCAAGACTCACTACGTGACCATGGTGATGAACGCACCTCAGATCAGCGGGACGGTTACTGAAGACCCGAATGTCCACCTCACCACATTCCTGAGATTGGTAGGAGCGTGTTCGACCCCAGCTTCACAGGATGTTGCTCGGCTCACTCTGTTTCCATTCTCCCTGAGGGATAGAGCAGCTGAATGGTTGAACTCACTGGCGCCCGACAGTTTTACCACCTGGGAAGAGTTGGCTAATGCATTCCTGGCGAAGTATTTTCCACCCTCACGGATGCTGACCATGAGAGGTGAGATTACGAACTTCAAGCAGTTCGCTGGTGAGACGTTATCTGAAGCTTGGGAGCGTTTTAAGGGGATAGTAAGGAAGGTACCACATCACGGACTAGGTGAAGAGGTTGTACTGCAGTCTTTTTACAAGGACTTGGATCCGTCTAGCCGGTTGTTGGTTGATACTTGTGCTGGAGGTAGTTTGATGGAGTTGCCCATTACACGAATTAAAGAGTTGTTGGAGACTATTACTACAGCAGCTAATCAGTGGGGAGGTACAAGGGCTGGAGAAGCTGCACCGAAGAAACCTGCTGGAGTCTATGAAGTGGATTCGAATACTTTTCTGGCTGCCAAGATAGAAGCGATGTCAAAGCAGTTTGAGCGTATGTGTGCAGTGATGAATCCGCAGTCAAATGCAGCAGCTGTTCCTGAGGTTTTTCCACCTTGTGAGTATTGTGGTAGAGCTTCAAACATATGCCAATGTACCCCACCACAAGAAGAAGCAGCAAATTATGTTGGTAACAGACCGGGTAATTTTTTTGGAAATCCAGGCAATCCAGGTTACCACGCTCAGCAGCAGAATTGTTACCAAGCTGGTGGCAACAACAACTACAATCAGAGACCTCAGCAGCAGTATAATCCATCCTATCAGAAGCAGCCGCTGCAGAATCAGCAAGCGCGGAATTCGGGTGCTGGAGCATCTTCTAGTATGGATGAAGTTCTGGCCAGGATGAATGATTTCATCTCGGTTAGCACGAAGAAGTTCAATGAGCTGGAAGCCTTCAATCAGGAGCAGAGAACCTTCAATAATGACTAGAGGACATTCAATAGAATCATCGAGACTCAGCTGTCTTAGATATCGCAGCAGTTGGCTCAGCGTCTTTTGGGTTCTTGCCTAGTCAGTCAGAGCAGAATCTGAGAGAGCATGCCAAAGCTGTTTTTGTTGTGGAAGATGATGCTCCACTTGTTGATGTCATTCAGCCAGTTCGAAAAGAGGTTGAGGACTCTAGTAAAGCTTTTGAAACACCCAAGGAGAATGAGTCTCCTGAAACTCGACTTTCTTACTCTTCTGTTTCTAATCATAAATTTGAAGAACCTATTCCTTTTCCTGACAGGTTAAAGAAAAGGGACCTTGATGAACAACTTGGAAAATTTCTCAACATTTTTAAGAAATCAACTAAGGATATGCCTTTTTCTGAAGTACTTAAGTCTATGCCAAATTATGCTAAACTAGTAGATGATATCTTGGCTAAAAAATCTTCTTTGTAGGAAAAGGAAATGGTGAAGAAGGTAACTACTAGGAGCGGTAAAGGTAAAACTAATGAGCTTGAGGTGGTGAATATAGAGGAACCGGTGCTAGAGAATGAGCGTAATTGTGAAACCACCCAATCTCCTCCACCTACACCACCTGCAGTTGAAGTTTCTCCTCCAGTTCCCTTCCCAAACAGAACCAAGCGTTTCAAGGAGGATATTGAGACAGGGACTATTCAGCTTACAGGAACTTGTTCAGCGATCATACAAAAGCACCTACCAGAAAAATGCAAAGATCCTGGAAGTTTCACAATTCCTTGCAAGGTAGGAGACATTGACTTCGACCACTGTCTTGCTAATTTGGGAGCATCGATCAGTCTCATGTCGTACGCTATATTTGAAAAGCTTGGGATTGGGGACTTACAACCTACACGAATGACGCTTCAGCTAGCAGATCGCTCAATGGTTTATCCTTGTAGGATTGCTAAGGATGTGATGGTTAAGGTGGAGCATCTATACTTTCCTTGCGATTTTGTCGTACTTGACATGGCTGCAAATCCAAGAGTTCCTATCATCCTTGGAAGACCCTTCCTAGCAACAGCTGACGCTCGAATCAAAGTTGCTCACGGTACAATCACTTTGAATGCAGAGGGTGAGCAACTACTATTTTATGCTGGTAGGTCTTCGAAACAAGTTTTGGAAGCTTCTCGAACTTCTTGTCCCTGGGTTCCAAAGACAGCTCAATCATCTGGAGTCTCTTGAGAGAATGAGGCATGTCTAGCCAAAGACATTAAAGAAGGGCAGCTGGCTGGGAGGCAACCCAGTGTTATATTTTCTTTTGTTAGTTTTTCCTAGTTTTGTGGTTTATTAATTTTTAACCCCGTTTTGTAGTTTTGGCTACTTCTGGTGTTTTTCTTATCAGATGAATTCTTCATGTTGATACTGCAACCAAGCTGCAACACTTGAGCAACCAGGGGCGAAGTCGTTCTACATATTGCAACAATAATAACCAGGGGAGTTCTGTTCTACCTTTTTCACTTTGTTTTAATTTTGGAAGCAATGAGGGCATTGCTTAATTTTAAGTGTGAGAAAGGAAGGTTACACTTGGTTTTATATTGAAAGCAATGAGGGCATTGCTTGATTTTAAGTGTGAGGAAGGGAAATTACACATGCTCATGCTCAATTACATTCGAATGTGCTAATTTTGAACATTTTTAAAGGCTACCACTCCATTTTCAGTACATTTTTGTTGGCCCTCAAAAATTTTTAGTTGCATAACATACCTAAGTCTTATTCAGTGGTTGGATAAGTTGGTTTGGAACACCGCACGAGTAGCACCAGTTTTTGTGAGATCGAAGCGGGAAAACAGTTGTGGAAATTCTGGTTGCACTGCTTGTATGTACAGTTTTGATTAATGCTTGTCTATTTCTTCATTAAAAAGTTAAGCCTATTAGTGTAACTATTTGATTTTGATTTCACTTGGGGACTTTGGGAATGATTCTTGAATGAAAGGAAGGAAGGACAAAGGCAAGGTACTCCTGTAATCAAACTTTTAACCCAGAAACAGGCCTCGTCCATTTGGTAATTAAGTCCTTGAGGTGCCTCACCACCCATCTACCTAAGGTCATCTGATCTGGGATAGAAGACCCAACACCGCTACATGAATGGAGAGAAAAGTATGAGGGATATAAAAGAGAAAGTTAATGCTTGTTTAGAAAGTTGAAGAAATTTATTTCAAATGCAAAGTGCAAATTCTTTCTTGATTATGAGTACGTGGTGATTAAAGGTAATATGGAATAAGATATTACTTCTCACCCCTTGTCGTCCATGGATTATGGAAAGTTAATTGGAAAGTAGTCCCTGAGTGAAATTGGAGTCAGGTGGTTTTACTATGTGTCTTAAGCCTTTGGAAAATACTTCTCAATTCACTGTTTATGAAAACCTGCAAGTGCGGATCATTGTTCTCTATGACTGCTTTTGATTATTAGATCTCCTTGTGCACGGTTCTAAATTGATGTCTCCCTTCTGTAAGATTTCAGTATGTTTCTATTTACTTGAGGGCAAGCAAAGATTAAGTGTGAGGAAGTTGATAAGTCGGGAATTTGTCTAAATTTACTAGGCTAATTCATGCTTAATTATCTACATTATGTCATTAACTTCCCTCCTGTTATACCCAAAATTTCAACCCCCTCAGAGTAGTCTCTAAGGCATACGTGTTACAAAGGGCAAAATGGTCAAAATGCACCGATGCAGGATTTTCCAAGGACATTCTCGGGATTTTCTATTTTCATATGACTTGTTCATCATCTCCAAACACTTCCAAATATCATGGTCATTATGAAAGGTATTTCATGATTCTCTGATAATATTTATTCTGGAAATTTAGCATTTAATTCATATTATAAGCTAATTTTTTTTTAATAATTAACACATGAAATAGCCTCAAATAGAAATTAAAAGGTTTCCAAAATTAAAATAAAATTGTCACATGGTTACCATGACTACTTTCAGTCATAAACCTGAAACTATTTTATTGGGAACCTTATCCCAAAATTTAAAAAAGAAATTCAATTATTTTTGCAATTTTCTCTCTCCTCTGGAAAATACCGAAATCAAAACAAAATGTCATGAAATTTTAACACAGGGTAGAGGATGATTATTAGAGACTAATGCCGTTGGAATTTCGTAATTTCGACTTTCTCAATAATAAGTTATGAATTTTGGGAGATTCCAGATTGTGAGATTTTTATCTAATCGGTTATTTATCAAAATAACCCGATTCCAACTCTCAAAATTCCTAAAAATCATTCTTTACCTTCAGTTAAATTTTCATAATTTTTATCGGCTTGCAACATATTTTAAAAAATCAGATTCTCTTAGAGCACAAAATCAAGGTTTTAGATAAAAATTCTGTTCTATCAACTTGGCCATGCTCTTTCTATAAAAGCCTCCAAAACGACCTAGGGCAAGGTAGATGATCCCCATAGTCAGAAAACACAGCCGTCTACTTGCCTCCCACGTTTTCAACACTCCCACACCGAAACCAAACTCTACCGAAATCATCTCAAAATCACCAAAAACACATTCTTTCTTCTCTCATTGAACTTCCAAGCATCAAAACACCACAAATACAGAACCAAAACGTGCTTAACAACACAAGGAAGAAGAGGTCAGAAGCTCGGGTCAAAGTCGAACCGGATCGGCCACCAACGAAGCTTTCAGAGATTCCCGACGTGAAGGAACAACAAGTTTTCGAAATCAAAACAGGGTAAAAACCAAATTCTCTAACCCTTCTGGTCAAAATACAATTCTGGTTGAAATTGCTAACCGAATTGATTTTTCCTTGCTTCTGAATTAAGGTTTGTTTGTGTTTCTGCCTTCTAACTTGTTCGTTAAGTTTCGCATTAAATTCGATTTCAAATTGAAAACTTTCAATCACTAACGTCTTGTACATCTTTCAGGCTACACACCCATAAAATTTGAGCCAAAAACACCTTCGGGAACAGCCTCAACGCCGCCGTCCGAGGGCGGTCCGCACCCACGGACGTCATGTCCGGGGTCCCGGACTCCCTGTCCGTAAGCCCGGACGCCCACGGACGGCGGCGGGATTTTTAAAAAATTCAAAATTTAGGTTTTCTAAAAATGTCCGGGCCCAACATCCTGTCCGGGCCCACGGACATCCGTCCCCCCGGACCTTGCAAAATTGTGTTTTCTGTTTAATTCGACTTTTATGTTCACATAGGTTAACTAGGGTCCGTGGGTTCGGACATTGGGTCCGTAGCCACGGACGGAAACAAAATTTGACCTAATTCTGCCTCCGAAACCCTAGTTTAGGAATCTTTAATTTTTTTAATTTTCTGTCAAAAAATGCTAAAAAACACAAAAAAACAGAAGCTCGCGCACTTAGGTTAAAACGCCTCGTAATAAGCCGTAAATAAACTAAGTAGAGGAAAAACGACCTAGGAAGGGTAATGAAAGTAATTGAACCCTAATTAAGTCGAATATCAAGCCCCCGAACCCGAACTCTCCTTTCCTAATTTGATCTAGGTTAAAATTAGGTGGCGACTCATAATAGGTTCCAGTGAGCTAGCTTAGGTTTTAATAATTATTGTTATATGACATAGTTTTAATCTTAGGTTATAAGTGGACCTAAAACCCGTAGATCCCAATCAATTTAATCAACATAGGATAGGGTTTAAAATCGAGGCTCACAGACTGGCGACTCTGCTGGGGACAAACTTCTTAATTTTAACTTGTTTAATTTTAAGAAAGAGGGCTTAACTCGAAATTGTTTATTTATGGCTTTATTACTTTGTTTGTTTACTTTTGTGTGCACTTTAATTTCTGCACCTTTGCATCATATGAGAGCGAGGGTCCACACGAACCGATTTCACCCCGGGACCCGTTTGAGGGTCCCCTGTCAGGGACTCACACCTTTTAGGTGATGTGAATAAGCGGGGGAAAAGAGGAGGATCGTCTAACCACATCCCCTTAATACCTGGGCTTTAGCCCCAAGCGTTTTCCTGGCAGTGCCCTTACCTAGCCCATTGTTTGGTCAGTCAAAGACCCGACCGTAGACGCACACCTTCAGGTGATGTGAAAAAAGTGGGGAAGCCCAAAGAGAATAGCGTGCAAGCCCTATTCCTTTGTGGCGACCTGGGCCCATGCCCCAAGCACCTCTCCGGATCGATCCGTACCTGGTTTAATCTTAACACTAGTGAGGACATGTTGAATTTGTGTGGGCCTTGTTTACCTGCATGATCGGCCCACTACCCAGCCTAGAAATTGATAGGAATTTCTCCTACATCAACTCAGCCCAACCCAATATCGCGGCTTTATTGTTTGCGGCCCAAAGACCCTGCTTGATTTGAATGTGTGAGTTATTTGTTCGGGCTTCGGCCCAAAAGTTTAGATTTAGGTGATTTATCTTTCAGCTCAATTTGAATTACCAATTTAGTTCTAGGCCCACGGAAAACAAATCCACCTGAAGCAATCCATAAAAATCCATCAGGCCTTTCCATTTCAAGGCCCATTCTAGTCCAGGAAGACTTTTCACTCGGGCTTTGACCCACGATCCTAGACACGGGTATCATCTTCAGCCCCAATCATAATTACTCTCGGCCCAAATTCCAGTTCACATCCAGAACATGGTTTAGAAATCACTTCAGCCCATGCGCTTTACTTTTAACCCAAACACATTCTGGCCCAAGCGCCCAATTCTCAGAACATTTCAGCCTAGGTACCAGTTCACAGCTCATGAATCATTCCGGCCCATGTGCCTCTCTTCCAACTCATTTCGGGCCTCAGTGCCAACCCACAATTTTCAAAACATCCCAGCTCATGTGCTTTTCTTGCAGCCCAAACAAGTCTTGGCCTGAAACTTCTTTGCGGCCCAGAATTTTTAGCTCAGGTCACTTTTCGTTTTCCAACAGATAAGCCCAAATCTCAAAGAATGGCAGAGGGAGGAAATCCAATCAACATGGATGCCCAGTTAGCCGAAGAATTCAACGGGATGCTGGAAAAGATTGAGCGCATGGAGAGGGCCAACAAGCCAGCCGGTTTTGACTACTTTTCCACTGGATTATATCCCAAGGTTGATCTCCCTCCAAGGTTGAAATTGCCAACACTTCCTCTATACAAAGGTTCCTCCGACCCACAACTTCATTTGGCAATGTTCGATAGGGAAATGTCCATCCTTTCGCTAAACGACATGCAGAAGGCCAAGGTATTTGCTCACTATCTTGATGAGACCCCTCAGCGTTGGTACATAACTCAAAGGATAAATACCAAGACCTACGAGGAGGTATGTGAAGCTTTTCTGCATCATTTTGAGTACGCTAGAAGTTTTGGAGTCACCAGGGCCGATCTTGTAGGCACACAACAAACAGAAGGTGAATCAATGTCTGATTTTGTTAAGCGTTGGAGGATGAAGGCAGCCGCAATGCTCGCACAGATGGACGAACAAGAGCAAATCCGAATGGTAATTAAAAATATGCGGAAGCAATACAGTGACGAGCTGAAATTCACATACTTTCCTAGCTTCAACATGCTGATGGGACAAGTTAATGTCCTAGAAGAAATGATTCACCAAGGGGAGTTAAAACTTGGGAACTCAAAAAACCGGGAATGGCTCGGGGACAGCAGCCTGTATCCAAAGTGGCACCCGAAAGAGAACTAGGCAGCATGAGGTAAACACCGTTCGACAGGTAAAAGGACCAGGACAAATCGTTGGGGCAGTGGAATCATCCCGAAAGAGCTCCCGTCGAAGAGAGTTCACAAACATCGGTCAGCCATTGAGCCAGGCTTTTGGAAGACTCCAGGAACGAAACATGCTGCAACCTCTCACCCCTCGACAAAGGGACCCCCAAAAAGGAAGGAATCTGAACCAGTATTGTCAGTATCACCAGCTTCCCGGTCATGACACCGACAACTGCAAAATTCTGAAGCAGCACATCCAAGATCTTATCAATCAAGGTTTTCAACTCCCCGAGTAGGAATCCCATGTCAAGCACCATCAGAGAGTGCTATCTTCAAGTGTTTTCTCCGATTTCTTCTCTTTACTAGTCATTTTTATGTTTTTCCAATGTTTGTAGTAGTTAGTTTCCTTTATCATTTCGGTAGTTTTCCTGAGTTTGTAATTTCCAACATTATTCTTTTTGTTGAATAAAACATAGTTCCGTTTTCATAATTTTTGTACAAAGCATCATTCGTTTATTCGAAAAAACTTAAAAAAAGAGCACTCACGAAGTAATCATTTTCTGACTATGCGATGGAACGGCTTGTCTCTTGTTTCTAAAAATTTGAACATGCCTAACCAAACACCACAACTCACCACATATATCCAAACAACCCACAATGAGGTTCAAGGCCCACATCTATCAAACTGTTGTCACAAACCCCAAATCAATACTGGGGGCAATCTGAGTTTAGAATCATTGTCTTCGAATCTTTTGTTTAAACGTGTGAACTAGTCTTTGAGTGAAATTCGCGAGAGTGTCTTGAGCGGAAAAACCATGAGTGAACGAGCGTGTCATTTTTACACGACTCCGGTGAGTCCACATTCAAAGGTGAGGTAAACGGTATAACTCCGACCGAAGGAGATAATTTGTAAATTTACGCTTAGACCTGTGAAAAGTAACAAAGAACGGATATACAACTATCAGGAATGACGAAGCACCTAGGTACAGCACCACATAGCCAAAAGCTTGTAAACCCTGACATTAAACCCTAGGCACCCCCGCTGAGCCTTCCATATATCCCTTTTCGACATTATGAACTCCACAAAATAACCCAGCCAATGATGAATGTCCGACCCGGTGACCAAAGGACGCAAGGAGCCCGACTCTCAGATAACATTCTCATCAGTCCAAAGAAGCAATGCCGCTATCAGCATGACAAAGCGATCCGCAAATGGTCCCAGAGTGACACAGGATCAAAAGAGCTCACATCAAAACAGCTCTCGAAGCCCAAAACCGGGAAACACAAGAACCCCGAAGGCAAAACCAAGAAAGGATAAAACAAAAGGCAAACCCGAAGTGCCTCGAAGAAATCCAAATGACGAAAAGAGAAATAGTGTAAAGGACAACTTCAAAAGTCCAGGTCCAGAAGCTCGAAAACAACGTCAACATGAAGCAGCCAGACGACTTCAAGACAAGGAAGATGAATCCGAGAGAAGACGCAAGTTGCAGCTTTGGTCACCCATTTAAGCTCCACATACCTCAAATATCCCTCCATGATCCCGTCGTCTTTCATCACACCCTATGGCCACGTTATAAGCCTCGAAGACTTCCGACTTGGTAGTTGTGTATCCAATCACGTGAAAGTAACAGATCGAATGCGTAAATTCATCAAATATCAAATTCAATGGTCTAGAAGTTGTGACCGTAAGTGAGAAACGAGTGTAAACACCAAACACGTCGAGTGTAGGTTAGGAAGCACCAAATCAGAACATAAGCCTTGACCCTGTGAGGACGAGACTCGTTCGCACGTTTGATCAAAGAAAATACTGGGGGCAATCGATCGGAGTGATCGATTGCCATGAACTTTAGCTCAGATTGTCTTAAAGGAAAAATACTGGGGGCAATTGTTGGTTCCAACAATTGCTATGACAACACCAATTGGAACCCAAAGCTCAAACATCACCACCATCATCCCACCACAGGCACACATAAGCCCTTACCACCACATCCACCTAGGCACACATAAGCCCTTACCACCACTCAAGCACCTCAGGCACACAAGCCCTTACCACCATCAACACCTCAGGCCCACACAAGCCCTTACCTTCACTTCATACACCACACTGGCCCACACAAGCCCTTACCTTCACTTCATACACATGGCCCACACAAGCCCTTACCTTCACTCATACACCACACTGGCCCACATAAGCCCTTACCTCCACACCTCCACTACACAGGCCCACACAAGCCCTTACCTGCACATCAAACACCACAGGCCCACATAAGCCCTTACCTTCACATCATACACCATACCCCACCGGCGGCATGTTCATCTCGTAGAAGATAAATTACAAGTCCGAAGTCTATAGTTAGGAAATGGTAATTCACTTTCCTTTTCACTAAACAGAATTTTCTTCAAACACTGCCACGTTTGGCACCTCTTTCAACAATTTCTTGTCTTGAACAACTTTCCTCTAACCACTTCGGTTTCATAAACCTCATCATGGCCACATTTGGCACACTTTCTAGCAATGTCTTGCTTTGGACAATTTTTGATCCATAACATTGCCATGTTTGGCACATTTTCCAACGATTTCTTGTTTTGGACAAGTTTCCTACATACACTTTGATTATATTTTGACATGCACATCATCTTTGCCACGTTTGGCACTTTCATAATCAACTTTCATCATGATCATTTGCATAAAGTTTACCTTGCATCCATCCGTACGAAGCTCCTTATCATAAACCAGAGATACAGATTCTCAGCCGAAGGTACAGATTCTTCAGAGATACAGATTCTCGCCCCAAAGATACAGATTCTTCAGAGATACAGATTCTCACCCGATCAGAGATACAGATTCTCAGCCGAAGATGCAGATTCTTCAAGGATACAGATTCTCAGCCGAAGGTACAGATTCTTCAGAGATACAGATTCTCACCCGATCAGAGATACAGATTCTCAGCCGAAGATGCAGATTCTTCAAGGATACAGATTCTCAGCCGAAGGTACAGATTCTTTAGAGATGCAGATTCTCAGCCAAAGATTCAGATTCACCAGAATAGATGGACCCAACCTCAGGCTCGTCATGAACCCAATTTCCTACCATTCCACTTAGGCACCTATAGGTCCTACTTTACATTCGTCAATTTAGGCACACATCACATCGATCTCATTACATCTCTTTTCCAGGTTCCCGACACCTTATAATGCTCGGCGTGTCCCATTCAATCTCAGGTTCCCGACACCTTATAATGCTCGGCGTATTTCATTCGCTTTCAGGTTCCCGACACCTTATAATGCTCGGCGTATCCCATTCAACTTCAGGTTCCCGACACCTTATAATGCTCGGCGTATCCCATTCAACTTCAGGTTCCCGACACCTTATAATGCTCGGCGTATCCCATTCAACTTCAGGTTCCCGACACCTTATAATGCTCGGCGTATCCCATCCAACTTCAGGTTCCCGACACCTTATAATGCTCGGCGTATTCCATTCAACTTCAGGTTCCCGACACCTTATAATGCTCGGTGTGTTCCATTTAATTTTCAGGTTCCCGACACCTTATAATGCTCGGTGTGTTCCATTTAATTTTAGGTTCCCGACACCTTAGATGCTTGGTCTAGATTATTCACTGTTAGTTCGGTCCACTTTTTCACATTTTTGGTAGTTGGCGCCTCTTAATAGCCCAACACATTTAGCTTTTTTTTTGGTAGTTGGCGCCTCTTAATAGCCCAACGCATTTAGCTTTTTTTTTTTAGGTGGCTGGCACCTCATAATAGCCCAATAATCTCAGACTTTTCTTCTAGGTAGCTAGCGCCTCATAATAGCTCAGCACAATCAACAGACTCGGTAGAAATCTAAGACAAGGAGTTTATTCGGTATCGGACAAAATTTTGGGGTATCACTCAAGCATCAACTAGTCTTTTCATATTCACTACAAAGTCTAGTTGACGGGGGGCAATCTGTTATACCCAAAATTTCAACCCCCTCAGAGTAGTCTCTAAGGCATACGTGTTACAAAGGGCAAAATGGTCAAAATGCACCGATGCAGGATTTTCCAAGGACATTCTCGGGATTTTCTATTTTCATATGACTTGTTCATCATCTCCAAACACTTCCAAATATCATGGTCATTATGAAAGGTATTTCATGATTCTCTGATAATATTTATTCTGGAAATTTAGCTTTTAATTGATATTATAAGCTAATTTTTTTTAATAATTAACACATGAAATAGCCTCAAAATACAAATTAAAAGGTTTCCAAAATTAAAATAAAATTGTCACATGGTTACCATGACTACTTTCAGTCATAAACCTGAAACTATTTTATTGGGAACCTTATCCCAAAATTTAAAAAAGAAATTCAATTATTTTTGCAATTTTCTCTCTCCTCTGGAAAATACCGAAATCAAAACAAAATGTCATGAAATTTTAACACAGGGTAGAGGATGATTATTAGAGACTACTTCCGTTGGAATTTCGTAATTTCGACTTTCCAATAATAAGTTATGAATTTTGGGAGATTCCAGCTTGTGAGATTTTTATCTAATCGGTTATTTATCAAAATAACCCGATTCCAACTCTCAAAATTCCTAAACATCATTCTTTACCTTCAGTTAAATTTTCATAATTTTTATCGGCTTGCAACATATTTTAAAAAATCAGATTCTCTTAGAGCACAAAATCAAGGTTTTAGATAAAAATTCTGTTCTATCAACTTGGCCATGCTCTTTCTATAAAAGGTGAAATACCCCAAACTTAGATATGGTGTTTAAATAATAAACTAAGAGATAAGAAGGCTAAATAATGCCTTAGAAACATTAAGAAACATTTCTAATCAAAGAAAATATAAGGAAACACCAAAAGAGCAGTTTAAGCAAAAACGTGCTCTAAGCTTGGAGAGATATGGGAGAGTACCCAAATATTGTTCCAAGACCTTAGTAATATCCTAATGGTCATTTTAAATCAATTACCAAAGAAAACCAAGCTTGAAAACAAGTTAAAACACAAAATGTGCTTTAAGGAGTCTTAAAGCACGTTTTTGAAAAATTGCCTTGTAAATGAGTTTTGAATGGCTAAATGTCCATCATTACTCTTTAATTAATATGTGTACTATATAGTATCACATTTGGAGGTCTATATCAATGGGAAATCAAAAATTTCACAACAATGTGCCTTGTTTTTGATGAATAGTGAATTTATTAAGCTAGTTTATAACATAAGTCTATATAAGTGAGACATTTGGTCAACAAAGACTAAACTACCCTCATTCACTAAAGGGGGCCGGTTTCTTTAAGTGTGACTCACCACACTTATCTAACTAAGTTAAGAGAAAGCAAATAAGTAAGTTATAAAGCATAAAACACTATTCACCTTTTTAAGATAAATATCACTTTAGCTTACCTCTCTCCTCACTTCTTCATTTTCCCTTGTTGCCCACGATTTCTTGCTCTCTTTCTCTTCTCCATTCACATTGAGCTTAACCTCCATGAAAGCTCCACCTTCTCTTGCACACCACTTGCTCATTTAAGCTCCAAATCCAAAACAAAGTAGATATTCTTCTTAGTTAGCTCAAGCTCCTCCTTTCTATCTTTTCAAAACTTCAAGAGCTTCATTTTGGTGCCAAGTCAAACCACCATTAGAGGAGGAAATTCAAGTTTGGAGACTCCATTGGCATCCCCATTCTCTTAAGGTAAAGAAAGTGTAAGAAAATCTAGGTTTCCACCATTTTCTTCACTTGACCGAAAATATATACTCATGGGACTCCATGTTTATGCCTTGTTCTAGCTTGTTTCTACTCTTCAAAGGAGAGAGGAGGCCTTTCTTGCTTCACATCCAAGTTGTCTTGAGAAACCAAGGTAAAACAATCACATTAATACCTTAAAACATATTTTTAAACCTAGGGTTTGTTCCTTAGGGTTAATGTGTTATCTAGTACTCATTGGAGTCATTGGATATTGGTTAGAACATTGGCAAGGAGAATCACATTGGTGACCGAGATTGAACAAAGAAAACCTAAGGAGAAAAGTTTTAAAGCTTGTGAGAAAACAAGGTAAATTACTTACCTTAAGGTGTCTTGTTGTTTAAGGGAATGAGATGTGGGTATATGATGAGTTTAGTGTTTAGTTTATATGTGGAAGGTGCTATTAAAACCTAGGAGAAACAATGTATATACTTGTGAACTTGTGACTAAGGAGCAAATGAGAAAGGAGATAGTTTAAGAATATAAAAGGTGAAGTACAAGAAGCATTTTATTTCAATGGGAGCCTTGTTGAGTGTATTCGCAGGTTGAAGGCATATATATGTGGAAATTCAGTGGTTAAGATTATTGTCATTTAAGGGCCTAAGTGCCAAGCATTTTAAGTTTAAAGCATTATATGATGATGTGGTGAAGTTTTAGTGTAAATTGGGTGTTAAGTGTTGTGATGAGAATTTGTGTGGTATTGGTTGTTTGATGGAGAAAAACCATGTGTTAGGAAGTATTATATACTAGAGAACCCATGGCGAAATTTAAAGGAAAGTTTAGGTGTTAGGATACCCTAAGGGAATTTAATGATTAAGAAAAGTACTATGAGTGTTCTATGGGTTGTCTTGATGAAAAAGGGTGAGAATAAGGTGTTCTAAGGACTCATAATGACTGAGGCATTACTAGGAAGGATTTAGAAATCAAGAGAGTGTATAGGAATATTTAGGACTTAGGCAAATGTTGGTGCACAACTAGGAAGGAAATAATGTGATGGTAATGGAAGTTTAAACTTGTTAAGGAAATTTAAGTGAATGCTAAAGGAGTTTTGATAACGAGAGATGCTTGGGAGATGATGTAATAGTGGTGAAGAGAACATTTGGCATAGTGGTTACATTAGGTATGAACCACCACAAAGAAACCTAGAGGAAAAACATTACAAGTGTTAGCATTATTACAAGGAAAATGCATAATGACTAAGATGGATTTTGGTGGATGAATTAAGGTATTTTAAGGAGGGCTTAAGGTGTATTTGAGGTGCCCAAATGAGGTTATAACATATTAGGATATATGAGGAGAAGTTTGGAGTTGAAAAGGAATTTAGAAACAAGTTTTTAGAGCCGACCGGCCTTAGGACCGGACTTGCAAGGTCGGTCGGGCTCTGTTACACTACCGGGAAATGTTTCTGGAATCGACCGGACTTGGGGGACCGGACTTGACAAGTCCGGTCGGGCTTGTTTTGTGAGAGGGGAAATGTTTCTGGAATGGACCGGACATGGGACCGGACTTGTCAAGTCCGGTCGGCATGAATTTAGTACGGATTATAAGTCTCTGGAATCGACCGGACATAGGACCGGACATGTAAGTCCGGTCGGAGTGAATTTTTCAACGGTAAAAGGTACTGGAATGGACCGGACTTGGCAAGTCCGGTCGGTAAGTCCGGTCGAGCCTAAAAATAAAAAAAAAAAAAAAAAAAAAAGAAATTTCAATTTCTAAAAATGGTAATGGGTAATGAGGTATGCCCTTGGTAGGGTAGTAATGATTGGGACCCTAAGAGCTTGAGGAATTAAGTTAAGATTAAGTATAAGTTTTAATGTTCAAGTTAAGTTTGTAAGATTAAGTGATAAAGACTTGGGAGGTTAATGAATGGAAGTCCTTAGGGACTAAGTGAGTTAAGTAAGGTGCAAATAACTAATAACCTAAAAATGAATGAATGTTTTAGGTTTGTGAGTTGGGACCCCGAAGAAGATTAGTCAAACAACGATCGACGGTGAACGGTACAATCCTTTTCGTGACCTGCTTGCTAACGAGGTGTCCCTCGGCTTGTGTGCTATCTGTTTATTTGCTATGACTAAAACAAGATAAAGCATGCAACCGGTTATATTGTTCCCGTTGTGATTGTGTTACATTTACACTAACCCGCGAGACTTGAGATTGTTACTAACCAAGTTTAGTACTTACTGAGTTAAGAATAAGGGTTAAGTTGATGGTTGTTGGTTAATGCCCGATAAGGCTTAGCTAGCACATGATGTTTAAGATGTCTACTAACTGGAACTTGAGTGAGGAAACCCGGGACCGATCTCCGGTCATGCATGCTAAGTGGAAAGGGGGACGGTATCTGAATCAGATCCGCCCTCCGCTTAAGGACTTGTCTTCGGACTTGTAGCCTAGGGCCGGTTGCCGGCTCAGCTACGCTGGACTCCCGTCCAGAGTAGGTGGCCTTAAGATGGTGCGGTGGGATCACCTAAATCCCAGGTTCGAATTAAGCTACAACCAATCCCTTCCAGGAAAGGTTTGTGTACTGAGATTAAGATTAAGACTGAGATTGAGATTAAGATTAAGGTAAGGTAAGGTACTGAGATTAAGGAAATGAGGACTAAGGAGGGGGTTACTAACCCACTTGTTAAGGGAACGCTTGAGTCGTTCATTGCTTGTGAACTATATATGTTCATCTGTGGTTATTGTTATTGCACTTCATATTATGTTTGTGTATGTAATCAATTTCCATGCTATCGACAATTAGTCGTCGTAGCCCCGTTAGCTTGGGGGCCATGAGAGGGTGTACCAGCATTCGTGCTGACCCCCTCGGGGGCTATTTTTACACTTGCAGGTAAGAGGCCCATGAGGACGCACTACGAGAGTAGGAGCGGTTAGACTTAGGAGGGGACTTTTATTTTGAGTTCGGGTTGCGCCTGTGCACCCGACTGTTCATATTTAAATGTTGTAAGTTTGAGATTATGATTGAGATACTAGTACTCGGATGGTCGTGGGATTGTGGATATTAATGTTTTGAGCTGGATAAATATTTTGGTTAAGTATTGTATATATTAAGCCGGTATGTTCTAATGATCAGACCGTGGCAAGGTCCAAGTGTTGTATATTTCCGCTGCGACGTTTTCGATTAAGTGTTCAGATTGCGATAACCACGATAGGCTTTGGATGGGGTGTTACAAAAGGCCTTCCAAAAAACGACCTAGGGCAAGGTAGATGATCCCCATAGTCAGAAAACACAGCCGTCTACTTGCCTCCCACGTTTTCAACACTCCCAACACCGAAACTCTACCGAAATCATCTCAAAATCACCAAAAACACATTCTTTCTTCTCTCATTGAACTTCCAAGCATCAAAACACCACAAATACAGAACCAAAACGTGCTTAACAACACAAGGAAGAAGAGGTCAGAAGCTCGGGTCAAAGTCGAACCGGATCGGCCACCAACGAAGCTTTCAGAGATTCCCGACGTGAAGGAACAACAAGTTTTCGAAATCAAAACAGGGTAAAAACCAAATTCTCTAACCCTTCTGGTCAAAATACAATTCTGGTTGAAATTGCTAACCGAATTGATTCTTCCTTGCTTCTGAATTAAGGTTTGTTTGTGTTTCTGCCTTCTAACTTGTTCGTTAAGTTTCGCATTAAATTCGATTTCAAATTGACAACTTTCAATCACTAACGTCTTGTACATCTTTCAGGCTACACACCCATAAAATTTGAGCCAAAAACACCTTCGGGAACAGCCTCAACGCCGCCGTCCGAGGGCGGTCCGCACCCACGGACGTCATGTCCGGGGTCCCGGACTCCCTGTCCGTAAGCCCGGACGCCCACGGACGGCGGCGGGATTTTTAAAAAAATTCAAAATTTAGGTTTTCTAAATTAATGTCCGGGCCCACGGACATCCTGTCCGTGGCCCCGGACCTTGCAAAATTGTGTTTTCCGTTTAATTCGACTTTTATGTTCACATAGATTAACTAGGGTCCGTGGGTTCGGACATTGGGTCCGTAGCCACGGACGGAAACAAAATTTGACCTAATTCTGCCTCTGAAACCCTAGTTTAGGAATCTTTAATTTTATTTTAATTTTCTGTCAAAAAATGCTAAAAAACACAAAAAAACAGAAGCTCGCGCACTTAGGTTAAAACGCCTCGTAATAAGCCGTAAATAAACTAAGTAGAGGAAAAACGACCTACGAAGGGTAATGAAAGTAATTGAACCCTAATTAAGTCGAATATCAAGCCCCCGAACCCGAACTCTCCTTTCCTAATTTAATCTAGGTCAAAATTAGGTGGCGACTCATAATAGGTTCCAGTGAGCTAGCTTAGGTTTTAATAATTATTGTTTTATGACATAGTTATTAATCTTAGGTTATAAGTGGACCTAAAACCCGACTAGATCCCAATCAATTTAATTAACATAGGATAGGGTTTAAAATCGAGGCTCACACCTCCTTAATGCTTTATTTACACTTTATTGTTATATTTGTCTTCAATGATAGATTTGATATGTTTTCAGGATGAAATGCTCAATAAAGTGCTTAAATGAAGATTTCAGAGGTTGAGGCAACAAGTGGAAGTCAAACCAGAGTCAAAGGCTGATTTTTACCAACTACTGCCTTGTTTTAATGAGGGTCCGGGTTTGTATCCTACTTTGTAAACCCGGACCATCTCATCGCAGAACTTACTGCCTAGTTTTAGTGGTGGTCCAGGTTTGCGTACTTGTTTGCAAACCCGGACCGTCTTCAAGCGAAAGCCTACTACCGAGTTTTAGTGGTGGTCCGGGTTTGCGTACTTGTTTACAAACCCGGACCAATACAAGCGGAGCACCAGAGATTTGCTTCGGAAATAACGGATTAGTTGTTTTATCTTTAGTCATCCGTTATTATATCTTCTAGCGGTGGCTTATTTAGGTGAGATTAAAGATAGAATTCTGAGGCATATAAAAGGAGAGTCTTGCCAACGTTAGAAGCATGCTGGGATACACCACAATTAGTCACGTTACAACACAGAGAGATTAGCTTAGTTTGAGATTGATTTTGATTGGGAGCCTGGAGCAGAGCAGAGAAAGAGATTCATCACGGAGACTTCACCAGAAGTCTCAGAACAGAGTTCCTTCTTGTTCTCTATTTCTACTCATTATAGTTTTCTTATTGTAACCATGCCAATGGCTGAGTAGACCTTTTAGATTTCGGTTTGCTATGTAACCCTGAATTTGCTATTCCTGTTCCTTTGTGATTTAATACAATTCAATTGAGTAAAGTTATTTTCCTTGCTTAATTTCTTTAATCGTTATAATTTGGCCAATTATAAAGATTAGCATTTTGTTAGCTTATATGTGATGATTGCGGCTTTCAATTGAATTCAGGAAAATAACCGGTTAGTTTAGAGACGGTAATTCCTCTAATTGCTAATTGGCTGATAATCTAGGTTGTTCTTAAGGCGGTTAGTAAACAGTGGGTTCGTAACGAGAGTTAGAATTCAGTCTTTGCTAACTAGAATTTGCTAAGCGGGAGACCGGAGGTGAATTAACTTTATCCTAGGGTTTTACTCAGATTTATCTTGGAAATCACTTTGGAATAGGAATTGCAGATTTAGGGAGCAATAGTAAACCGGGATCTCCTTCCCAATCAGTTTCACAACAATTATTTTCTTGCTCTTTACTGTTTTACGTTTTGTTTATAGTTTTTAATTGTCATCAAATCAATCCCCTAATTCCTGTTTTAATTTGTTATTTAGTTCTTTTATTTCTTTTCCGGTTAGTAAAGATTTAAACTAGACATCGCCTCCTCTGGTTCGATAGTTAGGGAATACTCTCTATTAAAACTTGCTAGAATTGACCGGTACACTTGCCGTTAGGTTTTATCCCAACAAGTAAGTTTATATTTGTGCTTAGGATGTGTAACACCCCAACTCAATCCAAATGTGGTCTCGCAACTTAACAGCTTATACATATACATGTCACAGCAGAATTCTTTACACTCCAGGACCTTGCCACGGTCTGACTACAGAATATACCGAATATTAGTACAACAACCTTAACCAATTACATTTCCTTTCTACAATCCCCTCATATCCTATACATCTTACTAACTCAATTGTCATACGAGTGTACATGCACAACTCGTAGGCCACACTTAACCCTTCACACTTGTACCCCTTCTTACTCTCGCGACGGCCGCCTCCTGACGTTCACCTGTGTAGTAAAAACAGCCCCCAAAGGGGGTCAGCACGAATGCTGGTACGATCCTCTCATGGCCCCCAAGCTAACGTGGCTACGACGACTAATTGTCGATAGCATGGAGGTTGATTAGATGCACAACATAATAGATAGTGCAGTAAACAACAACTCAGATATGAACAATCAAAGTTCACACACAATGAACGACTTAAATGCGTTCCCTTAATTAGAGAGTTAATTATTTAACTCCTTAAGTAATGTTCCCTCTTAATCTTAGACCATCCTTATCTCACCTCAATCTTAGTCTTATCTTAATCTTAGAAACAACCATCCTTTAATAAGGAGTGGATGTAGCTTATCTTAATCTTAATAATGCAAACCATCCTTTAAAAAGGAATGGTTGCAACTTATCTTAACCTTACCTTAATCTTAATCTTAACTTATTCTCAGTATACAAACCGTTCCTGGAGGGAAATGGTTGTATCCTAAGTCCAAACCTGGGATTTAGGTGATCCCACCGCACCATCTTAAAGCCACCTACCCTGGACGGGAGTCCAGCGTAGCTGAGCCGGCAACCGGCCCTAGGCTACAAGTCCGAAGACAAGTCCTTAAGCGGAAGTCGAATCTGCTATAGATACCGACCCCCTTTCCTTAGCATGCATGACCGGAGTCAGTCCCGGGTTTCCTCACTCAAGTTCCAGTTAGTAGTAGTCTCAAGACCATGTTTGTTGGTTAACCTCTTTCGGTTATATCAAACCCATATTAGGGAGTGTTCCTTAGTCTCACTCAATTCCTTACTAAACGTTGGTTAGTAAGTTCTCACGGTATGTTGTGTTAGTTTTCAAACATCACAACAATACAATAAACATAATATTCCGGTTGCATGCTTTATCTTGTTTAGTGAGCACACCGAAACAAATAGCACACAAGCCGAGGGACACCTCGTTAGCAAGCAGGTCACAAGAAGAACTGTACCGTACACCTGGAGATTGGCTAGCTCTTAAAACGATACTCGCCCAATCCGTCGAACACCTCCGACTATCTAGATCCTATAACATAGTAGCCGGGTAGGTTAATAACTTAATCATCTCCTAAACATTCCGCCACCATATGTAACTCTCTTAATTAAACTTCCAACTATATACACATGTGTATATTTATGTATAAGTCCTCACAAGTCTTATAATACAACAACCATTACTGGTTCTAAACTATTAAATCAATTATTCCAATCCTCTAATTATAAATATATATATATATATATTGAGGTTCCAACGTCATACTTATATTACAGTAGTCCCCTTGACACATCATCTAACATTTACTATATATATAACATAATAATTTCACAAACTCCAATGTTAGCTATTATGTACACACACGTATCCATATCTTATACAAGTATGTTCCCACCGATTTAATGTTACAAGAACATACATGTTCATACTCTCCTAACCTTCAATCCACCAATATTTATATACCTATGTGTGTATATAAATTCTCATATGTGCAATACTAACCTTAATACCTCTACTAATTTTGTAGGAACGAGTTCCTTAACCTTATTGGTCCATCACCTAATCAACTTTATTAGTCTCATCAACTCCAAGCCCTTATATAAATAACATCAACCTATCACTTTTAAATTAATACCAATTTTATAAGATGACTCCGTAATAAAATCCTTTAACCTCTTTTTCAACTTACTAATTTAATGTCTAATTATTTATGGTTAGCCCAAACCAATATACTAATTTTTATATCCACTTCTAACTTGAACTTAAATCCACTATATATAAAGAAAATGGTCAATGGGCTAAAAGCCCAATTTGACTACCCTTCAAGTCAATTTAATTCGGTTCCCGTTTTTATTTTTACAACACATTCTATTTTGTCATTTATTACATCAATGGACTATCTCCTTTTATTTCCTAAATCCAATTTCTTATGATTATTCTGATTGACCAAAGCTCAATTTTATATTCAGATTTGTTTCACTCCTAATTTGGGCTTAAGCCCTCAAATCCAATTTACTAACTTTAATTTCAGCCCAAATGATTATTCCTAAACCCAATTTAATTTGTCTAATTTACTTAGCCCAACTCAATGTTTGACTAATCTAATTCAAATTTAACCATTCAAAATCCCTAAATCGATTTAGCTAATTTCATAAACTCTAATACACATTCAGATTCCCAAGCCTTAATTTTTCTAGAAATTACACATCGCCCCTAAAACTTTCTAATTCCAATTTTCACCCCAGAATTTCTTCAACTTACATTTTGCCCCAGAATTGTTATATTACGTTTTTAACCTCAGTTGTCTTATATTACCGATTGTGCCCTATATATTTTTCCAGAACTCTAACTTTACCCAAATTGACTCCAGAACCTTAGATCAATCCAGAAACCTCAAAACTCCACTAGCTTATTCAAATTTCGGCCTTACCCCCCCTAATTTATAAATTTACCCCCAAAATCAATTCGTAACCCTAATTTTTTTTTAACATTCGAAACCCTAACTTTGATTTACTCCAGATTACTTTTTTTTTTCTTCCATTTATGCCGAGTCCCTGATTCAGCAATTAGCTCAATTAATTTCAAAAATCCCTAAATTAATTACCGAATCCCCAATTTTGATTTCATAACCCTAAATTCAGATTTTATTTGCAGAAAAACCCAATCGATTCCAAAACCTAATTCGAAGCCCTAATTCTCTTCTTCATTTTCGAAACTCAAATTTCTCATTCCCTAACCCTAGTTTTGATTCAGAAACGTATACAATTCCTCATGTAATTTTCGGAACCATCAAAAATACCAAGAATCCGCATTGGCAAGTCCATGTACAGATTCAGGAAACGAGAAGAAAAGATTCGGAACCTCCACAATGTTCGCATCCGCAAATTACTAGCAGAGCTACAGATTTTTGCAAGGGAATTCGGCTCTAATGGCACCGAAATTCAGAGGGGAAGGGGAAGGGTAATTCCTATCCTAAATACTTCGAATCTAACTATGAATTGGCCATTAGAACAAGCAAAACGAAAATAAACTCGACCGATGTACACCTTTTTGTTCCAGGCAGAAATCGACTCTTGTTTCACCACTTCTCCGGTTCCACGTCCCGTCTTCGGTTGGCTTCCTCGTCCGCCTTCTCTCGGCTCCAGCCTGCGTCCGCTTCGAAGCTCCCCGTCGCCAGCAGAATTACCGTGAGAAGAAGAGGAAATCGAGAGGCGCGAGCGTGTATTGTTCTTGCCAGTTAGGGCTGAGATTACCGTGAGAGAAGGAAGAAGAGAGGAAGGGAGGCGCGGCGTGAATGTTCTTGGCGAGGAGTTAGTGTTGCGATTCGGGTGAGAAGAAGGGAGGCGCGAGCAGTAAGTTGCTCGTTGCCACATCAGGGTTGCCAATATTACGGGATGATTGAGAATTAAGTGTGGGCTGGGCAAAGAAAAAGTCTGGTTGATTATTCTCGCTGGGCTGGATTAGCGAGAGTCCATATAGTTGACTGGGTCGGCCCAGTCATGTTGGGCGGGTCGGCCCATTTATTTTATTTTATTCTTTGAACGTTATTCATTTATGTCGTTTCTAGCTCGTTTTAGACCCGTTTTTCATGTCGTTTGTGACACGATGTCCCATTTAACGAGACGAATCATTTCATGATTCTAAATTTATATTTTAAATCAATAAAAATTATTGCTAGGTATAAATTTAATTAATTATAATTTAATTCCTAATTGGTTTGCATTTGGCCATTTTAGGCAAAAACGCGACGTCTTTTATTCTGACTGCTTAACCAATTTTCAAATGCCTCTAAAATTATCCAAATGATATTATAAGGTGTCTACGATCTCGTTTTCACTTCTAAAATATTCGTGACATGTTTTCCGAGGTAAAACGATTCGTTTTATTTCATTTATATTTCTTTTTCCTAAACCTCCTTAACGTCGTTTTAGGTTTCGTTTATGTTTTCTAACGACTTTTAGGGTTTAATTAAATATTATAATATTCCCTTGTACTTATTTAAGGGTATTTAATTCCTTAATCTCTCATTAGTTACTTTTATTTAATTAATTCATGATTAATTAAAGTAATTAAGGTTTGGGATATTTCAATCTACCCCCCTTAAATGAACTTTGTCCCCAAAGTTCCCATGCATCTTATTTTATTAGATTACACGGTTTATCTCATTCCATAGATCATATAGATCATGCTTATATGTACTTAAACTTATTGACTCATTAGGTCTGTCATATACTTATACTCAAATATCACACAACATGCTTAAGCATGTATAGCACTCAAAATTCCCTTTTGTTCCTTTTGATGATTAAAACAATCACACAATTTTCATCGTATTCTCCCATGCCACTGGTCCGTAGACAAAGGCTTATTCATCCTCGCCTTCATGGGCCAGAATACAAAACAACTCTGTTCTCCCCATGTCACCGGTCCGAAGACAAAGGCTCATGCGTCCTCGACTTCATGGGCGAGACTCAGTAAAAAGGAAATCCTTTTTACGAGGTCATGTGAGGAATAATTCCTCTAATTAAAAATACAATCAACTCCAATTTCGTTTTATCCTAACGCCTCTATCCTTAGCGTGATTTAATTGTGACCACTGGTAGGGAGTTTCAGAAATCGTCCGACCCTGATGTGATCAGCATCAGTGTTGAACTATCCTTCCACCCCAATTTGTGTTCGGTTTCCCTTGATCCCTAGAAAATCAAGTTCCACCTCCCACGTCATTTTCAAACAACAAATAATTCACTCATTTCCAATTTTCTATCTTTTTAGTCATTCTAGTCATAATCAATACATCTCTAAGGTGTGGACTCAGTCCATCAATCATTCCAATTCATCTCTTAACCATTACCTCATGATTCTCATTCCTACTAAGTTCTATATCAGTCTCATAACAATTCTCACCATCTTATACCTCATAGCATTACTATTTCCTAACTCATACTCATATCGAGTAATATCTCATAGTGTTATCTTATTCTTATCTCACTCATAGATTCATATCAACTCATATCTCATATCTTTCATATTCCTTAAGTCTCCTTAATCCTCTTCACTAATTCACTTAACTTGTACTCACACCGAAGTTAACAAGATAGGTACTTAATATGTATGGTATTCGCATCTTCCGTGCGCAATAACCATAATTAATCTCAAAATGTTTATGTAAAACAAATTCTCAAATTATTTTGTGCTATGCACACCGTAGTTTACGTACTAAGTACATAAACATACGCTAAGCGGTTTTCGCTCTACCCCCTTAAAATGGATTACGCCCACGTAATCCACATTATATAATCCTTGAACATAGGTTCAAGATGTCTAATTCTCACCAAGCATTCTAGCTTCCATGTCATCTATCTCACTTATAATTCGATCAGAGGGTCATAACTCTGTTAATGGCTTAGTCTCTGTATCGAGGATTCTTAACGGTACTTATACATTTTTCTTAACTTAGTTTGGTCTAATCTCAAAGGTACTGATCTGCTAGCTTCCGCTGCGCTATAATCTTAGGCTTAGTTTGCCTTCCTTATCCTTTTATAGTATTGTATATCCTTCTACACGCTTATGATCTAGTACTAAAGGTCCCTCAATGGACACATGTTATCTTTACATATACACGGCCTTAATGAGTTGTAACTCATCTATCCAGTCTCCCTAAAGATCTTATGTTCGTACTCTTAGTGTTCTCTTAAGTGTCTAAATCGTTCTTTCCAACTGACCTTGGTCTGAGGATGATTCTTAATCTGAAGCTACTGTTTAGTGCTTATTGCGCTTTACAGTTTAATCTCTAATGTCTTAAGACATGTCTAATGTCTGTACTTAACAATCCGTGCTCTTCGCACTTCATAGTTCTTAATTATTTTCTATCTGAAATGGGTTTTCTGATTCCTTTGTGTCGTTGATTCAACTGTATTCCTTCTCTTCAACCGTTGTGGTGGTAGCTGCTCTTGTCTGATCTTGCGTCGTTGACCGTGGTACGGAGTCGACTACTTCCCGTGTTTCTTGCACCACTCGTCTACATGCATGGGGTACCTTACTGGTACATTACTACTTACCCAACTAACTCATAAATGAGCCTGTCAGGCCTGCAAGCCCCTGTGGAGTGCAGTCGTCCCACGTCTCATTTTAGTAAACTCGTAGTGTTCGTCACATGTTTAGCTATTGCTAACTATGAAGTATTCTGTTGTCGATCTCCTCTTTCATCGTTCCATAATAACACTTATTGTTCTTCTTGAACTTAATCAAGGGAAATTCATTTATTGTGTTCTTGGGTATAGTATGTTGTAGCTCCTTTCTGTATTCCGTACTAACTCGATCTCTTAGTAACCGAGGTCTCTTTCCATAGAGCCTCTTATCTTGTTTCTCATGCATGTTCTATTATGTTTCCTAAGAAATCTTACCTCACATAATCTAGACTACTGGCGTCAATGCACAGTTCGTCTATCATCTTATTTCCTTACTTATGTCGGTCTTAGCTTACAAATCTAATTGCCTTTGTGTCATCATTTGACAGCTTATACATAATGGTCGCTTTACTGCGCACCATAACTTAATCCCCTTATACACATATTGTCCTTAGGACCTCTGCTACCGTGTAGTTGGCCTTTACCATGTTGCCCATTGTGTGCACTACTTACTCACTTATTCTAACATCTTACCTTATACTCAATCCCTCCTTGGTGTAAAACACACTAGGAGTTCTCTAATTTTGGTGTATGGCGGTTGCCGTACAGTGTTGTAATTTTATTATCTCTTAATACGAAGGTGTTTCCATCCTTTATGATGTTATTTACCATGTAATTTAACCGGTTACTGAAGAAATCATCCGTTGAATCACAAGCTCTTCTAAGCATTGGTCACTTGACATGCCATACTGTGCACTCCTAATGTTTATCTCTGACGATTACTGATTTTTTTAAATCCTGGGTGTTGGATATGAGGTCTGTCTCTGCAGCCTTCCTTATTATTCAAGTGTATCTGGTATGTTCTAAGGTAATATCAAGGTTTACAGTTCCCATTCTCTAACAAAAGCGCATTCTATCTCTAATAAGTGAAAGCCCTTTTTGAGGGGTTTATTCCCACTCATGGCCTCATAACAAGGAGAGGTATCCCCTCTCTAAAGGAATGGTTCGTTCTCCGCCCCCCTCCCAATGTACTATCTCATTATTCTCATTGGTGCCCTTTCCTGGCAATTCCTCCTCAATTACATTATAGGTCATTCTACCTCATAAGTACACCTTAGTTCACTCATTTTTACTCCATTATCCTTTAATGATTCCTAGTTAAGTCCTAGGTCATAGTAACTCACTTATTCTTAATATTGGTTTCTACACAAATTTCGCCATGACTTCTCTACTATATTATCATACCCAAATGCATAGATTTTCCCCTCAAATCAATCCCAAGTTAATCACGTCCTTGGTGGACATTCACAACACACTCAATAGTTGCAATCTTAAATTGCATAGCACTAAGGCTCTTAAATGACATGGCTCTTAGGCCCTTAAATGACTTAAACTTAAACACTGAATTTCCCACATATAAAAGCTTTCAACCTGCAAATACACACAACAATAGTCCCATGACAATACATAAGAGCTCTTATAATTCATTTGTGATTGTTTTACTAACTCATTTGTCATTAGCTCCTTAGTGTTTAATTTTCTTTTGAGTGAGAGTCGGTGGTCGGTTCACTGTTTGTAATCTAGCTCATTAGCAGATTAACTTCATAACTACTAGTTCTTTGTATTCCATTATATGTCAGGTTACATCATGATGTGGTATTGGATTTCATGGTAAGTTGTTGCATCCTGCTTCCCACTATGGAAGTTCACTCAGGTAACCCGACATTATTCGGTGTCTACAACGATACTCTCGATCACATAGAATGTATTCGTATTAAGCATTGGCCTTACTGTGTCTCCGTTGGATATTTATACTAGCTAACATGTGTCTCCATCTCGATGATGTGTTCAACTTTCGTTGGCTTCACCACCCGTCAATGATTAATCATACTCGGGTGTTAATGAGTTAGGTAGTAATGCTAACCGTCGTTCACCAGTTTGTTCGGCTCGACTATGCCCGCTCTGTGGGGGGTAGTCCTCTGAGCTTTCCTCTCTCGGGGTTGTATGTCTTTAATCCTTGGTAGATTACTGCTTAAGTTTATTCCATGTCCCTGTTTTTGGGGTTTACTGACATATTCAACGAAGATTGTTGTTATTGGTATTCTTAATGGTCATCTCGGGAGTTCTATCCCGTTCCTGCTGGAAGTCATTCTGTCGACTGCCTTCATTGTATCTCTTAATACATTCCTTGTATGTTGTTACTTACGTAGTGTTTTGGTCGGATTATTGAGTGATCTCTTAAGTTTTCCTCTTGGGGTTTGGGATTGGTGTTCCTACCCGTACTGTCAGTTGTTACTGTGGTAGGTTGTACCGTTGCTGATATTTATACCGTTTAGCATTCCAACCAAGTTCAGCTCCCTGCTGACTGGTGTGTCGACTATCTTGTTATGGTCAGGCCGTCAGGCCTTTCCAAGGTCTTATCCTCTGGTTCTTATGGATTTGCAATCCAGTATTAATATGTACTACGACTGTAGCGTTCTACTATCTCGCCATGATGGCTTTCCGTGTAGCTTAACCGTGGTAGCACTTGCCATGGCAAGTGCGCCATGCAAGATGGGCTACCGGTAATGTGTGCGTCGGTAGTGGTACTTCCTTCTAATTCCCATGTAATTGGTAGTCCTCGGGACTCCTTCGATGATCTCTTATTTTGGATAACTGGCCATCCGGCAGTTTCCTTGTTGTTTGACAGTACTGTCATTTATCAGGGCGTTCCTCTTTCTGAGGGAACCCCTTAATATTTCTTATGTCTTAATCCTCGCTCCTGTCTCCACACATTTTGTTGCGGTTACTAAGTAATGATTCTCCTTTAGACACTACATCGTAGTCCTATTTCGGTATACAATTGTATGAGTTCCTACCGTCGTCCGCATTATGTCGGCCAGGTCTTGTAACCTTCCTCATTGTATGGGGTTTGGAGTTCCCGTTTCTAACTGGACTTTCCAGTAATCTTATCCCTTACGCTTTGTATTATCCCACTGTTATGCTCACTCGGACCGCTGTTCGGTACTCATGTCGCTTATCTTTTCTTATATGTTGCACTCGTAGTGCTTTTCTTATCATTAGTGTTGCGGTGTAACTCGACTGCGTAGAATGTCGACCCATGTTGCCGGTAATTACCGTTCCCTTACTGGTAGAATTCCCTTGATAGCGCCTGTTTCACCGCTGCGCCTCAGTTAAAACGTTCAAGTTCTCATAAACTGTTGCTCAACAAGATGTTTCTCGTTTTGCTTACTATTAAATAACTGCCAGATCGGTTTTTTTTTTCCGAGTAGGAGAAGGCTTTCTTCTCTCTGGCGTTTGTTCCATGTATTCAGGGTTAGGGACGTGGAGGACGGGTCTAGGTACTATGGATATCCGGTAAACACCGGGAAGTCCTGACTAACGCACCTCTCACTCTACCTCTTAACCCTTAACCCGTAACTCAATCTCAACCTCAATATTCTCCTAAGTTCGATATTTCTTGTCTTCAGAGCGTAACTACGCTCTGATACCACTTTTTGTAACACCCCAACTCAATCCAAATGTGGTCTCGCAACTTAACAGCTTATACATATACATGTCACAGTGGAATTCTTTACACTCCAGGACCTTGCCACGGTCTGACTACAGAATATACCGAATATTAGTACAACAACCTTAACCAATTACATTTCCTTTCTACAATCCCCTCATATCCTATACATCTTACTAACTCAATTGCCATACGAGTGTACATGCACAACTCGTAGGCCACACTTAACCCTTCACACTTGTACCCCTCTTACTCTCGCGACGGCCGCCTCCTGACGTTCACTTGTGTAGTAAAAACAGCCCCCAAAGGGGGTCAGCACGAATGCTGGTACGATCCTCTCATGGCCCCCAAGCTAACGTGGCTACGACGACTAATTGTCGATAGCATGGAGGTTGATTAGATGCACAACATAATAGAAAGTGCAGTAAACAACAACTCAGATATGAACAATCAAAGTTCACACACAATGAACGACTTAAATGTGTTCCCTTAATTAGAGAGTTAATTATTTAACTCCTTAAGTAATGTTCCCTCTTAATCTTAGACCATCCTTATCTCACCTCAATCTTAGTCTTATCTTAATCTTAGAAACAACCATCCTTTAATAAGGAGTGGATGTAGCTTATCTTAATCTTAATAATGCAAACCATCCTTTAAAAAGGAATGGTTGCAACTTATCTTAACCTTACCTTAATCTTAATCTTAACTTATTCTCAGTATACAAACCGTTCCTGGAGGGAAATGGTTGTATCCTAAGTCCAAACCTGGGATTTAGGTGATCCCACCGCACCATCTTAAAGCCACCTACCCTGGACGGGAGTCCAGCGTAGCTGAGCCGGCAACCGGCCCTAGGCTACAAGTCCGAAGACAAGTCCTTAAGCGGAAGTCGAATCTGCTATAGATACCGACCCCCTTTCCTTAGCATGCATGACCGGAGTCAGTCCCGGGTTTCCTCACTCAAGTTCCAGTTAGTAGTAGTCTCAAGACCATGTTTGTTGGTTAACCTCTTTCGGTTATATCAAACCCATATTAGGGAGTGTTCCTTAGTCTCACTCAATTCCTTACTAAACGTTGGTTAGTAAGTTCTCACGGTATGTTGTGTTAGTTTTCAAACATCACACAACAATACAATAAACATAATATTCCGGTTGCATGCTTTATCTTGTTTAGTGAGCACACCGAAACAAATAGCACATAAGCCGAGGGACACCTCGTTAGCAAGCAGGTCACAAGAAGAACTGTACCGTACACCTGGAGATTGGCTAGCTCTTAAAACGATACTCGCCCAATCCGTCGAACACCTCCGACTATCTAGATCCTATAACATAGTAGCCGGGTAGGTTAATAACTTAATCATCTCCTAAACATTCCGCCACCATATGTAACTCTCTTAATTAAACTTCCAACTATATACACATGTGTATATTTATGTATAAGTCCTCACAAGTCTTATAATACAACAACCATTACTGGTTCTAAACTATTAAATCAATTATTCCAATCCTCTAATTATAAATATATATATATATATATATTGAGGTTCCAACGTCATACTTATATTACAGTAGTCCCCTTGACACATCATCTAACATTTACTATATATATAACATAATAATTTCACAAACTCCAATGTTACTTATTATTTACACACACGTATCCATATCTTATACAAGTATGTTCCCACCGATTTAATGTTACAAGAACATACATGTTCATACTCTCCTAACCTTCAATCCACCAATATTTATATACTTATGTGTGTATATAAATTCTCATATGTGCAATACTAACCTTAATACCTCTACTAATTTTGTAGGAACGAGTTCCTTAACCTTATTGGTCCATCACCTAATCAACTTTATTAGTCTCATCAACTCCAAGCCCTTATATAAATAACATCAACCTATCACTTTTAAATTAATACCAATTTTATAAGATGACTCCGTAATAAAATCCTTTAACCTCTTTTTCAACTTACTAATTTAATGTCTAATTATTTATGGTTAGCCCAAACCAATATACTAATTTTATATCCACTTCTAACTTGAACTTAAATCCACTATATATAAAGAAAATGGTCAATGGGCTAAAAGCCGAATTTGACTACCCTTCAAGTCAATTTAATTCGGTTCCCATTTTTATTTTTACAACACATTCTGTTTTGTCATTTATTACATCAATGGACTATCTCCTTTTATTTCCTAAATCCAATTTCTTATGATTATTCTGATTGACCAAAGCTCAATTTTATATTCAGATTTGTTTCACTCCTAATTTGGGCTTAAGCCCTCAATCCAATTTACTAACTTTAATTTCAGCCCAAATGATTATTCCTAAACCCAATTTAATTTGTCTAATTTACTTAGCCCAACTCAATGTTTGACTAATCTAATTCAAATTTAACCATTCAAAATCCCTAAATCGATTTAGCTAATTTCATAAACTCTAATACACATTCAGATTCCCAAGCCTTAATTTTTCTAGAAATTACACATCGCCCCTAAAACTTTCTAATTCCAATTTTCACCCCAGAATTTCTTCAACTTACATTTTGCCCCAGAATTGTTATATTACGTTTTTAACCTCAGTTGTCTTATATTACCGATTGTGCCCTATATATTTTTCCAGAACTCTAACTTTACCTAAATTTGACTCCAGAACCTTAGATCAATCCAGAAACCCTAATTTATAAATTTACCCCCAAATCAATTCGTAACCCTAATTTTTTTTTTTAACATTCGAAACCCTAACTTTGATTTACTCCAGATTACTTTTTTTTTTTCCATTTATGCCGAGTCCCTCATTCAGCAATTAGCTCAATTAATTTCAAAAATCCCTAAATTAATTACCGAATCCCCAATTTTGATTTCATAACCCTAAATTCAGATTTTATTTGCAGAAAAACCCAATCGATTCCAAAACCTAATTCGAAGCCCTAATTCTCTTCTTCATTTTCGAAACTCAAATTTCTCATTCCCTAACCCTAGTTTTGATTCAGAAACATATACAATTCCTCATGTAATTTTCAACCATCAAAAATACCAAGAATCCGCATTGGCAAGTCCATGTACAGATTCAGGAAGAAACGAGAAGAAAGATTCGGAACCTCCACAATGTTCGCATCCGCAAATTACTAGCAGAGCTACAGATTTTTGCAAGGGAATTCGGCTCTAATGGCACCGAAATTCAGAGGGGAAGGGGAAGGGTAATTCCTATCCTAAATACTTCGAATCTAACTACGAATTGGCCATTAGAACAAGCAAAAACGAAATAAACTCGACCGATGTACACCTTTTTGTTCCAGGCAGGAAATCGACTCTTGTTTCACCACTTCCTCCGGTTCCACGTCCCGTCTTCGGTTGGCTTCCTCGTCCGCCTTCTCTCGGCTCCAGCCTGCGTCCGCTTCGAAGCTCCCCGTCGCCAGCAGAATTACCGTGAGAAGAAGAGGAAATCGAGAGGCGCGAGCGTGTATTGTTCTTGCCAGTTAGGGCTGAGATTACCGTGAGAGAAGGAAGAAGAGAGGAAGGGAGGCGCGGCGTGAATGTTCTTGGCGAGGAGTTAGTGTTGCGATTCGGGTGAGAAGAAGGGAGGCGCGAGCAGTAAGTTGCTCGTTGCCACATCAGGGTTGCCAATATTACGGGAGTGATTGAGAATTAAGTGTGGGCTGGACAAAGAAAAAGTCTGGTTGATTATTCTCGCTGGGCTGGATTAGCGAGACTCCATATAGTTGACTGGGTCGGCCCAGTCATGTTGGGCGGGTCGGCCCATTTATTTTATTTTATTCTTTGAATGTTATTCATTTATGTCATTTCTAGCTCGTTTTAGACCCGTTTTTCATGTCGTTTGTGACACGATGTCCCATTTAACGAGACGAATCATTTCATGATTCTAAATTTATATTTTAAATCAATAAAAATTATTGCTAGGTATAAATTTAATTAATTATAATTTAATTCCTAATTGGTTTGCATTTGGCCATTTTAGGCAAAAACGCGACGTCTTTTATTCTGACTGCTTAACCAATTTTCAAATGCCTCTAAAATTATCCAAATGATATTATAAGGTGTCTACGATCTCGTTTTCACTTCTAAAATATTCGTGACATGTTTTCCGAGGTAAAACGATTCGTTTTTTTCATTTATATTTCTTTTTCCTAAACCTCCTTAACGTCGTTTTAGGTTTCGTTTATGTTTTCTAACGACTTTTAGGGTTTAATTAAATATTATAATATTCCCTTGTACTTATTTAAGGGTATTTAATTCCTTAATCTCTCATTAGTTACTTTTATTTTATTAATTCATGATTAATTAAAGTAATTAAGGTTTGGGATATTTCAGGATGAGTGTTTGACCCCAAATAATTCAGACTTATTTGTAATACCGAGTTTTGCTTATAAATATTTGTTTTGTCTCTCTAAATTATTAAATGCTTAAGAACTGATCATTTTTACGCATTTACGGTTTCTCTTATTTCAATGATTTTGTAAATTCGAGAATAGACTACAAAGAGAGACAAACGTTAGATATTATCTCCTTGATTAGCTGAAAAAATCCATCGCTGTTATTAAAAGAATTTTTGCTTTATGCTAATTAATGATTTTAGACTTTTTCTGCTAGTAAAAAGTTTATTGAATTAATTAAGAGTTGACCTTATCTATGCTTTAGGAAGGCCACAAGATAAATTCTTAAACAGACAAATAGAATAAATTAGGATTATAATTAAAGTCTGAAGTATATTTGGGCGGTTTCACCTTCCTTAGCACATTTTTCATCCAATTGATACACAACAGTTTTATTAAAGCTTTTTATTGTTTTTATCTGTCCAACCCAAAAACGCCAAGATTGCCACTGGCTAAACCCTTTTTTATTTACTGTTTATTAAATACCGAAACTAGGAAAATTGAACAATTTCCCTGAGGATACGACACTTGTTGTACTACTCTGACCAGGTGCACTTGCCTATTAGTTTGCAACAAATCTATATATAATATTGTATAGATTTTACTAAACAAGTTTTTGGCGCCGTTTTCGGGGAGATCGATTCCATCAATTTCCCCTAGTTTTCGGTACCTTAATTTTTGTCTAATAAAGTTTATCAGCCTATTTTAATATTTCTGCTTTTATTTATCTATTTACTGTTAATTTCACAATTTCTCACAAATCAAATTATCTTCTGTGCACGCAAAACACTCGAACCCGAGGTTCTCCACCAATCAGTCCGAGACCCGAACCCGAGCACACTCTACTACAAGCACGAAGAAATCAGAGAAATCAAGACATGGGCGATAACCAAGTCATAGATGAAATGGACCACAAAAATCAACCACAACACCGTGCCCTCTCTGATTACCACCAACCGGATACTGAAGGAAGGGCAACAACCATAGTTCTCCCCGAACTAACACCGCAAGAAACCGGACGATGGGCTTTCAAAACCCATTACATCACCGCCGTCCGGGATTTAGGCAAGTTTAATGGAGCAAATCCAGATGAAGCCCCGAATCATTTAAGTCTCTTTCTAGACTTCTGTAATTCCTTTGGTCAAACCGGAACCGTCAAGGAAAGAATCTGTCTACAACTATTTCCTCACTCGTTGTCAGATTCAGCAAACAGGTGGTACCGAAGTCTTCCTTCCCGATCAATCCACACATGGCTGCAAATGGCCCAGAAGTTCCTTACCAAATACTACCCAACTAGTAGAACAAGGCAATTGATCGGAGAAATCAACACATTCTGTCAGGAGCCAGGAGAAACATTGTACGACGCACGGGACAGAATCAAGGATATGCTGATGAAGTGTTCCCACCATGGTCTCGATGATCAATCCCTCTGCCTGTCATTCTTCAATGGCCTGGATGATGGGAACCATCTACTCGTAAATTCCTCTACAGAAGGAAGTTTCATGATGAAATCTCCTCAAGAAGGGATGAACCTTCTCGAAACCATGACGAGCAATACAAGACAGTGGACGAGATCTAAAGGACGAACGCCATGAGCAGCAGGCCTACTCCACGTTGAGCCTACGGATCATTTATCAGCCCAGATCTCATCCCTTGCAAAGATGGGGGAGAAGTTAACAACATCTCAATACGAAATCGTAAAGACAATAGCTTCCTCACCTCCAGGTTCATCTGCAAGAAGGATGTGCCATATGCGCTGGTCCTCATGAAACATCAACAATGGAGGTAAAAGCGAGTATGAAGATGTACACTCATAGAAACCACCTCGGTAATTTCCTACAACAACAACTACCCAGAGAAATCACCCGAATTTCTCATGGAAAAACAACGATCAAAACCAAGGGGGGCAGAACAGCTCCAATACCTATCAGGGAAATAGACCCCAACCAAACTCTAATATGGGTTATAGAGCACAAGGTGCCCCTCCAGGTTTCCACCAACAACAACCATCCTCATCCTCTGCTGATCCAAATGAGGAATTCAGAAACCTAATGAAGGGATTCGTGACTTCGACCGAAACCAGACTCGTGGATCAAGAAGCCACTAACAGAAGGGTTGAAGCCCAGATACAACAAACCAACCAACAGTTGGAGCAAATCAGCAGCTTGCACAAAGGCCACCTGACACTATCCCTAGTCAGCCAAATCCAAATCCATGAGAACATGCCAAGGCAATGACTTTGAGAAGTGGAGGCCGCTCAACTCACCCCTCCTCGAGATGAATTTAATAATCAAGAACAGCAAGCTCACAAGCCTCGAGAAGATCAAGAAGAAGAACTAGAAGATGCTGAAGAAGCCCCTCCTCCTCCGAAAAATATTTCCAAGGAGAAGGAGCCTCCTGAATCTACTCCTTCCTCTCTAACTAAGATTCTTCCCCCACTTCCGTTTCCAAACAGAATAAGAAAGAAAATTTAGATGAACAGTTTGGAAAGTTTCTAACCTATTTCAAGAAACTAACGATTAATATTCCTTTTGCAGATGCTTTGAAACAAATGCCGATATATGAAAAGTTCATGAAGGATATCATCACAAACAAAGATCGTTGCAGGAAGTGGAAACTGTGCACCTTACGCAGGAAGTGTCAGCAGTGCTTCTAAAGAACCTCCCTCCAAAACTTGGAGACCCAGGTTTGCCAATTATTCCATGTTCCATTGATAATGTTGACTGTGGTAGTGGGCTATGTGACCTAGGAGCTAGTATCAATTTAATGCCACTCTCAACTTTCAACAAACTTAAGATTGGTGAATGCATGCCTACTTCTATTCAATTACAATTAGTAGATAGGTCTTTAGTATTCCCGAAAGGGATAGTAGAAGACTTGATTGTTACTGTAGGAACTTTTGTGTTCCCTGCTGATTTTATTGCGATTGACATGGAAGAAGACACTAGGGTGCCCTTAATCTTAGGATGACCTTTCATGAGAACTGCTAGAGCATTTGTAACACCCCAACTAACAACATCACACTTAACAACAAACTACAGCGGAAAACTTAACTCATCACAATACTTAACTCATTGGTGTTACACGCAGTTAACCACCCACGTGGCTAACAAGGCTAATGCATATACATTGTATCGGTCTGATGGACCAGATTCCTGAGCAACTACACATTACAAACTCTTCCCATTACCAACAAACATTATACATTTATATTCCAACTGTACCGAGTATTTACAAACTAATGCCGACAACAATTTCGGTCTTACTACACCTACAATACATACTCAATCAATTAAACTACCCATGTGAAAACAACTACCCCGTCCTACTCTCGAACGGCTTCCAGCACCTTGTACCTGAAAATAAAGAGAGAAAGGGTGCCCCCCCAGCGGGCTCAGCATAATGCTGGTATGGTAACCGTGCAGCCCGCATACTACCGGGCCACACACAACTAATTGTCGTCTAAGCATGCGGTTGATTTTATTTAAATCATGCATGAAAACTATAAACACATAACACATTGCATACCCACAACAATGGGGTTCAACAAATCAATAAACACAACAAAACTCGTTAGCTCACTCATTTTGTTCCTTGACCCTTGAGGGTTTCCCCTCTATGGAACTATTTCCTCAATAGATGACACTTACCCACTAGTCGGGTTATACATAGATTCCTCTTATTACAACTGGGATTCATATCCATGATCCACATACTCCAAATAACAGCACACATCACATTTTAACGTACATACAACATTGCTTGGAGAAGGTCACGTGAGGACACGTACCCCGAGATGTGAGTTAGTAACCTCAATGGAGCCTAGAGAACCTTTTTATTCCCATGCTAAGCTCTTTATACAATAACTTATTGTTCTACATAGAGAACATAAATTAACTTAAGATGTGTCGGATATAACATAGTTCCGAACACACCGTACATATTAACTTTACTGAGATGTGTCGGTCTCAATATAGTACCGAACACACCGTTGTTATACCCAAAATTTCAACCCCCCCGGAGTAGTCTCTAAGGCATACGTGTTACAAAGGGCAAAGTGGTCAAAATGCACCAATGCATGACTTTCCAAGGACATTCTCGGATTTTCTATTTTCATATGACTTGTTCATTATCTCCAAACACTTCCAAATATCATAGTCATTATGAAAGGTATTTCATGATTTTCTGATAATATATTCTGGAAATTAAGCTTTTAATAAGCTAGTTTCTTTAATAATTAACATATGAAATAGCCTTAAAATAGAAATAAAAAAGGTTTTAAAAATCAAAATAAAATCATCACATGGTTAGAATGACTACATACAGTCATAAACCTAAATTATTTATTTGGAACCTTAGCCCAAAATTTAAAAGAGAAGAAATTCAATCATTTTTGCAATTTTCTCTCTCCTTTGGAAAATACCGAAATCGAAACAAAATGTCATGAAATTTTAACACAAGATAGAGGATGACTTCTAGAGACTAATGCCATTGGAATTTCATTATTTCTACTTTCCAATAATAAGTTATGAATTATGGGAGATTCCAGATTGTAAGATTTTTATCTAATCGGTTATTTATCAAAATAACATGATTCTAACTCTCCAAATTCCTAAAAATCATTTTTTACCTTCAGTTAAATTTTCATAATTTTTCTCGGCCTACAGCATATTCTAAAAAATCAGATTCCCTTAGAGCACAAAATCAGTGTTTTAGATAAAGATCTTGTTCTATCAACATGGTCTTGCTTCTTCTATAAAAGGCCCTTCCAAAAACGACCTAGGGCAAAGGATAACATTCCCATAGTCAGAAAACACAGCCGTCTACTTGCCTCCCACGTTTTCAACACTCCCAACACCGAAACTCTACCGAAATCATCCCAAAATCACCAAAAACACATTCTTTCTTCTCCCATTGAACTTCCAAGCATCAAAACACCACAAATACAGAACCAAAACGTGCTTACAACACAAGGAAGAAGAGGTCAGAAGCTCGGGTCAAAGTCAAACCGGATCGGCCACCAACGAAGCTTTCAGAGATTCTCGACGTGAAGGAACAACAAATTTTCGAAATCAAAACAGGGTAAAAACCAAATTCTCTAACCCTTATGGTCTAAATACACTTCTGGTTGAAATTTCTAACCGAATTGATTTTTCCTTGCTTCTAAATTAAGGTTTGTTTGTGTTTCTTCCTTCTAACTTGTTAGCTAAGTTTCATATTATTTTTTACTTCAAATTGAATTCTTTCAATTACTAACGTGTTTATAATCTTTCAAGCTACGTACCCATAAAATTTAAGCTAAAAACACCGTCGGGAACAGCCTCAACGCCGTAGTCCGAGGGCGGTCCGCACCCACGGACGCCATGTCCGGGGTCCCGGACTCCCTATCCGTAAGCACGGACGCTCTCGGACGGTGGCGGGATTTCAAAATTTTCAAAAAAAATTAGGGTTTTATAAAACATGTCCGGGCCCACGGACTCCCTGTCCGGGTCCACGGACGCCCTGTCCGGGTCCACGGACGCCTGTCCGTGGCCTCGGACTTTTCAAAATTGTGTTTTCTGTTTAATTCGACTTTTATTTTCACATAGGTTAATTAGGGTATGTGGGTTCGGACAGTAGGTCCGTGGCCACGGACAGAAACGAAATTTGACCTGATTCTGCCTCCGAAACCCTAGTTTAGGTAATTTCACTTTTCACTTTAATTTTCTGTCAAAAAATGCTAAAAAACACAAAAAAAAAAACAGAAGCTCGCGCACTTAGGTTAAAAACGACTTGTAATAAGCCGTAATTAAACTAAGTAGAGGGAAAACGACTTCTAGGGATAATGAAAGTAATTTGAACCTTAAATAAGTCGAATACCAAGCCCCCGAACCCGATCTCTACCTTTCCTAATTTACTCTAGGTTAAAATTAGGTGGCGACTCATAATAGGTTCCAGTGAGCTAGCTTAGGGTTTAATAATTATTGTTATATGACATAGTTATTAAACTTAGGTTATAAGTGGACCTAAAACTAGCTTAGATCCTAATCAACTTAATCAACATAGGATAGGGTTTAAAATCGAGGGTCACAACCGTACATAACCCTCTAGTCCCGAACAATAGTCGAGGTTGATAACTTGGTTAAGCTTACTGATGATTGTAATCCAAGAAGGAAAACAACCTTAACATAACAGAGAGGGAGTTAAAGAAACTATATACATCAACTCCCAAGCAACACGCGCGACCGGAACACTCCGGATTCCTCACCTCCCATTAGTATATATATAGTTAAGAGCTCCATTATGGAACCTAACACATCCACACACCATAAGGTATTATAACCAGGTTAAACACATAAGGGGGGTAATCATACTCACACTCACAAACAACACACAACTAACTCACGCATAGTCGTGGTTAGAACGTTCCCAAGGTTTGGGTCGTTAAGTCCGAATACCGATCTCTTATATGATCCTAGAGTCGGTTAGTTAAGTTTAACACATTTTTGAGGTTAAACGGTATCGGAACTAAACACGCCACAAAAATGAATTACTGTAAACTCATTACATGTTTTTATCTTATAAGGTGGCAAACATTCAGAAAAACACATTGGCATACAAGCCGGTGTAATCCGGTAGGACACAGGTGCAAGAAACCATACCGGTCACCACGGTCCACTATGTGTCCTCCTAGGTTCCTCGAACAATCCCGTACACTGGTAACATCACAATTACTTTCATTAACATTGGGGTAACATGATTGCTTAACGTCTACTTGCCCATATTAACCCCGTCATCCTGTTATACTTAATTTTACTCTTGTGATCTTAAGTTCACAACTCTCACATTAAACCTAATACTTGTTTACACTTTTTAAGGCCTTTTACATGTCACCAAACAAGGCCTAAACATCACCTAAAACCATTACCATTCAATCCCCCATGATTAGAAGCCTTTAAAAACACATTTTGCAACATTTTTGCCCTAGTACGGGACATTGTCCGGACCCAAGGTCTCGGACCAATTGTAGAATGTACTCTCGGCCTTAAATTTCACTTGGTCCTGGACTAAGGACCCTAACCACCTACAAACTTGTCTTTCGGCTCATTTTTAAGGGTGGTCCGGGTACCTATACAAGGGCTAGGTCCCGGACCATGTTAATAAGTTGTTAAAACATCATTTTTCAACCCCTAATCCAACCTTAAACCTTACCTAATCATTCCATAATCTTTCCACATGTTTCCTACATGTTTAAACACCTTAGTTCATGCACTAAACCTTCCTAAATCATCACTAACTTGTTACTCAATTTCTTACAACAATTCCTAACACTTATAACATCTTTCCTTAGGTTTCTAGGTGGTATATTAGGCCTACTACCACTACTAACCAAAGTGTTGTCTCACAAACATTACCACTACTCCAAAAGCATTCTTTCTCACAAACACCTCCATTACACAACTCCTTCTATTTCACAAGTTTACACTTAGACCTTCACAAGGCATTATTTTTCCTTTGTTTACCAAAACTTGAACAAGACTTAACACTTCACATAACATGTCTTTGGTGTGTATAAACACCCATTTAAACTCTAAATCCACCAAGACAATGCCCAAGGCACCTTAACACTTAAGAACACCATGATTCACTTTCTTTCACCATCTTAACACTTAACAAATTCCTAGTACCTTCTAGGTCATAAAATCTCATGAGAACACATTAACTCCTTTGTTTGTCAACTAAATTTTTGCCATAGCTTATCTTGTATCACCTTACACCCAAAACACATAGTTTTCCACTTCTATAACAATTCAAGAACACTCAACCCATAATGCACATCCTTACACTCAAACATATGGTTTTCATCCGTTAACCATCAAAGACATTCATCTTCACAAAATTGTTCTTTACACACAACTAAACCTTTAAACTACACTACATCACAATATAGTGCATAAACTTAAATTTCTTGGCACTTAGGCCCTTAAATAACATTAAACTTAAACACTGAATTCCCCACATAATAAATGCCTTCAACCTGCAAATACACACAACAAGGCTCCCATGTCTTTTTAGTCCACCTTGTGGATAGTTTTCTAGCTCATTTCCTATTGGCTCTTTAGGTTATTTATTAAGCAATATAGCTCTTCCCTAGTACACAAAACCACATTAAGAGGTCATTTACCTCTTTGTTTTCCAAGCTTTCTCACTTGTTTTCTCTTATTTTTCTTGATTGAAAATCGGCAAGGAGCTTTTATCACTTGTCAACCTTCTAACCAATACACATGTAAGGGTAATGAGCATTAAGTTTAATACTCTAACTCATAATTAAACCCTAGGTTTACATAGTGTCTTAAACACTAAAATTGATGTTTACCTTTGGAATTTGAAAGAGAACTTGAATAAGTTGCAAGATAGGACTCCTCCTATTCCCTTGAAGATTTAATCAAGCTAAATAAAGAGCAAGATAATGCACCATCAAGAGGGGAATTTTCGGTTATGAACCAAAATGAGAGGAAACTTAGATTTTCTTTGATTTTCCTTACTTTAAAGCCAAGGAGAATGACAAGGCATGAAAGATGAGCTCAAGCTCCATCAATGGAGATTCTTCATGGCACCAAAATGGAGTTCTTGAAGATTTGAAAAGAGGGAAATGAAGAGCTTGCTCCAACTAGAAGAATGGTAGTCTTGAAATTGAATTTGGATCATGGAGCTAAGAGCTACAAGGATTTGAAGATGGAGAAGGTATAGTTGCTGTAGCAAAAACGAAATGGAGAAGGGAGGATGAAGATGAATACGGTGGGGATGAGAGAAATGAAGAGAATGAGGTGAGAGAGTGCACTTTAAGAGATATTATGTTATAAAAGTTAAATAGTAACTTTTACTTTATCCCTTCTTCTTTATTTGCTGGCCATGTGTGATTACTCACACATCAAAAACCGTCCCCCTTCAACAATTTACTTATATATGGCCTTGTTTGACCATTTAACTAATTAAGGTTTAGCTTAAGTCAAAACTAGCACTATTTGAGCACTATTCACTAATTAGTGCACATATTTGTGAAATATTTGGTTTCCCATTGATTTAGGCTTCCTAATGTGATACTAAGTAGTACACATGTTGATTAAGAGTAATGATGGACATTTAGCCACTCAAAACCCATTTCCAAGACAATTTTTCAAAAATGTGCTTTAAGGCTCCTTAAAGCACATTTTTGATTTAGCTTGTTTTCAAGCTTGGTTTTCTTTATAAATTGATTTAACATGTTCATTAACATGTAAATAAGGTCTAGGAATGACCTTTAGGTCTTATACAAGGTTACAGCAAGTCTAGGGCAAGTTTTTGCTTAAATTGACTTTATGGTGTTTTCTTGTATTTCCTTTGGTTTAATTGTCTACCAATGTTTCTTAAGAACTTAATTAGCCTTATTAAATCGTAATTGTATATTACTAAGTCTTGGTAGGCTCTTTGGGTCCTAGCCAAGTTCATTCCAAGCATAGAGCACATTTTTGCTCAAACTGTCTTAGTAATATATTAAGTCTTGGTAGGCTCTTTACTATGTTTACTATGGTTTAAATTGTCCTAATGTTTCCAAGGCACTTTTTAGCCTTTACATACCATATTTTAATTGTTAAACAACATATAAGGTTTGGGGTATTTCAATCTACCCCCCTTAAAAGAACTTCGTCCCCGAAGTTCACACTTCCCACGCATCATTTGGATTAGAACACGGGGATTACTTGCAAAATAAAACTTCCATAACCAAACATACTTTACATCACAACCTCGGACTTAACGGTCCGGGCAACATATCCACAACATAACAACCTCGGACTTAACGGTCCGTGTAACATATCCACATCCATACATAACATACTTACATATTAACCTCGGACTCAACGGTCTGGGTATCTTAACAACATTTATACTTACATAACAACCTTCAGACTCTCAGGTATGGATAACATAACAATATTCAGACTCATAGGTCGGGATAATATTTATTACACATACCACACAACATGTCTTAGCATGTATAGCAACCAAAAATACCTTTTTATATACACTGTGATCCCATAGAACCCGGTCGCGATGGAAACGTACTGGTCCCCGTTCCTTTGGGAGATCAAAACAATCACTTAATTTTTAACATATATACTTCTCATGTCACCGGTCCGAAGACAAAGGCTCATACATCCTCAGCTCGTGAGCAAGTACTACAAAAATATTCTTTGTGAGGTTAAGTAGTAGAACTTTCTTTATTTAAAGTATCAGTCGAAGATTTTGAAAATACCAATTGAAAATCCTTTTGAAAACTCAATACAACTCCCAGCCCAAATTATACTCTTTGCATCTTTTCTTAGCGTGGTTATTTGTGACCACTTATAGGGAGCTTCAAGAGTCATCCAACCCTGATGTGATCAGCATCAGTGTTAAACTATCCTTCCACCCCAATTTGTGTTCGGCTTCCCTTGATCTCATGAAAATCAAATTTCACCTCCCACTTCAATTTCAAGCATCAAGTAGTTCACTCATTTCCAATTTTTCTATCTTTTTAGTCATTCAAGTCATAATCATTACATCTCCAAGGGTTAGAACTCCGTCTATCAATTATCTCCACTCACTTTTAATCAAGTTACCTAGGGAATTTAATTCTTACTAGGTTCTATATTGGTTTCATACCCCTTCATATACCACAATAATGTATATATACATACTTTTATCAAAATACAATACACGGTATTACATTTAGTATTATACGAATATATACTGTCGGGGTTTAGTTCCCCGGGAGTTTCTTTACTCCCTTATACTTGTACTCTCACACACAACTGTTAACAAAATATACACACTTATCACAATGGTATTCGCATCTTCTGTGCGTAATCACCACAATTAAACCATGAATGAATGCGTATGTTTATGTAACACACGCACCAATCATCAAAACAACTTATTTCATGCTATACACAACATAGTTCACGTACACTTGTACGGTAAAAGACACTAAGCGGTTCTACGCTCTACCCCCTTAAAAAGGATTACGCCCACGTAATCATTCACTGAACATTGGTCTAAAATGTTCTGCCGTCGTGAAGTATTTTAACTTCCGGTTAGAGGATCTTAACCATATTGGCGGTTTAGTCCCTAAACCAAGAATTCTCATTGGAGTTTGTTTAACTCATAACCGGTTTCGGTTCTGGCCTGTGAGGCTTCTAGGCGTTAATAATTAGCCATTCACTCATGTTCACTATGCACATTCAACACTTGAATCACTGGCTCACTAGTTTCTGCTTCGCAACTCTTATAACTTTGGAGGTTAGTTTGCCCCATTTATTTTTCATAATGTATTGTACATTTCCCATTTATCACCTTCATCTTGTGAAGAATGGTTTCTCAACCGACGCGTGGTATCTCTTACCGTGAGCGAATTCAGTGAGTTACAAACTTTATATCCACTTCTATGATAGTTTACTGTGTATACCGCTATGTATTTCACGATGATTAATTTGATTTCTTCCGACTTACTGTCGGTTGAGGTTGAGCTACTACCAAATGTGTAATGCTCTCTCGGTTATTTCCCCCACTTGAGGTATATTCCATACCGATATTTGGTATTCCGTGTTACTGCAGTCACTTATTGCTAATCATGCCTCCATATTTGGTTCTGTACAAGTATTCTTTCATTGGTACGACCTTGCATTTCCTATGCATCGGTCATTATAGCGTTATTAGTCTCTTTCTACTTCTACCACAATTTACATTTTCCAAATTCCTAACTGTCTCACTCAATCATTACCGCTCAAGTGCAATACCAAAACACTCAGTCATACAGAGTGCAGAAGCGTAAACTCTTGGCAGTAAATCTCTTATGGGATTGCAATAGGAATGAACACTGTGTTTCACTGAGATTCTTATCTCATAGTACTGGCTACTGGCTTACTGCCTAGTTCATTTGTTATCACCTACTGTCACTTACTACGCACCGTGCTCTTACTCATTATATAACACTGACTTACATGGCATCCACTGTCATATTAGCTTCCGCTTATATACTTACATCATTCATATTATGGTTCGTCATTCATTTGAATGACTACTGAATACAATATTCTTTTAAGTCCTTATGCTTCTTGAGCGTTGTTCACTCTACATTTAACATCACACACCTATGGTGGTTGCTATTAAACTTATTACTCTTCCGGTCTCCACAACTGGTACAAACACTTCTTTTCGTATTATTCCTATTCACATCATTCTTGGGTAATAACAGTATGGACAATCCTTATCGTATATCTTGAGCTTGGTTCACACACCTACCGCTTCCACGGTTCCACAATATCGAGAGGTATCCCCACCCTTAAAATAGTGGTTCGTTCTCCGCTCTACTCACTTGTACAATATAAACTCCCATAATCAATCTAAATTTATATAACACATTTTGTTTGTGGCTTATAAGCCTTACTGCGTCGAGCTCTACTCATTGTAGGTTGTTCACACACATTTACTTCTCTGTACAACATTACATAGTTTAGAGGTAGTATTGGGCTCCATGACTAGGTCGTTGCATCACACTTCCTTTCATGGGATGCCCTTTAAGAATATCAGTCTGCCTCCTGACGACTTATGTTTTACTGAGTATAAGTTTCAATTCTTGTGTTTCGATCACTACATTTCATTCAACAATTGTTGATCCAAACACCCCTCAAGGATTGCTCCTGGGTGTTGCTAAGTTATGCCATTACATCTGGCTTGCACTTATTGGTATGTTTAGTTAACTACGCCATTTTGCGTTCTTAGCTAGGTTTACTATCCACTTCTATGAAGACTGATATTCCCTGATAGTCTAGGTGATCACTTTGGGAGTTTCATCCCCTTCAATGTACATTATCAAGTCCATACCAGGCATCTGCCTTGCCATGTATAGGCTGGGTCACCGCTCCAGCAATCATGTTTATCCCACCTGACACTTGAGACATATGTTATGCCTTTACTTACTAACCAGTGCACTTCGCACTTCCTGACTCTTAAACATTTCCTTGAAATAAACTCACTAATTCCGTTAGTCTTCTTAACTTAACTGGGTTCCTTTACTTCAACCATTCGTGGTAATCCATTCTCTTGCTTGAATTTTACTGTAGACCGTAGTATGAAGTTGACTACTTCCCGTGTTCCCGACTCTACTCGTATACATATGTGGGATATCTTACTGATACATTGCTACTTACCCGACTGACCCATAAGTAGGTCTGTCAGGCCCAAAAGCTCCTATCGGAGTGCGGTCATCCCACATTTCAGTTGGTATACTCGTAGTGTCTGTCACACGCCTAGGTGAAGTATTATGTTGTCAACTCCCTTATATCATCCCATGATAGTATGCATTCCGTGCTTCCCGAACTTAATCAAGGAAAGACTATCCACCGTTGTATTATTATGAACTCCATTCATCCCCTCGGGTTGCTACCCTTGGGTTTACCGGTTTCCGTCCGGTTATTCAAAAGTAAATTGGGTATAACTTACCTACCGTGTGGCGCTAAGGCCAGTGTAGGTCCTCTGGTTTAGTTTAAAATAAGGTTTGAAAGAAGTATTGGTTTTGAAAAAGAAAAAGAGTTTGAAACAAATCTGAGTTGGAAAGAAAATTCCCGTGGTTTCACAACGTCTTCTTGCCTTAACCAAGTCTAGCTTCTTGCTGACTGGTTTATTCCCACATTCATTGGTTAGGCTGTTAAGCCCTTCCACGGTTATGATGATCTCACCTAATTTCGTGGTACTTTACTAAGTTCTTCGTAGTTGTTAAAATTTTCCCGAACAGCCCTGTTATAGCAGCACTTGCCATGGCAAGTGCGCCATGCTAACTGGCTATTGGTTCAACACATACCGGTTGCGGTATCGTTTTTACCCGCACCGTATTCAATGGCCTTGTTGGCCCTTACTTTGATCTTACAGTCCTAACAATAAATCTTCTCGGTGACTTTCCATTGTCTTCACATGATAATCATTGACTGGGGTGTTTCCCATTCTTGGGGTCCCCTTTTTACTTAGTATTGTATCTTCTTCGTAGCCCGTTCCACGCATTTGTCGTGGTTACTGAGACTTGTCTCTTGTTTGGGTACTACGTTGTATTTCCTTAGTCGGTTGGTATACCGTTGGCGACATTATTTAATAATTGTGGTCCCGTAGACACTCGTCTCGGGTTTCATTACTTCACTTCTTGCCTGTTGCACAGTTGGTGCGTTGCAAGCTGGTTGTTCTCGACTGCTCGGCATGTCGACCCAGGTTGCCAGAAATTCTATTCTCCTATGCATAGGATTCTTCATTCTTCGCTATTAAATGCAGTTAACATTGTTCAGGTAGAAACCATCTTCGGGATTCCCACTTCTTGGAATCTACCGTATGACAGGTTCTTCGTACTTACAAAGATGTTTAATAACAGCCAGATCGGGTTTCCCGAGTATGAGAGGACTTCCATCTCTCTGACGTTCTTTCCCGAGTTATAAAACAGGGATTGTGGAGGGCGGGAAGGATATTGTAGGTTTCCAGTACTGACTGGTAATTCCTAACTAGCGTATCTCTCACGCTATCACTCTACCCTTAACCCAAAGTACTAAAATCCTAACTCGGTACTTCCAAAGCTCGGTAATTCAGTCATCAGAGCGATACTTCGCTCTGATACCACTTTTTGTAACACCCCAACTAACAACATCACACTTAACAACAAACTACAGCGGAAAACTTAACTCATCACAATACTTAACTCATTGGTGTTACACGCCGTTAACCACCCACGTGGCTAACAAGGCTAATGCATATACAATGTATCGGTCTGATGGACCAGATTCCCGAGCAACTACACATTACAAACTCTTCCAATTACCAACAAACATTATACACTTATATTCCAACTGTACCGAGTATTTACAAACTAATGCCGACAACCGAGTCTCTACTACACCTACAATACATACTCAATCAATTAAACTACCCATGTGAAAACAACTACCCCGTCCTACTCTCAAACGGCTTCCAGCACCTTGTACCTGAAAATAAAGAGAGAAAGGGTGGCCCCCCAGGGGGCTCAGCACAATGCTGGTATGGTAATCGTACAGCCCGCATATTATCGGGCCATGCACAACTAATTGTCGTCTAAGCATGCGGTTGATTTTATTTAAATCATGCATGAAAACTATAAACACATAACACATTGCATACCCACAACAATGGGGTTCAACAAATCAATAAACACAACAAAACTCGTTAGCTCACTCATTTTGTTCCTTGACCCTTGAGGGTTTCCCATCTATGGAGCTATTTCCTCAATAGACGACACTTACCCACTAGTCGGGTTATACTTATATTCCTCTTATTACAACTGGGATTCATATCCATGATCCACATACTCCAAATAACAGCACACATCACATTTTAACGTACATACAACATAGCTTGGAGAGGGTCACGTGAGGACACGTACCCCGAGATGTGAGTTAGTAACCTCAATGGAGCCTAGAGAACCTTTTTATTCCCATGCTAAGATCTTTATACAATAACTTATTGTTCTACATAGAGAACATAAATTTACTTAAGATGTGTCGGATATAACATAGTTCCGAACACACCGTACATATTAACTTTACTGAGATGTGTCGGTCTCAATATAGTACCGAACACACCGTACATAACCCTCTAGTCCCGAACAATAATCGAGGTTGGTAAGCCTTGGTTAAGCTTACCAATGATTGTAATCCAAGAAGGAAAACAACCTTAACATAACAGAGAGGGAGTTAAAGAAACTATATGCATAAACTCCCAAACAACACGCGCGACCAGAACACTCCGGATTCCTCACCTCCAATTAGTATATATATATAGTTAAGAGCTCCATTATGGAACCTATCACATCCACACACCATAAGGTATTATAACCGGGTTAAACACATAAGGGGGGTAATCATACTCACACTCACAAACAACACACAACTAAGTCACGCATAGCCGTGGTTAGAACGTTCCCAAGGTTTGGGTCGTTAAGTCCGAATACCGATCTCTTATGTGATCCTAGAGTCGGTTAGTTAAGTTTAACACATTTTTGAGGTTAAACGGTATCGGAACTAAACACGCCACATAAATGAATTGCTGTAAACTCATTACATGTTTTTATCTTATAAGGTGGCAAACATTCAGAAAAACACATTGGCATACAAGCCGGTGTAATCCGGTAGGACACAGGTTGCAAGAAAACCATACCTGTCACCACGGTCCACTATATTGTGTCCTCCTAGGTACCTCGAACAATTCCCGTACAACTGGTAACATCACAATTACTTTCATTAACATTGGGGTAACATGATTGCTTAACGTCTAATGCGCCCATAGTTTACCCCGTCATCCCGTTATACTTAATTTTACTCTTGTGATCTTAAGTTTACAACTCTCACATCAAACATAATACTTGTTTACACTTTTTAAGGTCTTTACATGTCACCAAACAAGGCCTAAACATCACCTAAAACCATTACCATTCAATCCCCCATGATTAGAAGCCTTTAAAACACATTTTGCAACATTTTTGACCTGGTCCGGGACTTGGTCCGGACCCAAGGTCCCAGACAAATTGTAGAATGTACTCTTGGCCTTAAATTTCACTTGGTCCTGCACTAAGGACCCGGACCACCTACAAACTTGTCTTTCGGCTCATTTTTAAGGGTGGTCCGGGTACCTATACAAGGGCTAGGTCCCGGACCATGTTAATAAGTTGTTAAAACATCATTTTTCAACCCCTAATCCAACCTTAAACCTTACCTAATCATTCCATAATCTTTCCACATGTTTCCTACATGTTTAAACACCTTATTTCCTAAATCATCACTAACTTGTTACTCAATTTCTTACAATAATTCTTAACACTTATAACATTTTTCCTTAGGTTTCTAGGTGGTATATTATGCCTACTACCACAACTAACCAAAGTGTTGTCTCACAAACATTGCCACTACTCCAAAAGCATTATTTCTCATAAACACATCCATTACAGAACTCCTTCTATTTCCACATGTTTACACTTAGACCTTAATAAGGCATTATTTTTCCTTTGTTTACCAAAACTTGAACAAGACTTAACACTTCACATAACATGTCTTTGGTGTGTATAAAACACCCATATAAACTCTAAATCCACCAAGACAATGCCCAAGGCACCTTAACACTTAAGAACACCATGATTCACTTTCTTTCACCATCTTAACACTTAACAAATTCCTAGTACCTTCTAGGTCATAAAATCTCATGAGAACACATTAACTCCTTTGTTTATCAACTAAATTTTTGCCATAGCTTCTCTTGTATCACCTTACACCAAAACACATAGTTTTCCACTTCTATACAATTCAAGAACACTCAACCCCATAATGCACATCCTTACACTCAAACATATGGTTTTTCATCCTTTAACCATCAAAGACATTCATCTTCACAAGAATTGTTCTTTACACACAACTAAACCTTTAAACTACACTACATCACAATATAGTGCATAAACTTAAATTGATTGGCACTTAGGCCCTTAAATAACATTAAACTTAAATACTGAATTTCCCACATAATAAATGCCTTCAACCTGCAAATACACACAACAAGGCTCCCATGTCGTTTTAGTCCACCTTGTGGATAGTTTTCTAGCTCATTTCCCATTGGCTCTTTAGGTTATTTATTAAGTAAATATAGCTCAATTCTCTAGTACACAAAACCACATTAAGAGAGGTCATTTACCTCTTTGTTTCCCAAGCTTTCTCACTTGTTTTCTCTTGTTTTTCTTGATTGAAAATCGGCAAGGAGCTTTTCACTTGTCAACCTTCTAACCAATACACATATAAGGGTAATGAGAATCAAGTTTAATACTCAAACTCATAATTAAACCCTAGGTTTACATAAGTGTCTTAAAACACTAAAATTGATGTTTACCTTTGGAATTTGAAAGAGAACTTGAATAAGTAGCAAGATTGGACTCCTCCTATTCCCTTGAAGATTTAATCAAGCTAAATGAAGAGCAAGATAATGCACCATCAAGAGGGGAATTTTCGGTTATGAACCAAAATGAGAGGAAACTTAGATTTTCTTTGATTTTCCTTACCTTAAAGCCAAGGAGAATGACAAGGCATGAAAAGATGAGCTCAAGCTCCATCAATGGAGATTCTTCATGGAACCAAAATGGAGTTCTAAAAGATTTGAAAAGAGGGAAATGAAGAGCTTGCTCCAACTAGAAGAATGGTAGTCTTGAAATTGAATTTGGATCATAGACCTAAGAGCTTCAAGGATTTGAAGATGGATAAGGTATAGTTGCTGTAGAAAAAACGAAATGGAGAAGGGAGGATGAAGATGAATACGGAAGGAATGAGAGAAATGAAGAGAATGAGGTGAGAGAGTGCACTTTAAGAGATATTATGTTATAAAAGGTAAATAGTAACTTTTACTTTATCCCTTCTTCTTTTCTTTATTTGCTGGCCATGTGTGATGACTAACACATCAAAAACCGTCCCACCTTCAACAATTAACTTATATATGGCCTTGTTTGACCATTTAACTAATTAAGGTTGACTTAAGTCAAAACTAGCACTATTTGAGCACTATTCACTAATTAGTGCACATATTTGTGAAATTTTTGGTTTCTCGTTGATTTAGGCTTCCTAATGTGATACTAAGTAGTACACATGTTGATTAAAGAGTAATGATGGACATTTAGCCACTCAAAACCCATTTCCAAGACAATTTTTCAAAAATGTGCTTTAAGGCTCCTTAAAGCACATTTTGTGTTTTAGCTTGTTTTCAAGCTTGGTTTTCTTTAGTAATTGATTTAAAATGTTAATTAACATGTAACTAAGGTCTAGGAATGACCTTTAGGTCTTATACAAGGTTACACCAAGTCAAGGGCAAGTTTTTGCTTAAATTGACGTTATGGTGTTTTCTTGTGTTTCCTTGGGTTTAATTGTCTACCAATGTTTCTTAAGGACTTAAGTAGCCTTATTAAATCATAATTGTATATTACTAAGTCTTGGTAGGCTCTTTGGGTCCTAGCCAAGTTCATTCCAAGCTTAGAGCACATTTTTGCTCAAACTGTCTTAGTAGTACTTTACTGTGTTTACTATGGTTTAATTTGTTCACTAATGTTTCCAAGGCACTTTTTAGCCTTTACATACCATAGTTTAATTGTTAAACAATATATCAAGGTTTGGGGTATTTCAGCATTAATCAACGTTGAAAAAGGAAAGATCATTTTAAGACTGTATAACGAAACTTTAGAATACGACATGTCCAAAGTCATAAAGAAACCCGCACATATTTACGCCACCTATTCCATAGACATCGTCGACTCTATTGTGCCTGATAATTCCTCAACTATTATTTGTAATGATGCTCTTGAAAATGCTTTAGTTGACTCCTATGATAACCAACCAATACACCCTGACACAATTGAAATGGTAGCAGCTCTGGATAAAAGAAAATCATATGCTAAACCACGCTACCCACCACCAGAACCATTAGAGCATTCTACTCAAAAGATACCACCATCAATTGAACAACCCCCTCTCGTAGAAATGAAACCATTACCTTCACACCTAAAGTATGTCTATCTTTCTGACCCTTGTACTCTACCTGTTATTATTTCTTCATCCCTAACAAGTACATAGGAGGAACATCTTGTGAAGATTCTTCAGAACCATAAGAAGGCGATAGGCTGGTCCATCTCGGATATCAAAGGTATCAACCCCCATTTCTGCACACATCACATATACATGGAAGATACCTATAAGCCATTAGTCCTACCACAGAGAAGGCTAAATCCCAACATGAAAGACGTGGTAAAGAAAGAGGTGCTCAACTGCTTGACGCCGGAATCATCTACTCCATCTCTGACAGCAAATGGGTGAGCCCCGTTCAAGTTGTCCCGAAAAATAGAGGTCTCACTGTGGTCCCCAACGACAAGGGTGATTTAATCCCCCAGAGAACCACAACGGGCTGGAGAGTCTGCATCGACTATAGGAAACTAAACAGCGCCACGCGGACGGATCACTTCCCTTTGCTCTTCATTGATCAGATGTTGGAGAGATTGGCTGGCCAAGACTACTACTACTTCCTGGATGGCTATTCAGGATATTTTCAAATACCCATTGCTTTAGAAGACCAAGAAAAGACCACATTCACATGCCCATACGGGACATTTGCATATAACCGGATGCCATTTGGTCTATGCAATGCCCCAACCACATTTCAAAGATGCATGATGTCAATCTTCAGCGACTATCTTGAGAAGAGCATCGAGGTATTCATGGACGACTTCTCTGTCTTTGGTCTCACATTTGAATCCTGTTTAAACAATCTGGACGCCATCCTCGCCCGGTGTGAAGAAACAAACCTTGTGCTTAACCGGGAAAAATGCCATTTCATGGTTAAAGAAGGAATAGTTCTTGGGCACAAAATATCTTCAAAAGGCATTGAAGTTGACAAAGCCAAGGTCGAGGTCATTGAAAAGTTACCACCACCTACGATGGTGAAAGACATCAGAAGCTTCCTTGGCCATGCTGGTTTCTATAGAAGGTTTATCAAGGATTTTTCCAAAATTTTGAAGCCTCTATGTGATCTCCTGGCTAAAGACGTCAAGTTCAATTTCACTAACAAATGCCTACAAGCCTTCAACACACTGAAAGATTGCCTTATCTCCGCCCCTATCGTGATATCACCAGATTGGAGCCTTCTATTCGAAATTATGTGCGACACCAGCGAATACGTAGTGGGGGCCGCTTTATGTCAAAAGAAGGAGAAGATCCTGAGAACCATCTACTATGCAAGTAGAACCCTCAACGATGCTCAGAATAATTATGCAAGGAACTTCTAGCCGTAGTCTTTGCTTTGGATAAATTCTGATCATATCTCTTGGGAAGCAAAGTAATAATTCACACCGATCACTCCGCTTTGAAGTATCTATTCACCAAAGAAGATGCCAAACCTCGACTCCTCCGGTGGATACTCCTACTACAAGAATTTGATATTGAAATTAGAGACAAGCCAGGAGTGCAAAATGTAGTAGCAGACCACCTATCTCGCATAGAGGCACCAAGTGATGGCACATCCATCAATGAATTCTTCCCAGATGAGTGCATTTTTATGATTGGCGACACTGGTGATCCATGGTACGTTGACATGGCCAACTACCTAGCAAGAGGAGTAATACCACACGGGCTAACCTACCAGCAGAAGAAGAAGTCCTTTTCAGATGTAAAACATTACTACTGGGAGGACCATCTCCTTTTCAAGGTCTGTGCAAACGGGATGGTAAGAAGATGTGTACCCCGAAACGAAATCCAAAGCATTCTACGACATTGTCACTCTCTTGAAGCCGGAGGACATCATAGGCCAGCACGAACAACAGCTAAGGTACTTCAATCAGGTTTCTTCTGGAAAACCCTGCATAAAGACTGTCATTCCTTTGTAGCATCC